>CAJQUN010000129.1:246941-1446941 GCA_907163345.1 Haberlea rhodopensis | reverse complement strand
CACCCCCCATATTCCCTACTAAGATATCTCTATCCCGGGCAATCGATGCTAACCTGGGAAACTTTTCTTCCAAACTTCCCTCCCTCACCCAAATATCCTTCCAGAATTTTGTGCCTAGCCCATTGCCCACCCTTCAAAACAAGCCCCCCAGAAACCACCCCGAATGATCCATGAAAGTGTATTTCATAAGATCTCTCCACCACACCGACTGCAAACCCCTCGCCCCCCCCTCTCCCGGACACTATGTCTTGGCAAGTAAGATTACCATATTTAGATGACAACACCTGTAACCACAAAAAATTTCCCCCCTTAATAATATCCCACCCCCATTTTCCTAACAACGCTTTATTGAAAAAATCCAGGTTACGAACCCCAAACCCCCCAATTGCTTAGACTTGCAGACCACCTCCCATTTTACCCAAGCGACTTTCCGGCAATTTTCCCCACCCCCCACAGGAAGACTGATTAGATTGATCGAAATTTGGACAGGATAGCTTTTGGGGCGCGGAACAAGGTGAAGAAATAGACCGGAAGCGAAGACAGCACGGCATTCAGTAGAACCATCCGGCCCCCAAAGGACAAGCTCTTATCATCCCAGGTTGCCAGTCGTTTCCTAAATTTCTCCAAGAGTGGTTCCCAAGTCGCACATTTCCTCGGATTTAATCCCATCGGGATACCCAGATACTTAAATGGCACGATCCCCACTTTGCAATTCAGCACTCCCGCCATGGCATCCAGTTGTACCGGATCTACATTGACTCCGAGTAACCTGCTCTTAAAGAAGTTAATCTTCAAACCCGATATCAATTCAAATAGTCGCAGCACTCCTTTGAAGGTTCTTACATTTTCCACCGTGGCCTCTCCAAACAGAACCGTATCATCATCGTACTGAAGATGGGAAATCGGAATGTGATTCCTGCCCACTTTGCACTCAACCCAGGCATTAGTCTCCACCGTCTTTTCTACCAATTTAGACAGCGCCTCGGCCACTAAGATAAACAGAAATGGGGATAGAGGATCCCCTTGCCTCAGTCCCCGCTTCAAATCAAATTCCAATGAAGGGCTCCCGTTAATAAGAACTGAAGCTTTCGCACTGGTAACACGTTCCATTATCCAATTCCTCCATTGTTCCGAGAAATTCATCAACTGCATAACCTCGTCAAGAAAAGCCCATCGGACTGAATCGTACGCTTTCTCGAAATCCACCTTGAAGAGTAAACCCGCCCTTTTGTGCCGCTGCCACTCATCTAGCATCTCATTTATAATAATAACACCATCCAGTATATGTCTCTTCCCCACAAAAGTTCAACATTGATCTGCGTGTGATGGGGATTATTGGATCAAGGACTATGCTATTAAGTGATACGTAAGTTTTGGGAATTTTGGAAAGCTTCTTCATTCAACCTTTTTTCATTGTGACTGTCCAACAAAAATGATCACTTGTTGTTTAATCATTGACTGGAATAATTTTTCGTTGATGGATGAAGCAAAAGGAATAAATAAAATGAGTTTCTGTTGACTAAAAATCTTGTAGAGGTGGTAGTTCAAGATGGTGTCTGACAAAAAAACAATTCCATCCTTTTTCATGTTTTTTTAAACAAGCAAGAGGATGTTTGTAGAAGCTTACTTTAAAATCTTATAATCTCCTATATAGTTTAAGATGTTTTGGAAGTCATGGGTAGTTTTTTTTGTGTGTGTAAAATAATAGCTTTCTATTTGACCGGAAAAAGGCTACAAGAACCTATGTGATGTCGATTTGTGTTCTCCTGCAAAAAATAAGAGAACTCTAAGATCTTGAAGCAATTTATGTGCCTCCTTATCTTTTTCTTATTAAAAGAGCTTCTAACCTCCTTACTTCTTATTTTGAACGCTTGTAAGACTTTATTTTTACAAAGTTCATGAAAAGCTTTGCATCTTATATGCTCGCTAATATCTTACTTTTTGTTATATAAAACTGATGATAACATCAATGTTGTTCAGCGTATTACATCACTCCTAAGACCCTATTGATCTGCCACCTAAGCTGGAAGCTTGAACTTTTAGGAATGATGAACATCTATGTTTATTATAATTTCTTCAATGTATTGGAGTCTTTGGCCCTAAAATGTTTTCTTCTATTGAGCTTCTTCAATCTATGTAAATATGTTATCTCTTGTTCTTTTGACGTTCGAAAATCAATTGTATAGCTCTACATATATACCCATTAAATTCAAAGTGTGTTTAATTTTAGAATTTGAATAGCCTATCATGTCATGATGGTAAATGTAGGGGGATTGACTTGTCAATGTGGAGAGATGTTCCAAAGGACAAGGCCGACATTGAGAAATTTGTTCAGCATGTGCACGGAAATCATTTCATCCCTAATACTGTTATAGTAGATTGCACCGCAGACTCTTATGTGGCGAGCCATTACCATGATTGGTTGTGCAGAGGCATTCATGTGATCACTCCAAATAAGAAAGCTAATTCAGGCCCCCTTGTTCAGGTAACAAAAAATGCGTATACGTGAATTGATACGCTTGATACTTGAACATTGCCAATTTTTTAATATGAATTATGTAATTTCCCATATGCTCATTCAGATGCTATGTCTCTCTCATCATACATGTACGCTATGTATTGGTGTCTGCATTAAGTGTTTGTTTTGCTGAGATATGCTTGCTTTATAATTTTTATAAATGGTGAAAATGTCTTAACAAGATTTCATGCTAAAATTTTTTGATTTCTACATTGTCCTGAGTGCAGTATTTGAAATTGAGAACTCTTCAACGTCAATCCTAAACACATTATTTCTATGAAGCAACTGTTGGAGCTGGTTTACCGATCATCAGCACTTTGCAAGGGCTTCTTGAGACTGGGGATAAAATACTTAGAATTGAAGGCATCTTCAGGTTGGTGTTTCCTATGCAGTCAGTCATACCTCTAGAGAAATATGGCTAGCTCTTTTTCTTTGCCTTGATTCATTATGTACAGAGGAGGAAAACCCAGCAGGCACAATCGCTCCAACCCAGTCAAAAAAGCGTAAAGTTTTGTGTAAATTTTTCTAAAAAATGCTAGTGTTGGTCATACTGCCAACTGAATAGGCAAAAATCAAAATGCTTCTGTATGTTATAATTCTTCTGTCTACTCACCTATGTATGTGTTGATGCAGTGGAACCTTAAGCTATATATTTAACAACTTTGTGGGTGCCCGAGCTTTCAGTGAAGTGGTGAAAGAGGCAAAAGATGCGGGCTACACCGAACCAGATCCGAGAGATGATTTATCTGGAATCGATGTTGCCAGGAAGGTATTGTCCAATAATATTGCATTATGCTCTGTCATTACACCTTTGATGCCTAGCTTTTTTGTGCTAGAAAATCGGTTGAATGTACCAAGATTCGCTTACTGCCCTGAAATTATTCTGAAAATTGGACTTAATAATTAATGGTCATGTTCCTTTGCAACATGGTCAGCTTGTGGCCATACCCTGAGATTGTTCTGAAAATGGGACTTAATAATCAATGGCCATTTTCCTTTGCAATATGGTCAGCTTGTGGGCATGTCTTGTACCGGCTAAAGTTTGCATTAGTGGAGTTTGTTTCATCGTTATCCTTACTTTAAGCATCCATTTTGCTAGAATGTCAGTTGCCATGACATGGCTGAAAATTATTTACCAGACATACAAACCAGACATACAACTAGCCCGAACCTCAGTTTTGGAGTCCTTGTTTTTCCAAATGCAAATAAAGGGGAATAAATTAGTCTGTTGAATGATTTGTGTGATGCAGTGATAATCCTAGCTAGAGAGTGCGGACTAAAGCTGGAATTGTCGGATATTCCAATTCAGAGTCTCGTGCCAGAACCATTAAAGGCAAGAAAAATATTGAGGAGCAAAGAGCTGTTTGCCAGTCACCACTTAATCTTTGATCATGAAATTGTCTAGGGTATTTATTTCAGGATAGTGCATCAGCTGAGTTGTTCCTTCAGCAACTGCCTCAGTTTGATGTAGACTTGGCAAAACAAAGACAAGAAGCTGAAGATGCTGGTGAAGTGAGTGTCCCTCGGTCTTATTCTCTACTTGAACTTCATTGAGAGTTTTTTTTTTCTTTTAGGATTTATTTAGTGATCTAACATGTTGAATTATGAAAAGGTGTTGAGATATGTCGGGGTAGTGGATGTTGTGAACGAGAAAGGAACAGTGGAATTGCGAAGATATAAGAAAGAACATCCATTTGCACAACTTTCTGGATCCGATAATATAATTTCATTCTCAACACAGAGGTATGCGAAGCAACCTCTGATTGTGCGTGGTCCAGGTGCTGGGGCTGAAGTAACTGCCGGAGGAGTATTCAGTGACATTTTGCGTCTTGCATCTTAACTTGGCGCCCCATCATGAGGAGATCAATCTTCAACAAACCATTTTTGCCCGGCTCTGTAGTTGTCAATTATCCAAGTATATTGATTTCCCGGGAATTTTGCAGTTTTGATGAAATATGTACCCACACAATACTCGAGCATTCTTCCTAGCTTACAAGTTTTCTGGATCCTGCTGCTTAATTTTATCCATGTATTGGATTAACGTTTTTCCCTTAGAAGTAGAGAGTAATAAATTGTTTAAACAAGAGAAAGCCTTCATTTATGCTGTGCTGCCAATTGTAAGCAGGTGTTCGAATGGTGTAACCGAGTGCTCTACTTTACTGTTCAGCATTCATCTGCGTGTGTGCTGTCCATAGCAGCAACCACGACATTCTTAAACTGCATTTAGTCCTCCCAGCCAGTAGATTTTTCGAAATTGTGTCCCAGTTTTTAGATATGACATGGTGTGAACTAAGTCATATGATGCGGGTGCAGATGCTCGAGTGCCTCAATTTAAAAAAAAAAAATAGAGTGTTTAAACATGCCTAATACACGTCATATTTGACAAACGTACATTTTTTATATTATTTACGGTGCAATTCAAAGCTTTTATTCGATTGCTCTCCTAATATGGATAATTATTGTTCTCCGATTAATATATTTTATTGAATGAAAAATGAAAATAAATTACTAAAATTTGACAATAAAATAATGAATTCGAAAAATGAAACCAAATATTATCTCTGTATTTCAAGATGTTTTGTAATATTATAAATTTATTAACAATAACTTATATTATTTTCGGAGAATTAAGAATGTCTAACATTTAAGTTAACGACTTAGTAAAACTTAGCACGTGACTTAATAAAACTTAGTCGTAAAATTCCTTATGCGTACTCAATAAGCCATATCACGATCGGAGTGTCAGTGTGTGACTCATTAAAACTTAGTGCGCGACTTAGTAAAACTTAGTGTGTCTTAAAGCGCCGCATAAGCACTCAATGCGTTAGTTCGATACCGGAGCGCCAGTGCGCGAAGGGGGTAGAAGGATTATGCGACGTATGGTGTGAATGTGCAATAACAATCTAAAATATATGACTAGCTATGCAACAGCAAACATAAGATTTCCGGGCAGTATTCAGTCTCATCATGCTACATGTAGCGTGCACTAAAAGGTCTAAAATGTGACAATTGTAAGGTTCAAAGTTATACCAGATAGCTACAGCATGTAATCACCAGCTTAAAAGTCATTACTCATTTGATTTTGAGACCAAGATAATACTTCGGATCTCTGAAGAACCTTGTAAGCTCTTCAGCTTTTTCAGTGGAAAGATCAGTGTTATCTATGATGTACTCCTTGGAAGCCTTTGCTACTGCTTCAATGGAACCAATGGCTTGATTAAGCTCGAACGAAGAAGCCTGACATGTGAGTATTTCTATGATATTTTGATCTTACATCATCAGATAAAGTCACGACGAGTCAATTTCAACCTCAAGCTCGAAATGCTCAAAATTCTCATCTATCAAAAGCGAGATAAACAGCCAGCAAAATTCTCTCGAAATTGATACTCACGTTTGACGAACAAACTAATTCACCATAAAAAGTAAACTTCAAGACAAATACAACATTAAGAGTAAGTGCATTAATATTGTTGTCTCGATTTTGAAAATTAGGAAAACATTGAGATATGCTCGACTTTACACCTGGGCAGTGACACAAGTTATTTCCAGAAGTGACTATCGAACATCTAAGTTATTTCTGAAAGAAGTTCAAAATATGAGAATGACATTGGATAGGAACGTGTGTGGCACTGATGACTTCATACAATAAATATTCAAAAAATGAAACTTAAATTTGGTCAATATTGATCAGCTTGCCATCGTTGATAAGTGAAAATACATTTGAATCAATTATGTGGTGTTAATTTGTTATCTGCATCATTGCTTCTTGTGTGTTTATTTGTTATACACAAGCTATTGGCAATTTTTCTGAACACTCGTTAATTTTTTGTAATATCAATGGAACAAATGGAAGATTTTTTTCGTTAGGCTTGAATTCAAGTAGCCTAATTTTTCATGAAGTAGAGCTTGAGTAATAAACTATCGAGCTCAACTCATTCGTGTGCAGCTCTAATATCCTAATATTTAGAGAAGGAAATTATGAAACAGAGGCTATTTAAAAAACTCTAAGAACCGTATTTTCTTTCCATTTTGAATGTTTTCATGCCATGCAATTTGCACCTCAGCTTAGGATAAATACCAGTATCAAGTGGCCTAGTTTATCTAGCAGCAATGTTAACCGCAAACTATCTTATTACCGCTTTGCATCGTGGTTATCAATCCCAGCAATAGATTTCACCACTTTGATATAGATGACCATTGATTGCATAGATATTTCCCTCTATAAGCACATTGACATTTGTTAATCATGAATTAACAAAAAATAAAAATTACATACCCAAAATAGGTAGAATAGGTTCAACCAACAAACCTCCACTCTCAATTTTGCTTTGGCATCCTGCCTCTTACATGCTGCAGGAAAATCAGTAAAATAAAAATGGTTCAAGGATCCTCATAACTGTTATATTCCAGAAATATAATCTTACCTCCTCGAGCAAATGCTACCTTGACAATTTTCTCAAATCCCATCTCCAAGTCTTTTAGAGGCATGAATGCTGGCCTACCAAGCTCCATGACATATCTTTAGGCACATGCTATCAAGTGAACAATTCAGAAAGCAGGATGCAAGGAAGAAATCATCTCCAGTGACAGAATGGCATATCTCACTTGCAATAAGAAGCGTATGAAAGAATCATTCTGATCCTTTGTTGGGAGGACAACAACCATTCGCAAACCGTCTCTTCAACTTCTGAACTCTAAACCAAGCAATGAAATTATTTCAAGAACGATCTTACACTGCTAAAGCATTTGTAACAAATTAAGAACTGAAACAAGCAAAGTGATAAAGTGTAAAAAATGTATGAACTTCCACCTGCATCATTAACTTTAGATAATATACGGTGTTCGTGTAATCAAACAGTGTGCGAACACCCTTAATTTCTGCTACCACGAAAAAAAAAGATGATTCATAAGAGCAACAGAATTCATTAGAATTTGATCTTAAAATATAAAGTAATAATAAAATGGGAAACTGAACTATATAAATCTGCAAAAGATTACATTCTATGTTTAGTTACATTTTAAATTTCATAGGAAAATATAGAGTCGCTTGCTGCCAACTCTAGCCAATATGATTTCAGTTTTTTTCTATCTTAGAATATATGTAAGAATAACCAATAAGCTTAAAAATACAATACAACTTATGGTCATAGATAATTTCAAATATAAGTAAGAAGTACTTCTAGGCAAGTAAAAAATTTCACCACTCCGGAGAAAATGATTAAATAGCACCTGTTAATTTCACATGATTTTCTGTTCAAAAAACGTTTCCATCCTAGACCATATGTGCATGAACATACCACAACACAACACTGGATAACACATTATATCATGATTAATGAAGTACAAGTATAGACACAATGTAGTTCCCCAATGACAACACGATAATAAATTAGAATATTCAAATTTCACAGTTTAAAAACATAAGGTATTTGAGAAACTGATGTTCCTTACAAGTATTCGAAGCAAACTTGAAAGATGATCTGGAAAAAGTTTGGCCTGCCCATGCTCAAACAAGTTGAAAATTAAGTCCTTATTACGAAATAGGACTCAATCCTAAGTTAAACTTCATAGCAATTTGACAGGTTGTCTATCGATCTAGAGAGAATTGACAGTTTTTAAAGGAAATTATAGCAAAGAAAAAAAGAAGCAAATGGAAAACTACAAATCATAAGCAAATTACCTGAATTTGATAAATTCGAATGTGCTGATTCTCTGCAGTTGCTTGTCGCGCTCATTGTTTCTGATATCAAACCGTGCTTACTTCTGTTCAATTAAGGCTGATGCAGAGATGCTATATTCATTCGCCCTTATAAACGTTTTGAACCAGATTTTCTGCCACAAAATATCCATTCCCAAATATATTTATATTTTTTAAAAAAAATTAATAAATAATAAAATAAAAAAGATTAATATAAACAAATATCCAACAGATGTTTTTTTAAAAAAAACATTATAAGGTAAAGATTATATTATTAAAAATAAAGTATATAGATGCTTATAAATTATTTTACAATTTTTTAAATTTTTTTTATAAATTATTTTACAATTGAAATGTATACTGAATCATTCTTGTTTAAAACATCATTATGTCTATCATGAGTGCTTGAGTTGGTAGAGTATGTGAGCATTGAACCTTTTATCACGAGTTCAAAAATCTCTACAAACACTTTCTCGGTCGAGCATGTCGCACCGAACTTATCTAGTGCGGTTTAACTGGCTGGCGTGGTTTGTAAATTATTGTGTCAGTCATGATTTACCTAGTACGCACCTAAAGCTGTCAAAATAGGTTGAGTCTGTAGTGTTGGCCCAAACTGACTCGCCAAATAGGTTGGTTGAGCCAAAAATCTAGGTAGGTTGGCCTGTGGGTTTGATTAATTAATTATTTAATAATAAAATTTAGATTAGTTAATTAAAAGATGATTTATTAATAATTTTTTAATAATTTTAATTCATTAAATATAATAAATTGGGGTACTTACAAGTCGGTATCACTTGGTCAACAATAATTCAACTTAGTCTACCAAAAATACCAATACGTTTAGGTCCATTTACTGTCGAAATGACATTAATAACCCTCACGCGGTTACTGTAGCACGTGCACCCATATGCCAAAAAAATCGTGCATCCACATGCCAAAATAATCGTGCACCCACAGGCAAAATAGGATCATGCACCCAAGGCAAAATAGGATCATGCACCCACAGGCAACAAACTCGTGTACCCACGGGTAAACAATCGTGCACCCACAGGCAAAACAAAATCGTACACCAACAGGCCAAAACAATTTTGGACCCATAGGCCAAAAAAAGTTGTGCACCCACAGGCCAAAAAAATCGTGCAACCACATGCAAAAAATGATCGTGCACCCACATGCCAAAAAAACCGTGCAACCACAGGCAAATAATCGTGCACCTACAAGCAAAAAAATTGTGCACCCACATACAATGTCTAATTTTAGTGAACCAACGTCCAATTTTAGTGTATCCAAAGTCCAATTTTAGTGCACCAAAGTCTAATTTTAGTGTATCCAAAGTCCAATTTTAGTTCATGCATCAAATGTAAAATTGCGTGCATCCAATGTCCAATTTTAGTGCATACAATGTTCAATTTTAGTGCATCTAGTATACAAAAAAATCATGTATCAATGTCCAAAAATCGTGCATCAATGTCCAAAAAATCGCGCATCAATGTCCAATTTTTGTGCATCCAATGTCCAATTTTAGGTTGATGCACGCACATGGTTAAAAAAATAGTGCATCAAATGTATGAAATTTTAAGAATTTCGGAATTTTTACACACGATGCAAGATTTTTTTGCCCCAATTTTTTTTAAAGTTTTGTCAAGTGCTGCACTATTTTGCCACCAACAAGTCTGCATTTTTTAAACATGTAAATTGATGCACGTTGGAAAATGAAAGCAATTGTGCACATGTTCGTTTATGAAAATATTCAGAACTCTCCACATGCACACTGTAAGGACCACAGTGCCCTTAACCCGTTATTGGTGTATTAACCCATACCATTAGTGCATATAATCATACTATCATGGGGAAAAGCCATGTGCAAGTGTAACACCATATGCTATCCAGAAAATTTCTTGCATTCTATCCGCATAATATTCAAATTCCCCAACAAATTTTTTATATAACATGCACCCTTATAATACACTAACATGCTCTCAGTTCATTTGGCAATTCCATATTTAATTGCATGCAAACCATGAATGAATAGAGAAGAGCTGTAGCCCATTTATACATTCCATATACACGTAAAAGGTACTCACATAAGAGCACTCAATGAACACGCGTGTATCTAATGTATAAAACACTCTACTGGATACCGTTACTGGCACTTCAATCCTGGAAGCACCTCCCAAGTACAGCTCGATCTCAACTCTGGATCTATGCGCTTATTCAACCAGCTCTGGTACCTCGATCCTGGAAGTACCTCAAATCAACAGCCCGAGCTCAACTCCAAAGCTGCTGCTACACCTGTAACACCTGCCCCAACAGAGACAGCCCCCACACGGGGTGAGCATATCAATACCACCAATCCAATAATCATAACATTGCCATTCAAATACAGAATGGAAATGCCATAATTTAAATGATACTCCCTGGATGGTAACACCCTCATCCGGGATCCCCTGCATTGTCCCTGTTCTCAAAATAACCAAACTCATCAAATTCCCAAAGCCAGTTAATCGTCACATAGATTAACTAATACCGTTCTATTATGCCAGTTCCATAATCAATATGGTAAAATCATTATATAAAAGACCGTAGATCTCACATATATCTAACCAATGATTCCATGTTCCTATTTCATTGCTCGCTCCACAATAGCGGCCTACTAAACCCCGCGCACGCTCAACAATAGCGGCGTCATAACCGATGGTGGCTCAACGGCGACAGCATCCCAAATCATTGCTCGCTCAATAGCGGCACCGTATGATTCCCAATGTATAACCATTTGACGCAAATACCATTTACCATGCATATCGTTATCCATTTATAGCAAGTATCATGTACCATGCATTTCAATACCTATTTGATGCAATTACCACATACCATGTATTTCAATGTCCATATAATGCAATTATCACACACCATGTGTTCCAATGCCCATTTAATGCAATTATCACATACCATACATTTTTACAGTTGCAACATTATAATAGGCTATGCTCGTACGTCAATACGTACCTTAAGTCTCCGTAGTCCAAGCCAAACCTTGCTTGAGTTCCATGCCTCGAGAAATATGTGCTAAAACACATAAACAACTCACAATCAAGAATAAGCATGCGATCACGTGCCCACACACGTTTGCAACCTCAAAACCCATCGTCAATCCATGACGATTACCAAAATAAAAGTCTCCGGCTAGGCATGCATAATACCCAAAAATATTCCATTTATAACGTTTAAAAGATAGCCAAAAACTCAACCAAGAGTTCCGTTTAATTAACTTGGTTCCACCAACCATTTTAAAAGTCTAGCATTCCCATTGGAATGTAAACATTGCCCCGGAAGCCGACCATTTAAGTCGCAAATCCAAAATCCCACGAAAAAGCCAAGAAAACACAAAACCCTTGCTGGCGATCGATCGCTATGCCGGGCGATCGATCACTAGCCCCTTGGCGATCGATCGCTCGACATAGCGATCGATCGCCAGACCTTACTGGCGCGAGGCGATCGATCGCTCGAATGCAGCGATCGATCGCTCGTTGTCTGATTTCGCTACTACTTGCGCGCGATCGATCGCCAAAAACAGGCGATCGATCGCCGCGACCTGTAATCCGAAAAACACCATTTTTAAGAGCTTGAAACCTCCACCAACCATACCCCAACTCCTCCCAACCCAAAACCACAACAAATCCACACCCAAGGACCTCCACAAGGGTGTTAAACTTAAATTAAACAAACCCAAAAGATATTATGATTTTTACCAAAATCACCCAAATCAAATCAAACCCAAAACTCAACCAAATCCAACAAAATTACTATCAAATCAAAGCTACAAGAGATGAGAAAGAGATTACCAGCTTTTCTTCAAGAAATCCAGCCCCTAAATCGTGTTCCCAACGATTTCCATTGAAGGGGAAAGAGGGGAAAGATTTTGGGGTAAAGGGGGAGAGAGCGATGAGAGAGAGATGATTCCAGAAGAAATGACGAAATCCCGAGTCCATCTGGTATATATAGCAAAAAAACACTCCAAAATACCAATACCTCCACAAATACATCATGATTCATTAAAAATCATCTGTTTTCAAAAACTCTCTCTCCAACAACAAATTTCATCACCAGCTCCAGTACAAAGTACTCTGGACCCCAAGTCCCACCGAAGACCAAATTCCAAGGTTATCGCCACGATGAGAATACAATCTCATCCCTTGGATCCAACGATTCCAAAAACAGGATTTAAAATCCTCGGGAGCCCCGAAACCGCAGTTAAACACAAATGCCACAAAAAAAATCCATTAAGGATTATTTCCACACCGGGATTAACATCATTAATCCCAGGGTATCACACACACACACAGGCCAAAAAATCTTGCACCCACAAGCCAAAAAAATCGTGCACCCATAGGCCAAAAAAAATAGTGCATCCACAAGCCAAAGTAATCATGCACCCACATGCAAACAAAGACCGTACACCCACAGGCAAAAAACTCGTGCATCCACAGGTAAAACAAAAGCGTGCATCCACATGCCAAAACAATCGTGCACCTACTTGATAAAAAAAATTATGTACCCACAGGCCAAAAAAATCGTGCACCCACATGCAAAAAATGATCGTACACCCATATGCCAAAAAAATCGTGCAACCACAGGCAGTGCACCCACATATAATGTCCAATTTTAGTGCACCAACGTCCAATTTTAGTGTATCCAAAGTCCAATTTGAGTGCACCAAATCTAATTTTAATGCACCAATGTCCAATTTTAGTGCACCAATGTCCAATTTTAATGCATCTCCAATGCACGACTTTTACCCATGATGCCCGATTTTTTTGCCCCCAAATTTCTTAAAATTTTGTCCAGTCCTGCACGATTTTGGCCCCAAAAAATCGGAATTTTTTGAACTTGAACCTTGCACCAAACTTCCTATAATGCACTATTCAAATTTGAACCAAACTTTCAAATTTAATAATATGTAACTTGATCTTGAATGAATTCAGAAATGAGAATTTGACACCAGATTATATCACCGAACTTGTTCTTAAATTTTTTTTCCCTTCAAATTTTCGACTTTTACATGCTTAATTTCAAGTTATTAATCATATTTTCAACATATATATTAATAAAACATGAAATATGTGTTTTAAATGACTTTATAAGTCTAATTTAAATTTTAAGTGGGATATACCCAGTAATCTCTATTGATGAATGAAGACAGCTTAATCATTACTGATTTCATATTTAGTCGTGATATTTGGATTTTCTGGCAACAATTTGTGTTGGAAAAATCGTGCGGTATTTCCCCCCTTTTATATAATAAATTGTCGACGAGTGAATTCCTGCTTGAACGGAAGCCCGCCGACACCCGTTACTGATTCGCTGTCTGATTCCTCGGGGGTGGTTTGTGCATGCGGGTTGGGGGTAACTGGTTCTTACAGGGAGAAGAAATAGTACAGATGTAATGGTGGTGGGAGGGATGAGTTGAAGAATTTTGGCCTAATTATTTAATTGAAGGGTGTTTTTGTCAAATAAAATGACATAATAGATTAAAGTTTTGAAAAATGGACCCATGTGAATTATGTTTTCAGTATGGTGGACTATTGAGTAATGCTGTTTTTTGCCCAGACTAGATTGAATTAATGTTTTGTAACCGGTACCTGGTTGTACTTTTCTCTAAAATAATTTTTTTATTTTTTGGTGGGTTTGAGGTTTTTCAACCCGCCTGTAGATGGGCCCAACTTG
This sequence comes from Haberlea rhodopensis, assembly GCA_907163345.1. Taxonomy (NCBI): domain Eukaryota; kingdom Viridiplantae; phylum Streptophyta; class Magnoliopsida; order Lamiales; family Gesneriaceae; genus Haberlea; species Haberlea rhodopensis. Next base: position 1,433,001 of record CAJQUN010000129.1, on the reverse strand, counting down.
TTTGGGACGCGGTTGCGCGGGTCATCCTGTTTTTGTCGGGCTGACCCGTTTTAAAAGCTCTATATGCATCCAAAGCATGTCGGTTGCAGGTTCACCCATCATCAAATATATATATATATATATATATATATATATATATATATATATATATATATATATATATATATATATATATATCCTTAACATTCTTGACCTAAAATTCAAATGACGTTTTAAATTGCGTCTCTCTTATTAATAAATCTTATTAAACTGAGGTGAGACTTATGATGCACGGATATTGACACGACATAACACATATTTTCAAAATTTTCAAGATACGACACATCTTTGACACATATGCCTATTATATATATATATATATATATATATATATATATATATATATATATATATATATATATATATATATATATATATATATTACACATGTACTATATTATAAATACTAAAATTCACATTTTTTTAAATTCTAAAACCATGTAAAATCAGCAAAATATTCTTACTAAATTCAAGAAGCCTATAAATAAATGCATGTCATTGTAATCATCATAGTATCACTCATAATAACACCAAATACATATTGATTTAATTAATATAAAGTTTAACAAACACGTCCAAATAAAAGATAACACCAAAAATAATATGTCGCCGATATCATCATATTATCATTCTTACTAACAACAAATGTATATTACTTTAATTAGCATAAAGTTTAACTAACACGTCTAAATTTCATTTTAGCCAAAAAATGTTTAAATTAGACGGTTATTACCCAAAGTGATCTTTTTGTGTCGGACACATCCATTGGCCGTATCTCCGAGTTTGAGATGAGTGTCCGACATGGGTGCCCGATTTTATTTTTTTAATAAAATGTTCGACATGCCACTTGGCGTGTCCAATATCTGTCCGATGAGTATTCGAGAAATGTCCAACATTACACCTAGCTTGACGTAATTATTCACAAATCACATGGCACAACTCACAGTTGATAGATTTGAATTCAAAGATATTTTAAATCTAGTATTGAAATAATTTTTACTTATTTTGGATAACTATGGATTTTTTGAAATTAATACCTTCTCTATTATTTTAAATGTATGGTCTCCGAAACAACCAACTAGAAAGCATAAAAAGAAAAGCGATATTAATAAAAAAATAAGATAGTAGAAAAAAAGAGAGAAGCAGCGGCTCTTTATCCTTCCACAGTGATCGGTGTAAAATGCTCACCGTTCCTTCAACTAGGACTGCATCAGCAGCATCAAGTCCACCGTGCCACACCTTCCCATCATTTTCCTTTTCTCCGTCCATCACTCTCCAACAAAGCCCATACTTATACTTCCCATTATCCCGGCTCAAACCCATTCACTTTCATTTCTTGAAGCCATACTCCGCTCTTAAACAAATCAAGAAACGACAGCAAAGCCTCTCAAAACCCCCCGACAATGCGAGGAAAATCTTGAATTCCAACCCAAAAGGAGAAAATGATGGTGATACCGCAAGTGGAGAGGATGCTGCTGTTAAAGGCACAATCTTGGCTGGACTCCTGCTTGTGGGTGTGATTGGCGGATTTGGGACTGTGGGATATATTTACAGGGATCAGATCAATACTTTCTTGACCCATTTTTCTAGCATCATTGATAGTAAGGTTTTGGCTTTGTTCACTCTGTGCCCCCCCTTTTTATGGTTATGCTTAATCGTTGGTCCATATATTGATGTTGCTAAATTGACTTTTATGGCGCGATTTTACCGGTGGATTGCATGTTGTACTGAGTTTTCTCACTAAGAGGTGCAGCATTTGATTGATTTATTTGTTCGCTTATGCTTGGTATCTGACTTAGGCAGAATAACTTCTGTTGCAATTCTGGTTGTAGCGATGAACATTGGGAGAATATAGTACTTTGCTAGCGTTCAAAGTTTGGAAACAAAATAGGAGCCTACCGTCTTAAACATCTTATACACTTTTAGAGCTTTTATGATATTTAGCAGATCACACAAGCTTTTATATGTTATTTTAAATTAAGCTCTTAAAAAGTTTGGATAAATAAATTCATGTAGAACTTGGTGGTCGAGCACGATTTAATACAACTCTATAATACAACTCTAGATTTTGGTAAAGCAAACAGAATATTGCTAATTATAGTGAAAGTGCACTATTAAGAGCCTACCGTATCTTAAACTTCTTATAAACTTTTAGAGCTTATATGATATGTAACAGCTCACAAGCTTTTATATGTTATTCTAAATTAAGCTCTTAAAATGTCTGGTTAAAATAAAATCATGTAGAACTTGATGGTTGAGTGGTTGCACTATTTCAAATATTTGACTTACACCATTAATATTAGCTATAGATTTTGGTAAAGCAACAAGCGCTCGATCATGTAATATCTTATAAGCTGTTTTTGTCAGCTTATAAATTTACCAAACAAACTCTCAATTATGTTGCTCGGTGGGGTGGTTGAGTGGTTCAGTTCCTCAATTTGGAAACTTGAATGCAAAAGAATACAAAGCTGGTTTGGATTGTAATGGAATAATATATACTAAATTTAGTGGCAAATCTTTGGTTGATGATTGTAGTTTGAACTTTGAGTCTAATTTACTTTTTTTTGCCATTTCTGTCTTGGCGTTCTATCTTCCTTGAATCCATTAACCAAGATTTTCATCTTTTTGTTGGAATTCACAAGGCATGGTTCATCATATCACCATCTTCCTTGAATCCATGTAACCAAGATTTTCATCTTTTTGTTGGAATTCACAAGGCATGGTTCATCATATTTTATCTCTTTTCTTTTCATTTAATAATTAATGATGAAATTCCAGTGCCAACTCCGGTTGATTCATCTACTTTTCAGTGGGTATAGTCAGTTGCGAGTAAATAAATGGTGAAAGCCTACTTATTTTATGAATGAATCTATTCTAAGAATTTATGAGTGATAGCCAGAAATCATTGCTTAAACCGTGTCTGGATCTTTTTAGCAGCTTTTGGATAATCACATCTTCAAAATTCAAGAATTAACATCTGTTTCCTTTTTTTGTCTGATAAAAAAAAACATGTGTTTCTTTTCTGTTAATGTGGAAAGAAATATTTCTTCCTCAAATTTCTTTTGGGCTGTTCTCTTGCAGGTTATGGGCCAGCTGGATACGCACTTTTTGTTGCGGTTTATAGTGGATTAGAAGTAAGAAATCAAACTCCTCTTATTGAGCAAATGATGTAGTTGGAAGTAGTTTATTATGCACCTGCTTCATCCCCATTTGGCCGTTTCACTTGCTCGAACTTACTGAATAGGAAATTGAATTCCTACCATAGTTTCATCTTTGGCTACTCTAGCTCTCTTCATCGAAAACAATTCTTAGCTAAGAACTTTTAATTAGTTGATAACAATACCAGAGTAGTTTACGGTATTTGGTTGGAATTGGTGAAGGTTTAACAGGATAGTGATGGAAATATGAAAACGATTTGTATCAGTGTAATTAACATGTCGCCACGTGCCAGCATATTTTTTTATCCAAGCAGAAAATAACAAAATTAATGCCATTAAAAAGCATTTAGCTGCATCTTGTGGTCGTGACATGGTCCCTAGTTATTGTTGATTTGCTTCCAAAGGCCCTTTTTTTCAGTTGAACGGTTTAACATTTTTAATTTTCTCATATGTATAACACTAGTACAAACTTATCATGTAGCGATGTGTTATCTTTCCTTGTAGATACTTGCAATACCAGCCATCCCCTTGACTTTGTCAGCTGGTCTTCTCTTTGGTTCATTTACTGGGACTATTATCGTTTCTATTAGTGGCACGGTAAGTCTGCAATCTGCAATTATAGAAGGCAGTGAAAAAATATATCTTGTTATCTAAAGTTGTGTTCCTCCCGCTTCTAGATTGCAGCAAGTGTTGCATTTCTAATTGCCAGATATTTTGCTCGGGAGCGTATTATTAAGCTGGTTGAAGGAAACCCAAAATTCCTTGCCATCGACAAAGTTATTGGGGAAAATAGTTTCAGGGTTGTTACTCTTCTGCGTTTGAGCCCATTACTTCCTTTTTCTCTTGGAAATTACCTATACGGACTTACATCTGTCCAATTTGTACCCTACGTGCTAGGAAGGTTGGTCCTCTTTTTATTTTTATTATTTTTCGTTCAGTGCCAGTTAGACAATTGGTTTGCGCGTGTTTTATTGTACAAACACATTATAAATTAGTTTGATTTAGTCATCATAAAGAGAGTTTTTGTTTTTTTTTTGCATTTTTCGAACATGTGTCAGTGATTTGAGCAATGATAAATACATGAATGCTCTATTCATTTATTTACTAGAGCACATATGCCTTGATAATAGAGCATTTTTTTACATGTCTGAGTATGTCCTAGCTACTGAACTAAGATGCAATTATAAGTACATGCTATTTCAGTTGGAACTTGTTCTACACCGATTGGTTTTTTTTCCACAACCTTGTACCTCACATGTCATTGAGTACCACATATTTTCATTTTTGTATTGAAAGAGAAACTTCAGGCTTTTACATTGCGTGAAGACAAATGTGTGTAGTGTGTTTAAGCTATATGGCCAACATGATATAAACATGTTATCGAATATTAAATAAGATGATTTGGATTCTGTTATGTTGTATTGTATTTGCAGTTGGTTAGGTATGCTTCCAGGAACATGGGCGTATGTGAGTGCAGGTGCATTTGGCAGAGCAGTGATTGTGAGTTTTCATTTGTTTATCTAAAGAATTGCATCACGTAAAAGATTCAGATATTCTTGAAATTTTGAGCAGCAGTCAAGTAGCTAACATTCCCTTTGGGCTTGCATTGGATTTGAGTAATTTGCAGCAAGAAGAAGCTGGAGTAGGGTTAGGGAATGGCCAGTTATTGATGCTCGGGTTAGGGCTGTTAGCAACAGCAATTGCTGCTACCTACGTGACACGCCTAGCTAAGGTACGTGCGCCCCATATGGAATGCCTGTAGTTTTTAGTATATATGTCTGAAGCTAAAAATATGTTGACTCATTCATCTTCTCTTCCATATACAATACGAATGCAGGATGCGATAAAAGACATCAAGTGAAAGGAGTCGATGCCATAAACTGTGCCATTCACTTGAGGAAATTTGCACAGCCTCTTTCATATTTATCTACAATAAACAATCAAGTTAAAGGGAAAAAACCATAATGGTTTATATAGATGTTTTTTCTCTTGACTTTGAGATATGTACATATACACACCCTAGTGATGATGTACACACATTTTAAATTGTTGCGATATTATTTAAATTTTTTAATGTTTTGTTTTTTTATCATTGGGGAGGGGAGTTGTAAGACTCGAACTTGAGTTGGGTGACATTGGTTAAAGCCTTGGTGTCTAATATTTTATATTTTAAAGTGAAAATTTGATAAGAAATGAGAGTATTTTGTAGTTTTAGAAAATGACATATCAAGAAATTAGATAAAATGCATGTATGCTTACATTGGTATTGGTGTGATGCTGAAACCGGTGGGGAACAATGAATTAAATCAAATGCATATATTTGTACCTTCCCTCAATTTTGAAGAAAGATCCCTTGTACGATATCCTGAGCCGTATGATTTGAGAGGACCTGATTTCGTTCTGGTGGTCTTGGTTCTCTACCGTTTAAGTTCTTGCAATTATGTTGTGAATCACCTTACCATTTGACTTTTTCATTTGTCTATTAATCGATGTCTTTATGTTATTGACCAAGATTGATAGATGTATTTGTTGTATCTGTGTTTCGTTTTAATATAGTTCACTGTTTTATGTTAAAAATAAAAAAAAACAAATGCATGTATGCTTACACCTAGAAATATAAAACCCTGGACTTACTTATTTTTATTATTACTTTTAAATGCTTTCTTAATTTCATTGAAAAGGAATAAGAGTTTTGATTATCGCAAAGAAAAGTTGGGAACAAAAAGTTGTCCTATATCTGTTCAAAAAAAAAAAATTTGTCCTATATGCTTTATAATATCTTTAGTACTAATTACACCTTGTCGCCTTTCAGACTCAAAGATAGTTCAACAGAGAAAATTTATTAGCAAACTCAGAGTCCATATAATGTAAGAAAAACTGTATGAAGATTACAGTATTAAGAATGTTTTGGTGCTGAAAAAGTATGGAATCAAGAGGTAGATATATATGTGGAATTTCAATTTTTTTTTTCATTTTTGAACTTGATGTGATGAGATTATAACAGCCACTCAAACACGATATACAACGATTGTCTCGACCAGAGGAAGAGGCAAATGGGAGTGTAGAGGCAAATGGGAGTGTGCTCCCTCCCAAAAAAAATTAATGTTAAATAAAATCAATTTTTTTTATTTTTTGACCCTTATTTTTTAAAATTTCTTTCGCCCCCGGATATTTTTTGCTGGCTCCGCTTCTGGTCTCGACTTAGTTTAGATCCTGACATGGTAAGTGAATTCGTTGTTCTTGACTCCACCCCAACGAGACTTGATTCTGGAGATCTAATATCAGCCAACAAAACATAATTTAATAAAATTCATTGCAAATAATAAATATATTCTGATACGATAAAATAATAATATTTATATGAAGAACATGAATATACACAATATTAATTTACATAAAGTGAAATGTTTTGGATTAAGAATATTTCCTCTACAGTAATTTTATCTATTATTATTATTTAATATTTATTCTTGTCGTACAAATATATTCTCATTGGTTTGGAATTGTAAAACGGAAATGAGATGCTACCATATGTACATTATCCTAATAATAAATATATTTATATGGATCTCACGTACTCCAATCAATTCTTGACTCTTGAATCTAAGATTTGGGCAGTGCACCCACCTCTTTATTAGGTTTCCCCACGTGAATTGATGCCCTAACCAGACCTAACATAAATATCCCTTACAGATTTACGGACCGCGAACACACGCAAACACGAGAATAGTAACTGCTACTCGGAAACCCTAGTTACTCATCTGATCCGTAAAAGCTATGGCGGAGGAGGAATTGGTAGCGTCATCCGTACCTAGCCCCACACTCACCGATCACCACAAAAGAAAGCTCGAAGATTTGGAGGCGCCCGCACCAGAATCAACTACTCAGTCTCCTTCCGAAGCGATATCGGATCCTGACCAATCTAAGAACGAGGCGGAGGAAGAAGAGAATGGCGGTGCCGACGAGTTGGAGTTAAAGAGACCGCGTTTGGAGGGTAACGTCGACGAGCCCGATGGCCTTGGTAATTGGACTTCATTACCACTTCATTTAATTATACAGCTTTTAAATGAATGGGTGTAGTAAAATGTACAATATGTTATTGTATTTACGCGGCCATTGTCAAAAAGTTTTATGCTCACGGATGATCGTTTACACGTTAATCTAATTTTCTGTTAGATGTGGTGTTCTCTGTGTAGTTAGGTTTTTATTTTTATAACGTGAATAAAGATAGGGATTTCTGTTAAAGCTACTGATTAGCTTCTTTAGCAGTTTCGCAGAATGGACACCAAGAGGACGAGAAGGACGGTGAACTGAAATCTGAGGAAATTGAGCAATCCGAGCCTGCAATTGACAATGGTGAGTTGGTGTTGGAGGCACAGGAACCTGTTAAAGAGTCGTTGGATATTGGAACTGATGAACGGGACTGTAAAGAGAATGCTGAGACTGAAAATGCGGAGGAACCGGAGCAATCAAAGGCTGAAGTTGAAGAGAATTCCAAGGAACTTCCTGAAGAGAACAATGTTCCTTCTGTTGAGCTTCAGTCAGTATCTGGGACACAGATTGTTTCACGCCAGATGGAGGTTCCCAATGACAAGGTGAATCAATAAAGGGATTGATATAGCCAATTTCCAACTCTTATGTTGTTCCAACTTGTTTAAGTTAACAAGGACTCTTCGAATGTAGTTTACATTTGTACTACTAATTCTAGTTTTTGAGGAAACGCTGCACTTCCTCTCCTGAACTCAGCTTATGGAAACTTGAACTGACTCCTACCTACGGTTAAATTTCCCTGTTTTCCTGTAGACATTTGTCACAACTACTTGCTTTTTAAAAAAAAATAATTTTTTTTTGAGTTGTAGGTTGGAGTTTTGATTGGCAAGGCAGGAGATACCATTCGGTCCCTGCAAGATAATTCTGGTGCCAAAATTCAGATCATGAAGGATGCTGAAGCTGACCCACAGTCTACCACTCGACCTTTGGAACTGATTGGAACACTGGAAAATATTGCCAGGGCTGAGAAGTTGATAAAGGGCGTAATTGCTGAAGTAGGCTACTTTTCCTTTTATCTTTACTGAGCTGTTTATCCGTTGGCCCATTAGTCATAGTATTTGGATACTATAATTGAAACTACCAATGTATTGCATTCTAGGCTGATGCTGGAGGTTCTCCATCCCTTATTGCTAGGGGATTTAACACTGCACAGGCTGCTGGAGGTGGAGAACAACTTGAAATACAAGTCCCAATTGAAAAGGTTATTTTAAAAAAAAATTCTTTGCTCTCACTTTTACCGGCACTCACAGTTGTACCCATGTCTGCTCCTTTTCTTTTTTGTTATCTATGTTGATTGACCGTATAAATTTTCTTTGGCCTCATTGTGGATTTTGGAATTGAGCGATTTAGGTTGGTATAATTATTGGAAAGGGTGGGGAAACAATCAGGAACCTACAGACAAGATCTGGGGCCCGCATTCAGGTAGTAGATTTGTATTAGCACCTCTCCAGATGAATACAACCAAATTTGTGATTACCACTGTACTGAAAATTTGCTCATTTTATATTTCTAGTTGATACAGCAAAATCTTTCTGAAGGAAACCAATCTAGGGAGAGGATTGTCCGTGTGTCTGGCAATAAGAGGCAGATTGAGACTGCAACCGAAATGATAAAAGATGTAATGAATCAGGTTTGTTCTGTTGTTTCTCCTTTAATTAGCATATGCTTGATGTTACACATGTTTTTATTTTCAATTTTGTTTTTAAGATCCCGCTGTAGGATCCTTATATGATAGGTGTTAAATGCACAAAAATTCATTTCTTATTTTTTCTGATGCCTCTTCTTGATATTGTTGATTTGTGCACTTTATCTTTCTCTATCTCTTGATAGCAACCACACTCATTATCATGTAATTGCTGGTGAAATTTCCTTTTGATTCCATTATTTATTTCCAAATAATCTGCTGTGCATTAGCTTGAACATTGCAGTGCAGCTAAGCTGTAAAATCTACTGGTATGAGGATTGATTATATTTGGCTTTTATGTGCACATTGTTTATATGGATACCTGATGACAAGCAAATCTTGCCATCCGCATTAGAAAGTTGCTGGTTTTCTTGAATATCTGTCGTTTTTCATGCCATGATAACAATAATAAAAATTATTTTACTGTAGCTTTTTTAGTTAATGAACTGACAGTCAATAGCTTACCCAATTGGCAACCTTTCATATGTGGAAGCAACGACTCATTATTGTCCCAAATCTAAACATGGTTAACCTAATACTTTAGTGTGGGTTACACAATCTACTGATGTCTTCTCTGAGTCAAGAACACCTATTTATGGCAACCCCATGGTCAGAGATATTTAATTGAATACCAATGATTACGCATGCCTATCAAGAAACTTGAATACTGTTTGGAAGATCTGAAATGCAAATAAAATATCGGTTGCCATGGTTTGTTTATCTTGAAGGTGCCGATTTCGAATTGGTTGGCTTTAAAAATGCAGATTTGGCTTTACCTTTCACATCCGGTTCGCATTGCCTTGTTGGTGTATCAATAGGCAACTACTATTCAATCTCATCCACAGAAGAGGTGTATCAAGCATTTAACCTCGACAGTGCAGGATGTTAAATGGTTGGTAAGATTGCTTCGAGACTTAGAAACTGATAATACTAATAAGGCTCTGGTATGCCTGATATCATATCTTTGAGACGTTTTAGAAAACGGTGCCATGTCTAGTCTAATCATCTGTATATAAGTACTTTGGATCTATATGTCCAAATTCATTTGATATCATACGATGTGTCGGAGAATAAAATAGATTTCTTTTTTGTATTCTCTGAGGTTCAACTTTTGTGCTTTTTATTTTGAAGCCGATAGATGGTGGCTTCAAAATATTCGATCATTGATTCAGTGGCTTATGACTTTTGAAATTTTTTTCGTGAGGTTGTAGAGAATGCCTTTTTCTGTATTTTACCCTAATACTTTTAAGAGTGCTAGATAGACAGAACTGATTCGTGCAGTGCCACTATTGTTGCTTGGTAAAGTTAACTGGATGTCATGACCATATTGTCTGTAACAGCCAGTATAGATCACACAACAAGACTTTAGACAATGGTTGTTTATATGTCCAGTTTCATTTCCCAGAAACAAACAAATATGCCTACGTTATTTTATAGTTCTTCCAAAAATTACTTTTCATGTCTACTTTAACGTTCTATTGGACAGTCATTATTTTTCATTTTTCATCATTCATGATTTTAGAATTTTAAAATAACCACGTAATAACGGAAAATTATATATTCCAAAACTTTCCTGACGTGAATCAATTTTGAGTGTAATAGCTAGTTAATGCGTGCTCGCGTTCCATTAGTTTCAGCAGGAAATTAGCAAAAAAAGAAAGACAAAATAATTTTGTGAACTCCTATTTAGTGAATCATTTTTAGATGTGAATCATTGAGGCAATGCTGCATGGTTCTGATTCCGAAGACTTAGAAGGGTCCTTCATTCGCCAATAATTTATCTCTGTAACACTTCTATTGTACTTCTGGAATTTACTGTTTCCTCTCATAGTTTGCCGGCTTTGTTTTTTTCGATTGAATAGGCACATTGTCACTGATTCATGTGTAACATAGTAAGCATTATGATTGCGTTTTTATCTTAAAATATTTCTTACTTTGTGATTTTATCTTTATTCAAAACTTAGATATGCTTTGTAGCCGTATTCTCGTTGCATCATTGTTGTTTATGTCTCTGGTGTAGACATTTTTGACTGATTTGTTTGTCATATGTTACAGCATACTTTCCGGATTCTTTGAAGTATGTGTTTTTCTTCTGTGCTAATTTCTGCTGTCTGTTCTTTGTTGATTAAAACATGCGTAACTGTGGGATGTATTTGACTATGCTTGTTTTTTTGGTAGTTTTCTGGTGCATCTAACGACAAATTGAACATTATCTCCTGCAGTTGATTCATTCAGAGTTGTTGCTATTACTGGATTTTGAATTATTTCATATAAGCTCATTTGCTTTGTGTAGACTTCAAGGCCATCGCCTCACTCTAGTGGGTACGGTCAGCAAAGTTCTCGTCCACGTGGACCTGTTTCTTCGCAATGGGCACCTCGTGGTCCTCATCATGGACCATTCTCAGGTTATGAGTATTCACAAAGAGGACCATATCCGTCTCAGAGTTCACAATACCCCCCTCCGGCATATGGTAATTATCCCTCCCAACAGGGTCCTAGAAACAACTTTGGATCAAGTTGGGAACAAAGGCCGCAAGCATCAGTACGAGGGCCATCACCCCAGGTTGGTCTAATATTTTTTTTTTATTGGCCAATATCCTGGGTTAGTTCACTCGATTTACTCCTGATTCGAGCCTTTGTATTGTGCGTCATCGCTTTCTCCTTTGCCAGGGCAATTACAACTATGGGCAACAAGGTCCTGACTATGGTCATCCACCTCCTTATTCTCAAACACCTACCCAACCTTATGGTCATGGGTACAATGAAGTTAAATACGATCAGCATTCTTCTTCTCAACAGTTTGGGCACATGGGCCCGCAGCAAACGCCATATGCTCAAGGTGGGGCACAATCAGGGTATGGTCCACAAGACCAATACGGTAAGCCACCAATGTACGGCATGCCACCCCAAGGGACCCATTCTCAACCATATGGTCAACCTATGCTTAATCAACCTGGAGCCGTGCCTCATCAAGGTGCTCAATCATATGGTCAAAATGTGCCACCTCAACAGCCATACCCGTATCCATCAAGTGGGCAAATGCAGCAAAACTATCCTCCGTATGGTTCTACAGTCTCTAGTGATGGATACAGTCATGCACCGCCTGCCATGACACCCTCTTCTGGTTATCCTGCGCAAGGCGGGCAGCCTGTTGCAGGGTATGGTCAACAGCCTTCTCAATATCCTCAACCAGGACCTACTGGAGGCTATGGTTCTTATCCACCTGCTCAAACTGGTTATGCTGAACAACCTGCTACCAGTAATGCTGGATACGGGTATCAAGGGCAAGCGGATTCTGCTTATGGTGGTCAAGTAGGGGCTTATGCTCAACCATCTCAAACTCAGCCCACCTATGATCAGTCTAGTGGTTATGGAAGTGCGCCTGTGGCAGCTGGTTATGCGAAAAATGTGTCACCTCAAGCTGCTACTGCATATCCACAACTGTATGATTCTAGTCAGGCGTATGTTGCCCAGCATCATTGAAAACTATTATGCAATATAAGACGAATGATCCGAGGGAGATGGGCTGGATATCGTTTTCTTAGTATCTTTTGTTTATCGGCTACTGGTAGCAACTTTTTTCCTTGTTAAGCTTTGCAAATGCTGCTTTAGTTCATGCACTGTTAAATGTTTTATTGAGTTCTTGGCCTGCTGCCTACACTTGTCGCAGTTTTCATCTTCTCTGAGAAGCTTTATTTTCATCTAGTAATTGCCGACGCGGCCTCCTCTGATACCTTTTATTCTCCGTAGGTCAACATAGAACATCCATCGAGGGCAACTAAATCATTTCCAATTTTCGACATTTTTTTTAATTAGTTAAATGTAATTGAAAACGATTTGGCATTTTAAGGCTAAAATAATTAATGTCATTTTGGAAATTAATATATCTGCTGTATTAATTATGTATTAGGTCCACAATCAAGCTCGGTAGTTTGAGAATGATTCTGTCGAAGCCCGACTGGAGTTCATAATTTGATCAAGCTTGAGCAAGTATCCAGAGATATTGAGTTTTATCTCGAACCTTATTCAGACTAGTAATCGAGTTCGAAAAATTTATTAACGTTTAATTCCACATCTTACCATTTAATTTCTAAAAAATAAAATTATTTTTTAAAAATAAAATTTAATACACAAATGCAAAAAAAATATCTACTCAATAGTGCTCTAGTTCGTCTACTTTTTTTTTCTCCAGTAAAATTCAAATAGGATGGTATGCAAATTCGGTCGACCACAACCAGTGGCGGATTTAGTAAAGAAGCAGGAGGGCATCCAAAAAATTTTCTTTTTTTAAAAATAAATTTACCTTAAAAAATATAGTTTGCCCCTTAATATTATATTTTATACACCATTAAATTATATTTCAACCTCTAAAATTTTATTTTAAACCATTTTTGCCCCATTTTAAAAAAATTATGCGTCAGCCGCTTACCATGACCCTCGTTACATAAGCTGCTCCAAAGTAGGTTTAGTTATTTGGCATATTCATTTTAATTCAGATTGGGGTAGAAATATGTGAACAATTCATACATTAACAAAGCACTGCTGTTATCAAGTCTTGAATTTCTGGGCGAAGAATAGGTACGTGATTTAGTGGTGTTTGACGTATGTTCGTCTGATACTAAATCTTGACGGTCGAATTATTGAAGGATAGGAAATATGATTGATGAATATCTTTGGTTGGTTTCAGATTAAACTCTCAAATGGCCAAAAGAGTGGTTTCTGAACTTTTTGTGAGCAGTAAGCTGTCAACTTACAACCTCCATGGCTAGTGTTTGCATTTTAAAGGGCTTGTGCACCAGAAGATTGCACAAGCAACACTTTTTTTATAGATAAAAAAAAACACTTTTTTGATGTCACCGAGTTGATGAAATCTTGTCTTTCTGGTATTAGGGTTGTCATTTTACACGACGACTGAAGAATTAAAGAGGCTATTCTCCCCGTTTGGGGTGGTTAAAGAAGGTAAAGCTATGCGAGCATTTATTTTAACTCGAGGCATCGTTATTTCTGTGCGAACTACTGTTCTGTTCTGTTCCTGTTAGTGTCAATGTTGATTAATACTCATGCTAATGTTGTGTATCGGTAATTGATACAGCCAGACTTATCATGGACCCAAGAACCCAAAGGCCTAAAGGTTTTGCTTTTGTCAAATTTGAGTCGGAAATCGAAGCTCATAATGCGTTGAAAGCCATGAATGGCAGGGTACCAACTCTGACTTCCTTATCTTTTGTAGCTTACATGAAGATTTTTTTTAATTATGCCTCACTGATAGTCGTTCTTACTTGGCACCTTTCTTAAGTTAATGGATTTGTGTTTATAATCTAACGTATGTGACAACATGAACTATTGCGTACTTCAGAAACCTACGAGTTTGATGTGGTTCGGGATATTGTTTCAGTTTATGTTCTTAAGTGGTTTTAGTATTTGATTTCATGCCAAATCGTGAGTGTTGTTGTCAAGAGACGGAGGTTTGTGCTGCATTCGTTAGCTCTTACCACAACTACATTCTGTTTATCACATTTTCACGAAGGTTTGATAATGTCATGTCTCGATTACCCTTCTGTTCCTTTTTAATTTTTGGAATTGAATGTCATTGCAGATAGTGGGTGGACAGTTGATATTTGTGGAATATGCGGGGAAAACAACATCCTGAAGATATGCCAATCTTGGCGTTCATTGCTATTACGCCAATTGCAAGTTTTGCACTTCAAGGCGAAAACAGCTTCATTACTGTGGTTCAGTGTTTTTCTTAGCCATTAGATTTGTGTACTTGCAGCTATGCAGTCAAGAAGAAGGATGAGATTGAGAGAGTGGCGAAGGCCATTCACCGAGGGATACTCAATATGCTTGTATGGGATCTAGCTTTTCTTCAGACAATTTTGGTTTCTCGTGTTGTGTTAGCGAAAATATGTATTTAGAATGTTTTGCAGATTGTGGTTCTATGGTAAATACTTTCTGGCACATAATTTGAGATAACCGAAAAGGTAAATTGCAACTCAACAATAAAATTATTTATTTATAATTCATATGTGAGAAGTGAATTGAAAGGGGTTGTAGCGCCAGATTGCATTCTCTATTGGCTTCATTTTCTTTGAAGGTTAATAACAAAATGAAGTTAAAAGAACGATATAAAGATCAGACAAAAAAAGTAGGAAATGATATAGCGCGAATCAAATGTTCACCGCCCACAGCCCATTCTCTGCCGCTCCGTCGCCCTCCCGCCTGCACAAATCACCCCCCCATCACCACCACATCCTCTCGCCACTCACCATGAAACCCACGTCCAAAATGCCTCTCACAACCTCTCACCGAAGTGTTGATATAATCATGTGCAAGGGCACTGAGGTGTCACGGCCATCCTCATTGGCTTCAGACGGGAAGAACTGGATGCCGGTTGTCCCGCTCTGCTTTGCCAAAGGTTGAGCGAAGCATGATAGTACCTCTCACCAAAGTGTTGATATAATCATGTGCAAGGGCACTGAGGTGTCACGGCCATCCTCATTGGCTTCAGACGGGAAGAACTGGATGCCGGTTGTCCCGCTCTGCTTTGCCAAAGGGTGAGCGAAGCATGATAGTACGGGATGGTGAGACCATACTTCTGTTGTGGTATAAAGATGATGTTTTTTGCATTAGAGAATAGGTCTCCTGTTGAGGAAGGCTTGCTCAATGCTAAGCTCACTCAGGTTTACTATGTTCTCATGCTAATTGGTTTTGGTTTACCTGGTTGATGAAATTGACATTGGACTTGGTGCATTAATTAGCATCAACCATCGATTCAATTGATTATTAAGAATGCCATGCTGAAATTTTATTTGTAAACGTCTTTAAACGTGGAATTTATCAAGAAAATGAGTAGTACGGGATTAAACAATGATGGACGGTTAAGCGCTATCAAATATTACTTTTTGCTTGGACCAAGCAAATTGAGTTTTAAGCTTTGAACGTTGCCATTATAAAGTTGGAAGTTGCCTTCAAGTGCCGACACTGAACTCAATAGAAGGCTTCCCTTTTGCCTCAAAGATTATTTTATACATGTTTGTATTATCTTCCTTTGTTTTGGTCAGTTATGCATTTGGGGTACTTGTAATAATTCTTATACTGTTATGAATACTCGACCTCAATCGATCACACCAAGCTAACTTTATCGATATATATGAAGATCTTTCAACCAGAATCAAGAATGCATAACTATCATGCAGTCTATCCCCTTTTATAAGCAAGAACGCACGCACACTCTCTTCTGTATGAATGCCAACTGTCTTGTTTAAAGATTCAAGAAATCACACTGCCTAAACCAGAATATAATCCCTAAGCAAATGTGCAGAACATTCAAATGAATTTCAGATTAAAACTCACGCACAAGAACATCCTTCAGAATACACGCATAAGGATCAGCACAATAACAGTGATAAAAGGCGATGAACCAGATGATAAAACAGTAATAGCAGGGAAAGAAAATGACACCGGATTTACGTGGTTCGGCCTTCAACCTGGCCTACATAGGGAGGGGGAGCATTTCCATTAAGCACCAAAAATCCAAAATGTATACCGATTGTTTCTCGCCTCACTTCTCTCTCTTTTCGTCTCAGAAAACTAATCAAGATTAGTGAATGTGTGTGAGAACTCCAATCTGATTTCCTACACTTTGTTTGCTCTCGATGCTTTCTCGATTTTCCAGAGATAAATTCCTTTCAATCTCTCCTCCTCGATCTCAGAAAACCGCTCCTCGCTCTTATTCTGTTTTTCATCTCTCAGGCTTTTAAAAGCCCATCAAGTTTCACCCAATCACAACCGTTGGATGTTACTCTATCTTGAACGGTCCAGATACAACCTGACAAAATAAAACCAAATCACAACAAAACAACATAACAAGGGCAAACAGGTAAAAAGGTGCATTAGTTAATTTTCAAGTCAAATTATAACATATACAAATGAGAAATTCTGTGTTAGTATTGGGTTACTGCAACTGCCATCAAGATTCCATTTGTATTCTCCTGCATTTACCAGCTTATTTTATTTTACAAATAAGTTCACTCAGTTGCAAATACCCATATTGCATAAAATCCAAAATTCGGCCCTAAGCAGATAGCTCTTTATGTGGCCGGTTATGCTCTGAAGTGTTCTGAATAAAACATGTCATTTTTACGACATGGGTAATGAGAATAGTGTAATTTAATCTATCGTGCAGTACCATCAGTGCTCTCAATAGGGGTGCTTACCGGTGGTTCCAGTGGAGGCACCGGAACATTTAAAAAACACTTAGTAAAAAAACATAATTTTGATGAGACAACATTACAACCATTAAGTCGAGAAGCAACACAAGCACAAATTAATGTTCTTACTGGCACGAATTTTATTTTAACTGCTGAAATTAATCATAGGTCACTTGTTAGATATGTGATCAGATGTGAACTACCTTTTATACAAGCTGAACGTGCTGGTTTTATTGAATTTGCTTCGTCCATACAACCCATGTTTAAACATATTTCCAGGCACACACTAAAAAGAAATTGTATGGACGTATTTGTTGAATATAGAAATACATTGTTTCAACATCTTTCTAGTTTGCCTTGTAGGGTTAGTTTAACAACTGATATTTGGACAAATGTAAATTCTGATTCATATCTTGTTGTCACTTGTCATTGGATTGATGATAATTGGTGTATGCAAAAAAGGATTTTGTCTTTAGATGAGTTAGATTGTGCACATACTGGTTATGTAATTGCTAAATATGTATTCAACACTTGTAGACATTATGGAATTCAGGATAAGGTATTTTCAATCACATTAGACAATGCTGCGAATAACAATGCTGCGATGCGTGATTTAAAGACATATCTTAAACCAATGCTTGATGGTATTTTTTTTCATGTTAGATGTGCATGTCATGTGATTAATTTGGCTGTTAAAGTTGGTTATGAGGACAATCACTCAGCATGTATTGACAAAATGAAATACTGCGCTAAATGGTTACGCACGAGCCGTGTTAAGCGTGATTGGAAACAATTATGTTTATCTAATGATTTAAAGCATCTTCTTTTTCCATCACCAATAGAAACTAGGTGGAATTCGTTGTACAATTTGTTGAATGCTATGTTACCTTACAAAGATATTTTAACTCCATTTTATAATTCATATCAAATGCCTGATAGCGATGAAAGTATTTATTTGACTGATGATGATTGGGAATTTGTTGAAAATTGTGTATCATTGTTAGGTACTTTCAAAGAAGCGACGGAACGTTTCTCTGGTGTTACTTATCCAACTTCCGTTTATTTTCTTCCTTTAGTATTTAATATGTTTGATAAATTTATAGAATTTAGAGATGACTATGACTTGCATGCTTTTGTTAATGCAATGGAAACTAAATTTATAAAGTATTGGGAACAAATCCCACCCGTGCACTGCATCACAACATTGCTAGATCTTAGTCAATGTTTATCTTCATTTGAGATATTTTTTGAATATTATGCTAAATTTTTGGGGAAGGTTGTTGACGATCAAAAGACGTCTACAATGCAATCTCTCCAAAATATGTTTCAATTGTATTATAATCAACAGGCAAGTGAATCATCGCAACAAAGGCATGTTGAAGAACAACCCCAAGCTCAATCTAAAGGTGGGGGCATCAATTTGCTTAGAATGCTGGGCAGGAAAAAACTTAAGGGAAAAGGACCTTCTACTAGCACGTCGACTGAGTTGCAAATTTATCTGAATTATCAATTTCTAACCGAAGACAACTTCGACGTCTTACAATGGTGGAAGTCCAATGCAGCACAATTCCCTATCTTAACCAAAATGGCTAGAGACGTGTATGCTGTACAAGCTTCAAGCGTCGCTTCTGAATCGGCATTCTCAACATGCGGCCGTATTATTGGAGACTACAGAAGTAGTCTATCAGCTGATTCGTTATGCATGCTCACCTTACTTAAAGATTGGTTTGAAGCAGAATGCAAAAATAGAAGAGATGAGACGGTTGATGAATTCGTAAATCATTATGACGAGCAAGAAGAAGAGACGCCAAAACAATACTTATCAATTATGAAGACTGCTAAGTACTAAATTGTAATATTTTTTTATTTAGATTTTCAATTGTCATGTCTTTATAATTATTTGTATGCATCTATATTATGAAATGAAGAAGAAATATATTGATTTTGTGATGAACATCATTGAAGAAACATTTACAACATTTTAAAAAAAAAAAAAAAAAAAGGAAAAACCGATAAGGATCCGAACCAAACCGGAACCGGTTGGAACCGAAACCGGTTCGATCCGGATCCTTAACGAACCGGACCGGTTCGGCCCATAACGGGTCCGGAACCGGCCGGTTCCGGTCCGGACCGGACCGGTTCCAACCGGTAAGCAGCCCTAGCTCTCAACCAGCATTAAAATTTGTAGTTAGTCATTTTATGCTGTCATAGTCATAAAAGCCTGCTTCATTCTTAAAGGGCATATTCTTTAATTCATTGCAGGATGGATGTATCGTCTGCCTGAAAACGGATAGCACATTTGATTTGCGAACTGGTGAGATCAAAGAGTGGTATCCTAAGAATCATGTACTCAGAGTCCTGATTCCACCCCTGAGAACTCTATTTGTGTATCCTGTGAAAACCGTGGTGAAAATATCTTCATAAGATTGGTAGGAGGAATATTAAGTCAGATGCATCTATGAGATTGTATTCAGCGGGAAAGGTCAGCCTGGTTTCACAGCCACGGATGTCAATGTTGATGAGGTAATATAGCCATCGATAATCATATGTATTACGTTTGGAAAAATTAATAATCTCTGTTATCCCGTGTGCCTGTCAATAGCCACAACAATACATTTTAAAGAATTTGAGTTGTACCATTAGCATTGGTTACATTTCTTTTAACTGAAAGATCTATTTGCTGCTCACAAGCAGGAATAAGATGCTAATTCCACTGTGTTTCTCCATAGGTTAGGATGGTGGTTGATGAATATCTTGAGGGTTTTGGTTTGACGGGGAAGAAGGAATTGATCAAACGAAGGCCGGCCATAATTGACTTCTTGGTGCTGTTGGATTTCGAACTATTGACTGGTAAAGGTTTGCTCAAGGGAACTGGTTTCTTGGATTTCATTTATTCTATTCCGAACACCTTGAACTGATTCTTATTTAGACGAGGGTCCGAAGAAGTCCAGATTTCTTCATAACGTGCTGCTTAAAGTTCTGTAAAGAAACAGAAAATCATAATATAAACCTTTAATCGATTAGACGAATTTGACGATATTGATATTAAACTTTACGTGATGGGAGGATGTGGGGGTGTTCGTTAAGTCTGGTAACAGAGTATAGGAGTTTAACGTTGAAGCCACCTACAGCTTTTAATTAAAAACCTATTTTAATATTTCCTTCTAAATTAAATTGTTCATTTTTGGGGTAAAATGCATGATTTGTACGCAATTTAAAAACGACTAACCTTTGTGATAAAAATTCAGCAAGTACGCCACCATCTTTGTCAAGATTACGCTAAAACCAACAATGTATGTGTACATCGATAGATGTATGTATCTATGGAACCCAGAACCAAGTATATTAATATGAAGATAAATCAGGTAAGGGGAGAGGACGATATGGTGAAACAAAGTCCAACTCGACATTAACCCAAAATTGTAAAACACACCTGGAAAATTTGAATGTTGTCCTGATTGCAAGAAGACCATTAATGTTGACTCAAAGTAACAATAATTTTAAAATGGGAAGAACAAAATTAAGATAAAGACTACAACTTCAAACAACAACTCCTCCAGAAGTTTTCTCACTTGAAACACTTCGCATCCAACAGAGGCTCGCCCTCAAAAGGTTCGGCATCTTCAATCATCTGATTCGCACGTTCCTTTTGAGCTTCATCGTTTACATCCACCTTAGTCCAATTGTACAGTTCCATATCATAACACTCATCCAGCAGAAACTGAGGGATTTCTGTACCACGGAAAAGCCAAAGGCCCTTCACCTTGAATGGGCCCTCGGAACCAATGATCAACATCTTCCCAAATGCATACTTGCGAGCCAAATCCATTCGCTGAAGAAACCCACTCACCTTGTTCAAAGTAACAAATGAGACCGTGTTTTCATCATTGTATTTATAGTCACAGAACCAAAGAGAGTATCCCTCGGGGTCATACATGTCCCAAAACCCTGCAGACCATGGAAAATATGAGCCCACAATGCTAAAGAATTTCTATTGACAGTTGCGTACATACGCATAATGTTCAAAATTGCAGTTCGGATGCTAATTTACACATTTGAAAGTTTGTATTGGGAGGATCTTAATCTCACTATTGACTGGTATTGGGAGGTTCCCCACACTAATTAGTCGGTCCCATAATTAAAGTTCGCAAGCAACCACAAAACAGTAGGTGAAGGATTTATGTCATCAAATTATCACAGAGAGACGGTGACTATAACAAGAAACAAGGCAACAAGTAGACAGAAGTCCCGAGGGAGAATATGGGAAATATATTGTTAAATTCAAACTAACAGGCACGCCTAAAAAGGATGCGAGATGTTAATTTCCCAACATCAAACAGGAAGACCAGCTTCCTCTCTTACTTCTTGTCAACTTTACAATTCAACTTTTTTCCCAGAGCGGGAGGGATCCTACTAGGGCAGCTAGATATCATCAATGAACAATAGTCTATAAATTTGCCATGGTCGGCCATCAGAAACTCAAATAACAAGATAAGGTAAAAGGTTATATTTTCAGCCAAAGCTGAGAACACAAGAAATAGGCAGCCAACAGAAAGTTTACACACAGTATGCAAATAAATTGATGATGTGAGAGTTGAATCATCGGTCATCAAGAAAAAGAAACAAGAAAGAAAGGCAGACACACAAAGACTAGGAATAGAATTTTCCATGTTGTCGAATAGCCACTTTATCAGAATTTCGAAAAGGCAAAAAGAAATTACCTCTGATGGCAACCTCACGGAAGTTAGTCTTGGTGTTTGAGTAAAGCCTCTTCCACTCATCCAGTATCATCTTACTTGGAGGCAAAAGATCCAAAGGATTTTTTGGTTTTGGCTTGGGTTCTTCTTCTTCCTCGGCTACTTCTTTAGGCTTTGCTTCTTCTTTCTTAATCTCCTTCTTTGGTTCCTCCTTTGCCTTGGGTTTTACAGGTTCCTTCGGCTGTGAAGGCTTTTTGGATGCAACTGGTGGAATAGATTTCGCTTGTTGAACATCACCCAAAACCTTCTTAAAATTTGGCTGATTAACCAAGGTCCAAAAGTACCGTTCCACGTGTGGAAATTCCGAGGTAAAGCTCTTGGTCATGATTACCTTAAATCCCAAGAATAGATTACATATCACAACAATGTCAGCCAGTGTGACACCATGCCCAACCAAGTAGGTATTAGAGGCAAGATGGGTGTTCAGAGCTCCCAAAGCTCTTTTCAATGCTGAAACTGCAATATCCTCCAACTGTGTGAAAAGCGAAGTAATTAGATTCAAAAAATGACTTTAGTAGAGCTGGAGGGAAAGGAAACAACCTCAATAAATAATATCTAAGTGTGACATGAAAGTTATCCCAACTTACAGGTGGAATATGGGGTGCAAAACCAAGTCGTGGGTAAAACCAACGTCCGATATTAACGTCAATCTCAGTAGCAGAAAAATCAATCCACTGCTCAATATGGCCCTAACAAATCGGAAAGTGAAAATAAGAGGATAAAGAGTGTGATCAAGACATTAGTGGATCTTGTCAAGTACTTAAAACTCACAACATGAGGTTCTGTCTAAAAAAAAAAAAACAATGGCATCCTCCCTTACATGATCAATTAGAGAAGAGCCATACAAAGGGTTATGTGGCTTCAACCGAGTAACTGCAAAATTAAACAAATAGATATGTCATAGAAGCCAAAGTAACATCAATGGATCACAAAATTAGATGCAAATGGTGTCACCATAGCGAGCAATTGCATTGCTTTCAAATATTGCTCCATCAGGTGTTTCAAGCACAGGAACCTAAAAAATAACTTGAACATCAGAAACACTGATGACTTTCACATTTAAGCATAAGGTACACTTTCACCTTACATACCTTTCCCATAGGATTCATCTTAAGAAATTCAGGAGTCTTATTAGACACACCCATCTCAAAATCCTTTGCCAATTCAACCTTCACCCCAGTATACTCTGCCGCAATTAAAGCCTTAAAGGCATTTTTGTTTGTACTATTGGCATGCAAAACCTGAATAGAAGACCAAAAGAAGTTGACCAACTGAATCAAGTCCCAACAAATGCGCATCCATGTAGATTTTAGCTACAGAAATAAGCTATTCAGTTAACTGATTTAAGGGGATAAAACTTTGTAGATTGTCCTTCAAGGACCCATGCGAGCAATTGTCAATGTATCAAGTATAAGTGGATGTGGCCTATTAAGTGTTTTAAAATATTAGTTTTGCCAAGAGGAATGATAAAGAGAGGATGTAAATGCAAAGAAGTCGTGTTATCATCACAGTTTTAGCTAGATAAATAATAAGGTGTGGATTAACATATAAAGAAGTTGCATTACTAGGAATTCAGCCAACCACAAACTTAAATATAGTTAGACCATACGCCCGGGAAAAGCCCCCAAGCTTAATGTCACCTTACAATTGCTTGCGAAGCTGATGGAATCACAACACTCAGGAAAATAAAAGGATTCATTCTTAGAAACCTCAGAATTTTGCAATGCAATACATAATTTTTATCATCAAATACATCAAAATAAAAAATTGGCTACCAAAAGATGACGAAAAAACGTAACCTGGACCGAATTAAGGACTGAACCCATAAAGGAGTTGAAACACCACAATTAACACCAGTTTTAATTGAAATTTTTTCATTCACATTTTTCGACGGAAAAGGATATGCATGTAAAATCAAGGTACCTAAATTAGCAGCACACTAATAAACCAGCAAAAGTATGGCACTTCGTAAAAAAAAAAAAAAGATCTGCAACAAATATCTATGAAAAGCATGAAAGAAACAAATCATCAACTCACCAGAGCCATGGCTTAAACTGGATCAAATCCTTCACTCTTTAAATCAGTAAAAGATCTGAAAATACAGCAATTATAAATTTTTCAATGATCAGAAAAGTTTCAAAATGAGGAAGGTCCACAGAAGTAACAGGGGCGTAAAATTGTACAGAAAACGTAATAATATAACAGATCGGAAGGGTTTGGAGGCAATAAGATGAATGAAAATGGTTTACCAGTTGAGTGACAGAGCCGTGTACTCCGCGGCAGAGTGCGAGTGTGTGATGTACAATAAGATGAAGATTTAGGGTTACATGTTTGAGCATTATATAGGTCAAAGTATAATTCGGGGATTTCATTTCCCTTACGTAATCCAATAGTACACCTCCAAAAGTCATATTTCCAAAATGGAGTTTTCAACCTAAAATTCTACTTTTCATAAATTTTCATATAAAATTGTTTGATTTCTATATTTATACAAACCTCGTCTCCAACATATGAAGTCCTGTTTTTAGATCCTTCATATTTTATTTATAAATAAATGTTAATTCATATAATTATTAGGAAAATATTTGTCAGGTATTTTATATTGCTGTTAAATGTTATTGTTAGGGAGCAATTTTGATAAAAAAAAAATAGGGTTAATATCTTTTTCATTTAAAATTGTAGTATAATAAAGTTAGATTTAAACTATTTTTTTTTAAATGAACATTGGTCATCTCGAGTGTGTGTATATATATCTTACTGTATTATAATGCCTAAGCCCTATACTAATTATCTTGGTATGACAAATTTGAATTTACCAAACTACCCCATCCAATGGTTTGTTGTGGTTCTTTGTTGCATCTTTGGAATTGTAATATTAACCCATGTATATGTCTCATTTATTTCATTACAAATATCAATTCGTATGCATTATATATTACGTTATATGTACTTCATCTACTAGTATATATATATATATATATATATATATATATATATATAAAAGTGGAAGTCGAGCAGTATGTCAGTATTTTTTTCCCTCTGCAAAAGCTTATTTGAGCACATGAGATCAGATTTGACTTGGGAGATGCAACATGTAGTGCTGTGGGACACTAGTTTGAAGAGTAAAGCAAAGTTCTCTAGCATTATAATATTCTTACCCTTCAAGTGTAGGCATATGTAGAAAAAAATGCAACACCTTCATCTCCTTACAAGCCAAGCCATATTCCATTTTCGAAACTGAACCCATACTTATAAATTATACCTCAACATGTTACAATTGATTTATGCAAATCAACTGCATTTAATCAAGTATCCTTAGAACAATGAACAAGTTAACATATCTTTGCTTTCTTGTTTTGCTTATAGCACCCATTAGAAGCGAAGACAGAGATTTTCCAAAAACGTTCGAGATTTTCAAAGAAATCGAGGATTGGGGGGTCGAAGAAGGAGGCGATGAATCTGATAAGCTGTTGGAGTTTCCGTTCTGGGAAAGTGAGCGCCTAAACAAGATTCTCGTTAATGTGGACGCGTTTGGTGCGGTTGGAGATGGAGTATCAGATGATACTCAGGTGAAAATGTGGACACTCTTTCTTGATCACATGCACGCCACATGTTCCACAAATTGAGAAAAAATTTCATTTTAGTTTGTCATTATTATATCAGGCCTTTGTAAATGCTTGGAAGCAAGCTTGTTCATCACCAACAAAATCAGTCTTTTTGGTTCCTGAAGGGCGACGCTATCTAGTCAATGCCACAAGATTTAGAGGGCCATGTACTGATAAGTTAGTAATCCAGGTATACTTTATGTATATCTCTTTTTCTTTTTTAACAATGTATATCCATTTACAATATATGAATATGATGTTATCATTAATTCTACACTTAAGAGAGGTAAGATGGACAAGATTATACATGTTATGACAATCACATATTCACATCGTTGAATGAATTTGATGCATACGCAGATTGAAGGAACGATTGTAGCACCCAAGGAGCCAAAGAATTGGGATCCAAAGAACCCGAGAACGTGGCTTAATTTTTATAATATAAGCAAGGCCATTTTCCAAGGAAATGGAGTTATTGATGGATCAGGCAGTAAATGGTGGGCAGAATCTTGCAAAAAGAACAAGTCCAACGTATATCTTAAACAAAATCATGTTGTCATAGTTCATCATTAGTGCCTTTGCCGTTCCTGATCTGTAATATTATATTTGTTTCCTTGTGTCTTTTCTTTCTCCCTCAGCCATGCAGAGGAGCACCGACGGTGAGGTTCTACCCCATCTATAATACGTAGACTTATCACGCCAAACTTCTCGAATTGTGAGATATATGCGCCAAAAATAGAATTTAGATATGAAAAAATTGCATAAATGCTGCTGCAGGCCCTAACTATAGATTCAAGCTCAGCTGTAAGAGTCAAAGGACTCACCATTCAGAACAGCCAACAGATGAACTTTGTGATTTCACGTTCTGAGTCAATCCGTGTGAATGGTGTGAAAGTTTCATCTCCTGAAGATAGCCCTAATACCGATGGAATCCATATCACCGGATCCACCAATGTTGTTTTGCAGAACTGCAAAATTGGAACAGGTTCTCCTATATTTTTACTCGACATATATATTCAAGTGTTTTAATTCTAGTCAAACATGTAAAGATGAAGCACTTCCCATAGAGGAAAGGTAACATAAGCAATCAAATATTATGACTTGTATGTTGAAGAGCAGGTGATGATTGCATCTCAATTGTCAATGCTAGCTCGAGTATCAAGATGAAGGATATATATTGTGGACCTGGGCATGGTATTAGGTAATCTATATACACACATAAATATCAAGGTGCCATCAGAGTATGACCATTCTGCTATTGAGTTCAAAATTTAAAGCCAAGAGTTGAAAATATCAATATTGAGTTCAAACTTGTCGAATGAATACTTACATTTTTGTTCCTTCAACAGCATAGGTAGTCTTGGGAAAGACAACTCCACCGGTATAGTAGAGAAGGTTGTACTCGATCATGCATTTCTTCGCGGTACAACAAATGGCCTTAGGATCAAGACTTGGCAGGTTAACTCTCATGCTCATAAATCCAAAGCATAAAAACTAAAGAATCAGCAGAGAAGTTATATGTCGCACTAAATACAAGTATGATTAATGCGAATATTCTTACCCCAAAAGCAGTTAAAATACAAATTTCATTTTAAGTCGTAGATTTCACTACCTCAATATGGATTTTCTGCATAATCTTGGTATGTTGGTTCAGTTGACAATGAGAAGTCTTGGTTTTGTAGGGAGGTTCGGGTTATGTGCGATCTGTACGTTATCAAGATGTGAGGATGGAGGATGTCTCCAACCCAATTATCATAGACCAATTCTATTGTGATTCACCAACTACTTGTCAAAATCAGGTAAAGCAACAAAAGCAAATCCCATTTCATCAGCTCTATAATGTGCATTTATTTACACTTCATAAGCCTTTCACAATCACACAATAATGTTTGAGCTTGTTTTTACTTCAATATGTTAGACTTCAGCAGTGGAAATAAGCCAAGTTATGTACCAGAATATTACGGGGACTTCGAAAAGTAAAAAGGCCATGAAATTTGCATGCAGTGACACAGTCCCTTGTACCCACATAGTTCTAAACAACATCAACTTACAGAGCATAGATGGAACTGTGGAAACCTATTGCAACTCTGCTGCAGGCTTTGGTTACGGATATGTTCAGCCTTCAGCAGAATGCTTGTCATCTTCAGACAAGGATGCACCTGTCGTTCAGAAAAAAGAAACTGACAACCACCACCAAGGTGTCAGAGAACATATCATCCATACAGAATTATGAGCACACATTATGATATTAATGATCAATTATAACTTATAAGTAGTAAGATATCTTACAGTATGATATTGCTTGGAGCCACTGGGACTCCTAGATTCCATACTAAGGCTTTAGAAATATGTCCAATAGATATTTAAGAACATTATGTCATATAGTTTCCATCTCAAGAAGAATTAGCCGTTTTCCACAGTTATACATAATTTGAAGTACATCAAAAGTTTCATGTAGCATTGTAATAGAATAAGATTTGTCAAGAGCCATAAGATTATAATCAATGGGAAGAAATATATTCTAGGCTTGTGTTAGTACAATCCAATTACCTGGCATGCCATAAAAATGAACTGTTATTAAATCGGAATCTTCCTTAACAATTATCATAACTAATACTAATCACGCCCTCTAAGAACAATGGATAACAATTAACAAGCATAGAAACATCATTCTTTTCCAGCACCAGCAAAAAAAACAAAAAACAAAAAAAAATTTAAGTTGCATCTGTAGCAAGACAAACGATTACATGACTCCCAGCCATCAAGGAGTAATATCACACTCATTTGGATCTTAGTTTTGAAAAGAGGTCAGCGATGCTGTATACATGTTTCGATATGAAGTAAAAGACAATATATAAGAATCCTACGTAGTTCATCAACCACTTTTCAGATCAGTGCATGCCCGGGAGGGGCTGTAAATTTTGACAACAAATAGACAAAGCTTCTGCTTCCTCTCTTCTGGATGTTCTCTGAAACATCCACCTTTAATTTATGAACCTCCGTGTCGAGTAAGGAGAACAGATCGATACAGGGCAGCGACATGCAGGAAGCATATGAGTATGATAATCAAATCATCCAGAAGGCCAATTATACCTAGCACCCCTATGAGGAAAGATGGAAAAAGTTAAAACAAAAAAAGAAAAAAAGGTCACTAACAACAGGCAATTGAGAAGAATGTAATATTGATAGAGTAGTACCTTCAGGGATAATGTCCACGGGACTAAGGACATAAATAGCACTAACAACCATCTGCAAAGCAGAAATATAGAAATATCAATCCAAAAGAAAGAGTGTGAAAATGACTTGAGCAAATATGGTACTACTTCATGAACACCGTTACCATACTTCATGAACACCGAGTACAATTACTATCTATTAGGATTGATAAGTGATATCAAGTAATCTACATGGGGTGATTAAAAACCTTCCAGAATGCTGGAAAATTTTCATTCAGATAGCATTATTGAAGCTGTGCACGAAATAGAACGTGGCAGGAAAATTTGAAATGGAGAATACAGTTCTGTTCAGAGTTCAAGAGAATTGGTTATATGATGAAAGTACAAAAATCCAACAATATAACCACAACACCGTCTTGACCTGATTTGGAAAGCAACAGCATGTAAGAAGGAATATCATCTATTTCACAAAGGAATACCATTTATTTCACAGGTTATCTTTCCTGTCATTTACTTATTTGCTAAGTCATTAACTAAAAGTTCAGTCCACGAACAAAAGATTGGGAGAGGAACTCTCAAGTCTTCCATAAACAGATAGCCATCTGCTTTGGGTCGAAGTTATAATTCCCAAGGAAAACGAGGGGTGATTTCTGGAATGCACATAAGGAATTTCTACACGAAAGCGTTTTCTCAAAGAAAACTTTAATAGTTAAAATCCTTCACATTCATGTTGATACAACATTTCAGCATTGTAACAAATCATAATTGTAACTTTAAAATGCTTTCCAGAAATCAATAACTCGACAATGAAGGAACATGGGAAGCCATGCAGCATTGACAAAATGCATGAATGATACCATTTAATCCGAACCTTAACACAAGTTACCACAACATAATAGCACAATTGTAGCAGAAGAAAATGACCTTCTGTACCGTCACAGAGGCAGAAAGAAGGAGAACTTAACTGCCAAGTAAACGCGTGCCCTGATAACAAGTGGAAGTGTTCTTTGTGGATCTCTAATATCTCGTAACAGTCTCCTGAGAAGAAAGGGAAGATCTTGCATTCTCTGAAAAAAATAACGATATCATTCATCGGTCAGTTCAGAATATATGCTTCAAAGTTTCAAGACATTGCAGCCATAAGGGGAAATCACAAAAGGACCCAAATGCAAATTGGAATGTGATGCGCATATTCCATCTATTCTTCAAATTTTGTCCTAAAAAATACACCGTGCTATCAGGCAACAAATAACACAATGATCTCATCTTTCCTAATGACAAGAATCAAGAAAACAGATATATACTGACGTGAACACCTCTATGGATGGATAAAAATCATCATCATCAATCAAGTACTTATCCCACCAAGTGGGGTTGGCTCTATGGATAATCCCGATCGATACATAAGAAAGTTGTCAATGTTTATATTGGTTGGCTACATAACGCAACTCTCATCCTTTATCCAGGCTTGGGACCGGCCATGGAAAGTATATTTTTAAAAAATTGCCAGAGTTTATTTGTTTAAAAAAAAAAAGAACAGAAATAAAAGATTGCCAGAGTAGGAAGCATTTATGCAAATAGATAAAGACGAAGTAGCAAGCAAACTCTAACTTGAACAGAAAGATACAGATGTTATCATTCAAAACTCAACCATCAATATAAGGAATGTAGGAGATAATTACAACCTGCGTAAGACCATTTGAATGTTCGCCATATCGACGGTTATATCTTTCAATTCTCTGCAAGATCTCTGCAGTATTAGCCATGTGGCACTGCCTTGATGATGCTTCACTGGGAACCAACAAGGTGATTTCGCGACGGCAAAGGGGACATTTACAGGGGTGAAGAGCAGCTCCATGATCCCAAACTTGTAATATACAATTACCTGAAATAGAAATTACCAAATTATACGTTACTAGTTTATCACTAGGCAATAAAGGATAGGGGTAATGAACCAAAACTTCAATCCCATCATCCAGACAAGATATTTTGTTTACGCACATCTACTTTTTATGCCAATAAAGCATGACGAAATTCAATTCCTATGTATGCGCATTACAGATGGAATGGTGCAAAGTCCTTAGTGATGCTTATTAATCATAAAATCGATGATACTAAGTAATAATCATCATGCCAAACAATTATTCAAACTTAAAAATACTTCTGCCTTCCTATGCCGAAGTTTAAAGTATTAAACATCGTTCATCCAAATTACAACACATTCGCATTCAAACCTAGCTATAAGTAACCAACAAGTTTCATAACGTTCCTGGAAAACCACTTTTTTAACGAGACTTGATCCAAACAAGTGATGTTGAATCCATAACATTTTTTCGATAGCGCAAATCATTTAGCCATTACCCTAAATTGCATTACACCGCAACCTTGAGATATATAAAAGCGTCAAGAAAGTGATGCATTCTATAACAGCGAACTACCATATAGATATAATGATAATTTACAAAATTAAAAGGGTCCGTCAACCAGATAAAACCCTACACAAAAATCTGGTCATTCATGGTGTTGTAATATGTGTGAGAATGCAAAATAAGAACGCACCGCAGAACCAATGGGAGCAATTGGCTTGGCAAGGGATATTGAAATTGGAATGACATATCGAACAGAAATCATTTCCCGGTGGCCCATCCATTTCTTTCTCCTCAAATCGCAAATTCCGTCTTTCTCTTCTGTCTGCGGTTCGGGAAAGTTTTATGGGGAAAACTTAGCTCGCAAGTTTTTTGTCGATTCAATGGAGGGATTATATCGTGTACAATGTAGATTCCACGAATTTCAGAGGTCGATCAGAGAACTTAATGTTTCATCAATCAGCAACCCTAAATTTAATTTAATTTATTTTAGTCCTTAAAAAAGGACCATCGACAAATAACCCCGTCGTTTGCCAAATTTGCAAATTACCATTATGTGATTTAAAAATAGGTATTTTACTGTAGTGTGATTTACAAAATAGACAGTTATCCCCTGTGATTTAAAAATAGGTATTTTAACCCCTATGGTTTGTGAAAATATGCAGTTTACTTCCTTATAGTTTGTAATAGATGTGAAATACACCATACATATAGGGGTAAGCTGCTTATTTTGTAAACTATAGGGGTAAAATGTATATTTTCATAAATCACAGGGGATAAAATGCATATTCTCAAACTACATAGGGGTAAACTGTCTATTTTGTAAACTACATAGAGTAAAATGCCTATTTTCAAATCACAGAGATGTAATTTAACTATTTGGCAAACATAAGGGGTTTATTTGCCTCTAGTTCCCTAAAAAGTGCCAAAGGTACAATTTCATACATTGTGGTATGAAACTATGAATGGCTTACGCGGTCAATAATTTGGAATCTGGGGAAAAAATCGAATTTGAAGCCCAATTTATCACCAACACTTTAATTAGTTTTCCACAATTCTTTTCGTAAAAATTTATTCTCAAAAATAATTTTAGAATAGTTAAAGATGGTAATTTAAATATTTAAATATAATATATTGATAAAAATTATTTCCAAAAATTATTTTTATAATATTATAGAATTAAATATTAAAATTTAATATTTTATTATTGATTATTCTTTTTATAAAAACTAGACTACATATAGTGGTAATATAATTCGATATATTCTTTAAAATATATTCTTATATTCAAAATGATATGATAAATAATATATCCAATTAAAAATAAATGTATTTGATATCATCTAAAATTAATGTTAATTGTTATGTGAATTTCTTAATACACGATACATGCAAATTACAATAAAAGTTTATGTAAAACATAACTTTATGTATTATAAATTTTTAATATATATTCCAGTGATTTTCAATCAAGCTTGGATTTTATTTTATTTTTTCTATGTTTAGTTTTATTATTGTGAATTGTGATGCTGGTATTATCTATACTATATTATAATGCAAGAGCATCCTAAAATAACTTCTTTGGTGAAGCCTTTTTCATAATTCCAATATTGCCCCACATGTTATGCTATACCAATTTTTTTAATCCAAGAATACCCCCACAATACAAACATAAACCTATCAATCTAAAATAAAAAACACAAGCTTCCTTGATATTTAAAAATATAAACAATTTAAATAAATAAAAAACCAAAAAAACTTTTTTTATTTTATAATTCGAATAAATAGAAGAAAAAAATTATTAAAAATAAGGTATTTTTTATAAATATTTATTGTAATAAAAATATATCATATAAAAATAAACGATTATATATGCACGCAAAACGTGCAGGTGTCGCTAGTAGAAGATAATGTTTTTGGTAAGACATATTGGTATGTTTTAATTACAATAGATTTAAATTTGGACGATTCAAATTTAAGTGTTACATATAAAAATTTAAATGGAGGAACGCAAAACAAACCATCACTTACATATTCACATATATATTACTAGTTATTCTTGTATTGCGCCCCATGATTAGTTTATTTAGTCTTTCGTTTTCTAGATTCATGTTTTTTTTAAAAGAAAATTATTTGATCTTATTCTGGTTAAACGAACCCCACTGAGAATTAATTTTAACAATCAGGAGAATAAAAAGACATAAAATCAAAGGTAAATATTATTTTTATATGATTCCAACAAAAACCTACAGCTTAAAAATCTATGCTAAACCGATTCCAATTTTTGAGGATCACATCAAAACGACAATATTCCATCAAAAGTTGTGGGTAGAAAATAAGAAATTTAGACATAAAAAGGACCAATAATGACTCTAGTTGATTTATGAAACATCTAGGCAAATGTACAGAATCCCAGATGTCGCAAAAGTCTAACATAAATGCAGTACAAACACCTATCAGATAATTAAGAATTCTATTAGGGATATAATTGAATCATGCCATCATTATCTTGTCTAACCTACACATATTAAATTAGACCAAATCACTCATCTCTTTTCAGCACATAAGAGCCGAAAACTCCAGCCCCCAACCAGCATGGAATTTTCGAAAATTGACAATTGATTTGCCAAGAAATCTAGCCACTAAAAAGCCACAAAAAGTCCACAAAATTCCAAAATATTCAGCACCAATATTTTGAAAGTCAGTGCATGATTTTCATTACTTTAATCCATGTTACAACCTATATTTTGAAAGTTCTGTTGTCCAATTATTTTCGAAAGCTTCACTTAGTAAACACTCAATCTCATACAATACAAGCCGAGCACTTTCAGTAATAAGGAAAGAAAGAATTCGTCGTTTTGTTATATATTCGTTTCGTTTTTTAAAAATCATAAGTATGTTTTGAAATTTCAATCAATTATGTGAATTATGTTGAAACTATGCAATTCTGATGAAAATTATTATTTTTGTAAGCACTATAAATTTTGAAATCTGATTGAAAGGAATTCATTTATGGCCCTGATGCGGTGGGATTATATTCTGACCTGATACGGTGGTTAACCGTTGTTCTGGGAAGTCCAGATCATTTATTCGTGGGTGATCCGATGTTATGACCTTTTCGTGGGTGATCCAATGTTATGACCTTATCTCTAGTAGTGTTAAGTCTAGAGACTGATATCAGTACCAATAGGAAATTAGAGGATTTATTATGCTTAACGTATATGCAAAATACTGCTGATATGATATGTTATGTTATGCCTCGATGGGAGCAATTATGATAATTTATGGCTCGATGAGAGCAATTATGTTAAGATGCATTCATATCAGTTTATGATTCGATTATGATATATGTTTTGGAAAAATTATGAATATGTCTTACATCGATTGACCTCGCTTGCTGAGTGATTTTCAAAATACTCACCCCTTACTCTCCATTCCCAGATAAAGACGATGAAGAATTTGAAAATGAAGAACAACATCAGTTTTGGAGTTGGTGATCCGCTACGTTCTATGAGTTGAAGACTTTAATCTATATTTAACTACACTTTATTTTGCTTTAAGATCTTTTAGGAATTGGTTATGCAATTTAATTTCAGTTGTAAAGAGAATTATTTATTTTTATGGAATAATAGACTGTTTTTGTTGAATACGGTATTACGAGACTTATCGCTTTCAAATGGTTATTGAAAATCAATGCCGATTTTAATGACCCCGATCTCGGAGCGTGACAGATTGTTTCTTGGATGAACACTTATCAATCATTCAGCACTAATAACATGAAAAGATAATTTACAGAAAAATAAAGAACGCAAAATTTACGTTGTTCGGTTCTATGAACCTATGGTAGAGCCACAAAGTGCAAGGGGGCACCCAAAAAAAACTTTTACATTAGAAACTTCTTAAATTTTTTTTTTGCAATTTTATCATAAAAAATTGTAGTTTGTCCTTTAAAAATTACATTTTACCCCCTTAATTATATTTTGAACCCTAAAATTTATTTGGCCTAAAAATTTTATTTTAAATTTTTTTTGCCCCAAACATCATCTGTCCGCTACTGAACCTACCCCACATGACGAAGCCACACAGCAAAAGTTTCCACTATTAGAAATTAGTGTTCACAAAGCGGAATGCCAAATCTATCAGATCAATTGTATCTCTGTACAACTACTTATATACAATAGAGTAAGTCTTGTGCGGTTAATCCTAACTGCCCTTCACCATATAACTGTTTCATTCAGCAACCTTTAACTGCTCCAGTCCACTTCCAGCCTCTTTAACCAGCTACTTGTAATTAATAATGTCAGTTACTTTCCAGAAATGGAACCAACTTCAACAGAAATATAGAATCGAATCTATTTTTTGTTTCCCTTCAGAAATGTGATATATTGTGAAACATCCAAAATACAAGTCCATTTTTTCGGGGTAAAAATTTCAGCTGCAGCCTGCACTACCATTTACTGGTTTTTTATTAAATTTAATTTATAAAAAATATATAGAAATTTGGATTTATAATTTTTTTTCCAATTTTTTTTGTTAAGCAATGACAATTAAGAAGAAGACTTGAGGTACGTGTTCCGATTTGTTCTTTGCTACCATATGTGGTAGATTCAACCATACATATGTTATATTCGCATCCAATATTGAGAATATACCTCATATTGGATAGTTTGATCTACCACATGGGATAACCAAGAAGATTTCAGGTGTTCCTTAGATTTCAGAATTATTTTGTAGATGGTCCACAATAATGAATTTTGATACCTACATGATAGTTACGTATTTTATTTCATGCTATATATGTATGTTGTTTGCATTGTTTATTTAATACCACATGGTTTCCTTCTGCATATTGAATCCATATTTGTCGGAATGATGTATTTTAATATTTTTTTTATTTTGTTGGTGAGTTTTCTTTTATCCCTGCAAGCAAGGGCAAATTTACGTAGGGAAGAGGGGCAGTTTCCCTCAATTTATAATAATAATTATTATTATTATATACGAAAATTACATTTATTCCCTCTAAATCTTTTTTGCCCCCAATCTTTTTTGTTATTAAATTTTGACACCCTCAATTTTTTTTCTAGATTCTTCCTTGCCTGCGAGTCAATGTGGTGCATGCATAATAGTATATCCAGCTCTTACTTTTTTATGGCAGGAACATTTGATGATATTCTTCAGAATAGTGCCCTGAGAAGTGCATCAATTATGTATTGAGAATATTATCAATGTATGGTAAGATCTATCCCTAAGGGCAATATCCTTAAAGATATCATCAAAATAACAATGTACACTTGTTCCGTCTATCATGTTGCATCTTGGTTTCTACGGATCAAGGGTGTTGTACGCATGACATTACATATGGAACGGTTCTTCTTCTCCAATGGTCAATGAGCTACATAATGAAATTTTGATCTATTTTATGTTATTTTGTTTCTTTTGAATTCTAACATTTTGGTTATGTGTATGTATAATGTATGATTTGCTAGTTTTTATTGTCACTCGGAAAGTGGCTTTTAGTAACAGGATTAAGATTGTGATGAGGACAAAAAAAGGACATCAAACCCAGAGGCACATGCACCGTAACTCGAATTTCCACCACCACACTTTTAATCAAATCCAAGGGCATATCCAATGTTTTCATCCCACCTTTTCACATCACAAAAGTTCATAATCAAACCATTCACCCGCTTTTTCCATATAAAAATGTGAACCCAATTCCTTAAATTCAGGTTCCGTTCTTGTTTTGTCAACTGGATTACGTATCCTTGAAAGAAAAAAAAGAAATAAAAGAGAATCTGTCAAACTTTGATAATCTCAGTTTTGTGGTACAGATTGTCTGTGGGGTCTTTATACTCTGGGACAGGCAACTTCACGTGATAAATAATGGTGAACTGAGAGTGATAAACAACCACTTTCTTCATTAAGTTGGTGGGGAAAATGATTGGGAACCAAAAACTAAGAGAATCTATGAACATGGTTTTATCATAAATAAACACAAGACAGGACATTGGTATGATGAGAATCTTTTCAACATCAACATCCATGTAAAAAAAAAAAACCCAAAATGAACTCCAAAAATATCACAAAATTTACAGCAAGAAAGCATCAAGAACAATTAACAGGAGTTTCTATCCCAGTATCTCACACTAGCAAAACACAAAGTTAAGTCCACAGTTTCCTCCTTGCTTGCATTGCCAATTTTTTTTGCCTGACATTTAAACACTCCGGCCACAAAATTTAAATAAAAGATAACGAGCAACTATGAAACAATAACCCCCTCGCAACTTAATCCAAAGACAAGTTTAATCAGAAAAGAATGCGAATGCATTTATTTGTAACCATATGTTTCAATCAGAGGGCTTGATCTTGGACCTGTATACAAGCTTCTTCTTCTTAGAAGTTTGATTATCAAATGTGAGAACCACCTTGCCTGGTTCACTGATTTTGAAGGTGTAGCCGATTACATGCTCATCGGTTGGTCCGATCTTTCTTGATTTTTGCACAATCCATGTGTATCCACCCTCAGCACTTGGCACAAACTCGGCTCCATAAGTAACATCCCAGCCTACCACTCTCACCTCCCAAACCAAAACGCATGCCTGCAAAATCACATCATAATAAAACATTATAATTTTTTAACTTAAATTTCCCACTTCTTTCGTTCATGAATAAGTTAGAAAAGCAAGCCCACCTCGGCGATTGGCAGTTCGATAGTGTGTTTGTTTGTAGGCTTAATAGTTTCCTCAGTCGCAGCATCAGCAAAGGTGAAGTCCTGCTCACCATCCTTGCTAAGGCCACCATACTGAACTGGTACTTGCTCAGGTGCTAAGTATCTGATAAATTTAAATCCCAAATAATATGGTTACACTTGATGCCACATAATTTA
This sequence comes from Haberlea rhodopensis, assembly GCA_907163345.1. NCBI lineage: Eukaryota > Viridiplantae > Streptophyta > Magnoliopsida > Lamiales > Gesneriaceae > Haberlea > Haberlea rhodopensis. The sequence continues at coordinate 1,395,070 of CAJQUN010000129.1, read as the reverse complement.
CTGAACTATTATCGAATACTGGAGAGAAAATAACAGACTTGAAGAGGGTCTCAGCAGTCTTGGTAGGGCCTGCAAAAACAAACTTGCTCTTGGTTCTTTGAGTCAAGAATGGACTTATCATCCTATTGTAAGCCACATACCACCATGGAACATTGATGAACACCTTTGCACCACCAACAAACACAAGCATGGTTAATAAAAGTAATACTAACACAATGAATATTAACATTTAATTAGAAAAAAATCAAAAAGCATAGAATTCAAAATATCCACCAAATAAGAAAATATGTAGCCCGTAAACTGAGAAGTATGAATATTTTTTTGGGCCAACTCGTATGATCTCCAGCTTTCCAAACAAAAAAAAGGTTCTAAAAATTATACCATACTCCAGAGTCACTGGATAACAATTCAAAATCGGTACAATGCATGTGTACTTGAGCCTCCCTAAATATGTTCATTTCCTGGTCTCCGGCGTAACGGAATATTAATCCCGCGAGCTTGAGCTTTGAGAAAGTGGTTTATAAGAGGAAAGATTAAACCTTCTACGCCAAGAAAAACAGACACATAGATGAAAAGTTCAATCACCTAAAAGTGCAGTAAAATGGATTTTACCAAATAGCATCATCACTGTTTTACGTGTGCGAATTGTTTGTGTACCTGTTTGGCAACAAATTCGGGATAGTTGTCCTGGAGCAATTGGAGGGTTTGATTGGTAGCTTGGCGCATTTCTTTCTTGAACAAGATAAGTCCAGGAGAATTCTGAAGATCAGTGATCTGAACAATAGTGCAAGCCCCATTAGGGCTGAAATCTAGTTTCTTGATATTCTTTTCCAAGAACTGAATATACCACTTCAAGAATTTGGTTCTCTTCTCTGAATCAGCAAAAGTGTTGCTGTACAAATCCTTGTCCTGAAACTCTCCAAAAGCATTGTAACAAACGGGGTGCCCCTCTTTATCCACCCCATGAATGTAAACAACCTTTTCGAGTCCCTCAAGAATTCCTTCATCTTCCAGTAACTCATCGATTTTGAACTCTTTTCTCCATGCCACCACACTTTTCAGCATGGAGAAGGCATCTTTCACCTTGAAATCTCTCGCCCTTAAGAATTTGAGGAGGATTACATCACTCTTCTCATCAGCAAGAAGTGGGATACCCCAAATGGAAACTTCCTCTGGCTTCAACAGTGGTGCCGTTTCCTCCTCCGTGGCTGTTACCTCCTTTGGCTTCTCCTCCTCGGTCGGAGCTATTATGGGTCCCTCACATGGTGACGGGGCAGGGGCATTTACTTCATGAATTATAGTTTCTTTGATTTCTTCGACCACAGTTTCAGCCGTTTCTTTTACATTTTCAACCACTGTTTCAAATGGTGATTTCTTTTCCTCTTCGACAGGCAGAGATGTGATCGTTTCTTCTTCATTCATCTTCTCGACCGCAGCGTCAGGTTCAGGTTTAACGAGCTCCAAGTATGGCGGAGGTGGCGGCGGAAATTCAGCAGATACTTCGCAAGCTTCAGTCTTTTGCGCTTCTTTCTTCTCATCTGGTTTTGATTCTTCTTCATTCTTCTCTTCAGCTTTAGGTTCTGCCTCTTTCATTTCCTTCCGGGCCTTCTCCTCCGCCAGACGCGGCGGCGGCGGCGCGGTAAATTCATGCTGGTTGAGTGCCTCCTGAATTAACAGTTTAAGTTCATCCAAAGCTTTCTTCTGTCGGTCAATAAGATCATCAACTTTGTCACTCTCCTCCTTATATTCAGTCGTCGCCTCAACCTTCTCCTTCTCCCGGTCTACAACCTCTTCCGCCGGTGACTTTTCAACTTTCTCAGGCTCAGATTTCGGCGGCGCCTCCTTATCCACCACGATGGTTGTGGGCTTCTCATCAACCGGAACATCAGACAGCACCACCTCTTCCGCCGCACACAGCGACTCAGGAATTGATTTCTTGGTTTCCTCAGCCATTGATATTGCCCAGAAAATGAATGGAATTCAGGAAAGCAAAAACGAGTTTTTCGCAATCCAAAACTAATTAAACTGCAAAATTTGATGTGAGATTAAACGTGGAGGCGAGTAAGACGTAGAATTGGGGTGGCAACTTTCATGTATGTATAGTAGTGTATGAATAGGAACAGTCTGTCAGCAGGAATTTGCCAACTCGTTACCACTCTTGCAATGCACATTGTTCGTCGAATCGTCATTATTATCATTAAATGTTAATTATTCTTAAATAAATATAAACATGGAAATTATTGTATAGATCGGTCATGTCATACACCAATACATATATACATAAATACATGCTTATGTGAATTACCAATATAAAACCTCTTTCTCTTTATTTCATATTTTTGTCATAACTGCAATCCAAAATTATCATTCCTTCCCCCATTCCAACTATTAAACCTTAAGTTACATGATGTGGGTGAGCGAGCGAATGTGGATGTGCGAATGTGTCAATTTTTTTTTTAAAAAAGAGTGCGGGTGCGCATATATAGATATATATAGTTAAGCATATCTAATACACATCATATTTGTCAAATTTACACTATTTTCATATTATTTACAATGCAATTCAAATCTTTTATTCGATCGATCGACTAATAGGGACAATTATTATTCTCCGAAAATATAATTTAGAGAATGCAAATTAAAATGAAATATTAATATTTCGTCATATGATAATAAATTTGAAAATAAAACCAAATATTACATCTATGTTTCATCATGTTTTGTAATACTATGAATTTAGTAAAAAAAACTTATATTATTTCCGGATAATTAAGGATATCTAACATTTAAGTTCACAATTTAGCAAAATTTAATGCGTGACTTAATAAAACTTAGTCATAAAGCATCGTACGTGTACTCAATGCTTCAGATCACGACGCGGAGCAACAGTGCGTGATTTAATAAAACTTAGTGCATCTTAAAACGTCGAACAAACACTCAATACATCAATTCGAGAACAGAGCGTCGGTGTGCAAAAGAAGGTATGATGATTATGTAACTTAAATTAAACCTCCTTTTGCCTTCTAAAATAATTTTAAATCTACGAATACGTGTTAGTCATTAATTTAGAGTTCACCGTATGGATTGAATTGAATTTTCATTGCATATTTTAAAATATGATTACGTGAAAAATAAGCATATATATTTTTTATTTCAAGAAAGAATTCAACATTCATTATCAGCTTGACTTTTTACTTTATTATTTAGGTTTTGGAGATTTTATTCTTCCAAGAATCTACTTTCCAGCAACAAACATTGTAAATGGCATTTGTAAAATGAAACGAACAAAAAGGTAAAACATTCTCTTTATATCATTAAGTATATAATCTAATATTTTAATTACTTAGTAACAACTTGTCACAGGCTGGCCACTTTGTTTAGACAAAGAATTCCCAACATATTCCTTATTCATTAATATCCTAATAATGTAAAAGGACTTAGATGATATCATATAACATCATTTTTGATAAAGTTTTTTTCAAAAACTCAAAAATGCTCTCTCAGGCTCTCACACATTTTTAATGGATCTTTTTCGTTTATTTTGTTGTTACAAATATTTATTGATCGCTCACATTTTTTCTGAATATTAGTTTTTTATTTTTTAATTCATCAAATATACTTCACCCTCTTAACACTTCTCACTTTTGTTGAAAATCACCAATGAAAATTTTTGTCATACACCATCACATTTGTTGCATCTCTACTGTTTTTCACAATTGTTTCATCTCCACTATTTTAAATTTCAAATCTGGAACGTGATATTTTTGGGTCATCATGAACTGAATGAGGTTACACATGTAACACGTATGGGTCGGTGCTAATATCTATACTATTAATGATGTCTAAGGGTTTCTTTGATCCAGCATGCTTGAGCTCAATAATATTTTACCATTTTACCCCTTTTATTTGGTTACAATTTACAATATTACCCTTGTCAATATTAATAATTACAATTGTACATAACTTTAATATTGTCCTTGTCAATATATGTAACTAAAATATTATCTTACTCGCAAACTACCATATTGTCATGTACAACTTCACAGTTACCACCAAATTTTACAAAACAACCAACTGTATATGCACGCCTATGCGTGCATGGGACACTAGTTTAATTTTATGTACGAGTGCTAAATATGTAGTATATTATATATGTGTGTTACTGTTGGATTAATAAAAATTGTATTATTGGGTTAATAATTAAGAGCCCAATAATTATGTTTTATTTGGTTAATGAGAACAAAATTATGGTAAGTTAATTATGAATAGTCAATTAGGCTAAAAAAATCCCACATTGAGTAATTGAGACACTTATGGTTTGTTTATAATTATATACAAACCAATAGAGTGTAGTTAAGTAGTAAAGATTAGTGCCCCTCGAGCGTCGTCCGTCCTTCCGCTCCGCTCGGCACGGCACGGCTCGTCTCGTCTCGACTCGACTCGCCGGGCCGCGCCGCATCGCGTCGCGCGTGTCGCTGCCGCGAAGGCAGTCCTATCTTTTTGCTACACAGATTTCTGAAATGACTTTTCATCTACCTGACTTTTCATATTCTGCTGAGTATTAAGTTTGAGACTTTTCACCTACCTGCAGAATTGATGTCAGATTTAAGTGTGAGACTTAAATCCATATTAATTTGATGTTAAGTGTTGAGACTTTTCATCTACCCCATTAAACTTTACATTTAATTCTGAGACCTTTGGAGTGGTCTGCTGCTCAGCTATATAAGCTGCTTCAGCCATATGTTTTCATGATCCCGAAATTGCATTTCATATCATATCATATTATCTTGAGAGTACTACACATTGTTCATTGTTCGAGTGAGCCTGTCTGGGTTTCTGCTTCAATCCAAACAGAGGTGTTCGGACGTTGTACCTTGGAACTCTCTTGTCCAGGAGGCCAGAAGTTGTAGGCGGGCAATTTAGAGTTTACGGGCACACGGTTTACTGTGGCCTCGTTCATTTCAGATACTACACAAAAGAGTTTCTGCACAGTATATTCAAATTATTGTTGTAAGTTTCTACTGTTTACAAGCATCTTTACTTATAAGACAGTGTTTGTAAGCTTATCAGTTTTTCGTCTACTTGAACAAAAAGAAAAGCACTAACAATCGTAAACTCTAAACTGTTTTTATTTTGCGTATCTTTTTGTTCTGTTTTGTGTTCTGTCAAAATTCAGTTTTTCCTCAACTGCACTTTAACAAATTGTTACTGTCAAGTTTCATATTTATTTGAGATATTGTTTATGCACAGTTGATAGTTTTAATCCTACTGTTTCAAAACTGCTTTAATATTATTTGTGCTCTCCTATTTGTGTTCTGTTTTAGCTAATGGCTGACCAGTTTACCCAACCACCTGCTGTGAATAATGAGATTCCGGTGATCAAAGCTAGCGGTACTGAGGCCGCAATGCCAATTCTGAGAAGTTCAATGTCGTTTTCTCAATTTGAGAAACCGGAAAAGTTCAAGGGTTCCAACTTTAAACGTTGGCAACAGAAGATGATGTTCTTCCTTACCACCTTGAACTTGACCAGGTTTCTGAAGGAGGAGAAACCGGTGGAGGACAAAGAGGATCCTCAATCTGCTGTGATTCTTGAGTCATGGATGAGTGCCGACTACCTTTGTCGTAACTACATACTAAATTCTCTTGACGATGCACTTTTTAATGTGTATTCCCCCAAGTTGACTGCTAAGAATCTTTGGGAATCGTTAGAGACAAAGTATAAAGTTGACGACGCAGGCGCAAAGAAATTTGTAGCCGGGCGATTCAATGACTATTGAATGGTAGATGGCAAGAGCGTTGTTGAGCAATGAAGAGCTGCAGCTGATATATCATGAACTTGCTGCCGAAGGTACGGGGCTAAATGATGCTCTCCAAGTGGCGATGATGATTGAAAAATTACCGCCATCTTGGAAGGACTTCAAAAGCTACCTAAAGCACAAGCGAAATATGATGAGTCTCGAGGATCTTATCAGGAGGCTGCGCATCGAGCAAGACAACCGAAAAGTTGACAAGAAATCATTTGGAATGATTTCCAAGGCCAATGTGGTTGAAGTTGGGGACAACTCCCATGGGAATAAGCGCAAGCGCACTTTTGAACCCAAGGGAGATACTCAGACAATGAGGTTCACAGGTGACTGTTATGTGTGTGGTAAGCCTAACCATAAGGCGAAGGACTACACTCAACGTCAAAACAATGACGGTAAGAAGAAGATAGTCCCTTACAAAGGCAAAGGCAAGAGGCCTGCACATGCCCACATTGCTGAGGACAACCTGAGCTCCGACATGGATGACATGCATCTGAGTGCTGTGGTAACGGAGGTGAATCTTGTTGGAGGGAACTCCAAGGAATGGTGGGCGGACACTGGGGCTACTCACCATATATGCGCCAACAAATGGATGTTTAAGACCTATCAACTACTCAATGATGAGCACTGCTACATGGGAAACTCAGCAGTCTCAAAAGTTGAAGACAAAGGGACGGTTGTGCTAAAGATGACTTCCGGCAAAGAGTTGACTCTTACCGAGGTGCTCAACGTGCCAGAGATCCGAAAAAATCTCATCTCCGAAGCAGTGGTGAACAAGAAAGGCTTTCGGCTCGTGTTTGAGTCCGACAAAGTCATTCTGTCCAAGGGTGGTATGTTCGTGGGCAAAGGCTACTTCGCCAATAACCTCTTCAAGATGAGTGTAATGACTTTAGCTCCTAAGGCTAAGTCTAATATAGAGGTTGATGTTGATGTTAATGCAGCATATGAGGCTAGCACTAGTAAAAATAATGTAATGACTGTTGCCAATGTGGCTAATAAAACTTTAAAGTTTGATTATTCTTGCGAGTCTTTACATTTGTGGCATGGTAGATTAGGACATGTGAATTATAAGTCCTTACAAAGGCTAATGTCTCTTAATCTATTACCTAAATTTAACATCAATCATAAACATAAGTGTGAGACTTGAGTAGATGCCAAATTAACCAAGTCTTCATTCAACTCAATTGAGCGAAGCACCGAACCGTTAAACTTGATTATGTATGCGATCTAAAGTATGTACAATCTAGAGGCGGTAAAAATTATTTTATAACATTTATCGATGATTGTACAAGATATTGTTATGTCTACTTAATGAGAAGTAAAGACAAAGCAATTGATATGTTCATTCACTATAAGAATGAAGTTGAGAATCAACTTGATAAAAAGATTAAAATTCTTCGAAGTGGTCGAGGCGGTGAATATGAGTCACCATTTGCACAAATATGTGTTGAGAGTGGCATTATTCATCAAACCACTGCGCCTTATTCTCCCGAGCAAAATGGTATTGCTGAAAGGAAGAATAGAACGCTTAAGGAAATGATGAATGCAATGCTTATAAGTTCCGACTTACCTAGGAATTTATGGGGAGAAGCTCTGCTTTCCGCCAACTATGTACTAAATAGAGTACCACATAAAAAGTTGGATAAAACGCCTTATGAATTGTGGAAATGTCTAGCACCTAGCTACAAGTTTTTAAGGGTTTGGGGTTGTCTAGCAAATGTTCCAATTCCTCCTCCTAAACGGACTAGGATAGGACCTAAGACAGTGGATTGTGTATTTATCGGATATGCGCAAGATAGTAGTGCCTATCGATTTCTGGTACACAAATCAGATAATGCAGAAATGCATGTAAATACTATCATTGAGGCTAGGGATGCTTCATTCTTTGAGAAAATCTTTCCACACAAAACTCAAACAGTGATTGAAACCAATGTTGAGAGAAATGTGGGGGATAGAGAATCTCAAGAGAATGTAGAATCGCCTAGACGAAGCAAAAGAGCGAGAAAAGAAAAATCTTTTGGCTCGGATTTTCTAACATATCTGTTGGAAAATGATCCGACTACTTTCAAGGAAGCAATGTCTTCACAAGACTCTGATCTTTGGAAAGAAGCGGTGAATAGTGAGATAGAATCTATCTTACATAATCATAATTGGGAACTAGTGGATCTTCCTGCAGGTTGTAAACCACTAGGCCACAAGTGGATCTTCAAGAGGAAGATGAAAGCTGATGGTATTGTAGATAAGTACAAGGCTAGACTTGTAGTCAAAGGCTACAGACAAACTGAAGGTGTTGATTATTTCGACACATACGCTCATGTATCCAGGAAAACGTCTATAAGGTTAATAATTGCATTTGCTGCGTTATATAACCTAGAGATCCATCAAATGGATGTAAAAACAGCCTTTCTAAATGGAGAGTTAAAAGAGGAGGTTTACATGGACCAACCTGAAGGGTTTGTAGTTCCATGGAAAGAAACAAAGGTGTGTAGACTTGTGAAATCCTTGTATGGATTAAAACAGGCACCTAAACAATGGTACGAAAATTTTGACAGTGTCATGCTTTCAAATGGGTTTAAAACAAACCAATGTGATAAATGTGTCTGCGTGAAAGGAGACAATACAAACTATGTGATAGTATGTATCTACGTAGATGACATGATAATTGTTGGTAATAACAATAACATCAATATTACCAAGAAAATGTTGTCATGAAATTTTGAGATGAAAGAAATAGGTCTTGCAGATGTGATTCTTGGGATGAAGATCACAAAACATGTTGATGAATATTCTCTCTCCCAAAGTCATTATGTTGAGAAGATACTTGACAAGTTTGATAAGGGAAATAATACCATCGCGAGAACACCTATGGAGGTGGTGTCAAATCTTTGCAAGAATCGCGGAGAAGGTGTGCAACAACTTGAGTACTCTAGAGTCATAGGTAGTCTCATGTATCTCATGGACTGCACTAGACCTGATATAGCTAACTCAGTCAACAGATTGAGCAGATATACGAGTAATCCCAGTTATGAGCACTGGAAGGCAGTAGTTCGAGTTCTTAGATATCTAAGATACACTACTAACTACAGACTACATTATACGAGATATCCAGCAGTAATTGAAGGGTACTCAGATGCAAATTGGATATCGGACTCCAAGAATATAAAGTCCACAAGTGGATATATATTTATAATTGGAGGTGCAGCTGTTTCATGGAAATCATGCAAGCAGACGTGCATTGCTAGATCAACTATGGAATCTGAGTTCATAGATTTAGATCTTGCAGCAGAAGAAGCTGATTGGCTTCGGAGTTTCTTGGAGGATATTCCAATGTGGTCAAAACCTGTGCCACCCATTAGCGTGCACTGTGATAGTCAGTCAGCTATGGGAAGAGCACAAAACAATGTGTATAATGGGAAATCTAGACATATACGTTGGAGACATAAATCCGTGAGAAATCTACTGAAAACCGGTGTTATTTCTCTAGATTATGTGAAGTCTAAAGAAAACATTGCGGACCCATTTACGAAAGGTCTAACGAGAGACCGAGTAGAGATTTCATCGAGGGGAATGGGATTGAAGCCCATGAAATTGATTTCCAACCATGATGACAACCCAACCTGAATTGTAAAGTCCAATTTGCAGGTTCAACGGGAAAACCGAATTGTGGGGGGATCGAACAAAGCACTCGGGAAATTGAGTTCCTTACATATTCCTGTGATGAAAGAGTGATAAACCTGTATTTGGGAAGGCTGAGCTCATGCTCTTAATGATTCTTCTATCTCGAGATATTAAAGTGGGGTATGACATGATACTCTTTAGGAGAAATCGCCTATATCGAATGTGAAGGGGTCGCTTCTATGAGATGACTTGATGGCTAAATCTCTAGAGCATTCGATGAAACATCCAAGGCAGTCCAGGACCAAAATGGACAACAACGAAAGAACCAATAATAGTGTGGAGATGAAGCTGTGTGAGTATTGTTGTCTAGTTATACATAAAACGTCGAACAGTTCAATGCATCACGTCCACTGGTTGACAAGTATATCCGATGATACTTTACTAAGGAAGGTTTAAGGTTAATCACCACCTATCCTGATGCAGTGGATTCTCAAAGTACTCTCAAATCTTCATCTAGGTGCATTGCATTCATGTGGGGGATTGTTGGATTAATAAAAATTGAATTATTGGGTTAATAATTAAGAGCCCAATAATTATGTTTTATTTTGTTAATGAGAACAAAATTATGGTAAGTTAATTATGAATAGTCAATTAGGCTAAAGAAATCCCACATTGAGTAATTGAGACACTTTTGGTTTGTTTATAATGAGATACAAATCAATAGAGTGTAGTTAAGTAGTAAAGATGGGTGCCCCTCGCGCGCCGTCCGTCCGCCCGCTCCTCTCGGCTCGTCTCGTCTCGTCTCGTCTCGACTCGACTCGCCGCGCCGCGTCGCGTCGCCCGTGTCCCTGCCGCGAAGGCAGTCCTATCTTTTTGCTACACGGATTTCTGAAATGACTTTTCATCTACCTGACTTTTCATATTCTGCTGAATATTAAGTTTGAGACTTTTCACCTACCTGCAGAATTGATGTCAGATTTAAGTGTGAGACTTAAATCCATATTAATCTGATGTTAAGTGTTGAGACTTTTCATCCACCCCATTAAACTTTACACTTAATTCTGAGACCTTTGGAGTGGTCTGCTGCTCAGCTATATAAGCTGCTTCAGTCATATGTTTACATGATCCCGAAATTGCATTTCATATCATATCATATTATCTTGAGAGTACTACACACTGTTCAGTGTTCAAGTGAGTCTGTCTGGGTTTCTGCTTCAATCCAAACAGAGGTGTTCGGATGTTGTACCTTGAAACTCTCTTGTCCAGGAGGCCAGAAGTTGTAGGCGGGCAATTTAGAGTTTACGGGCACACGGTTTACTGTGGCCTCGTCCATTTCAGATACTACACAAAAGAGTTTCTGCACAGTATACTCAAACTGTTGTGATAAGTTTATACTGTTTACAAGCATCTTTACTTATAAGACAATGTTTGTAAGCTTATCAATTTTTCGTCTACTTGAACAAAAAGAAAAGCACTAACAGTTATGTTCTTAAAACTATTTAAGGGAAAACAGCATTTGCCCCCTATTTAATTGGTTTATTTAAATTCGCAAGAAAAACCAAATATTAATAGTTGTGTATTAAATTTTAAATTATGTTACAACCAATAAAGGTCATATGGAACCTGTCGCACAAGGGCAAATACTCTTCATTGTTGTAAATAATTCACCTAAGATTGGATAAATGCTATATACAATTACATTAAAAAGAATGTTACATATATATTGACCCCATAAATGGGCTCTATAGATAGAGCTACGGGGGCGAAAGCTCGACTTTTGACAACATCAGTGAACCCATTTAAGATAGCAAGCCATTCTCCGACAGAAACAACCCTTCAGGAATAACATCTCTGGCTTTCAACATGTAAATTCTTCTTGTTTTTATTGCTCTGGCTCTCCCTAAATCACACCACCTCTCGGGCTTATAAAAAAATTATTCTTGATTTTTACTGCTTCCTGAATCGTTGGATTCATTGTAAATCCATAATAGATTCATAATGTTTGTTGTTGTGACTTGTGAGTTGTGAAATGTGTTAATCAAAGAATGTTTGGGAATTGCATTATTTTTCGATAAGCTTGGATTGGATTGCCTTATTTTTTCAGTAAATATATTTTATAAAATATACTCATAAATTTATATTTGTTATGACAACTTGTTTCTGGAGAAGTTGAAAGCTCATCAACACCTTCAAAGTTGAAGGCTCACAAAAGGTGACATTGTTCTATAACTTGATTTTTATTAATAGCATTTTGTTCATCTACTAATAATTTTGTATAGCTATTAAAATGACGGGTAAGAATTATCCATCTGGATATGAAAAGTCAAGAAAAAAAAAGAAATAGAAAATTTAGTGTAATCCCAAAACGGAGCCCTAAATAAATTTGTTATTCATAAAAATGGACAAACTTCAAATCAAGAGGTAGCTGGTGAAGAATCAAGTAATATTAGAGTGGAGATTTAGAACATGAAACTGTTGTAACACAAGGTATAAGGCATCGCTACCTTAACCCGCTATTAGTGCATTATCACATTCATTAGTGCATACATTCATATCATTAGGGAATTCTTATACATGCTTCTAGAGCATTAACATGTCATGTATAAAATTTTTGACATTAAACCTCTTCTCACTCAACTCCCAATATAATTCAACTCGCACGAGTAAACACTATACAATGCACCAATCTCACATTCTCAATTCATCAATCTCACAATTCATAATTTACAGAAGATAAAGCTGTAAAGTCAGAAAGTACTCAATGTGTGTACTATTATCATATGAGATCTCTCATATTATTCATGTTCTCACAATAACCAAAATCATTAAATTTTAAAATCAATTAATCATTATATTGATTAACTATTCACATGCTCAAACCGTCGATTTCATAATCAATTATAGTTAAATCATTTAATAATAATTTACAGAAATCACATATATTTTATTTAATGATTTCACCATTTCATCACATCGTATCGCATCGCTCACTCAATAACGGTGGCACTCTAACCTCTTGCACGCTCAACACAACGGCATCATAACCAATGCTCGCTCAACAACGACATCATCAACTCCATGCTCGCTCAACAGCGGCACCAACATAATTCACAATACATACTAATTCATCGGAACATTTATATATTATTCATCTACCAATGACAATAGCATATTTAACTATGCCCGTACGTTATACATACCTTATAATCAAATAACAAGAGCCAATCATTGTCTTTGCCCCGAGATCCAGTGAATTATTCGCTATACACAGTTAATAACTTATAATCAATTACGTGCACACAATCACATACCCAAGCACGTACTCAACATCCATATACATCATCAAATCATAATGATTAATCATATAAAAGACTCGGGCAAGGCATGCATCGATTCCACGACAAACTACAATTTTTTCACTAAACTCGCCTCTCGATCGATCATCCAAGAGCTCGCGATCGATCGAGAGCCACATAAATTTTTGCATCGCGCGCTATCGTTCGGCAAGACCACTCGATTGATCGCCAGACGCCCTCGATCGGTCGTTTTTTGCTCGATCGATCGGCGAGCTCTGTAATAGCCAAAAATAGCATTTTTCGAGCAAAAACTCCCAAAACAACAATCCCAACACCAAATACACCACAAATCCTCAACAAAAAACATCATAAATACTCCTCAAACACAACCACCAAAAATCTCTAAAATTCAAAAACTCAAACACAACACTAAACATGACCATACTTTACAAAACCACAATCAAAACGAAGATAAATGCCAGGGGAAGATGATTACCCAATTCTCTTCGAGAAATCTCGCTCCGAAATCGAGCCTCGATCGATTTTCCCATGGGAGGAGAAAGGTAAAGGGGATAGGTTAGGGAGAGGGAAGGAGAGAGACGTGGAGAGAGGGGGAAACGTGAAGTAGATAATGGTTGAACATCGAGTCCATTTGGTATATATATTGCCAAGGCTCCAAAAACCCGAGTTGTAAATACTCTCATCAAAACTCGTTAAAAATCACGTGTGTTCAATAATTATCTCCCACTCACTGAATTACATCATAAACCTCAATCCAAAGTTTCCAGACTCCAGATTCCACTACCAACACAATTCCAAGGTTTTAACACCCCAATGAGAATAAATCTCAACCCTTGGATCCAACAACCCCGATACCGGATTAAGATCATCGGGAGTCTCATCACCGTAATTACTTCAATAAAAATCCATTAAGGATTATAATCACTTCGGGATGAGCGCAATAATTTTCGGATATCACACATGTGATGACATTAAAAGAAAATAATGTTATGATACAAGAAAATGAAATTGAGGAAAATATTGTGGAGATACTCGTAAATAGTCCAAAAATGTCGATTTAATGAGTTGGATAAATGACTTTCATTTCTTATGATCCAGGTTTCTGGAAAGAAATCGATATAAAATTAAGAGATATATTAGTAGAGAAATGTCCAAGTAGGACTAACGATGTTGAGTTCCCAAAGGATGAAAATAATATACTTTTTTCTAAAGAATATTACATACGTAGACTACCAAATGATGAGAAAACAAGATAGAAGATGGTTGGTGTATTCAATGGATAAAGGTAGAGTGTTCTATTTTTGTTATAAGTTGTTTAACACAAAATACAGTGCAAGTCAACTAGTTAACGAGGGTTACAGAGGCTGGAAATATCTTAGCAGTAAATTGAAGACTCGTGAAGTACAAATGAGCATCTAACCAATATGACTATGTGGTTTGACTTGGAAAATAGATTGTCAAAAAATGTGACCATTGATAAATGCATACAAGATCGAATTATTAAGGAGAAAGAAAAAGTTATTGTGAGAATTATTGTTGTGTTGAAAACATTATCTAAAAAAAATCTTGATTTTCGAGGAAAGAAGGAGAAAATATATGACGATAATAACGCATAAATGTTTTGGGTTTGATAGAGATGATACAAAAATCTGATTATATAATGCAAGAACATATTAGACGTAGTTAAGTGAACAAGATTCATAATCATTATCTAGGGCATAATATACAAAATGAGTTGATTCCGTATTATCAATTTATCATCAAGAGCTTGGAGACGTTGGTGAGAATGTGGACTGGTGTTAAATATTTGGATGGTTGGAGGACTTTATCACAATAAATAAAAAGTTGATCATCTGGGTTAATTAATTAATTTTTTTTATATTGTGCGACTGTGTGTACTAATAGGGTTGTTCGATCCTACCGACAATGACATTGCCTTGGTGCGAGTGTTTACAAATAAATTAAAGCATACCCAAGATATCTAGTAGACATACTCTGTCTCTGTATGTATGTATATATAGTGAGAATTTTGCTCAGATCCAAAAAAGAAGGGTAGATTATTGAGTTTTAATCTATGCGTTATATCTCGTCGGAAAATCCAGTTCCTATTGAGATCTAAATTTACCCAGAAGTTTACTGGAGAATTAAAGAAAAATTTGATCTCTGGCCTTCGTGTAATATTGATTCAGATCCAGCAATATTCGTATCACCGATAAATTCAAGCTATGTGCTACGCCGTTCGAACATTCTGCATCTTTATTATATCGTTACTGCTCCTTGTTTCCTACACTCTTGGAAAGGTAAATATGTCAGTTTATTAACTTCATTATTTATTTTGTTTGTTGCGTACCCAGTTATTTCAATTGATCTTTAGGTAGGGTGTAATGGTATTTGATTGCTTCCCAACTGATTTTGGTTGAATTTGATTGTTGATGGGTTTCATAGTTCTGTACAAGTGGTAAAGTATCTGGCGAGAAAAGGAATTTGATATAGGGAGAAGTAAGTAACGTTGTTGTCCCTCCCCCTTCCCCCCAAACAGAATCCAGATGAGTTGAATACTTATAATAATCGAGGACTATTATCTTTTCCTCCCTTTTCTTCAAAATTTCTGTCCTTTTTTGGGTAAGAAGGATGTTAATCGTCAGCTTGACGTTCAACAGGTTTCTTTTAGTGTGCTTACATGCAGTTTACTGCTAATTTTGTTTCTATGTTGATTTCTCGTTTGCATTGCCTTTTCTTTTGCGAAATGATTCTTAAATTTCTATATTGTATACACACATGTATATGCTGTCCGATTTCATCATAAAGTTTATGCCTTTGTGTTGAGTTTCACTTTGAGAAAATTTGATTTCTCAATTGTGTGATATACAGATTGATTATGTTGTCGTTTTAAATGTTGACATCACAAAACATGCAGTATCAAGCCGGTGATGCCGTCACTCTATGGGTAAACAAGGTTGGCCCATTTAACAATCCCCAGGAAACCTACAATTATTACAGCCTCCCATTTTGCCGGCCATCTGAAAATGCAGCTCACAAGTGGGGTGGGCTTGGCGAGGTTCTTGGTGGGAATGAACTTATAGATAGCCAAATTGATATAAAGTTCAAGAGTAATATTCTTAAACTGGATTTCATTTAGTCACAATCTTCTGTCTCCCAGAACCTTGGCCAATTCATTCTACAATTTCTTTTCGCAGGAGATGTTGATAAGACTACAATTTGTGAGATTGAACTGGATGCAGTTAAGGTTAAAAAGTTTAGGGAAGCTGTAGACAGTTTATACTGGTTTGAATTTTTTATGGGTAAGTGTCCCATGATTTTAGAGTCTGTCAGAAATTTTTGTTTTTTTTTAAATTCGTTACAGTTCTTAGAATATTTTTAATATTGTGCACTCTTACTCATGTTCCTTTCTAACCGTGTTGTTTCTGTGTGTGTGTGCATGACTCTTTGGCGATAAGATGATTTGCCATTGTGGGGTATGTTTATTAATCTTCAAAAGTTTAATAGGTTGCTTATGTTATACTGTGATTGATTTTACTTCATTCATGAAGGTTTTATTGGTGAGGTGCTTCCTGATAGAACTCGTGATACAAAGCATGTGCTTTTTACTCATAAGAATCTGACAATCAAATATAACGAAAACCAGGTTGGTCCAATGAGAAGCTGTCTGTATCACACAGTAATTTTTTTATGTTCCACGTGCAAGTACTCTATTTCAAACTGAATATATGTGCTCGCAGATCATTCACATCAATCTCACTCAAGAAGTTCCCAAGCCACTCGAAGAGGGAAGAGTGTTGGATATGACTTACTCTGTCAAATGGGTTTCCACCAATATAACATTTGCACGCCGCTTTGATATTTATCTAGACTACCCATTTTTTGAGCATCAGGTATTTAGTTCTTGGATTATATGCTTGTGTCTGTCATATCATCTATTCTTGTATGATGTATAATGTATAATGTATAATGAAATGTCTGATCACTTTTCTTTAAAGATACCATTAAATAGGCTTTGGTGTTTATCTAGACTATCCATTTTTTCAGCATCAGATTCAGGTATTTAGTTCTTGGATTATATGCTTGTGTCTGTCATATCATCTATTCTTGTATGATGTATTATGTAATGTCTGATCACTTTTCTTTAAAGATACCATTAAATAGGGGGAGCATATTATAGCTACCAAGTTGATCCAATAGTCTGTGTTTATGTTATTTCTCCTATTCAGCTTATACAAGAAATATCATTTTGCAGATTCACTGGTTTTCTGTTTTCAATTCTTTCATGATGGTTATTTTCCTTACTGGTCTGGTTTCAATGATATTGATGCGCACCCTTCGCAATGATTATGCTAAATATGCTCGGGAAGATGATGATCTTGAGACTCTGGTAGTGATTTCTGAACTTTCTTTTTTCTGTCTGCATAAAAAATGATGTTACTGAATGGTTTTTTGTGCTGCATGGCTATATATATGCTTGCACCATGGAGTCTAAATTGGTTTTGTTAATGAAAAAAGACTTCCATCTTTTATAACCAAGAGTATTCTTACTCTTTTGTAGGAGCGGGATGTGAGTGAGGAATCTGGCTGGAAACTTGTCCACGGTGATGTGTTTCGGCCTCCCCAAAATTTGGCTCTTCTCTCAGCTGTTGTTGGCACTGGTGCTCAATTAGCAACACTTGTACTTCTTGTCATCATTTTAGCAATTATCGGGATGTTATACATAGGGTATGTCAAAGGAATATAAAAATCTCAGTACCATTTTAAAATGAATTAATTAGTTAGAGCTAGCTAGTTTTAGTCGGTATCATATTCTACAATGACTTGAGGTTGGAAACTTTATGATCATATGACAAACACGATAGTTGATATGACATCCAAGCAATTCCTTGGAGTGTAGTTCTTAAGTTGGATCTAATTCTTTGTTGACAAGTCCAAATTATTGGGCCCACTCTTGTCTCCATGAGTTTGTTGTAGTTTGTGTGGTCTGTCATTTCTCCTGTCAGGACCTACTAACCTTTTTCTGAAAAATGGAAAATCATGAAAATGAGAAGTTGTAAATTTAAAGAAATCAAAGAACAGGCATGCCTTCCAATCCTGTAGTCCGCTAGAAAATTTCTCATGTCCAATAGAAATCTTGTGCGTGACTTCTAAATTGTCATTGGTGTTATTTATTCTTTATTTTGTCTACAATAGTCATCGAGTAGTTGATTCAACGCCCTTGATGATGACCTCATAATTCCCCTTTCTTGAACATTTTTTAAGTTGTTCCCATGTTTTTGAGTCGGTAGTTTTTTTTCCTTTTTTGTTGCCTTCATAAAATTCAACTACCTATGGGTAGTGTTATCAGGGCGTCACTTACTCCAAGTTATCAGGCCTATTACTATTTGTTTGTTATACTTTACATCTATTTTCAATTGATATAACCTGCTGTTGTCTTTAATATCAGGAGAGGAGCAATTGTCACCACCTTTATCATCTGTTATTCATTCACCTCATTCATTGCCGGTTATGTGAGTGGTGGCATGTATTCTCGAAATGGGGGTATGTTTCTGTTCGACTGTCAACTCTCCTCCACTAACAACTCAGGGGCCTCGCCATCTATAGTTTCCTTCACCTATAACTTGTTATACTACTAAATGCTTTTTCAGGTAAAAAGTGGATAAAGTCAATGATCCTCACGGCATCACTGTTCCCTTTCATGTGCTTTGGTATTGGGTTTATCTTGAATACTGTTGCCATATTTTATGGATCACTGGCTGCTATACCCTTCGGTACGATTGTGGTTGTGTTCATCATATGGGGTTTTATTTCTTTCCCCTTGGCACTTCTTGGTACTGTTGTTGGAAGAAACCAGAGTGGTACTCCGGACAACCCTTGCCGAGTCAAGACAATTCCTCGTCCCATTCCTGAGAAGAAATGGTATCTCACACCATCAGTTATCTCTCTCATGGGTGGTCTGCTTCCGTTTGGAAGCATTTTCATTGAAATGTACTTTGTCTTCACTTCCTTCTGGAATTACAAGGTAATTAATGTTTTATTTATACGGTGAAGCATCTGCAGAAATGACTAAGAATTGGGCTGCTAGGTTCTGTTTACTTTTCGGCCCCATTTCTACATTACGAAGTACAATTGGATATGATAGGTTCTTATTTTTTGTGAGTAAAGGATCCTATAAAGCTCTAATTGCTTATTTAAAAGTAAGGTTCTAAAAACGTTTGGATAAAGTAAGTCATTCAAGAAACACAAATTAAGAGGGAAGTGCACCAAATCAAGTGAGTAGGAGAGAGAAAATGGTGAGTGGAAAAATTTCGGAGGATAGTTGGGATATCGGGATAAGTATTGAAGTCATTTTGAATAAAATTTATATTTTCTTATAAATAAATTGGCTGGGTTTTATTTTCATAAAAAAATTTAATGAGACCTTGTAGGTTATTTTTAAACATTATAAGATTTTCTTTAAAAAAAATAAATAAAAAACAACCGCTTGCAAACATCTTATAAGATGTTTGAAAAAAATAATAAACAGTCTCAATTTACAATATTTGGAAGTGTTGTCAGTCTAAAGCGAGTGAATTTCGAAATTTGCCAAGAATTCGAGGGAATTTACTAAGAATTCCTAGTAAATTTTGGACAATTTGATGTGTTACTGTTCAAGTGAATGGCTAGAAGATTTAACTCTTGAATAAACTGTCATGAAAATGATTGTTTCTGACATGGATAATCGAGTTTTAGCTATGAATCATAAATGCATTATCCTCTACTTGGTAATTAGGGGAGCCATCTGTTTAATTTTTTGTTGTGTTGTTTTCAGGTTTATTATGTATATGGCTTCATGCTCCTTGTGGTTGTAATTCTGATCATCGTCACTGTTTGCGTTACAATTGTCGGGACTTATTTCTTGCTGAATGCGGAGAACTATCATTGGCAATGGACCTCATTCTTCTCCGCTGCTTCCACCGCTCTTTATGTGTACCTCTATTCCGTGTATTACTATCATGTGAAGACTAGGATGTCCGGCTTCTTTCAGACCAGTTTTTATTTTGGATACACTTTGATGCTCTGTCTTGGTTTGGGAATACTATGTGGTAAGATTCTTCCTTCTTTTCTTGCACCATCCCCCTCCTTCGTTGAGGCATGAAAGAGCTACATTTACTAAAAATTCTTTCCTATCAGTGTTCCACATTGTTAACAGCGTAAAATCTGCTGTAAAATTTCAGGCGCGGTTGGATATCTGGGCTCTAGATTGTTTGTCAGGAGAATTTACCGAAACATCAAATGTGACTAAAGTTAGTTACGTGCAAAGGAGAACAAAATATTCTGCAAAGAAGTTAATTGCCCATTGTGAGATCCGAAAGACCATTTCCGCAAAGTCGCCAAGAAAATTCTTTTTTTACAAAAAAACGAACGATGGACGGAACAAAAATGGTCAGAAAACTGAATTTTGCATTTCTCCTATTTACCTCTGGGCATGATTTTGCTGTGAAATTTGTTTGACCTATAAATCTTGATGTTTTGGCCTCTGTTAGCTGCCTTTGTTTTATATAATTTATTTGATTTTTCTTTGGAGGATTGTTGAAGAAATATGCCGAGACATCTGAATGCTACCATTATGTGATTATGATATTTAATCCAAATCTTGATCGAGAAATTGTGTTTGAAATTTGTTGTTGATTTTGTATATATGATTCAAAAACTATATACTACACCAGTGCAAAAGTGGTACCCGGGGATAGCTCTCGAACAAGTTAGGAACTTTTAGTATCACAATCGAGTTTTTATTTAGTTACTGAAAGTAGTAGTTTATGTATTAATGCTTAGGGATGTCAATGGGGACGGTCTGGGACGGGTTTGGCCAAATCTGAGACCCGCCCCGCTACAAAAAAGGTTGTCTCAGACCCGCCCCGCAAACCCGGGGGGTTAAACCGGCTTTGCCCTGCTTAATTTTTTTTAATTTTTATTTTTTTAATAATTTTTTTTTATTAACTAGGAATCAATTTTGAAGCACAAAAATTGAGTTTCGTCATTGTTCATGTTTTTTTTTAGTAAATAACAGATCTTTATTAATTTACTCTTACCCTTCAAAATAGTTCAAAATATCCAAAGAAGTGAAATCTATATTCGATATTAATTTTTTTAAAAATAAAAAATATATAAAAAGGGGCGGGTCTGGAGCTTGTTTGGCCAAATCTATGGTGCCCCATACGTCGCCATGTAAACAATAGATGTGGCGTCCCATACGTCTCCACGTCAACAAACAACACATGACCTCATTTTGTATAAATTTTTTTGCATAATCTTCCCGTAATTGGATCTCTCAATAACACACAACTTGAAATATACAAGTCCACAAAATATATGACGTCTACCCAACTTTAATATGACACCAGTTACATGCATTAACACAAAATAACAAAATCATATAGTAATGCATACATGCCATATACAAATACAAATCCGCTCACATGCGAGCCACAACTATTTTACACACGTATTATCCTATGAAAACTTCATTTTAAGTGACAAACCCTTATACATCTCAAATTCAACGGCTCATAGTCATGTATCCAACTCTAACGTTTAGACTTGATACCTGTTTCACCAGAAACAACTCCCAAAATGGGTGAGCACACACCAGCAATAATAACAGCATAATCATAAACATATCGTATCAACAGTATAAAATACTAAAACGTAACAGAAATACTCCCTGAAATCAATAATCATAATACGAGAATTTCCTGATTGTTTCTGTAACTCAATCTCCCAACATCAAATCTATCAATCATCACATCAACCATATTCCATCCGATATACAAATCGATATAGTGGCAACACCGAGCCAACTATACCCCCTCGTCGCATCATCGTCGTATCATCATTGCGACACATCGTATATAATCGATATAGAGGCAACACCAAGCCTACAATACCCCCTCGTCGCATCATCGTCGCGACCCATCATATATATGATCGATATAGTGGCAACAAAAAGCCTATTATACCCCATCGTCGCATCATCTTCGCAACCCATCATATATATAATCGATATAGTGGCAACAACAAGCCTACTATACCCCATCGTCGCATCATCGCGACCCATCATATATAATCGATATAGTGGCAAAACTCAGCCTGTTATATCCAAACGTCGCTCCCCTACTACTGCGACACAATAGACAATTGATATAATAACAACACGTCGCTCATTCCAGCGACCATCAACATCATCGTTCATTTACATCATCGCTATATCATAAGCAACATCAATATGAATATCAATACATGATCGTACGTTAACACGTACATGAAATTTGGTAAAATCGAAATTACAACTAGTCCTGTCGTCCGGTGGTTTCCGAACTAT
This sequence comes from Haberlea rhodopensis, assembly GCA_907163345.1. Taxonomy (NCBI): domain Eukaryota; kingdom Viridiplantae; phylum Streptophyta; class Magnoliopsida; order Lamiales; family Gesneriaceae; genus Haberlea; species Haberlea rhodopensis. The sequence goes on along the minus strand of CAJQUN010000129.1, from coordinate 1,372,964 downwards.
CTCAAGGATTCAAAATTCGTGTCCAACTTATCACAGTTTCGAATTGTGAAGAAAATTGAAGAAATAAAATGAATTGCCTTCCTTGAGTTCCACTATCGATTTTTATTTTCAGAATGCAAAGAAATGAAATGGGAAGTAAAGTGGGTTATGTGTCACTAAAAGAGATAGACAGATCATAAACTGCATCTGCATCGCCTAAACTGATTGGCTCTTCCTTTGGTCAAATTCTTTATGGTTTTGAGCTTAAGTGTTTTCGAAAACTGAAGAGAAAGTGCACCAATTCATTTCACTTAGTAAATATTAAAATGTAGTGCAAATACATGTTGGAAGAGAGACACGTATGTCTCCACTTATTCATTTGCCAATTATACACACTAACATGTGTATAAGTCATATTAGTGTAATAGATAACTATATTAAAATTCTGCCCAAAAATAAACTAAACAACACTTGACAATAAATAATTATTTGGGATACATTATTCATCGACAAAATTCATCACTATTAGTTTTATAGAATTAGGTGTTACCTATTAATTCGCAAGACCGTTTACTATTCTTAATATACATTCAAATTCATATTATTCTTCCCCAGTGCACCTGTAAATATATTTATTTTGTATAATCATCATTACTTCATTCTTACGTCATAATTATCAAGTATAATTCGCTATGATTTTCCAAGTCATTACAAAATCCATGACCGCGCCACTTCAAAACCCGTTAGAGCGGGTCCAGACCCGCCTGACGAGACGGGTTTAATCCGAGTCCATGTCTAGATCCACCTTATTGCTATCCATATAGTCATGTTCGAAAATATTAAATATAAATCTATTTTGAAAAGCATATTACTCACTTTTTTATTCTAATGTTGATTTGAATGACGTCGTTTGACTGATATTTTTACGAGCAATGATTTTTTAAGGCACGTTCCAATATGGTGCATTAGTTAATAATAATGGAACGACGAGTATGCTTGCTTTCAGTGTCTAAATTTATGGCATAATTTTCAAACTTCAGCTTGTAGTAATATTACTTTTTTACGTCGGTTTTAACAGGAATTGGTTCAAAGTTGAGAGTACGCGTTTGTTTGCTATTGCTTATTCAAAATATTTTGATGTTGCTTTTGCTTAAAATTTGAAAAAGTTGATTTTAAGCAAAAGCATTGAATGTTTGCTATTAAAATAAAAATGCAATTTAATGAACTTCAAATTATTACGAAATTGCCACCACAAAGTAAAAGTAGTGAAAACATATTGTCACGCCCCGGGCCCAGGCATGCGCAAACGCGACTGCACAATGGGCTCTTATAGCAACTACTTCGTATCCGTCCCCGCTTTACGAAAATGGTTAACCCAAGTTGCTATAATAGTCCATTGTAAGCCTTTATAAACCACATTAAATTTTCATCCACAACCAATGTGGGACATGGGTATTACAATCACCCCTCCTTCAGAAAGCGACGTCCTCGTCGCGACCTAACTCATCGATCCACCGGCACCGGGAATCTAGAGGTGGCTCCTACAGGTTCAAGAGGTGGCTCCCGTCATGTAGCACTTTACCCTGCAGGTTCAAGAGGTAGCTCCCATGCACGTGGCACTTTGCCCCGCAGGTTCAAGAGGTGGCCCCCGTCGTGTAGCACTTTGCCCTTTTAAGGTTCAAGAGGTGGCTCCCACGCACGTAGCACTTTGCCCCGCATAGCACTTATCTCCCGGTGTTTCCTGCCTGTGACCGGCTCTGATACCATTCTGTCACGCCCCGGGCCCACGCCCGCGCAAACGCGACTGCACAATGGGCTTTATAGCAACTACTTCGTATCCGTCCTCGCTTTACGAAAATGGTTAACCCAAGTTGCTATAATAGTCCATTGTAAGCCTTTATAAACCATTTTAAATTTTCATCCACAACCAATGTGGGACAAGGGTATTACAATCACCCCTCCTTTAGAACGCGACGTCCTCGTCGCGATCGAACACATCGATCCACCGGCACCGGGAATCTAGAGGTGGCTCCTACAGGTTCAAGAGGTGGCTCCCGTCATGTAGCACTTTGCCCGGCAGGTTCAAGAGGTGGCTCCCACGCACGTGGCACTTTGCCCCGCAGGTTCAAGAGGTGGCCCCCGCCGTGTAGCACTTTGCCCCTTTAGGCTCAAGAGGTGGCTCCCACGCACGTAGCACTTTGCCCCGCATAGCACTTATTTCCCGGTGTTTTCTACTGGTGACCGGCTCTGATACCATTCTGTCACGCCCCGGGCCCAGGCCCGCGCAAACGCGATTACACAATGAGCTCTTATAGCAACTACTTCGTATCCGTCCTCGCTTTACGAAAATGGTTAACCCAAGTTGCTATAATAGTCCATTGCAAGCCTTTATAAACCGCATTAAATTTTCATCCACAACCAATGTGGGACATGGGTATTACAATCACCCCTCCTTCAGAACGCGACGTCCTCGTCGCGACCTAACTCATCGATCCACCGGCACCGGGAATCTAGAGGTGGCTCCTACAGGTTCAAGAGGTGGCTCCCGTCATGTAGCACTTTGCCCCGCAGGTTCAAGAGGTGGCTCCCACGCACGTGGCACTTTGCCCCGGGGTTCAAGAGGTGGCCCCCGTCGTGTAGCACTTTGCCCTTTTAAGGTTCAAGAGGTGGCTCCCACGCACGTAGCACTTTGCCCCGCATAGCACTTATCTCCCGGTGTTTCCTGCCGGTGACCGGCTCTGATACCACTAAAATGTCACGCCCCGAGACCGGAGCGCGTGACACCGGTGTCGAATCCAAACATGATATTTGGACACAACAAGCCTCGTGTACAGATCTGTATTAAAACCAGTCTTTTATTCCATAATCAAATAAAATGTCATTACAACTTCGAATACGAGATCCAAAAGTCTCGTTCAAAACAAATTGCGGAAACGTAAATAGTTAATAAATCTTCTTGAGGCTTCTAGTGGATCACCATCCCCAGAATTGCTCTTGTTCCTCTTCTTCAATATCTTCTTCCTCGATCTTGTCTGGGAGGGGAGGTAAGGGGGGTGAGTGTTTGGGAAAATACCCAGCAAGTATGGGCCGATTGAACAGTAAAAACACATATAGCTTTATAGTAGGAATCATTTTAAACAATTCTATAATCATAGATCTTGGCATAAAAACACATAAACACATATTTTCACATATTCACATACACTTATTGGATTCAAGAGGTGGCTCCCGTGGCATAGCACTTTGCTCTTAAGGATCAAGAGGTGGCTCCCATGAATGTGGCACGTCCACATCATGTAGCACTTTGCCCCACCGAATCAAGAGGTTGCTCCTACTCACGTAGCACTTTGCTCCGCAAAGTCCTTCGTTCATGATCATGTCACATACTTATTTGATTTAAAAACATGCTTTTCATAATGTTGTTCAATCGAAGTTTAAAAACATACATAAGGTTTGAAAACGAAATGAAGTATAGCAAAAACCCACTTACCTTGGATGTACGCGTGAAGGGTAAATTCCGGGTTGCGAAATCGTACAAGAATTCTTCCTCCTTCCCTTGAGATAATTCGAAAATATGAGTGTGTGTAGTGTGTGAGTTTCGAAAATCTTGGAATGAAAAATGATAACCTTCTTCTCCTCCTCTTGGTATGATTTATAAGGACTTAAAGTGATGAGGTCTAAATTTGGTTAGAGTAGGAGTTAGGGGATGGCAATCCCTTAACTCATGTCCTTCAATCCCATGACTCAAGTTCCATAATTTTGGATGGTATTAAATTGAATTGAGTGATAATATTTTACTTGGGTGGGTAATAAGTGAGGCATAATTTTGGGGTTTTTACACATATCATGACTTGCTTCTCTACTTCTGTTTTTACCTACTTATTTTTAGAGAAACAATATAAAAAAATGAAATAAAACGTTCAAAATCTATTTTTTTTGTCTGAAAATCAGATAAATAGTTTTGAAAAACAATCACAAACATTCATTGAATATAAAAATGGCATTGTGGCTTTAGAGTAGGGCAGTGTGTTTTTGCCGCTCTCAATTATACATTTTATTATCTTATATACTTAATGTTTTCTGTTAAAAAACAAAAGCAAAGAAAAAAAGCATTATTGCTTTTATTTGGTAATATACTTTCTTTTAATATATTAAAGAGTACAAAATACAGATTCATAAGATATTTTTTCCCAAAACCCTAAAAACCTACCGTTCACTGACTGCTGCTATTATTGATGAAAGAAATTGAATGTAATTCATTTCATGCAGATGAATGTTAACAGGGCACGCCTTGTGCGATGGTTCAGACCAAATGGTATTTTAAGTTAACCTATTTTGAGTTTTGGTACTCTAAATAATCCAAATTAGGTCCGTTTGTAAGTTGGTTCATTTTTTACTTTTGGTCCTACTTTGCCGGAATGTAGACGTGACGCTGGCTACGTCGGTATTTTCGAATGCTACATCAGCCTTTTCCAACGCCACGTCCGCACTTCAACAAAATGAAACTGAAAGTAAAAAAAATTTCAAAGTTACAAGACAAGATCCAATTTTGATTACTTAAAGAAGAGCCAAAATCCAAAATAGACAAATTTAGATGACGAATTTGACTACTTGAGCATCTCAAAAGTCACAATGGTATTGAAATCATAAAAATATAAGAACTATTATTTACACACCAAATCATAATATTGATTGTATACATGATTGCAGAAACAACATACGAAATGAATAACAATTTATTTGATACAGATAATAGAGACAGACCTAGATTAGCAATAATTCAACAATATGTTTTATTCATAATTTCGACATTCTTTTAATCACAAATCCTTAAACCACGTTAAACCACATATGTATAATAAGATCAACAGCTTATTTGCCAAGCCAGACCTGTACCAACTTAGCTAGAGCAGCAGTGGATGAACCCATCTCTCCCAAGGAATCAATTGCCATAGTTTTTATCTTATGGCTTCGTTCTCTCAGCTCCACACTTGTCTCAGAATCCATCAACTCCCTCACCCTTTTCTCCACTTCCTCTCCAATTACAAATCCATCTTCTTCCCTCTGCTCCACCGCTATCGCCAACTTCATGTCCTCCACCAAAGCTGCCTTGTTTAGGTGTTGTTCAGCATACAATGGCCATGCCACCATTGGCACCCCGGCCATCACCGCCTCTAAGATTGAATTCCACCCGCAATGAGTCACGAAACCACCCGTGGCAGGGTGTTGTAGCACCGCTACCTGAGGCACCCAAGACTCCACCAGCATACCCCTCCCTTTAGTGGTATCAAGAAACCCCTCAGGCATTATTTCCATGACATCAAATTCCCCGAACTTTTCAAATTCTTTGCTCTTTTCATGCAAAGGAGGCTTTTTCACCACCCACAAGAACCTCTTCCCGCTTCTTTCTAATCCTTTTGCTGTCTCCTTCAGTTGATCACCACTTAAAGTTCCTATGCTACCAAAACACAAGAAAACAACACTCCGATTCGGCTGTTTGTCGAGCCATGATAAACAAGAATGCTTCAGATTCTGATCACCATGATCGTTATTCTTGCTATAAGCATCAGCAACCAATGGCCCAATATTGTAGATTGGGGGAGTATACCCATCGGGGATGCACAAACCATCCATGACGGCTTTCCTGGCAACTGGCTCAAGTTCATCGAATGTATTCACAATTATCCCGCTACTTTTAGACAAGCAATGGGAGTAATACAGTATATCGTAATAAACAGGCTCATCTCGATTCAAAACAGGCTGGGGCATGAGTTTTGCTGGGAGCATCGGCAAGCCCGGAATCTGAAACTTTGTATCATAAAGCTCTTTAAAGCTCTTATTAACTTGCTTGTGAATTGTAGGGAAATTCAGATAAGCAGCTAGAGCTGCTAGACCAGAAGTGAAGAAGAAATATACAGGAATTCCAAGATTTTCGGAAACAGGAACCGCTGAAGCACAAAAGAAATCGATAACGAGTGCATGAACTTTGGATGTTTTCAATATTTCTTGGAGGGTTTGGTGGACATTAACGGTGTTAAGACGAATGAAGTTAAACATGCTGGAGATGAAGCTGACGGCGGGGGATGTATTGAAATGAAGGAAATTAGGGAAGCGGTGAAAGATGATCGAAGGATTGTTTTCTGATATGTGGCGGAGATAGGTGGCGGTGGCGGGGGCATCGTTAAATCCTGCCATGACAAGGATGTGGATGGTGGAGAAATGGCGGCGGCTGAGGATGAGCTTGCCGAATTCCACCATGGAGATCAAGTGGCCAGAGCCCGGTGCTGGATATAAGACTATTGTGCCTTCCATATTCCCCCTTTTTTCTGTGTTCATTGTTTTGCATGGGATTCATGTGTTATTTATAGCAAGTTTTCAGGTGGGTGTGAGAACGGTGGAACCACTGTTGGCAATAAATTAGAGACAATTTGGGTTGATGAAATGATGTTTTTCATTTTAGGGTACTGGAATTTATTAAATATTATTTCCTAAAAAAGAAAAAGGTGAACCGGCAAAGCCACGAGCCCACATACCTAACTGTCTCTTACCCCAAATTTTGATAAATATTGTAAGTTCAAATAGTACTTGAATTTTAAATTATGTAGAAAATAAAAAAAACAAAATTCATATGTGAGTCCATAATTACACCCATGCATATGACCACATCCCCTTAAATTTCACAAATCGTCTCATAGAATGATAATGAAATTTTAATACTAGTCCAAATTTTTAGGACTAATCAAATTTAGTCTCATGAAAATTATTTTTAATAAAAAAATAGTCTCAAACTCTTCTTCTAATAAAAAAAAGTCTCAAAACTTTCTATTCAATTATGAGACAAATTGTTAAAAATTAATTTCTGTGAGACTAAATTTGTTAAAATCATTTATGTCGGACTAATTTTTTTGTTAAAATATATCTGTGTGACTATATTTGATTAGTCCTAGAAGTTTGGGATTAGTATCCGAAAAGTCATAGATTTAAAAATTGGTCTCATAGAATATGATTATTTGCAATACTCGTCCAAACTTGTAGTACTAATCAAATACAGTATCATGAAAATTATTTTTAATAAAAAATATTACCAAATTTGTTTAAATCAAAAGTAGTCTCAAAGTTTGGGATTAGTATTTGAAAAGCCATAAATTTAAAAAAATGGCATCATAGAAATGAGTCTTTGCAATATTAGTCCAAACTTTTAAGATTAATCAAATATAGTTACATGAAAATTATGTTTAACCAAAATAGTACCAAACTTTTATTTTATACCAGTCCCAAAGTTTTATTTTTAAACAAAAGTAGTCTCAATGCCCCTACTCAATTATGTGACCACTTTGTTAAAATTAATTTCTGAAGAAATATTTATTTAGGACTATTTTTTATTAAATTAATCTTTGTGGTACTATGTTTGATTAGTCCCAAAATTTAGGAACTAGTATTGAAAATATAAGCATTTCATGTGACCATTTTTTAATTTATCCATTATTTTATTTTCAGATATTATATTTACAAAAGTATATTCCCTTTCCTCGATTTTGCTTTCGTATGCAAATATCCATCGTATAGGGTTTTTGGCAGATTACTCCCCATGGTTTCCCAAATAGACGGATTACCCCCCTGTGGTTTAAATATGCATATTTTTTACATTGGAATTGTTGCTACTCCATATATATAAAAAAGAATTTGAATTGATCAATAAACATACATATATTTAAAAAAAAATTCACAATATGATTCATAATCTATTTCAAAATTATAGCTTAAAAATTATTCACTTTAAATTTTGAATATTATTCTTTTTAAAATTAAAAGAAGAATACAAAAAAAATAAAAAAATAATGTAGATGCCGAAAAAATTAGAGGGCATATTGGACAATCGCGGGGTTTTGTAGAGGATTTAAGAAAATAGATGGGTTTTTTTTCTTCCTATTTTGCTTAGTATGAGGTGTTTCATGCAAAGTTTCAAAAAAAATATAGATGTTTTTTTGTGACTTTTTTTATAACATATAAAAGCTTCATGTAGATTTTAAGAAAAACGTAATAGGACTTCATATTAGGGCTGCTTACCGGTTGGAACTGGTCCGGAACCGGCCGGTTCCGGACCCGTTATGGGCGGAACCGGTCCGGTCCGTTAAGGAACCGGATCGAACCGGTTCCGGTTCCAACCGGTTCCGGTTTGGTTCGGATCCATAACGGATTTTCGTATTTTTTTTTTTTAATGAGGCGTAGCTACGCCCCATTCAGGCGTAGCTACGCCTAAGCTACGGGTTTTTTTTTTAAGAGGCGTAACTACGCCTCCAAAGTGGCGTAGTTACGCCTCATTTAAAAAAAAAAAAAAAAAAAATCTAAATAAAGTGGTAATTTTTAAAGGGTTTAGAAATTTAACAATTTTTATGGGTTATTTAAACATGTCTATGTGTTTAAATACTTCTAGCATACAAATAATTGTAAAGACATGACAATTGAAAATTTAAATAAAAAAATATTACAATTTAGTACTTAGCAGTCTTCATAATTGATAAGTATTGTTTTGGCTATCTCTTCTTCTTGCTCGTCATAATGATTTACGAATTCGTCAACCGTCCCATCTCTTCTATTTTTGCATTCTGCTTCAAACCAATCTTTAAGTAACGTGAGCATGCATAACGAATCAGCTGATAGACTACTTCTGTAGTCTCCAATAATACGGCCGCATGTTGAGAATGCCGATTCAGAAGCGACGCTTGAAGCTTGTACAGCATACACGTCTCTAGCCATTTTGGCTAAGATAGGGAATTGTGCTGCATTGGACTTCCACCATTGTAAGACGTCGAAGTTGTCTTCGGTTAGAAATTGATAATTCAGATAAATTTGCAACTCAGTCGACGTGCTAGTAGAAGGTCCTTTTCCCTTAAGTTTTTTCCTGCCCAGCAGTCTAAGCAAATTGATGCCCCCACCTTTAGATTGAGCTTGGGGTTGTTCTTCAACGGGCATTTGTTGCGATGATTCACTTGCCTGTTGATTATAATACAATTGAAACATATTTTGGAGAGATTGCATTGTAGACGTCTTTTGATCGTCAACAACCTTCCCCAAAAATTTAGCATAATATTCAAAAAATATCTCAAATGAAGTTAAACATTGACTAGGATCTAGCAATGTTGCGATGCAGTGCACGGGTGGGATTTGTTCCCAATACTTTATAAATTTAGTTTCCATTGCACTAACAAAAGCATGCAAGTCATAGTCATCTCTAAATTCTATAAATTTATCAAACATGTTAAATACTAAAGGAAGAAAATAAACGGAAGTTGAATAAGTAACACCAGAGAAACGTTCCGTCGCTTCTTTGAAAGTACCTAACAATGATACACAATTTTCAACAAATTCCCAATCCTCATCAGTCAAATAAATACTTTCATCGCTATCAGGCATTTGATATGAATTATAAAATGGAGTTAAAATATCTTTGTAAGGTAACATAGCATTCAACAAATTGTACAACGAATTCCACCTAGTTTCTATTGGTGATGGAAAAAGAAGATGATTTAAACCATTAGATAAACATAATTGTTTCCAATCACGCTTAACACAGCTCGTGCGTAACCATTTAGCGCAGTATTTCATTTTGTCAATACATGCTGAGTGATTGTCCTCATAACCAACTTTAACAGCCAAATTAATCACATGACATGCACATCTAACATGAAAAAAAATACCATCAAGCATTGGTTTAAGATAGGTCTTTAAATCACGCATCGCAGCATTGTTATTCGCAGCATTGTCTAATGTGATTGAAAATACCTTATCCTGAATTCCATAATGTCTACAAGTGTTGAATACATATTTAGCAATTACATAACCAGTATGTGCACAATCTAACACATCTAAAGACAAAATCCTTTTTTGCATACACCAATTATCATCAATCCAATGACAAGTGACAACAAGATATGAATCAGAATTTACATTTGTCCAAATATCAGTTGTTAAACTAACCCTACAAGGCAAACTAGAAAGATGTTGAAACAATGTATTTCTATATTCAACAAATACGTCAATACAATTTCTTTTTAGTGTGTGCCTGGATATATGTTTAAACATGGGTTGTATAGACGAAGCAAATTCAATAAAACCAGCACGTTCAGCTTGTATAAAAGGTAGTTCACATCTGATCACATATCTAACAAGTGACCTACGATTAATTTCAGCAGTTAAAATAAAATTCGTGCCAGTAAGAACATTAATTTGTGCTTGTGTTGCTTCTCGACTTAATGGTTGTAATGTTGTCTCATCAAAATTATGTTTTTTTACTAAGTGTTTTTTAAATGTTCCGGTGCTTCCACTGGAACCACCGGCTTTATATGAATACTGGATCTTACATAATTTACATATTGCAACAGATTCATTAGTACCTTCTTTTTGACCGAGTTCAAAGTGATCCCATATCTTACTTCTTTTGGCACGAGTAGGTAGTCTACTTGCTGCTGTAGTGGCTCCGGATGACTCCACATGTTGTCTTTCTTGGGCTTGGGCAGCAACAGGTTCGGCAGGTTGTTGGGATTGTTGTGGTTCGACATTCATAGAAGAACCACCAACATCGAGGTCAGCAAAAAAATCATAACTTTCATTTAACTCAGGAATTGGCACAGGCAAATTCATTGCAGAAGATGAACTCAGTGATAGACGACCCGAAACGAGACCCCGACTACGACCCCGGCTACGACCAGCACCACTGCTAGATGAAGATGCCATTATGATATAAGACTATAAGTAAATTGTAAATAGCACAATTGAGAGAAAAATATGAGAGTGAAGTAATTTTCGTTACAAGAATTGTTATGAAACAATACACAACACAACATCCCCTATTTATAGTTTTTTTTTTTTATTAAATTTTTTTTTAAAAAAAAAATAAAAAGTTAACGTTGGCAACGGCTAAGAGCCGTTGCCAACGTTAACATTGTTAACGTTGAAGGCAACGTTAACAAATGTTAACGTTGCCTTCTTCAATTTTTATTTTTTATTTTTATTTTTATTTTTTTAAATCTATCGGTTCCGGTTTGGGAACCGGAACCGGACCGGTAGGACCGGAACCGACGGTCCTACCGGTTTGGTTTTTCGGGACCGCCCCGGACCGGTTTCTAACCGGTTCCGGGGCGAACCGGAACCGTTAAGTCGGTTCCGGTTTCGGACCGGACTTAACGGTCCAAATCTGGGCCGGGTCCGATTTGATTCGGCCCGGTAAGCAGCCCTACTTCATATGTTGTAAATGAACGGCATGATGCTGCATATGCAATATCTAACTTTGCCGTACTCTACTTTTTAAATTTGCTGTCAGTAAATCATTGGTCTACATATTGCGTGCTGCACATATACGGAATCACGAGAATGTTCCTAATAATATATGATGTGATCTATTCCATAGATGATAGCCACGTATACAATAACTACATCTAAAACATAGCGCTTCGTCGCTCCTCATTACGCTTCGTCGTTCTTACACTCATCATCGTTCCCAGTCTCCTTACTACCCTCTCCTTCCTTTCCTTTGGGCTATGGTTTCTCTCATGTGTACTAGGGGTTTCTTTCTCCTCTCCTCTGCTGTTGTGCTGGTTCTCTTCCACCTTCACTAGATTGTTGGCTTTGGCCGTAATGTTCGGAAGACATGGTGGGTCTTTTGTTTCTCCTTCTTCATCACCTGTTGCGTCCTCTAGCGGGATGGGAGACCCTTGGACACTCTTTTGCTTCCTAAATGTAGTCGGCTATCTCCCATTTTGGTTTGACTGTTGTTGGTTTTGCTGTGCTTAGGGCTGGGTTTTCTGGCTGTTTTGGTTGGCTATGTTATATTAAGCAAAATATTGGTACAAAAGATGCAACTGGCTTTTGCTGCCAATTAAAATAACTCGTCTAGTCAGATGCAAAAAGAGAGGGCTAAATGAACAAAACTGCACAACATAAATACAAGAATATGTCCAATTTCTATATACGTGTGAACATATAAAAGAAATAACTATGTGGAAAAAAGATGAATTATATTAAACGAACCACAAGTATAACAAATAGGTCTATCAATCTTGATATATTATAAATAGATACGTATTAATAGACAAATGAAAACGTCTAATGATAGGGTGATTCACATCACAAGTGCAAGAACTTGACGAGGAGATTTCAATGACCACCAGATCTAGACTAGGTCCCTTCAAACCATACAGTTGATGATGTGGTCAACCCATTATATCTGAATATACAAATACGGATAGACGAGAGATATAATCTGATATAAGACAAATTAAAGAACAAGATCTCGTATCTAAATCTCAAATTGAAATCCACCGACCAGTGAACATCTCAAGTTTGTGTAAATTAATTGTATTAAAAAAAATCAAATTAAAGGAGATCATTGTGTTAGTAGGTGTTGATAAAATTTGATACTAACCACGGGCCAATTTCTTATAATGTATAAACAATTGATAAATAGTTGATATGTGATATTCCACATGGAATTTTCATATTAATTATGTATTAAGGACATCAACAAACTAACCTAGATGCGGGAATTTCTGGATTGTTTTGAGAGGAACCTATTTTAGCAGATATTCATTAAAGCTTAAAAATCAAATACTATTTTGCTTGAACATGATAATATAATAGTTAGTAAAAAAATAATGGTATTCCATGAGAGACACAAATTTACTTTTTTAATATCCAAACGTATTTATAACATATAAAAAAACATGAAAGATTTGGGAAAAAAGTATATGAATTATTTTTAAACCACTTTAACTTTAATTTGTCATTCAATTTTTTTAAATTTTTTTGTTAAACAAAAATCAGTAAACAACATACTAATACTATCTATATTTAATAGTATGGATAAGAACTTCTCTAAAACAAGTTGGATATACTCGATAAATGTGAGATGAACAGATAATATTTAATAATGCATTATATTCAAAAAAATTTATACACGTGTGAATTTAACATTCGCACTTTAAATAATATTATTTATTTATACCTAAGTATATATTTTATCAGAGTTTTTTTTTTAATCTTCAATGTGTCAAAAATTGAAGTGAAGTTGGAATTTAATGTTTAAGCTTTTAATATATCTGATTAAATTAATAGAATAAATTAAAAAAATAATCGTCAAAACAAAAATTATATGTATTATATGGCTATCAATAGTTATCAATGACCCCACATTTACCCAAAAATAAAAAAGCAACCGCACCTACTAACATGCTAAATCCTTTTTTGAAGTTTTAACACTCTTAGAAACATCTTTTTTTTTACTCCCCACCCCCACCACCCAATTGCAAATTACATTGTAAATGGGGAAAAATATATTATAGGGTGTTTATTCTGTTCAGTTTGTATTAGGGATGCTTATTGACTCAACCCGATCCGGAACCGACCTGTTCCGGATCCAATAATCCCGGAACTGGTTTGATCCGTTAAGGAACCTGATCGGATCCGGTTCTTGTCCAACCGTTTCCAACCCGGAACAGATTTTGTTGAATTTTTTTTCTCAAAAAATCGAATATATACCAGAATAAATAAAAACATTTTTTTAAAAAAAAATGGATCCGTTTCCTGTTCAGCCCATAATCGGATCTGTTAAAAAAAAATGGATCCGTTTCCTGTTCAGCCCATAATCGGATCTGTTTGGTCCAGAACCGGTAAGATACCGGATCGGTTACCGATCCGGCCCGGTATCTTATCAGGTCCGGACCGATTCGGAAATGGTTAGCCCGATTTCGGTTCTGAACCGGGCTAACCAGTCCGGTTTTGAGCCGGCTCTGGATTGACCCGGCCCATTAAGCAGCCATAGTTTGTACGAACCGAACCAAAATTTCGGCTATTCTCCCACCTTCCACCACCCAGCAGCAAATTTCATTATAAATGGGGAAAAATGTATTTTAGGGTGTTAATTCGATTTGGTTTATACTGAACCGAACAAAATTTCGGTCACACCGAACAAAAATTTTGGTCACTCCCCCGCCCCCACCACCCAATTCAAAATCGAAAACTCAACTGAAAATTTCGGTTCGGTATCAGTTTTTTTTTTTGAATTAGGTGATTACAAACTTAATTTTCGTTTTATTCCCCGCCTCTCAATAGTTATAGATCCAACTGCCCTCTGGAACCTCCTTCACTGGTGGTTTCAAGCACTTGAAGTGATACCCATTCAAGCACTCATCACACTCAATCATAATCCTCTTACCAGCAGGCTTGAAACACACACCGACATTCCTCCACCTCCGGATTCTCATTATCGGATTCCTCGTCTTCTCTCCGCTTCACATAAACGTCGTCACCAGATGAAATCTCCGAGTCTTTATTCCTCACAAGTACTAGCAAATAATAATCTTCCTTTTAATTTCTGTTTTCGGTTAAGTGGATATGTCTTTTTTAATTTCAGTTTTCGGTTTGGTTATTTAGCCGGTTACTTAGCCGAACCGTCTGACCGAAAACAATTTTTCTTTTATAAAACAGATTTCGGTTCAGTTTGTATCGAATTCTTTTGGTTCGGTCGGTTAACTGAACGGAACGGATGAACACCCCTACTTTTTTTGTTTATCGGTTATAGATTATCAGTGCCCTATACACACATTGTGTATCTGCACGGTTGTTTTTTAATTTAAATTATGGTAAGATTGTACAATCGATTTGTATTTAAACTCTTTGTCAGCTTAATCAATTTTGTCTTTGATTTGCAATTTTTTGTGTAAAGACCCGGTTTTTAGTTAAGGGGTAACTAAAATTTGATTAAAAAGAGTTTAAAAATTTCTAAACTCTAGCATAGAGTTTCAATGCATCAAGGAGTCCCTAGTCTATTCAAACTCCTCCCACAACTCACGTTTTGCAGCCAATGGATCGAATCAAAATCTGATTTTCATCACAACAAATCTGCACAGATTTTGCTTCTATATTTTTGAAAGTTTTCACCTCTAAAACTCCTCATACTTCTCCTTCAAATTCTCGATTTAGCCATAGCAAGAATTTAACTAATGTGTGCAACTAAGTTTCGAAATCTTCCACCTCTGCCATAGCCACGAAAATCGAACAGAATCCATGCTATCATCTACCAACAATCTGCACAAATCTCCTCCCTACTTTTTCGAGTTAGAGTCCTACTCAAACTCCTCAACTTGGCTCCACTTTGGCCTATAAATAGGACTACCCTGGGATGTATTCTTCACATCACAAGCCATCTCCTTCCAGCCTATAAAGCCGGGAACCACGTCCCTGTCCAGCAAATCGAGTGGCTAAGTTCCTCCCCATAGCGAAGCTCCTGCACAAAAATTCCAGAACCTTGGCCACAGAATCTGTTCGAGTCTTTCCAGCCCAAGCACCGTCTGTTTTTCAGACTTGTTCATCAAGTTTCAGCAAGCAAGCAGGTTCGAAATTCATCATCCTTAAGCCTTCGAAAATCAGCAGCTATTCCATCGAATTTCCAGCAACAATCACCGAGAGATCAAACCATAGTTGCTGCGTCCCTTACTTCGATATTCCTTCAACCAAAGCCGTTACTCGCTTTTCCAGTTTCTGTTGATTGAAAGCAACTTTAACCAAGCCAAGTTTCAACATTTAAACCATCGACTTGCAAACCTTAAAACCATTCGATAAGAACAGAAGCCAAAGCTGAAGCCATCTGCATTGTTTTGGTCCAGAAAGTTTCATCAAGTGATCGAAACCATACCAGCAACCTTGTTCGAAAGTTGCAAGCCATAAGCCTTCGAGGAATTCACTTCGTAGACACACAGTAGAGGTGTGCGGTTACTGTTCATAGTGGAAGATTTGAATCCGTTCGTTTCGTACCGTCGATTACTCAAACACGCATCCAAGCACTGCAAGTGGGCTTTTGTTATATATACTCGTTTCGTTTTCTAAAAATCATATAGTATGTTTTAAATTCCCAATCGATATGTATTATGTTGAAATTATGAAAGTATATTTTGTAAGCACGTTAAACTCTAAATCTAATTGGATTTGGATCCCCATGACCCTGATGCGGTGGGGTGTAACCGCTAAAAGAACCTTATACGGTGGTAATCCGTTGTTTCTGGATTATCCAGACCCTTTATTCGTGGGTTAGCCGATGTTATGACCTCTTCTCTAGGAGGGATAATTCTAGAGACTGATATCAGTACCAAGAAGAGAGTAGAATGCTTTACTGTGCTTAAGTATATGAAAATTATGAAACGATATGTTATGTCATGGCTCGTAAGGGCAAATCAAGTATGTTAAGATACATTCATATCGGTTTATGCAAGTTTTATGATACAAGTTTATGAAAATTATGTATATGTATGATATCGATTGTCCCCCACTTGCTGAGTGTTTTCCAAAGCACTCAACCCCTTACTCTACATCCCCAGATAAAGCCGAAGAAGAATTAGAACAAGAAGAAGAACACCAATTTTGGGGTTGGTGAATCAAGTCCGCTGCGTAGTTCAAGATTTTATGTTTTAAAGTTTTCCAAGTTTTAGGACAATTTTATTTATTCAGTTGTTAAGTTTTTAATTTCACGTTTTTAATTCATTGTAAAGACAATGGTTTTTATTTATATGGAAAAAGACTGGCTTTTCAGTTGTTATGATATTACGAGGCTTATTGGTTTCCTAGTTGTAATGGGAATCAATGCCGGTGTTATTGACCCCGGTCTCGGGGCGTGACATTTTAGTGGTATCAGAGCTAGCCAGGTTCCATAATCCCGCTGGGAAAAGAATTCTAGTTGATAAAAATACTAGAAGAGAAAATCCCGGTTGAAATAGACCAACTGGTGAAATAAATACAGTTGGGGAAAAATATCGATTCACGATAATTACGATAATCAGAAGTCCAATCTGATTAATCACGTGAATACGAATTTTCGACTTCTAAAAATAAAATTTTAGGTTCTGTTTTTGTTAAAAATATTTCGAAAATTTTTTTAAATTCTATTTTCGGAAATTCGAAATTAAGAAAATTCGAAACCCTAGCTTCAAGTCGTCGCCGCCGCCTGCCGCCACGATAGCCGTCGACGTGTATACCATTGGGATCGTCCATTCCAGTCGATCACACTGTATAAATTTCAGGTCGATCGGACTTTGTTTGCCCGATCAATTCCTCATTCGAAGCTCAAGAACCCTAACCCCCAAATTATTTCGTTTCCCCGATTTACAGATCGTACCTTGATCGTTTTTGAAATTAAAAATTTTCGTGAGATCCTCCAAGCAAGACGATCATTAGCCCTATGTCAATTTCAGATTTCAAGCTCCGATTAGGGATTAATTCGAAACCCCTATTATTTCGAATTTTAGAACCCTAATTTTTGAATTTTTAAAAAAAAAAAAAAAAAAAAATTTCCAGAATTCGAATTCTTGCTTTTAATACTTGATTTTATAATTTGTCAAGTATTTGATTTAGTTAATTCCGTGTTTGGGTTTAGGTGATGACAACCCGAGCGCAATCTGTCCAGATTCTCAGTATGGAGCAAGAAATTGAGAAGCTCAAGGAAGCTAAAGCTGAACTGATAGAAGTTGCGGAACATCTGAGAGGCGATGTCCATAGAATTAGCTACTATCATCATCAAGCTAATGAGCAGCTTGAGGGAACTAAGGAAGAAGTAGCTAGAATAGACGAACTCCATAGGACTGCAGAGGAAAAATGCGTAGTCCAAAGACAGCAGCTTGGTCAAATGGCTGATCATATTCTCGCACTTCAAAAAACGAACCATCGCCTGTCTATAAGAAGCAATGGTTACTGGGGTATAGTCACTCATCTCCTGAATGTCAACAGTGATCTAAGGGAAGCCAATGATCACATGAGAAATCTTCTGGATGTTGTCGATTCAGATGAAGATTCAGACGAAGACCCTGAGGAAGGAAGATGTCTTAGAAGAATTAGGAAGTGGAGAAGTGATAGATCCATAGTTCTTAGAAGCTTTGTTTGGGATTTTTGTTTTTGTTTTATTTCAATGTCCAGCATTTCCTTTCCGTTTTGTTTTGATAAACATTTTCCCAGTGATTAATAAAATTATCATTTTTGTTTATCATGTCTCCTTTATCTTTCCGCTATCATTTTATTTCCGCGCAAAGATTTTAGATTCGTGTTATTGTAGGAAATGGCCGGACGTCCAACCCGCAACAACCGTAAACCAAACTATGTTGTTCCTCCCAACTCTAATGAGGAGAGAACTGATGGAAATCAGAATCCTCCACCTGCACCGCCACAACCTCCGAGGGTGGGACTGAGTCGTGAAGACTTGGCAGCAATAGCCACCATTGTGGCCACAACACTTCAAGGTTTGAATAACCCTGCTGTTAATCAACCTCAAGCACAGCCAGCACGTCCGCAAGGTGTAAAGTACCACTATGAATCGTTGGGGAAGAACAGAGTTCCAACCTTTGATGGCAACTCAGACTCGGAGATGGCCCAGAACTGGCTGAAGCAAATAGAGAACCACCATAGACTGTTGGAAGTACCGGATGATATCAAGGTGGAAGTTACCACGTCTTTTCTCATCGACCAAGCTGGGAAGTGGTGGGAAAACGTGTCACCACTTATGCTAGAAGCGGGACCAATCACATGGCAAAGGTTCCGAAGTACCTTTCTAAAGCAGTACTTTCCAACTGCGGTCCAGAACCAGAAGCTGCGAGAGTTTGAAAATCTGACGCAGAATACAGATATGACAGTGGTGGATTATACCGCAAGGTTTAACTCGCTGGGAACGTATGCACCGAGTATCATGGCAGACGAGTCCCTTAAGCTACATCGCTTCAGGATCGGACTGAACAGTCGAATCCAATCCGCCCTGCAATTTTCGAGACAACCAATTTCGGAGATTTAATGGGAGCCGCCATCAGGGCTGAAGCAGATATCAAGCGTCGCGAGGAAGAGTTTAAACGCAAGCGACCCTCCACCAATCAGCATACCTCTAGTAATCAAAACTTCAAGAGGCCTAGTCCGTCCAGCAACCAGCAAAGGGGACCCATAGTAGGTCCAACTCAACAGAGGTACCCTAAGTGTTCGAACTGTGGATTCAACCATCTAGGGGAATGTCTCAGAGGAAAAAGGTGCATGTTTCCGATGTGGGAAGACAGGCCACCGAATTGATGAGTGTCCCGAACCTGATATGAGGGGGACGACTGTAAGGAATAACGGCCCTCCTAGTAAACCAAATGAGACTAAGCCGAACGCCAGAGTGTTTGCTATAACGCGAGATGAGGCCGAGGACGCAAACGACGTTGTGGCAGGTACCATTTATTTAAACGAATTACCTGCGTATACATTGTTTGATTGTGGTGCCACGCACTCGTTTATATCTAAGAGGTTTACTAAGAAACTAGCCCTTAAGCCTGAACTGCTTAGCGAACCATATAACGTAGCAACACCAGCCAATAAGACCCTTATAGCACATAGCATACATCGAGATTGTAATCTTAGTATTAATGAAATCAAGTTTAATGCTGAGCTAATTCAACTCAAAATGGTGGATTTTGATGTTATATTGGGAATGGATTGGTTATCCAAACATCATGGAGTAGTAGACTGCCGTAACAAGAATGTTAAACTACGGACTCCAGACGAGAAAGAGATCGTATACCAAGGCAAAACTAAGGAACGAAAATTCCTTCTGTCAGCAGCACAAACGTGGAAAGCTGTGAAGAACGGTGAAGAAGTTTACCTAGCTACAATAAGCGATGTTAAAGAGGAAGATGGACCCATGATAGAAGACATAGCGGTAGTGCAAGAGTTTCCGGAGTATATGTATATGTATGATATCGATTGTCCCCCACTTGCTGAGTGTTTTCCAAAGCACTCAACCCCTTACTCTACATCCCCAGATAAAGCCGAAGAAGAATTAGAACAAGAAGAAGAACACCAATTTTGGGGTTGGTGAATCAAGTCCGCTGCGTAGTTCAAGATTTTATGTTTTAAAGTTTTCCAAGTTTTAGGACAATTTTATTTATTCAGTTGTTAAGTTTTTAATTTCACGTTTTTAATTCATTGTAAAGACAATGGTTTTTATTTTTATGGAAAAAGACTGGCTTTTCAGTTGTTATGATATTACGAGGCTTATTGGTTTCCTAGTTGTAATGGGAATCAATGCCGGTGTTATTGACCCCGGTCTCGGGGCGTGACATTTTGAAACTAATTTGATTTATATTGTAATTAATAAAATAAGCATGGATATTATTCATTAACATATGAGAAAATTACAAAAAAACATCCTAGAGTTTAGTCCACATTTAACTTTTCAACCATTATTTGAAAAATTACAGTTTACATCCTCAACTTTCTTGAATTGTAACACTTTGCATCATCATAACTCGATTTTGTGTTTTTATCGAGAATTCATCGCCTTACATATTCAAACTTAGAGCCTCTTAAGCTAATTATTGCAATTTTTTTTAAAAAAAATCAAAATGGATATCTGGGGTGTCAAAATTCTATTTTCATCAACTAAGGAATTTCGATACCCAAAATAATCTTCAAATTTTTTAAAAATCTACAATAGCTAGCCTAAGATGATCTAAATTTGAGTATGCAAGGTGATGATTAAATGTGGCTATGAGTTTGTGATAAAAATACAAAATTGAGTCAATATGATGCAAATTATTACAATTAATAAAGTTGAGGATGTAAACTGTAATTTTTGAAACAATAGTTGCAAAGTGAAATTTAAACAAAACTATATGATATTTTTGTAATTTTTCCTTTATATATTTGGAATCAACAAATGAGCAGGGATGTAGGGATATTATGATCATTTAGCATATTGACATCCTGTAATTAATTTCTATTCCGATAATTTTTACAGAACACTCCTAAAAATCATTCGGTGCAGGCGTGTCCTTTATTTATTAATAAATTAAATCGGACACACATGTCGGACACGACACCCCTGTCGGACATGGCTGATGGGCGTGTCCGAGCCGTGTCCGACACATAAATGAAACTTTTGGGTGATAATTGTGCAATTTAATTAGTTTTTGGCTAAAATAATTTATATGTATTACTTAAACTCTATTTAATTGAAGTAATATACATTTGTTGTTAGTATGCGTGTTATTGCGATGATTTCAGTGAAACACATTTATATATATTATTTTTGAATTTGGTAAGAATATTTTTGGTGTTATATTTTATTTGGACGTGCTTGTTAAATTAATTATATATATATATATTTGATGTTAGTATGAGTGATACTATGATGATTCTAGTGACATGCATTTATTTATATACTCCTTGAATTTGGTAAGGATATTTTTGTTAATTTTACATTGATTCTAGTATTTGTAATATAATCTGTATAATATATATATATATATATATATATATATCATGTCGTATTAGTGTCGCCGTGTCAGTGCCCGTGCATCATAGCTTATCGTCAATCTATCGATCAGGTTTCCCAATAAGAATTTTTTTAAAAAATTTCGGCCAAGATGCCCCTAAATAAATATGTTTTATAATTAAACTAATAATCAAATTTATCTGAGTTTTTAATTTAATTCCTGAAAATAAACTCATATCGAAATTTGCATGTATGTAATCAAATTTAAGTAATTTGCCATTGTTCTCACTTTTTTAAAAAAAATTAAAGAAATGAGGGAATATATTTGTTCATACACTTCAAAAACTTATTATAATGTAGCAAGGATAGTTCATATAGATGTTTGTTGAAAAAAATTACTTTCCAAATAATTTATAGTATTAATTATAAAATAGTCACGTAGAATATGAGAGTTTACTATTGCCTTTGTTGCTTCGTTGAATCCTTCATGGCACCTTAGATTGACTTAACATGCTAAAATCCTCTTGTGGTGCAGTGGAAAGTATACAACTTTCTTGAAACTCTGCAGATAGCATGTTTAACATGTTATTGCCAAAGTTGCAATCACACATATTTGACAAACATAACCCCTAGGGGTTGGCCTGATGGTGGAGACCTGAAACTTAGGAGTCATGCTCCTCTCTAGGTCTCAGGTTCGAAACCTCATGGTGCTATCAATTCCAGTGGGGCCAGTCCATACGGTGGCGTAAAGCCCCAGCTTCAATTGGCCCCCTCGCTAGTGGACGGTGGGATTGGTCCCCCGATTAGTCGGTTCTTCGGGCCGGATACCGAGTCATAAAAAAAAACATATTTGACAAACATCGTGAAATTGTGCAAAGAGTTTAAGCAAACTTTACGATGTTATAAAAAACTTCCGGACATGATAATCTATTTTTTAGATTTCAAAGTTATCCAAATAAGATAGTTTAATTGTAGCAAATATATATAAAAAAAGTTTGTTACTCCCTTTGATCCGTCAATTCGGGCAGGGGTCACGGATTGACCATAGAATCATGTTCAACAAGTTAAACGCATTAGTTGTCCGAGTTCTTACTCTCTGATCGTTGAGGAATAAATGTGTGATTACAAGTGGTCGCCCTACAGAAGTCATCGGCTATCAAGAATACACAAGAAAAGCACTTTGTTTTTAAGATAATAGTTGGTATAAATTGGTTTTTGGTGGTGAATTTATATATAGTCTGTTGTTGCGCCAGAATAAAAAAGATAAAGTGTGAACATCACACACACAATAACACGAATATTTTACGTGATTCGGTAAATTGCCTACGTCCACGGGAGTCAAACACAATTTATTGAAAAATTCAGACGAGAATTACAAACTCTCCAAAATCACAGCACAACTCACAGAAACGGATGATTAAAAGTTTGTTATGGAGTGATTTTCAGATTGAGGGATGGTTTTTAGATTTAGTTTGAGGTGTATTTATAGGTGTCAAGCAATTTCAGTTTGGCTTTGAGTTCTTCCATTGTTGAATTCAAAGCCAGCAGCACAGAGCAATATTGAAAAGTGAATAGCCACCTTTGATACAGTGACTTCTTGGAAAGAGCAATTACCGGCCAACAAATGTCATATATATGATTTTGATTTTGAAGTTTGTATCATCACCACCACCTTGTTCAAGTTTAAACTAGTAATATATTTTCCTGCAACTAGTTAAGGTCCCGAAACCCAGCTTTGAATAATCACCACCACCTCTGGCCCATAAAAGCGTGCTGCTTTTCCCCTAAAGTCGCTTGTTCCGTGTAAGTACTAGCACTTTTCTTTAAACTTTACGCACATATTAAAAAAAAAAAAAACACAAACACACACTGAATCTCTACATCTCTCTTTCGAGCATAGTTATGAGATATCTGTACGCATCGAGTGTAATTGAATCCTGTTAGGAAAAAAATTTATTTTCAGTAAAAGTTCTTCATGCCCTAATCTTCAAGATACCTCTCATCAAGATTTATTCTTGATTTCCCCCATCTAAAGATTCCCATATTTCCTCTGCTGCAGGTTTAATCCTTGATAAAATGTCTGAAACAGCTTCACTAAATCAATCGCCAGCGGCCAACGGTTTTACGGAATCCTACTTCCTCCAGGTTTGGCGCAACACTTCCCTAACCCTAAACCCTGAATGTAAATCCGAATTTGACGAGGAGGGTGAGGAACCTCCGACAGCGCTAGATACAGTAAATAGCTCCGGTGGATTTTCATTGGTAGGACCCGACAAGCTTTCGGTATCGTATGCAAGCGTTAATTTACATGGACATGATGTCGGAGTCGTGCAGGCGAATCGCCCCGCACCAATGAAGCGGCTGGTTTATTATTTTGAGATCTTAGTGAAGAATGCGGGTGCTAAGGGGCAAATTGCCATCGGATTTACCACTTCTGCTTTCAAACTCCGTCGCCAGCCGGGGTATGTGTACTGTTCTGTCCTTGTGCATGAATTTATGTGTTTTATGATTTTATCTGGGTTCTTGTTTTTTATTGTTTGCCTTTTGATGTTTCTCGAGCTTTTCTTGCTTGAACTACATATGCATAAGTAACTTTTCAGTGAAGTTGTTTATGTTTATTACGTTTCTGTTTGAATTTCTTGAAAAAATTTCATGTGTGGACATGTGATTGATACGTAATCGTTTTTTACACTTGGGACTTATATCATTTTTTCTTTGCTCTAGAAGGCCGAATGTCAGGAATGTTATCCGGGTTATTTTACCAGATATTCTTTACCAAGCGATTTGTCACGTTTCAAATTTAGGTGGAAAAATTTTGAAATTAAAAGAACTGCTGTACGTCTGAAGAATTAAACCAATTTATATGACATAAAAAATATACTGTAATATTTAGTTGAGATTACGGTTTTGCTATTTCTCCTATTTGAGGTCAACATTCTCAAGTTTCACAATGTTGGAGAGACGGCAATAACTAGGTTGGTTCTTGTTATTGTATTCTAAGGTCATTGTTAATCGGTACAGATGGGAAGCAAATAGTTATGGATATCATGGGGATGATGGGCTACTTTATCGTGGACGTGGAAAGGGAGAGACATTTGGCCCAACCTATACAACTGGTGATACAGTTGGAGGTGGTATTAACTATGCTACACAACAATTTTTTTTCACGTAAGATGGTCACTCTTCAGAGTCTCTTTTAAAGTTGAATATTTTCCCATGCTTCTAGTATTTAATTGCAGTTCTTGTGGGTTGAGAATTTAGATTTTTCTAGTTTTTCTAACTGGTTTTTTAGAAACATTTCTTTAAAAACTTGGATCAGACTTTATTCAAGTTTATTACCTGTTTCGTAGATTCACTTGTGAATATTCTCTTTATATTTACCTATTTAACAGGAAAAATGGAGCTGTAGTAGGAACTGTTTATAAAGATGTCAAGGGTCCTGTGTTTCCTACAGTTGCTGTTCACAGCCAGGGTGAAGAGTATGTGTCATGGCAATTATTCCAATATTTGTATTTTTTTTACACGAGCTATGAGTACAGACGACTTTCTTTCCGTTTGTTGTTTTAACACATGCTCCATGTCAACATGCTTTTTAAGTTTGTGTTTTGATCTTCCATGACAGGATAACTGTGAACTTTGGAAAGGATCCATTTGTTTTTGATCTTAAAGTAAGTTTGTCATCCAATTTCTTTTGTTCGATGAGCCATCTTGGTTTGTTCGTCCACTGTATTTTCCCTTCTTATCTGCTTGAATCATGCTTGCTTAAATCATTTTTTACGTTCTCATTTGTGAAAAAGTATCCATCGCAAATACCATCTTCCCATCTTTAGGATCAAGTTATGTAGCTTTGAAGTTTTTATTTACTTTTCATCTGTAGTTTGATTTCAATCACAAATCCGCTTGCATAATCCGTATTCATTATTTGCTTTAAAATGGAAGGAAACTTTCTATGAAATGCCAATAAGCTCATTAATACATTTCGATTGATTCAAATGTTATATGCCTTCATGTCTCTTGTATCTGTCAAACAGGCATATGAAGGAGACTATAGATCAAGGCAACCGATAGATATCGACAAAATTTCAATACCACAGGATGTTGGTTATGGGTAAGTCAACAAACTACTATTAGAAAAATGTTTCAAAATTTATAATTGGCATTTTTGAATATTGACACTCATTGTAAGGTCTTTCTCATGGTTATCGCTTAATTATGCTTATGAGATTCAAAATTTTTTCCTTCCACCTCGGTCTCTTTCCATTGAAACACCATCCAGTTAGACTCTTATTAGTAACTCATCAGAGAAATTATAGTAATAAACGTTGAATTCTTACTCATGTCGTGAGTGGCTTTTTCAAAGATAGAAAGAACATATTAGTATTATAGGATTGTTGGGTATTTGTGATGTCATTGGATCGTAAAGAATTGAAGTCAAAGCATAAATGCTCTGTTGGTTGGTCTTTTGGAGTTCCACTCTAGAACCCAACCATTATTTGGCTACAGATTTCAAACGTTTCCCTCTATACATTTTTTTTCTTAGTTTTTTTACTCTACACATCATCTTATGTTTCAAATCAAGTATTTGGAACATAATAATACACAATTATTTATTTTCTTTCCATGTTTCTACTAATCATTATAATATTTTCTCTATATATTCATTACATCATATCTCTTTTTATGTATCACTTCAACTTTCATATCCTAACACTATCTCAAAATCATTTTCAAACATTTTTTCTCGAAAACTTTGAGTTGAGTTGGATAAGCTCAACCAAATGCCCCCAAATTCTTTGATTAGTTTAATTTATACTTTGTTTCAGAATAGTTCGGTCCTATTTACAACACTATGGGTATGAAGAAACACTTCAGCTATTCGACATGGCTAGTAAAAGTACGGTTCCTCCCATTCCTTTAGTATCTGAAATTGGCTGCAGTGAAGAAGATTCTTTGTATGCTTTGAATCAAAGGAGGACTCTTCGTCAGGTTCATGCCAATGATTATATCTTTTCTCTGAAACTGCTATTTTTGAAGTCACAATTTAGTTTCTTTACTTCTCAGCAGGGACAATCTTTTTATCATTGAATTTGCAAATTGTTTAATATCATTCTACATTTTGCCTTCCTGCCTTTTGCAAGTGTTCCAGTAATTTCTGATTTATACAGTTTGTGACAAATTAGGTTTACTCCTGTGGATTTAAAAAGTTACTGAGATATGATATAACTGGACCAAGTTAGGTTTCAGGGGTACATATGCAAATGCTCTTTTCCCTTTTTGTGAAACATTCACCCGATCATTATATATTAGTTCTTGAAGGCAGTATGGGCATTGATTAGTTATAGCTTTGTGACCTGGTTCTATATGGCCTCGCGCTACAAATAGGTTGTGTTTTTGGTCCGCGGATGCCCTTAGGCCCCTGTTGTATCAATGTGATATTTAAATTCAAACTGGCACTGTTACACTGAATTCTTAGAGGAACACCATCAATTGACTATTAATTTTGTAACAGTCAGTACTCGGTAAGCTAATCAGTTGTCGACTAATAAAAGTATCATACTTAGGAGTTTAAGATGTCTTGTCAATTCATTTCACATTTTGTTTTAGGACTTCTAATCCTCCGATTGTGATCAATAAATAATATTTTATCGAAAAATAATGTGACCTGATTTACGTTTCAATCTTTGATTACTCCAGATGATTGGATGCTAAAAATTTGGTGCCATTTGTACAAACTTGTAGTGCATTGTATAATAATTTCTATGAAACTTCTGGCATGTCAATTCTCTGAAAAAGATGTTTAAAGTTGAACCTAAGTTCCTTCTGCTGAATATGGACAAAAAGGAAAATATTTGGTAGAGTGATGCACGAAGGATATTTATTTGTACAATGTAAATTAATGGAATTTTTCATTATCAGCTTATACATGTGGTGAATTAAGATGTACCTTGACATTTGTCCACTTCGAATATATTATAGAAAGTTCCAAGAATAATTGTGCTATAGTCAGGCCTGACTGGATCCACCATAAGTTTAATAGCCTCCTGGAGAAAATGAAAGATTTTGTTTCTTATGGGTTCATTTATCCTATTTCATTAGCAGCTTTTGCACCTGGAACAGTAATTAATAGTATATCCTCTTCTCGTTCATGTAACTAATAAGGTGTGGCCAGGTTGATGATGCATTTGCAAAAATTCAGGAATGGTATCCTCAGATTATTCAGGTAGATTTAGTCGAGCATTTTCTATATAGCATCACACTTTTATTGATATTATATTTGCAGCTTCTTATGAATCTTAATGAAAAGCATTTCTTACTTCTTTTCATATTCACTCTCTTGAGACACCCCTTGTCCTTTGCTGAAATTGTTGTAAGACAACATTTTTTTTGCCTAACAATGTATCTCGGAAAAATAGATTGACTCGACCTGAAATTTTGAATTGGTGCACCCGACAATATGAATGATTTGTAGATAAGTGGACTCATTATTGTTGATCTTTTATGAATGCGTCAAGTTTTAGTTGTTTGAGTAGTGGGCGATAGATCCACCCTATGAGTATTCAGGGTCTCCTGGTTTTATTAACACAACACTCTGCCTGAGTGTCTCACTCATATTGATACATTTATTTAATCATGTCAAGCATGTGTTTTTTTAACTGATTGTCATGATGTGTCTTGTACCATTGTTATAGCTCCTTATTCTCACATTATTTTCCTTTTTATTCAAGTTTTTATTTTCAGAATGTCACTATTTAGTTTGTTGTGGTGTTCAATGTTTTTTTTTTGCTAGCATTGATGAATCTGCTGCTCTCTGCAGGATGGTGCATCGATTATTTCCTTTTTCCTACGCTGTCAAAAATTTGTTGAGCTTGTTCGGGTAAATATCTTGTCATAATACTCTGACCGAGCTTTGGCCATGTCTTGGGTCTACAATAGTCACTCTTTTCTTTCAATATGTAAAGTCTAAGGGGTATGGGAAGGACAAGAAGGTGATGCATGGAATTGTTTGCACTTCGGATTTTAATGCTAAAAAGCGATTGTTTGGTTTTTAACACACCCCACCCATATTGATTTTGAAACTTGTCAGTGTGCATAGATGCCTATGGGTTTACTGGAATATTCTATAATCAGTCTGAAGTGGATCATTATTCGGTTGCAACGCTCTTGATAAAGATTAACCAGGATGAAAGCAAAGAGCGGTCATCAGCTTACATTTGTGTATCTTTTCCTTCAGATTTTTTTTTTCCTATTTTATTTCGGGGCATGGCAGATGGATATTATTTTGGTATCTACACTTTACCTCTTTTAAAATCATCATGTATCCATTATTGTATTTGTGCCAAGAAAATTCGAATTTGCCTTAAATGAGGATGTCATTAATAAATTAAAAATTGTTATTCAAATGGTTGGTTCAATATGAAGGTCCAGCTCCGGTTGTAATCTCTCTCTCGGTTGACAGTGAAGTGATTTACCCATCTTGATTAGCCTAAAATCTATTTTTTCATTCTTTATTTCATAATATAACTCAATTGCTATCCGTCAAGAATTTTTTTAATCTTGATTTTATTTGAATAATTATGTTTGGGGAATGCAGTGTATTCTTCCCATTTTTGGGAAAAGGGAGATTATTTAGCCTTATATCAACAAGTGGCATTTGTCCCCCAGAAAATCTGATTTTTTATTTTGATAAATTTGTGTCAGGGTGGAAAGCTAGAGGAAGCTATTCTTTATGGCAGAAGTGAGTTTCGTAAGTTCAAGATTTTGTCAGAGTTCGATGATTTAGTTAAGGTAGAGTGAAGAAGACTTGTTTTACTTTACCCTGGACACCTGCATTTACTAAAGTTTGGTGCTGTATGTTCTTCATATATGAACCTGTTGACTGTTAGCTTGCATTGTTTTGTAACGACACAGAATGTAGTTAACGATTTTATGTTAGTTATTTTTATTGAGAACAACTTGAGAAGTTTTCTTATTGGATTTTGTCCTTGTGAATGCTATTGAGTGCGTAGTTGATTTTTTTACCTCTGGGATGTGGAGTAGCCGTTTCTGGCATATGATGTTGACATCTGCTGGACAAAACCCCTGGAGCGTGTGTCCTGAAAGAAGATACTGAAATTTTGTTAGATAAGGTTATAGCTTAGTTGGCCTACTGACCGAGTTGTTGCTGGGTGTCCATGTTGCGAAATCCTTTTGTCTTCTGTTTTGGCACGAGGATACATTTTGAGCACCTGATTGTTTTATGACTTAGCTATGTTTGTCTTCTCCTGCTAGGACTGTGCAGCTTTGCTAGCTTATGAACAACCGCACAAATCCTCTGTTGGATATCTTCTTCGTGAATCTCATCGGGAGCTGGTGGCTGATGCAGTTAATGCCGTGATTTTATCTACTAATCCAGACATGAAAAACTCAAGACTTAGCATGCACTCATCTCTTGAGAGGCTAATAAGACAGCTTACAGCTTGCTTTTTAGAGAAGAGGTCCTTGAATGGAGATCAGAGTGAGGGTTTCCATCTGCACAGAATTCTTGAGAGTGGTAAGAAGTGATTTCAACAGACTATGGCCATCTTCCGTGTAAATAAACATATAAGTTCAATCAACATCTTTCAGATTCCACAATTCATTGTAAAAAATTTGTCGATGAACAAAACTGGAAGTCTTTAACTCTCCTTATCTGCAGTTGTTTTATATTCTGTGGAATTGGTTGCTTTCTCCTGTTTGGTTAGTATATTTACGACTGCTCGGGCACATCCCTCGATTTACCTGGTGGTGGTGTTGAGTGGCCGGTTCCGTCACCCAAGAACTAGTCAGGCGAAAGCCTGGATACCTTGTAAATCAAAAAAAAAAAAAACTGAAATTATATTGCAAATGTACTGTAGAGGAAATAATTTCCCAGTGAAACTTTGTCCACAAACTCTAGCTCGATGCTAGTATTTCCGTAGCCAAAGCTAGCCCCAACACTTCAAACAAATCGATGTACGCTAACATAACCCAGAGGTCTGTCTAACCACGGTTCAGCGCACGTCACTAATGCAAATTTTTTTTCAATAATTATAGTGCAAAATAACTGATATTTATCGAAGCAAAGTCGGAAAAATCGAACGTCAAATTTTACCCAATTTTGCGGACAGTACACGCACGCTTTTCCTCCGATTCCGGTGAGCTCCGGCGATGTTACGTGAGTGACCGGTTTAGAAAGCTTCGTCCAGGTGAGGGGAAGAGATTTGGTGCCTTGGATTTGTCCAATTCGTTGTTGAATCGAAGAAATCGAACCAAAAGTGCTCAAACCCTAGTTTGCGCGATTTCGTCAGTTCCAGGGTAAAATCGAAGTACTTTTCGAACGCCAAAATTCAATTATCTGGTATGGAAAGACGCACATCTGAGTTGTGAACACTTTGGTAGATCGGGATCGTCGATAGGTGGTCGGACCTCGGCGAACGGAGCTGATTTACACGCGGTGGTCCGTGGTCGCGCGAGAAGTGCCTGTTTTCGCACATTTTAGTAGGTGTCCGTGATCTGTGTGTGTTTTTACATGTTTTGCTATATGTTTTACGTCCTACACCGATATATATTAATTCCCGACCAATTATGAACATCGGGTGTCACCGGTGTACTGGTGCATGTACAGTACATGTACAATCCACACCTGACTTCGTGTCCCTATTTCAATCACAAAATTAAATCTATCATTTTAATACAAGTTTTGTATTTTACTAAATTAATTTAACAAAATCGAACATCGGGGCATCACATTCTCCCCCACTAGAAAAGATTTCGTCCTGAAATCCCCAGCTTATATACATATTACATTACAAGCATATATCATATCACCAGTCATAATACATATCAAAACTAAAATCAGAATATGGATCAGAACATAAAACAGGATACATGGAATACAATGGAGCATAATCAAACAAATGTGGATAAGATTCTCGCATCTTGCTTTCCAATTCCCACGTTGATTCTTCCACGCCATGTCGTGTCCATTGTACTCGTATCAACGGAATAGATTTGTTACGCAATACTTTATCTTTTCGGTCCAAAATACAAACGGGGTATTCAACATAGCATAACGAAGGATCAAGTTCGGCTTCATCAGGCTGAAGTACATGTGATGGATCAGGTTCATATTTGCGTAGCATAGAAACATGAAATACATTGTGAATGGCTGATAAGGTTGGAGGTAATGCCAACCGATAAGCAAGATCTCCAACTCAATCAAGGATCTCATACGGGCCAACATATCGAGGTGATAGTTTGCCTCGCATGCCAAAACAAACAGTGCCTCGAAATGGAGATATTTTCAGAAATACACGATGATCTTTCTGAAATTCCAAGGATCGTCTTCGCTTGTTAGCATAACTTGCTTGACGATCCTGTGCGGCCTTCATACGCTGTCTAATTAACTGAACTTTTTCATTCATTTCATGTATCATATCAGGTCCAGTCAATTGTTTTTCACCAATTTATTCCGAGAATAAGGTGATCTACATCTTCTTCCATATAATGCTTTTGTCATACCAATGCTCGTCTGGTAGCTATTATTATAAGAACATTCCACCAACGACAAAGCTTCTTGCCAACCAATATTAAAATCCATCACCACAGCACGTAGCATATCTTCAAGAGTTTGAATAGTACATTCAGTTTGGTCATCAGTCTGAGGATGATAAGCAGTACTCATTGCCAAACGCGTACCCATAGCATCTTGGAAACTACTCCAGAATTTAGAATAAATCTGGGATCACGATCAGAAACAATTGAAACAGGCACATTGTGCAGTCTCACAATATTCTCGATATACAATCGAGCCATCTGATAAGTCCACTCATACAGAATGAAATGTACAGATTTAGATAGTCGGTCAATAATAACCCAAATGACATCACAACCTCTGGGTGATCAAGGAAGATGGGTTACAAATCCATAGTAATGTGTTCCCAATTCCATTGAGGAATTTCAAGAGTATGAAGTAACCCTCCAGGTTTCATTCGTTCGGCTTTAACCTGCTGGTAAACCAAACATTTGTAAATGAATTCAGCAGTATCCTTCTTCATATGTCTCCACCAGAATTAAGGTCTCAGAGCCATATACATCTTTCGGCCTCCAGGGTGAATACTGTATTTGCTACAATGTGCTTCACGAAGAATGACAGATTTCAAATCAGAATTATCAGGAACAACCAACCGACCATTAAGTCGTAAAGGAACCATTAGAAGATATCTGAAAGCCAGAAGGATGTCCTGCAGACATAAGTTCGTTAGCTTTCTGAGCCTGAGAATCATTTTGTTGGGCTTTCTTGATTTTAGAAATCATTTTCGGCTCAACTAGTAATTCAGAAACAGTGACAGAATTCCCATGTGAGTGAAAAGTCCAGCCAGAAATACAAATATCCTCATGTACTTTAGTGATACGAACAGAAGCTAGAACGGAATCATGAACTTTACGGCTAAGGACATCCGCAATAACGTTCACTTGCCCAGGTTGATATTGAATCTCACAATCGAAGTCCTTCAAAAGATCCATCCACCTACGTTGGCTCCTATTCAGATCAGATTAAGAGAATATATATTTCAAGCTCTTGTGGTCCGAATAAATAACAAATTTTTCCCCATATAAATAATGGCGCCAAAATTTTAAAGCAAAAACAATTGCTGCCAATTCCAAATCACGTACAGAGTATCGATTTTCATGAGATTTAAGTTGGCGAGACGCATAAGCAACCACGCGGCCATGTTGCATCAATACACAGCCCAAACCTTTTAAAGATGCATACCACATATCCTCAGGTACCTGAAGGAATAGTAAGTACATGTGAAGTGGTCAGTTTCGTCTTTAGTTCAAGAACACTTGCTTCACACTCATCTGACCAAATAAATTTCTGATTTTCTGTGCCAGTTGAGTAATAGGTTTAGCAATTTTTGAAAACCGTTTAATAAAACGACGATAATAACCAACTAAACACATGAAATTTCGAACCACAGGAATATTGGCAGGTCTCGACCAGTTTAACCGTGCTTCAACCTTAGTTGGATCAACAGAAATGCCATGTCGAGAAATGACGTGGCCCAAGAATACCACATTGTCCATCCAGAATTCACATTTGGACAATTTGTCATAAAGATGTTCAGTGCGGAGACTTTAAAGTACCAACTTCAAATGTTCAATATGCTCCTCTTTGAATTTCGAATAGACAAGAATATCATCAATAAAGACGATAACAAATCGATCCAAGAAATCCCGAAAACCCGATTCATTAAATCCATAAAAACTGCAGGAGAATTAGTCATACCAAATGGCATGACCAAGAATTCATAATGACCATACCTAATACGAAAAGCAGTTTTAGATACATCTTCCTCTCGAACACCTACACGATGATATCAAGAACGAAGATCAATTTTTGAGTAGATAGAAGTGCCTTGAAGTTGATCGAATAAATCATCAATACGAGGCAATGGGTACTTATTTTTCACAGTTGTCTATAATCGATGCACATTCGCATCGTACTTTCTTTCTTTCGAAAAATAGAACTGGAGCTCCCCAGGCGATACATTCGGTCGAATATATCCTTTATCGAGAAGATCCTGTAATTGGTCTTTTAATTCTTTCAATTCTAATGGCGACATACGATAAGGAGCTTTGGGAATAGGTGCAGCACCCGTAACAAGATCAATATTGAATTCAACTTCTCGACGAGGAGGAAAACCAGGAATATCATTGGGAAAACATCAGGAAATTCTTTTACTACAGGAATATCCGACAAAGAGGGCTCTTTTTTCGATACATCAACATCATAGATAAGAAAACCCTCATTCCCGCTAAATAAAAGTCGGGACATCTCAAGAGAAGATACCAATGGAATTTTGGCTTGGGAACCCTTGCCATAAAAATTTCACTTGGATCCATCAATTGGTCGGAATCGAACTACCCAATGACAACAATCAACGTTAGCTCGATTGGTAGAGAGAACATCCATGCCAACAATGCAATCAAAGTCGTGCATAGGGGGACAATCAAATTATAGAATAGAATGTTATCCTCATAAACGAACACACAATTATGCACAACCTGCACAGACAAGATTATTCTCCCCGCTGATGTGGCTATCGATAAAGTACCATCTAATGAAGTATAGATAATATCATGAGATGCACAAATGCATGCGATATGAATGAGTGGGATGCTCCTGTATCAAATAACACACGTGCAGGATAATCACATCCTGTGCAAATACCTGCAATAATACAACCAGGAGCCTCCTTCACCTGATCTTCAGTCATGGCGTACACTCTGGCCTGCGGAGGACCCATAACAGTTTGACCTCGAGATCCTCGGTACTGTGGAACATTCGATAGCTGAAATGATGGCATGGGAGTAATAGGAATAGTAGGAGCAGTAGGTCTGTAAGTACTGGGGCCACCAGGAAATCGTGGCTGAGGTTGCGAAGGAAACATGTCTCGATTTGGGCAATCTCGTACAAAATGGCCCGCTTGTCCACAATGAAAACATGTACCTAAGACTTTACGACATTGTTCCACTAGATGCCTTCCACCACAAACACTACAAGAAGGACCAAAAAAACGTCTCTCTCGTGAACTAGAAGATCCAGATGAAGAAGAACCAGAATAACCTATCTTCTTAAAGATTTTGCCTTTATGACGTAGAGTAGGCTGCTGAGTAGGTACTGGTGGCGGAGGAAGAAACTGTGGACCTCCCCGTCTAAGTCCTGATTCTACCATCTTTGCCCGTTCCACTGCATCAGCATAAGTGGTAGGCGAGCCAGCAGTCACCAAAGTAAACAGGGTAGGATGCAACCCATTGACAAACCTATTAAATTTTGCCTTTGGGTTTGCTGCCACATGTGGTGCATATTTCAACAGAATAGAGAATTTTGAGGCATATTCTTCAACTGTCATGTTTCCTTGTCGCAAATTATTAAGCTCGTTCTCTTGAGCAGTATCATAGGATGGAGGTGAATACTGCTCCAGAAAATGAGCCTTGAAGACATCCCAAGATACTTCAACACCAGCTTCAACCAAACCAATCTCAACGGCTTCCCACCAAGATTATGCACTATCCTTCAATTGATAGAGAGCAAGTGACAGTTTACAATATTCAGGGTACTCAATCAGTCTAAATAGATGTTCGATCTCTTTCAACCACGATTTAGCTCGCGCAGAATCCTCTGTTCCACGGAATTTGGGCGGATGCAAATTCTGAAATCAAGCCATGACAAGATCCATAGACATCTTTTCAAACCGATCAATCACACGCTCAACACTAGTATTATTGGCAGCCTCAGCTTCAATAGCAGGTGCCTTGCCCTTACCCCAACCTCTTGTTTTTCTAAACACATACAAACTCAAGTGTCAACAATAAATTCCAACTCAATTATACAAACAACATAGAAAAATCATATATCCAAATAACTCAAGTCAAATCGAACAAGAGCAATAAATTTCAAATACCATACACAAGCGCACATATTTATTTGTGCCTATTAAAGTGTACACAAGACTCAAAAGTATAGCATTCTCAGTTATGCTCTGATACCATGTTGTGAGGGCCCAATCCTAAGTATGTGATTAATGATCACACAATGATAATTATAGCGTAAACGTGGAAGATTTGTTTAATATTTATTAACATGTGGCCCTAAAAATTTCGGCATGACCTCATCGCACGAGGAACATACCACCAACACAAATCAACATATACCGAAAATATATAGATATATACCATCAGGTTATATCCATCAACAGAACCAACATACACGTATCAAACTAGTAAACACATATCAGTACTGAACTAAGATAAACTAAATATACATAGACTTATCACACTGCAAGGTCTGGGATAAACATGAGTAAAACCTCAAGTGTGGCTCCCACCGGACGTGTACTCTCTGGGGGTCCTGACCACCTGTACTGCCTGCCATTGTCCACACACAAAGACAACAACAGCCACCCTAGGGGTGGGCAAAAGCCCAATATCGAACGATCATAGAATTTACAACATGTATCTATAACATGATATATGAAATGAAATGAAATGCCATGCATGTCCTGTCACTTCGGTATCATACACCCATACATTGGGTATCTCAGAGTCAATAAATGAAAGTCCAAATGTCTCAATAGCTCGAGCATGTCAAGCAAATGAATGTCTATATGGTGCGTCGTCAAAGCGTCACCGCATCCCAACTCTTGACATCATATAATATCATACAGATGATGTCAGCAAGGCGCCATCCACAACAATCTCAACGAATAGGGATAAGCCATAGGATGACATCGGCAAACGCCACCAATCCCCCTATCAACAAATCATAGGAATCATAAGGGCCACGAATCCCTATGCCTTTCAGGCCACTTAATGCCAGTCATAGCACCATGTACAACCCTTATGATTGAGAGAGTCCAATATAACAGGGTATTAAAGAATCGTAGCTCAACGTGTATGTCTTGCATCGATGTATGTATAAAAATGACATGTGTTAACAAAACATTTATTTTCATACACCGATGTGCAATTATGAATGTTATGAATGCCACATGATTTAAATAAAATCACGTAGCCACGCAATCTTAAGTAAGTCACATAAGTCATCAAATCATATACCAACTGATACAGATACTTGTCGTATGTTATACGATTGCAACATACATTTATTCTCGATTTATGAGGGTTGACTTGAGCTTGTAGAGTCGAAGTAGTCACTGTATATCAATATAAATTCATAATTCAATAAACTAATCATTAAAAATTGGTTATCAATTTTAGTCACAACTATACCAATTTAGGATAATTAACTTTATGCGATTACATCATAATTTAATTTGCTAAATTATTTTTCACTAATGCAAATTATTTTTCAATAATTATAGCAAAAAATAACTTGTAATTATCGAAGCAAAGTCGGAAAAATCAAACGTCAAATTTTACCCAATTCCGCGCACTGTACACGCACGCTTTTCCTCCGATTCCGACGAGCTCCGGCGATGTTACGGGCGGTGACCGGTTTAGAAAG
The DNA here is from genome assembly GCA_907163345.1 of Haberlea rhodopensis. Taxonomy (NCBI): domain Eukaryota; kingdom Viridiplantae; phylum Streptophyta; class Magnoliopsida; order Lamiales; family Gesneriaceae; genus Haberlea; species Haberlea rhodopensis. Next base: position 1,335,684 of record CAJQUN010000129.1, on the reverse strand, counting down.
CTTCGTCCAGGTGAGGGGAAGAGATTCGGTGCCTTGGATTTGTCCAATTCGTTGTTGAATCGAAGAAATCGAACCAAAAGTGCTCAAACCCTAGTCTGCACGATTTCGTCCATTCCTGGGTAAAAATGAAGTACTTTTCGAACACCAAAATTCAATTATCTGGTATGGAAAGATGCGCCTCTGAGTTGTGAACACTTTGGTAGGTCGGGCTCGTAGATAGGTGGTCGGACACCGGCGAACGGAGCTGATTTTACACGTTTTGCTATGTGTTTTACGTCCTACACCGATATATATTAATTCTTGACCAATTATGAACATCGGGGTGTCACCGGTGTACTGTGCATGTACAGTACATGTACAGTCTACACCTGACTTCATGTCCCTATTTCAATCACAAAATTAAATCTATCATGTTAATACAAGTTTTATATTTTACTAAATTAATTTAACAAAATTAAATGTAAGTAACGTTAATCGAACATCGGGGCATCACATGTGAGAACTTTCATACTTTTTTATTTTGAATTAATCCAACTTTTTTATTTAACGAAGCGCGTTGGTACCATCTACAAGGTATATCTTCTGTATTGTGCTTGCACACCACTTTTCACAATGTTTTTGTACTCTTGACAACGCGGTACTCTCATTTTGCAACACTTACAGAGTAATCCTTTACAGCTGCCTGCAGATGGGCTTTATATTTGAAGACCATATCTAGATGGATATCCCGTTTGGAGTAGTCGTAATAACTCCCCATCTACCTGTTAAAATGTCTACTGAGTCTCCAAATACTTCGGGATATGTCATTGAGAATAATGGAATTGTTGGATAAAGGACAGAAGTATTTGTCGTGGTTGCCTCCGGTACAGTAACTGACACTTCTTGTGTAATTGGTAACTTGTAGTGAAAATTTCTTACCGCAAGCGCACGGTTGTCAAGTTTTAGTATACAAAATGTCGAACCCACAAAGATTGATTATAAAGTGATATCTAAGTACTAATTAAAATAATCTTCGTTTTATCTAGAGAATCGAATGGTTGAGTTGTTTTATGCAAATAATAAAAATCAATTAAACTACCAATTATCAAATCTTGAGTTGGAAAAATCAATTAGAGACGAATCTAGGAGTTCGATTCATGATAGAATGAATTAAACATATAGACATGTTTAAACAATTCATAAAACCAAATAAAAGTTTGAAATACAAAATGATTTAGAAGCTATTCTTCGTTCACAGGTGAACGCCCCAGTCTCGTGATGAAATCTCTACTTTTTGCTCCGAGCCGTCGTCTTCTCCTTTTCTCCTCCTCAAAACCTAGTTCTTTTTCTGAGTCTGAATCCTCCAAAAAACACCCATTTTAGCCCTTAGAATTCTAGTTATCAGATAAGGAACGTATGAAAGTTTCCAAAATTTTGTGGCGTATTTACGCCGAGGATAATGGCGTATCTACGCTGATGATGTGTTAAAATTTTGGCTTTTCGCGTGACTGGCGTATTTACACCACATATTTGGCGTAATTACGCATAATTACGCCTCCACTGGCATAGCTACGCCACTGATCTGGCGTAAATACGCCTCCATTGACGTAGCTACGCCTAAAAATGACGTAGTTACGCCTACTGTAATTCTTTGAAAAACTGCAATTGATGTAGCATTGGCGTATTTACGCCTCAATATGACGTAGGTACTCCTAATTTAATTTTTCACAAATTGCATTTGTCGTAGCTCTTGCATAATTAAGCCCAATGAAGGCGTATTTACACCTGACTATAGGATGGAAAACTTGGAGCCTTGATATCAATACATCCTTTTAATCAGCTATTTTGCACCCTTTTAGTCCACAAAACACGTAGTTACCTGGATTCCTACAAGACGTGACAAAACAATTCCAAAAACGTAATTCTGATCGAAAACCAGCAATAAAGCATGTAAAATATGAAGGAATATGAGTGTATAAAATACACTTACCATACCCCATAAACTTAAACTTTTGCTAGTCGAGCAAAACAAACAAGAACAAAAAAATCTGAAAGGAAAGGACACACAAAACAAAGTTGTGAAACAATCCAATTGTGCAGGCCTCAGAAATACATGGTTCAAAATTCTCAATTCAAGCATCAATTCTTGCCTACTAATGCATTCTCGTGTGTGTGTGTGTGTGTGCCATTTCCATTTGATCAACTCAACATCTCGTATGCAATCAACAAGTCAAAAGATCAATTATTTTCATGAATCAGTCACCCATCATTCATGCAACTCTTTACCACAGTGATTCATTTTCTATAAAGATCAACATGACTTTTCATGGTATAGAATAGGTCCAACATCAATATATCAACAAGGCAACCAATAGACAAAAATTATATCACAACAATTCGACGTGTGTGTCAAACACATTCACTACTGTGTCTTTTTAAGAGTCCAAATGCTTACCGATCGTACACATCTCCACTAGTATATTGGATTAATGTGGCTCGGTTAATAGGTCTTACCTGGTTTGTAATGTAAGGGTTCGGTCATGGTTTCAATAAAAAGGGTATGCCATTAAAAACAAAGGGGTAAGTCAAATATGACATTGTTGCGCCATCTCATCTCAATTTTCATTCCTTACATTGACTTCATCAAATTTTCTTTGGAATTCACCCTCATTTCTCATCCAGTTCATCATTCAATTTATTTATTTTTTTATATCCACTATTTTCTCCACCTCTATTATTTTACAAATAAGAACAATGAGATGTTGGAAATTCAAAGCGCGTAAGGGCTTTACTCACTTGAGGGTAGGAAAAATAGTGTATAAGCTATCAACAAGGTGGTTGATGTGGGATTTTGAAGCGATGTCGAATGGGGGTCATTCATGTGCCTAATCACATGTCATTCGATTTGTATTAAGCTCAAATGGTTGACCATGGACAAAATGATTTTTTCATTTGGTGGCATGAAAAGCTCAAACGGATCAAACATTGCCTAAATCATCCCTAAGCCACATACGTCTGTATTTCACCTCGAAGTTTACTAAAGCAAGTTCTAGACCTATCTCAACTCACAGATAATTCATGTGGTTTAACCACTTGTGCTCACAGAAGGTGTTATCAAAAGAATTTGAATGAGACTCTGAAACATGATGCAACAATTTAAGCCCCATTCTTTCACAATTAGGCTTAAAGGGCTACTAAGGCATTTAAGTGTCAATGAAAATCTCGAAGGCCCAATTTATTTCACAAGACCTACCTATGTCATTTCTGTGCGTGTTTAGAATAGACTGATATCATCAAATGACATTCGAATTTTTTTTACAAGTAATTCATTTTCTCAAGAAAATATCAATTTAATCAAGTAGTCATGGCATCAAGTGCATATTTATGTGAGAATTCAACAGGCAATTTCTTAAACCAGTTAAAATTTTCAGATAATTTAAAGCTCACATCTCATCATTGGCCTCAACTGACTCGTAACACAACTGATGACACTCACGACTCAACAGACTCTAATCAAGGACAAACAAACAAAGTAACTAAAATAACGCAAGGAAGACACAACTGACCAAAATAAACAGAAATCCATGTAATTTGATACACAGTTCAAAGAACCCCCCTCCCCCCTCCCTTAAACTTAAAAATGTGCATTGTCCTAAATGCATAATACATGAAGAACCAAACGGGGTGATGCACATACCTGGGCGACGATCGTCAGTGGTCGTCATCATCCATATCATTCGGGGGCGGTTGTGGAAATGGTGGTGGCTGGAAAGTAGGTGGCAATTTTGTTGGCTATGATGGTTAGAGACCTATAAATGAGACGACTTTGGGTAAGAATTGCATCCTAAAAATAAAATTCAACTAAGAATCAACAAAACAAAAAAAATTAAAGGATATAAAACTTGGGTTGCCTCCCAAGAAGCGCTTTGTTTAAAGTCGTCAGCCAGACTTTGCGACACTTTCAACCATTTGTTGCTCGTTGTTCGGGATGGTCGTGCCTGCTTTTTACCCTCCAAACTTGCTTGAATTTATCTCTATTCTTCTTTAGCTTCTTCACAACTTTTCTGACAGTAGTGACCACTTTGTGCAGCTTTCCAGTCATATCAATCTTGCAACACTGCTCAACTCTCTCAGTTGTCATCATTTGCACCTTCTTACAATCCTTAGGTTTCTCCATGACATGTGGGGTGGTAGTCATTTTAAATTAAAAATGACTTTTTCATCTACTACCTCCATTGATAGCTCACCCCTTTTTACATCTATTTTCGTTTCCACTGTAGCCAAGAAAGGTCGTCCAAATATTAGCGGCATCTCCTCATCTTCTTGTATATCTAGAATAATGAAGTCTGCTGAAAGGTAAAGTTTTCCCACTTCTTTCACTATACCGTGAGGGTATGTGAGAGACATATCCGCCATTTGCAGTGTGATGTTGGTTGGTTTTGCCTCCCCAAGTCCTAATTTCCTGAAAACAGATAGAGACATTAAATTTATACTAGCTCGAAGATCACATAAAACTTTAAAAGAAGAACTACCAATATTACAAGGGGTAGTAAAACTCCATGGATCTTTCAATTTCAGTGGCAGCTTCTTTTGGAGGATTGCCCTAATTCCTCAGTCAGATTCACTGTCTCAAAGTCATCAAGCTTTCTCTTCCTTGCCATCACATCCTTCATGAATTTTGCATAATTGGGCATTTATTGCAAAGCATCGACAAAATAAATGTTTATATGAATTTTCTTGAAAATTCCAAGAAATTGGCAAACTGGTCGTCTATTGCCTTCTTCTAGAAGCGTTGAGGATATAGAATAATAGGTTTTAACATTGGAGGTTTCACTGGTTGAGTGTCATGATGCTCTGGAATTGATTCCTTAGGTTGCTCAACCGAAATGTGTGTCTCCTCCATGGGTGTTTCAATAATGTGCACTGGTTTGGTTACTCTAATCTCCCTTCCACTTTTCAAGGTAATGGTATGACACTGTTGTTTTGGATTCACCTCAGTATTACTCAGAAAATTCCCCCTCTGCTGTTGATGTACATCTGTTGCAATCTGACCAATCTGTACTTCTAAAGTCTCATCATGGCATCCAAATTGTTCATATGGGTCTCAATCATATCAAGCATTGACTCGTTCTTCTCAAGCCTCAATGCTGAGGTTTGAACAAAGTTACCTACCAAATCTTCAAATGATGGTTTACCTTCATTCTTTTGTGGAGAATATCCAGGTGGCGGAGTCAAGACATTATTGTTGTTGGCATAGGAAAGTTTATCATTGTTACGGAACCCTTGTTGGTACTGATTGCCTCGGTAGTTGTTATTGTTGTTGGGATACCGATTGTTTATAAACTGAGCTTGTTCTTGGTCTGCTTCCTTATACAACTAAATTCCAGCTGCAGCTTCAATAGTGGGTTGTACTCCTTGTTTACTCAGAGCTGCTACCTGCATGGTTAGTGCAGATAATTGTGCAGAAAGTGTATTGAAATGATCAACCTCATGCATACCTATGGGTTTCCTCACCATGGCTCGCTCATTGTGCCACTGAAAACTGTTGACTGGCATGTCCTCAAGCAAATTAAAAGCAGTATTTGCAGTCTTAGCAAATAGTGTTCCTCCTGCTGCAGCATCTATAATAATCCTAGTTAGCCCATTCAAACCATTGTAAAATAACTGGATTTGCACTCAGTTCTCATAGTTATGTTGTGGGCACCTCCTCAATAAATCCTTAAATCGCTCAAATGACTCATAGAGTTGTTCATAATCAATTTGTCTGAACGTACTGATTTCAGTTATCAATTGGGCTGATTTAGCTGGCGGAAAGAACTTTGAGAGAAATTTTGATGACATGTCTGCCCATGTGCAAATACCACCATCTGGAAGAGATTGTAACCAGCTCCTTGCGTGGTCCCTAAGAGAGAAAGGGGACAAGCGCAGGCTCACAATGTCTTTTGGAACACCATTCATTTTCACAATATCAGCTATCTCCAAAAATGTCCTCAGATGTAAGTTGGGGTCTTCAACAGCGGAACTACCAATTTGATTATGTTGCACCATACTAATCAATGCAGGCTTAAGCTAGAAGTTGTTGGTATTGATAGTCTGGCGAGCGATTCCAGAGTAATTGTTGTTGACCGTTGGTTTGAAATAGTCTCTGATGGCAATTTGAGGTTCAACATTCTCTTGTGGAGGTGGTTCATTGTTGTCTCTGTTCGCAGCCATTGCTATTAATTCTTCCCTTCTCGTTTTTCTCAATCTTCTTGCAGTTCTCTCGATCTCAGGACCAAACAACAGCAATTCGGGAGTTGTATATTTCGCATGCACTGCAAAAGCCTAGAGAAACAACAATCAAATCAAAGTAAAGAAACAAAAGCTCTAAATTAAAACCAAGATTAATTGGTACAGTATCCGATTGTACTAAATAAACATTCCCCGGCAAAGGCGTCAAAAACTTGTCGTGAAAATTTCTTACCAAGCGCAATGTTGTCAAGTTTTAGTATAAAAGATGTCGAACCCACAGAGATTGATTATAAAGTGATATCTAAGTACTGAATTAAAATAATCTTTGATTTATCTAGAGAATCGAATGATTGAGTTGTTTTATGCAAATAATAAAAATCAATTAAACTACCAATGATCAAATCTTGAGTTGGAAAAACCAATTAGAGACGAATCTTGGAGTTCGATTTCACTTGTTCATCCACTACACTTATCATTCATTGAGCTCAATATTATGGATTTTCCTAGTTTACTAGCCGATAATTCTTATTTATTTTCTACTCCATCCCTCGAGTGTTAAGCAGAAGTAATCATCTAACATCAATCTTGATATCTCTATCTAAGATCAAATATCAAACAATTGAAATTGCAAAGTAATTCCTTTAACGACTTATATGGAGTTATAGGCCTCTCGAACACTATAACTTCCACTATATAAATCTCTTCTTTCCTATTCACAACCCATTCTCTCGAGTGATAGATTAAAAATATAGCATCATTCAATCTATGGCCAATAGATCAAAAGCATTAAGAACAGGGACACAAATAAGTCATATGGAAATCCAAATAAATCAATCAAATTATAATAAGCGTAGTTTCAAAACAAGCTATATCGCTCTCCTAGAAAAATAGAGTTAGTTCATAATAGAATGAATTAAACACATAGACATGTTTAAACAATCCATTAAACCAAATAAAAGTTAGAAATACAAAACGATTTAGAAGTTATTCTTCTTTCCCAGATGAACGCCTCCGTCTCGTGATGAAATCTCTACTTTTTGCTCCGAGCCGTCGTCTTCTCCTTTTCTCCTAAAAACCTAGTTCTTTTTCAGAGTCTTTATCCTCCATATCCTCCAAAAAAACGCCCCGTTTAGCCCCTAGAATTCGAGTGTATCAGATAAAGGTAGGAAAAGTTTCCAAAATTCTATGGCGTATTTACGCCGAGGATAATGGTGTATCTACGCTGATGATGTGTTAAAAATTTTGCTTCCCGCGTGATTGGCTTATTTACGCCACGGATTTGACGTAATTACGCCTCCGCTGGCGTAGCGTATTTACGCCACGGATTTGACGTAATTACGCCTCCGCTGGCGTAGCTACGCCACTGATCTGGCGTAATTACGCCTCCACTGGCGTAGCTACGCCTAAAAATGGCGTAGCTACGCCTACTTTAATATTCAGAAAGTTGAAATTATCGTGCATTGTCGTATTTATGCCTCAAATGGTGTAAGTACACCTGATTTAATTTTTCAAAAATTGCATTTGCTGTAGCTCTTGCGTAATTACCCCCAATGAAGGCGTATTTACGCCTGTCTGTAGGATGGAAAACTTGGAGCCTTGACATCAATACATCATTTTAATCCGCTCTTTTGCACCCTTTTAGTCCACAAACCACGTAGTTACCTGGATTCCTACAAGACGTGACAAAACAATACCAAAAACATAATTCAGATCGAAAACCAACAATAAACCATGTAAAATATGAAGGAATATGAGTGTATAAAATACACTTATCAACACCACTTTCCACAATGTTTTTGTTACTCTTGACAACGTGGTACTCCCGTTTTGCAACACGTACAAAGTAATTTTTTACAGTTGCCTGCAGATGGGCTTTATATTTGAAGACCATATCTAGATGGATCTCCCCTTTGGAGTAGTCGTAATAACTCCTCCATCCACCTGTTGGAATGTCTACTGAGTCTCCAAATACTACGGAATGTGTCACTGAGAAGAATGAAATTATTCGATAAAGGACATAAGTATTTGTCGTGGTTGTCTCCGGTACAGTAACTGACACTTCTTGTGTGATTGGTATCTCCTCATCTTGATCTGCAATTGTTTCAGACATGACACAAATGTCAACCTCATCGTCATCAGATCTCTACCAAAGGTAGTCAGTCCTTCTGCAACTACAGGCAAACAATCTACAATTTTCGGAACAATCATAGTTTCGTGGTTCTGTTTCTATGTAAATTTCCAAGCAACTATGACCCTGCTCTGAATCCAATAGCCATGCTAAATTGTAATCATTATCTATTGGCAAAATTGTCCTGCGTATCCCGAAAAAATCTCTGAACATGTGTCTTGCATATATTTTCAGAAGGAACTGGTTGCGGTCGATGACAGTGATATTATATATTCGTTCAACAACTGCATAAAATTAATTGTGCGATATATTGTTGTATCTCTTAATGGATCACGATCATATGTAATGGTAACTGAGTCTTGTAATATATTACATCTTCAATACAATAATATTTGAACCGACATCTCTGAAAAAAATTTAAATATTACAAGTAATTAATAAATTCAATTTAACAAATTTATATAATAATCTGGAATATGATAAATAAATAATATAACAAGATTTTACCTAAACAATATTTGAAGGGCGACAAATTAAGTTTGGAGATTCGACAATTTCAACGATAATACCAGATGAAAAAACTATAAATGTTATGTGATTTCGTTTCGGTGTAGAAATTAAGGGATTCTGCCGCATTTTTATACTTAAGAAGACTCCATTTGTAATTGCTTTCCTTATTAAAAAAATTATTTTTCCTCGAAGGCGCCATATCAGCTGGCACCTTCAGCAAAAAAAATATTTTTTTATTGAAGGCGTCATCTTAGATGACGCCTCCAATAATTTTTTTTCCCAGAACAGAAGACGACATCTGAAGTGGCGACTTTCGCAACCTCAGATTACATTTTAGGTTAATTTAAAAACATTTTCAACGATCGAGTATTTTGTTAAATTAATATTTTTTTGATTAATTTATTAAAAAACACTGAAATTGCTTGTTAAAATTTCACATGAATTAAAATTTTATTATATGTTGTGTTTCATAATAATTTATTATTAGTGTGCTGCGTGATAAGGCCGAGCATTATAGTTCTTCATATTCCACGCGGCACGACCGACGAACAGCATAAGGCACAAAATCACTGCCCATAACGACGTCATTTCCCTCAAATCAACTGATCAAATAGGGCACAATCATGGCCAGCGCCACCGCCAGAACAATCACCACCACGACCGTAACCCTAGACTCGCCATCGTCCTCAAATAAGCAGGAACATCCCCCGGTTCTGGTGTTGAAATTGAAATGCCCTAAAAGGAAGGTGTCTTGGAAAGAGGGAACGGTTGACAACGAGTTTATGAACAAGAAAAGCTCTAAAAAATGCTGCATCTTTCATAAAGAAAAGCCTTTTGATGAGGACGATTCTGATTCTGATGGCGACTGCGATCATCACGATCATGGTGGCAATGAAGGCGATAGGAATAAAAGCGTGCACGCTAGCGATGGGAATTGTTGCCCCGGGCAAGGGGTTGATTGATTGATTGGTATTTCTTGTTGAATCGGAATCTGTATGTGTATTTTTGGAGATTATAGCTTTCCAAAATGTAAATATTTCTATCGTTTTAGATTTCTTTGAACCGGCAAAGATTGTGCTTTTTATGATATATTAGTATTAGTACAATATAATAAGCCCAAAACACTATCAACAGTTCTTATTTTTATGTTTCAATGAACAACAGCCTTTATTATCGGCTTTTGGACCGTATAAATCAAATTCGCTTGGCCCTTGTTCTTATTTGTCTTCGGTTCAGATTCGATTGGCTTGGCGTCTCTTGGGATCGATAGTTTGTCACTCGGTCGCCGCCTCTCCCGAACAAAGTAGTGTTGTCATCTGTGGTTGGGGCTGTAAATCGTTGTCGTAGGTCATTAGCTTCTGTTGGTGGGTGATGGCCGTGGATCTTGCTACGCCGCCTGCTCTCTTTGTTTGTCGCGGACAAACGGAAGTCCTCTGTTTTTGCCCAGTGGTTAATGCCCGCCATCGGATTTTCGTGCACTGTTCTGTGTGATTTCTTTGACGTTTTTTTTAAACTCTTTTTCGGTGCAGATTTTCAACTGTTGGGAGGAGTCCATCGTTCCTTTTTGACGGCACCTGCTGGTTTTGTGGTTTGGGATCCCTTTTTTTCTCCTGTAAGTTATATTGTTGGGTGTTGCTTTTTGTGTGCCATTTGTAAACTTCGGGCTTTACTGGTTATTGGTGGAGGTTTTTTTAAGGTTTGTTCTTCTGCCAGAGTTTTGTTTTATGATGTTTAGATTTGTTCTTGCGGTTTTGGTTTCTTGGATTGCTTAGAGATTGCCAGTTCCTTGGCTGACATGAGGCTGTATTCTGAAGTTATGCTTGAGCTTTACTAACGCTCTTGAGCTTGTATGTGCAGGGATCTTCACCTTGTATGCATATTTTGATTAACGGATCGGGTCTTTCATGCAATTACTGGTGGTCTGGGAAAACTTCTCTTTTTCTTTTCTGTTTTGCATCTATGTGGTATACTTGGTGTATAAATGTTAACCATTTGGTGTAAGAATGTTAACTCTTTTGTGAAATTTTTATTGCCAAAATGGTGAGAGTGACCTCTGTGGCTTTTTTCTTCTCTTCTTGAAATTCTCTACTCTCTTTCCCTGCCGAAGTATTACGTTCTGCTTGACATCTCATAAACTTAACTGTCAGCTTCTGTATGCATTTCGATGTTTAAATTGAAATGCTTTTTGGTGTCACTTATAGGAAAATGAAATGTTTTTTTGAAAAAATGGATGTTTAAACTTGTTTGGTGTTGGGGGGAGCACCTTGCCTTCGTTCAGGTGTTGTTACCAGGAGAATTGACATTGACTCAGTTCTTAAGTTATCAGTCGCCTCGATTTGAAGGGACTGAATCCGGTGACCAAGCTGAAGAATGGTTGGAACGTATTGAACATATATTTGTGTCAGCTCTGTGTGCAAAGTCAGCTTGGTTGATGTTAGCTGAATTTCAATTGGCTATGAAAGCATCGATGAGGTGGAAGGTGACAGTGATCGAATTGAGAGCTCAGGGACAGCTTGTGGACTGAGATATATTCAGAAGCCGATTTCTGGATCATTATTTCTCTGCTGCAGCTAGACAGTTAAAGGAATATGAGTTTACAAGTTTGAAACAGGGTAATATGAAGGCAGCAGACTATGTTTTACAGTACTCGTCATTGCTGAGGTATGTCCCACGTATTGCTGCTAACACCAAGGCCAAAATCAGACATTTCTTGAAGGGATTGAGGCCTGAGTTGACGATAGGGTTATTTCTAATAACCCTATGTCATATGAGAGGCACTAGCTCGAGCAGAGTTGGCAGAAATCGGGATTGATGCTTATAGATATGTAGGTCAAGTCCAGAAACCTACTCCAGACAGTATGAGAACTAGAGAGGACCAGTTTAAACCATGATGAGGTGCATCATCCTCGAGATTCAGTGGGAAGAGGTTTGATAACCGTAAAAGTAGTGACATATTTGGTAAGGGACAGTCACAAGTGGGCAGTACTGGGGGATTAAAATGTTTTAATTGTGGAGGGCCACATTTTAGATGCGATTGTCCAACCAAATATGGTCTGGTTTGTTATGGATGTGGAATGAAGGTCACATTGTGAGGAATTGTCCTCAAGCTGGAGGACAACACATGCAATTTATCTGAGATTACAATACATCAAAGGCCACAGTTCATGCCTCGAGCAGTTGGGGGACAAAGAGCAGAGCCATACATATGTATGCATTGAATAAAGAGCAAGCAGAGGCAGCTATTGACGAGGTGATAGTGGGTTAGTGTTATTTACTTATTTACCCTGCTTTTATTTTGATTGATACTGGTGCTTCTTATTCCTTTATTGCGAAGAGTTTTGTTGAGAAGTATCATGTGTGCTTGTCTCCATTGTTAATTTCTCTTTATCTCTCGACACCCGCCGGGAAGAATGTAGTTGCAACTCATATCATATTTGATTGTTCGATCTATGTTGAGAATAATGTGTTACAGATGTATTTGATGATTTTAGATATGAGTGCTTTTGATGTGATTATTGGTATAAACGATTGAATAAATATCAGGCATTGGTTGATTGTAGCTCATGGCATTGACTGCAGATCAGTGTTTGCTGAAGCCCCATTTGACTTTGCTTTGTTATGATTCTTAGATTGGTGTCTGCCGGATATTAATTCTTACCTCATGGCATTGTCTTTGTTCCAAATTGCCAAATGTCGATGTTGGGTTTTGGTAGGAGGATATTTGCCCACATCAAATTGCCCATTATTTGATATTTGCTTTTAAGAAAAAAGATAGAAATAGAAATAAGTGTTTGGTTTTTGTAAACATGTTATCGTATTATTTATATTGACCTTTTTTTTTATTGAAGTTCTTCCAATACACACAATAATGTTACTAATTTTAAAACATGTCGTCCACTTTAAGTTGTTGAATATATTGCATCATTAACTCAACATATTTTAATTTTTATACAAATTTAAATTAATAGTGAAAAATATCTTAGCCAAATATATATATATATATATATATATATATATATATATATGTTGCATTTTAACGTAATTTCTGGAAATTTGTTTTTTCACCCTACTTTCAACTCTTTAATTCAAAACATCAAAAATCCCCTTTTAGCCTTGGTTTGTTAGGTTTTGAAGTGATTTTGTTTTTTCCTATTGTTTTTTGTGTTGTTAAAACTTTCTAATATTTTTTAGAGGATGTCTTGTATTTAAAAAAAAAAATCACCTGGATAGATATATGTGGCGTCAAAATGCTTATCTCAAACCTGGTCAGATTCAAATGTTCTTGTTGGTAGGCTGATTTCTTATGTCTTGTTCTTGTTGTTAGGATGATTTCTTATGCACTTGTTTCTTTTAAATGCATCAGATTACAAGCCCATTGGCACCCGCCCACTGACATGGGTGCACCGTGTCTCGGGTGGTACCATATATATATACATATATACTAGTTTTTTTTTGGGCACCGCACCAGGTATCAGCATGTTGGTCAATTTTTTCCTGATCTGATCGAAAATTATAAAAATTTAAATGATAGATTTTAACAAATTTTTTAAGAAAAACGACTATGCTATAATAATTGAATGGGAAAAAAATAACCAAATGACTACTCTATCTTTTTTAAAAAAAATATATTGTTCATCTTATTATATAAACTGAAAAAATAATATTTGAAGTTGCGTACATAAATCGATTAAGATATATTTTTTCCTAATCGGTTCAGGCCAAACACAAGCATCAACAATATTTAAAAACAAAAAAGAATTTTATTAAAAAAAAATTGAAAAACGAAAATAAAAACAAAATTGGAAAAAAAAAATGAATAGTACTTTACTATTCATTACGATAGTAATGAATAGTAAAGCTTAGCCACAGTAATGAATAGTAAAGCTTAGCCACTTATATATATACTAGTTTTTTTTGGGAACCGCACATTTACCAGCATGTTGGTCAATTTTTTCTTGATTTGATCGAAAAATATAATAATTCAAATGACCGATTTTAACAATTTTTTTTTAAAAAAACGATTATGCTATGATAATTGAATGGAAAAAAAAAATAACCAAATGACTACTCTATCTTTTTTTTTTAAAAAAAATGATGTTCATCTTACTATATAAACTGAAAAAATAACATTTGAAGTTGCGTATATAAATCGATTAAAATATATTTTTTCCTAATCGGTTCAGGCCAAACACAAGCATCAACAATATTTAAAAATAATAAAGAATTTTATTAAAAAAAATTTGGAAAACAAAAATAAAAAAAAATAATAATAATAATGAATAGTATTTTACTATTCATTACTATTCATTCAATAGTAATAAATAGTAAAGTTTAGCCACTTATTATATAGGTATATTATATATATATAATATAATATATAATATATATATACTCCTTTTCTTGGAGGACTATAAATAAGAGAAGTGTTTTGGTATGTCTCAACTTGCAGGACCTTTTTCTTTTTTTGGTGGGTAAAAAATATAACATTCAAAATTAAAAGAGTTTACATACAAGAGTAATGGCATGAATCCACTTGAAGAAAAAGACGACATGCCAATAAACCAAACAACAAACCAATAGATAAATGCAAGGTGGATTAAAAAATAAATCTATCCCACACAAGGGAAGAACCGTGAACTAAACCAAAAACGTTACTGATGTTTGCTGTGTTTATTGGCTATTGGCTAGAGGTGATAACGAATTGATATTTGCAGATATGTTTCATTTTAATCTTATCCTGCAAGCCGACTTATAGTATTAATGGTTGTCCTGATTCATTTTCATATCTCTTAGGATACTTTTTACGTGTTAAGTTCGTATGCAAAATAGCTTCTACGTTTTGTTTGAAAATATTCAAATAGTTGCAAAATGCACCTCTGTTCTCTGTGTTCTTGTAGAAAATACTGGATTCAAGAATGAACCCAGTTATCGATAAGCTTCCCCCCTATACACAAATGTTTTTACATGATTTTTATGTTTTTTCCGCAATAGTGTTGCATCCTACGTTCGATATGTAGATTAATAACATCACACAGGTGATATGTGTATACACAGTAAGTGATAGAAATTAACAGTTAAAACCATCACAGGCATGGAGTGGCCTTTTCACGTCGAACTTATTAAATGATCATGCCCACATGATACAAGTGTATTTCCACGAGGAATTGTGAGTTTTCTTGAATGGATTTCTTTATCTCCATACTCAATACCGCAAATAAGATTTCTATCCCATTTTCTTGAACTGCAAGAGATCTCGGGTTCGAGTACTCCCCCCTCCCCTAAATAATTAAAAAAATAATAATGAATCATGGTAAAGGCAGATTCTTGAAGAGAATTCTGAATAATATCACACTAACATTACAGATTCCAGTTCCAGGCCTGATAGTGTATTTGTAAATGACAGAAGAAAACCAACGATTTTTCTCTCTTTTTTACTTCTTCTTCTTCCCAGGGATGGCGACCCTTTTGCCCTTCAAGGTCCGGCAGTTATTTTTAGTCCTTTGTCCTCTGCAAGGCAATCCCTGAACGTGTCTAACGCCCCTGTAGCATTGTATCTCTTTCAACCTTCTAATGGCAAGTGCGTTGAATCTCCTCTTAAACATAATATCGAGATATGTCACCATACAATTGAGAGTGTATTTATATACAGAGCTTCAAGTCAAAAATGCTTTCTTTTTTTAAATAAAGAATGAATGATGTTCGAAGGAGAAGCTCATTTTAAATAGTGTTAAAAAGGCATTTTCCAGCTAAAAATATGGTTTTGGGACCTCTGCTTAAGCTTTTACAAACAATAAAACTACTACTATTTTTTTAAAAAAGAAAAAAAACTTGAAAAAGCCGAGCTTATTAAAAAAATGGTTTTTTAAGTCATGTCTTTTTTATCCAAAGTGGCAAACAACTTGAAATATAAAAAAAAAAAAAAAAAAGCAGTTTTTATCAAAGAATTGTGATCTAAAACAAAGTTGCTCGAGACCCAACTTGCCGAACAAGAGGGCATGACCAAACAAAGAGAAATACAATCAATGCTTAGAGGGGAATAGGCAGCACATGAAACCCATACACGTGCTTTCGAAGTAGAGCACGAATTTTCAACTCAATCCTACAAGGATTAATCCAACAACTTGAGCATTACCAGGACACTAATATATTTGGAAGCAGGCATTGCAATGTAGAACAAATTCACGAATGCAACATTACAAAATGTATAACAGAAGACCACCAAATTGAGAATAGACTGCAGCGCGATATACTCGTGTCTATCTAGGGATGGTTGGGAGTCTTGGGCCTGGGGATGCGCAGCTGGAAGGAATTACCATTATTATTCTCGAAACCATTGTCCCGCTTTGACTCATTGTTCTCACTTATTGGTTTATACATAGATTGCGTTGATAACTTTCACTTCATATGATAAGCCTCGTAGTTTCTCACAGATAAGGCTCGATCCCTCTATCTGACAAGTATTTCAGTTATACATGCAGATTATGTCCTCTTTAACCACCTTCACTCGATGGTTCTCTAAAATAAAACGGTGAAAGAAACACCTTATATTCACCCATCACCCAAAACTCGGTTGAAATCTTCTAGTTCATCTCACACTACGTCCCATGTTTCACTAGTAGGGTGAATTCCAAATTTCCAGTGTGTTCTAATTAGTGTATGGCTCATGAGAATACCAATTAATATAGCATGAGATATAGCATTTCATCCTTCCCAGTTTAAACGCATAAACAAAATCAACATCTTTGGAAGTTAGAGAGTTGACACTTACAAGGTCCCCTTCGATCTGTACTTTGAGACTTCCTCACGAAGAGTGGTGAGCTCTTCCTCTGAAAAATCTTTGGTTCCCTTATTTTCAAAATTAAGATCAACCACTATTTGCTTGGCAAGGGTACGTCAAATCCCATGAATATACTGCAGAGAGTATTCAACTCTCTTATTGTTGGGTATCTCAACCCCACCCACACGAGCACATTTTATGCTCAGCCCACCAATCTTAACAACACCAAAAACAATCAGAACACAGCAATCCAATGCTCCAAGTCAATTTAAGAAACCTACACCCAGTTCATAAACACCATCGATGAGGAAAAGAATTCTTTACCTTGGGGAGGGAGGTGGATTGAGGGAAAGAGAGTGAAGTTTTGGAGGAAGTGAAAATGGGATTGGAGATTAGAGACAGTGATGGAGGACAGGTGTTGCTAGTGAACGCGCCATAGTTTTGCAGGACAGAATATGAAAATGAAGAAAGGGGATTTACCTCGTTGTTCCTTATCCTTTTGGATAGGGGCGGGTGTCGTCCCATTTTGTACAGGGTGGACTGGGTGATGCCCGTGGGTTCAAATCAGGCTGAGCTAATTTATTTAAAAGAAGTTTAGGACTAATTCAACCAATAATCAGACCAAAAATAAAATTTGGCTATTTGAATTGGTCGAACTTTTTTATGCTAAAAAACTAATATAAATAGAATTGAAGTAATTGATAAGGATAGGCTGTATAATGTTGAATATCAGTCTCCATCAATTAGAAACTGGGACTATTGTTAATTTTGTTTTCAATGTTTCTGCTTTATATGTTTAGCATGGTCTGGTCGTAGTAGATTCATGCCTGAAACATACAATAACATCATCCATGCAAATTTGTTCAAACATGGGAATAGCAACTAATCTATATAGGTAAATGATAGGCAAACCACAGATACAAAGTCATCAACCAATACGACCTCAAAGCCTAGATAAAACTAGGAACATGTCAAATGACTAAAACTACGACTTAGTCGAAGGTTCTTGTTCTGAACAAAGCCATACCAGTTCTGGATGGATGGATATATACATGAAATAAATCAAAAGATCAAATACGTGGGAATCATACTACTTGAGAAAACTACAGAATTTAGTACCAAATGATTGGTTATTCACATGTGCTGATACTCGGGATTGAATGCAAGAGACTCCCAGTAAATCAGCTCCTTCATCTGTTCTTCAGTCAGGGCATGCTGCTCAAAGTCGAAGCTAAAAGGAGTAGTGCAAACAGGCTCATCGCTGATGTCATGGAGCGAGTTGAGATATGGATGTGCCAATGCATCTTCAACTGAAATCAAAATATATTCACAAAATAATCTAAAGGGGCTGCGGATTAATTCGTATTTTGTGAAATAATCAAGGGGCTGAATGCTATTAGCAGGATCATGATGTTAATGCAACTTATCTGAAAAAACCTACATTACTGAGAGTGGGATCGACAAAAACTAAGCCAGAAATAAAGTATTGTGTATTCAAGCAAGAATCAATGCTCCGTACCTGTAATCCTTTGTCTAGGATCGAATGTCAGCATCTTCTCAACAAGATCAATTGCGAGAGGATCCACACGAGGAAACTTTTCAGTAAATGATTGTCGATGATAGGGAGGCAGTTGCTGTATGTATCTTTTAGCATTTTCGTTCAAACATCCCAACTCAGCCTCAGATGGGGTGCCTATCAGCTGTAAAGCAAGGAGGATCCTTGGTCACACTTAGGCATGAGCATAAACACTGGTAAGGTCTAAGAGGAGTAATAAATTGCACCGGTGTACTATCTAGTACCAAAAGTTTAGAATGATGACGGTGAACATGCAGTACTCCCAATATCCAGATCCAAGTGCCAACGTTACATCTTCAAATCGAATTAACACTATGATGCTGCTTCCAACCAGCACAGAATATTACCATCTTCTTTTACAAATATCTAAAATATAATGTTCACCTTCTCAAAGAGCCACTTTACTTTTACAACTAATCTAGCATAAGGTAGGCCAACTAGTATTTCAGTTGTCAAATACCCACAAATAGACTCAGACAGCAATAATTACCAATCAAAACTGTCCCACTAGATTTGGGTGTAGTTTGCACAATGCACAGGTATGCAAAGATATTTGACATACATTTTTTTAATTGAAAATAATGATTCTGGAATGCTCTGTTCTATTGGAGACTCCAGGATTACCAGGAGCGAACTCAGTTTCTCTACTTGTTCATTCATATATTATCTTCGAGAATTATAAGAGTAAATCTAAAGTGGGTAAGCTGTAAAATTCTTGAAAAAGATGTTCCTCTTCATTTACATTAGATTGATCACAGAAGGCAACTAACTTGTAAAATGAACTGACATATCTTGAGGGAAAAAACAAATAAAAATCTGTCATCAAATCGAATATAGCCATTAAAATCCTAAAATCTCATAAGATTTTTGAAATTCAAGAGAGAGATTCAAAGGTAAAGATACCTCCATGAGCAGACGTAACTGGTGCACATGATCTCTACCCGGAAATAAGGGCTTACGTTCCATTAATTCCATGAAAATGCACCCCACTGACCATACATCAATAGCCGCAGTATAATCAGATGAATTTAGCAACAGTTCAGGAGGACGATACCACCTTGTAACGACATATTCAGTCATAAAATCTGTTTCGGATGTAACTCGGGCCAACCCAAAATCACATATCTTTAGGTCACAATTTGCATTGAGGAGAAGATTGCTCGGCTTCAAATCCCTGTGCAGAACATTTGCCGAATGTATGTATTTTAACCCACGAAGAATCTGATACAAGAAATACTGCACCAAAACATGAAAAAAGCTATTTTACCATAAAGAAAATCGATCCTTTCAAAATCGTATATATGGTAAAGAAAGCAACGGTGGCATCTTTTGTCGAGAATTACCAAAAACTAAGGTAAGCATGATAATCGAAACAGCACCTACACTGCCAGATATTTTACCACAGTATCGAAATAGGTTAAATATATTTAAAAGAAAATTAAACAATTTGAACTAGGCAAGATACAAAAGTTTAAGGATATTGAGAGTTTAGAATCCTCATGACTACTAGGTACAATTCTTTTTTTTTTTTTATTGTAATGGAGTTAGGCGGAGCATGGTTATGTTCTCAGAAAATTACAAAAAATGTAGGAAAATAAATTAGCTTAATACATTTATATAGTTGGTCACATAGCTATTAAAACGCAAGGTGCAATAATGTACAGGTGTCCTTGAGATGAGGCACGCCTTATTTGAAGTGAAGCATGTGAAAGCATAATATTCTGGAAGTGGTTGCATGAAGAAAATCACCATCTTATATGTGCTTTCACATATTATTAAACAACAGTAGAGAAAAATTTCTTTAGAGACAAATATAATACTGGATTCACATTCCCTACAATTAAGGAGCGCTTAATGATTTCATCAAGCTTATGAGACAAATTAATGCATGCATGGTTAAATTGTGCATTTATTGGTTACGGAAGAGCCTAACTCTACCTTGAGCTCATGCATGTATCATGTGATCTTTTAATAACAATTTTTTGCTGGCACATTAAGGTTTGAAAATTTGTAGAATTTCCCATTTAAGGTGACAACAGAAGGCAAGAGAAATTGGATGAAAATATTAAAAACCACTACAATTTCATTCCTTATATATTTTCCCCTCTTCCTGCTCCATCCATTCCAACTTCATCACCCGTGCCGTCTATCCATTTCCCTTCCTCCAAACAATGCCTTGTCACGTTGATATGAACCAGAAGAAAGGAGTTCATGATTTTTTGAACATAAAGCAGCAGTCCATGCACTACAACTAAAGTTCATGTAGATTTTCAACAAACAAAAGTCAAACCTGGCAATGCTCCTCGGACAATGCTTGATTAGAACGGATAATCTGATGGAGATCGGTATCCATGAGTTCATATGCGATGTAAACATCATTAAATACCTCCCTATGCGGAGGTGGAATTATATCTCTGATTGCAACAACCTGCAAAAATAAGATTTGCAGTTTAGCCATTGAACATGTCAATACTACACCATTGCGTCTTTTCACCACTAATTTCAATCTAATAAACTTCCATTTTTTGTTGGATAATAAAGTAGCGGCGATCTTATTTTTATTAACAAACACACTTCTTGTTGGTACAAATGAGATCATATGCAAGCAACTACCAAAATCGTGCATACAACAGGGGCAGAGAGCCACATATTACAAAATAGCAACATCCCCAAACAACTTTAGCCTAGTTGCGCTATGGCCCTCAAGCACAAAAAGGAATGTAACTTTAGGACCTATTTGGCTGTTACATAATAGGATACAATATTTTCCAGCTTTAGGTTATGTCCGAATAACTGCAGGTTCCTTAATGTCCAGAGTTTTCCATTCGAATTTGCAGGCAGCAGTACAGCAGGAGCAAGTACAATTGCCTTATGAAACTGTGTTCCACTTAAGGTATATACAAGGTAACAGTGGCAAGCTGACAGTCCATACTTTCAAAAGTAAAAGTTTTGATCTTGGAATTATCCTGCAACATTTCTATAATGAATCGCATAAGACGGAATAATGCAATAAATGTAGCATGCTGACATGTAGGTGGTGGAAAGAAATCATTTTAAAATGTACGATGTTCTCTTTCTAAAATTTCCAAGTCATCTTAACCCCTTTCTGTAACTTGAGGTCAATCAATTGCCCTCTAATGCACTAAAAGCTATCCACAAAACCATTTAAACTCGTAAACACGAGAAATATAAACGAGAACTGAGATGCCTTCTTTCACCCCCAATATGCTAAAAAGAATCGGCGATACTCACACCCTCATATTTGTGTTAAGCATAATGAATTACTAACGTTTTCATGATCCATATGGCGAAGAAGCTTTATCTCACGCAGCGTCCGCTTCGCATCGATTTTATTGTCGAAAGCATTGGCAATCTTCTTTATCGCCACATGTTCATTCGTCTCCGAATTCAAAGCCGAGCTTTCCAGCAAAATCCAAACAAAATACAAACTTTCAGTTACCAAACACTATTTTTAAGATAATAAATTAGCCTGAATTTACAAACGAGGGGAAAGAGAGAGAATCTCTGATACCAAACGATGCCGTATGCGCCTTTGCCAATTGGCATGATGGGGGGTTTGTATTTAGAGGTGACCTCGAAGATGTTGCCAAATATGTTGTATTGAATGAATCGTCCGCCATGGCTGAGAATCGCAGGGATGTGATCGATCGGCTGCTGCGGCAACGGTTGATGCGGCGGCGGCGGAGGCTGTGACTCGGTGTCCGACATCACGGTGTCCGCTGGCTGAACCCCACCCTCCATTTTGGGTGCTTTCTACTGCTTTTTGTTAGCTACGAATTAATAATAAAAATAAAAAAAAGAAAGCTGAGTCTCCCTTTCTAATAACGTGATTTTATATGTCTTCTCGCCCTATAAGTACATACATGTGTGTTGTATCTAATCTAATAGAATCTAAATCATCTCTCTTTATCATGGTGGGCCCACAAACTCTTTTATTTATGTGTAATTCCACATAAATTTTTTTATGCCCCGTGTTTACAAACACCATCACAACCTATGTTGCACCGATACTCCAAAAAATTTTGCGGTCAAGTATCGGATACTTCTGGGATACGGATACGGCAGGATACGTCACCGATACGTATCGGATACGCCACGTGGCGTATCCGAGGATAAAAAATAAATTTTTATTTCGGATACGTTTCGGATACGGTCAAGATACGCCGTTGACCGTATCCGATACGGGTAGGATACGGCAAATTCGAATTTTTAAAAAAAAATAGGGTTGAAACTGTAATTAAATTAAATTATTTAACTAAATCCCTATTTCCTAACCACTTTAATGTGTTTATGTCGATTATATGCTTGAAATTTTTAGATGTCCTGGATTAATATTTTACCATTTGTCGTTAAGTTGGTGAGTTTGCAACTTTATTCTGATTTCTAATGTGTTTAATGTTGATTATATGCTTGAAACTTGATTTATTACAAATATTATTAATTATATATTTATATATATAAATAAAATAATAAAATTTGCCGTATCCGGACGTATCGTATCCTACAAATTTTGAAAATCCCGTGCAGCCGTACCCGTATCTGCGTATCCACGTATCCGCGTATCCGTATCCGTGCAACATAGATCACAACATTCGATCTATATAAAAATGACTCGTAATTCCACCTATAAAATTATGAATTAGAAATATATATATATATTAGACCATATATATAAGCACCGTATGGTTACTGTTCCAATGAACAGTAACCATACGTTTTTTTTTTTTTTTCCTTTTTCTTTTGTTTTTTTTCTTTTATTTTTGTTATTTATTATTTTTTTGCATCGGATACTATTCTTATGAACAGTAAACATCTATCCTCTTTTCTTTTATTTTTGTTATTTATTATTATTTTGTATAAATACGGATTTGTTTGGAAAGATTTGATCATTGCCCCAATTGTGCATCCTCTTATCTCAATTTTTTTTCTTTTGTTTTTTTTGTTTATTTTTGTTATTTATTATTTTTTTTCATCGGGTATGAACAATAAACGTCCATCCTATTTTCTTTTATTTTTGTTATTTATTATTATTTTGTATAAATACGGATTTGTTTGGAAAGATTTGATCTTTGCCCCAATAGTGCATCCCTCTCATCTTAATTGTTTTAAATTTAAAATGTTTTCTTTTTTTTAGAAAAAACCTTGTTGATTTTGTCAAGTATGACTTGATTTTAAAAAAAAACAGAGAGTTTAAAACATGTTTTCGTCGTGGCAAACTTTAATAATAATTTTTTATATGAGCTGACTTCAAAAAAACAGAGAGTTCAAAATATGTTTTCGTCGTGACAAACTTTAATAATAATTTTTATAAATATTCGGCATGATGAATTTTTGGTAGATTAAAGGTCGTTAGTTTTGTTTGTTTGTATACATTTTGATTTTTGGCTTACCTATGACATATTGCTAATATGTGCTTGTTCTCGACTAACTATATATTATTATAATAACTATACTAAGTGTGTAAGAGTTTGGAATAGTACTATTGCAAAGAATAGTAATGAATATTATTTCACTATTTATTACAATTATTTTTCTTAAAAAATGTTTTTTTTTCAAAAATTTATTTTTGTTGATGTGCGGGTTTAACCTGAACCGACATGAAAAAATATATATTAATCGATTGTTGATACGCGCAACTTCAATTTATAGTAAGATGAACATCATGTTTTTTTACAAAAGAGTTAGAGTCGGTCCTTTGGTTATTTTTTTCCATTCAATTACAGTAGCATGCTCGCTTTAATTTTTTTTGTTGATGACCGGATTTGGCCTAAACCAACTAGGAAAAAAATATCTTAATCGGTTGTTCATGCGCACAACTTCAAATGTTTTTTTTTTCAGTATTTAGTGAGATGAGCATCATTTTTAAATAAAAAAAAGTTAGAGCAAGTCCTTTGGTTATTTTTTTCCAATTCAATTAGCGTAGCATTGTCGTTTTTTTAAAAAATATTTGTTAAAATAAGTTATTTGAAATGTTATTTTCGATCAACTTAAGAAAAAATTGATCAACATGTTGGTACCTGGCACCGCACCTTGTGCGGTGCCAATAAACTAGTATATATATAATTCGTCTGAGTAATATTATTATTTTAATTTTTAGAAAAAAACTATGAATTTTAAGAAAAAAATTCTGATACACACATTTATAAATAAAAATGATTAAGTTAGATCTAAGGGTTAGCGCATGGTTCCCTATGTTCTTCATGAGCACATACCCGCTCATCAATCGATCAAAACATGTTTGATCCCTTAGTTGATAGGCTATCTATAAAGTCGTCTGGAAAATATGATTAATATGTAATGTAGTAAAGTGGATGTTTACAATGTTTATCAGTTTTTCAGATAAAAATAGTAAAATTTGAGTGTTTTATTTCATTGCTTCTGCTATTGCTTCTCTAAAAATAAACAAACATATTTTTGACTGTTTTAAGTTGTTTTATATTAATTAAAGTTTATTTAGCTATTTTTTTATTTTATTTAAATAGCAAACAATCAATGTTTTACTTAAAAATAAGTTTTTTTTAACTTTAAGCAAAAATAACATAAAATGCTTTGAATAAGCAATTACAAACACACCCTAAATCTTGATTCTTGAATAAAAAAACATTGAAAGTTTAATCGGATATCAACTCGATGCATTATAACTTTATGAAAATATCAATTATTTTTTTTAAATGGTATGAATTACCTGAAAATTGTATATGTATGAGTCCAAGTTTGGATTTAATTAACAAATAACCGATTACTTCAATAATAAATTAATTTATTTTCATTTTGCTTTAGTTGAAATATATATCTAATTAGTATTAAACATGAACTTAGAGTATATTATATAACAAATCAACTGTATTAATTCTCATCGTCGGCATATATATATATATATATATATATATATATGTTACCACATCGGGTAAAATCATTGCCGAGAAAGAAAGTGCCCGAAGAGAAAAATGCCCGAAGATTAGGGGTGAGCAAAACTTCGGTTTAACCGAAATAACCGACCGAACCGAATAGATTTGGAAATTCGGTTTGGTCAATTCGGAAGTTCGGTTTTATTTTTTAAAAATATCGGTTAAATCGGTTCGGTTATCGGTTTTGATTTTAAAAATATCGGTTAACCGATTTAACCGATCTAACATATTTTTATTATTTTTTTATATTTTTAAAATCAGTTTTTAATTTATTTTTTATAAATTTTTTACATTTTTTTACATTTTTCAAAAATATCGGTTAATTCGGTTACCGACCGAATTAACCGATATTTTATCGGTTCAGTTTGTTCGGTTTCTTAAAAAATTCGGTTTGTTCGATTTTGTAAAATAAAATTTGGTTTTTTCGATTTCGGTTAATTCGGTTCGATTATTAACCGAATTAACCGAATGCTCACCCCTACCGAAGATGATGATATTCTGCTTGGTCTCACGTGGTCAAACAGTGACATAAGACCCGGTCACATCGGTTAATCAACCCAAATTTCCCGGACATAATGAAGCAGTTAATGGTAAATAATGGGGCAAATTATGGGGAGGTGGCCGAGAGCAATTAGTGGGGGAATTAGTGGAGGTTAATGGCCTAATTAATGGACTAATTTTCTTGTATTAAAAGGGAGAAATGGCAATGAAAAAGGGGCTTTGGACTATCCATAGCAAGAGAGCTCTCGGCTCTCGAGGCTGAGGAAGAAAAAAGAAAATTGATCCTTAAATTTTTGATGTCCATTGCTTGTATGGAAAAGCATTGTAAATATCATTGTTTATAGTGGAATTCATACTGGACTAGGTCCCGTGATTTTTCTCTTCATTTTGGGAGGTTTTTCACGTAAAAAATCATGATATCCTATTTATTTTTTCTATTGCGTTTACTCAACCGAATATCAAAAATACGGGATCACATCATTGGCGCTGTGGGAAACTAAATCTAAGGCGTAGAAGATGAAGAGAAAACAGAACGATTCGAGGCATGAATGATGGTTTTCAGATCTCCCCAGAAGCCGGATCCAAAGAAGAATAGAACGAAGATAAAAAAAAAATTCAGATTAAAAACCATTGATTTCAAGATGCAGGGGACAAAATTTGTTTCATGGGTCAAAGAAGTTTGTTACGTTGGGGTTGGAATGTGCACTGGAGTTCAGGAAAGCCCTTTACTCCCAATTTTTTCGTGGATTTGAACCACCGCTCGTTGACGTCTACCTCGTTGAGTTCTTTATCTCCGTAATAACAACCAGATCGGTCGAGGAAGAAGAGTCGATCGGCATTTTTCATGCCGTTATATCCCATCCTCTGTTGCAAATGGATTCGTCTGGTTGATGAGCAGAGAATTAACGCTACTGCCCAAGCTGAAAGGAATTTCAAACTCGATAAAAAAAAACAGTGATGCGATGTAGAGATCGAGGGAAATTCTCTCCATCTCCATGGCGGCAATTTAATGACGCTGCCAAAATCATGAATTATACGTTTCAGCTTGCAGTCAAAGATAAGTGTCATTCGTCTTTTTCTTTGGACATTTTTTTATCATTTTCTTTGTTTAATTGTTGCTAACCTCACGAAACCTGAGAAAGAACGAGGGATGGCTCCTTGGAATTAATCACCCAGCACCTTTTCTTGTGTCATGGTGTCTTTCGAAGAATGATTGAAAAAATAGCAACAAAAATGGTTTCATTCATGCCACTCTGCCATGATTACAACCACATTGTTCCTTACTTTGAGGTACTCTCTCGAATGCCTAAATTGAAATTGAAGGTGACATTGGCGATGGTTTTACCTTGGTAATTCAGTTCCTTAATTGTGATAAATCGACACTGGTGTAATTATGTGCTATATATCAGTGATTATTGGTGTTCCACTCGGTGCATTTTTAGTTGGTTTTATGACTGTTTTCTTTATCTATTTGTTGCAAAACAGGTATATGCGTATCATGTGTTCGGTGAATTGTCAGAATTTACCATTTTCATCTCCAGCTGCAAGCTTAAAGTGATGGGTCCAAATCATTGAAGAAAAGAGAAGTTCCTAATGATGCTTATTCCACGAAAATTGTGGATTTCTTGAGGAAAGTAGTTGTATCATATTATTGATAGGGGTTGTAGCCGAGCCCATTGTGTGGAGAATAGCTTCTGGATCTTTGAGATTTGTTTCAAGGATCTATATATATTTGGGGAAGATGATACACCTCTGTTTTCTTTTGGTCCTTTGGTGCCTACTTCATACTTTCCAAAGCGGGGAAGCAGTTGAAAAGCATGAAATCTCGAAATCAAAGAGTGGTGGATACTTTGGTGCTCGGGATACTATTTGGACTTTAATACTTGTTTAATATCAAACTTTTGAGTCACACTGGGGAGTTATGGACTGAGTTACTACTGAAAAGTTTGTGGTTTAATTGAAATATGGAGGTCGAGTCGAACCTCTTGAGTTCGAAATTCTTGGTTTCTGCACGAGGAAATCTGCCCATGCCGACTGTGGGTGGTGAAATTGAGGAGTGAAAAAGAAATTTGGAGATGTTCTTGGTCCAGCAAGAGAAATTCGAGATAAATGATGGAGTTATGGATTCCAAGGACGGGAGTTTTGTTGCAATAATTTATTTGAGCTATGGAAGTGGCAATATGTGTAAGGCCCTCGTACCGTATTATCGGAAATCAGGTTTAGCTTCTCAACATTTTTGTGATTTATTTTATGTTAATCAAATGGTTGAGAATAAACATGAGGAATATTATCTTTGATAACAGCTGGATATCGTAAACATTTTGTAAATGTGATGTCCCGATATTTGATAATGAGAATTAAGTACAATTTGTACATTATTTTGTTAATTAGTTAGAAATTAATTAACGAGAATATAATCTAATTAATGAGAGTGAAAATTGACCTTGTACATGTCAATTGACAGTCGGTCAGAACATGGTGAATGACAAATATATTTTTGGAATATTCGGATTAACATCGAAATTTTGTTAAAATAATTTAATAAATATAAAATCTGTATTAAAGCGAAATATTTAATTTTTGTGATTCAAATAAGTACATGAAGTTAGGTGTGGACTGTACATGTGATGCACATGCACCAGTACACCGGTGACACCCCGATGTTCATAATTGGTCGGGAATTAATATATATCGGTGTAGGATGTAAAACACATAGTAAAACGTGTAAAACATACACAGATCACGGACACACACTAAAAGGTGCGAAAACACACACTTCGAGCGATCACCGACCACCGCATATAAATCCACTCCGTTCGCCGCCGTCCGACCACCTCTCGCCAAGACCGATCTACCACGTGTTCACAACTCAGAGGCGAATCTTTCCATTCCAAATAATCGAATTTTGGTGTTCGAAAAGTGGTTCGATTTGGTCTGAAACGAACGAAGTTGAGAGAGTTAGGGTTTCTGCGATTTTGGTTCGATTTCTTCGAATCTACTACGAATTGGAATCAACCAAAGCACTGAATCTCTTCCTTGCAACTGGACGAAACTTTCTACACCGGTCGCCGCCTATACCGCCGCCGGAGCTCGCCGGAATTGTACCAAATGCGTGCGTGAACTGTGCGAAATTGGGTAAAATTTGATATCCGATTTTTCCCACTTTGCTTCGATAATTACCAACTAAGTTGGACTATAATTGTTGAATAATAATTTGAATTGGTGAAAAATAATTTAGCAAATTAAATTATGATGTAATCGCATCAATTTAATTACCCTAAATTGGTTAAGCTGTGACTAAAATTGATAACTCATTTTTAATGATTGGTTTATTGAATTGTGAATTTATATTGATATACAGTGACTACTTCGACCCTACAAGCTCAAGTACTCTTGTAGATCGAGAAAGAAATGTATGTTGCGATCGGGTAACATACGACATGTATCTGTATCATTTGATATATGATTTGTTGTTGAATTATGTGACTTACGTGGCTACGTGATTTTATTTAAATTATGTGGCATTCATAGCATTCATAATTGCACATCGATGTATGAAAATAAATGTTTTGTTAACACACATCAGTTTTTATACATACATCGATGCATGACATACACGTTGAGCTATATTCTTGAATACCCTGATATTTCTTGGATTCTGATATCGAACATTGGGGATTGGTACTGCGATACTATGTTGGCATTACATGGCCCGATATGCATAGGGAATCGTGGTCCCCTTTGATTGATATGATTTGTTGAGACGGGGATTGGTGGCACCTTGCTGATGTCATCCGTCTGGATATCCCTATATGATTATGTGATGTCAGGACCTGGGGTTGGTGGCGCTTTGCCGAAGTCCATCCATCTGGATACCCTATAGGCTTGACAGGCTCGAGCTATTCTGATATGGTTGGACTTTCGTTTATTGATTCAGATATACCCAGTGGATGGATGTACGATATGATACCGACATGACATGACATGCATTGCATTGCATTTCATTTCATATATCATTATATAGATACATGATGTATATTCTATGATCGTTCCATATTGGGATTTTGCTCACCCCCAAGGGGGACTGTTGTTGTCTTTGTGTGTGGACAATGGCAGGTTATACAGGTGGCGAAGACCCAGAGAGGGCATGTCTGGTGGAAGCCACACTTGAGAGGTTTATTCTTTTGTTTATCCCAGTATTATATGTATATGTTTACCAGGGGTTTAACCCTGTGGTGTGTGAGGAGTTTATGTATTTTAGTTTATTTCACCAAGTGTGGATATCTGTTTAGCAAGTTGATTGGTGTATGATGGATATGAAACTGGTGGTATTTATATATTTTCAGTAGATGTTGATTTGGGTTGGTGGTATGTTCCTCGTGCAATGAGGTCATTTCGAAATTTTTAGGGCCACATGTTAAGAAATATTAAACAAATCTTCCGCTGTTTACGCTATAATTATCATTGTGTGATCATTAATCACATGTGTAGGATTGGGCCCTCACAATATTTGTTGGGATATACCCTAAGACATGTCATTAGATGATTGTTTATGACATACAATGTATTATGATTTTATAAATGGCGAATATCTGTGCAATATGAATTGATATATAAGTTAATGTCCTTAGAATAATATTGTATTATTCTTAAAGATTGTCCATAGTCAAGTATTATCATAATTAAGGATAATGATAATACATTGAGACTAGTATGTTTTGATTGATGAATTATTCATGGATATGAGATATCAAATCAACACATGGGTACATGTTAGAGAACAATGTATTTGACAGACCCACCATGAGAATGCTACATGGATAGTTATATGAGTGTCATAAGCAATTCTCATAGTGATAATAATGTATGTAATCCTTACGACTTGAGATCATCAGAGATCCCAACATAATGAGTTATGTATCTTGATATTGTCAAACGTTACCTGTAACAGGGTGAACTATAAAGGCAACTATTGGATACACTACGAATTATGTAGAGGGATGTTGATTGATCAAGATAGGATTTGTCCCTCCTATATAACAGGAGAAGTGTTTGGGCCCTTGATCAAGTAAGACTAAAATGCATGGCCATGCTCGAATGAGTCGTGTGACTATTCCATGACTCGTGTTCAATCTAAACACATGGACAAAGGGATTAAGTTACATGATTAATATTATCACAAGTTCTAAGGTTATGTCGAGTCAAAGACATTCTTGTAATTTGGGTAGCCTTGATGTGTTGCTAGATACCGCTCATTGCTTGTGACGTAAAATGAGATTTTATGTCACTGCCAACATTACAAGATCCTATTGGGTTGCACAAAAGATTAAATCGATAAAGGGAATTAAATTCATGGGATGAATTAAATAATTAAGAAGAGTCTTAATTAAATGATTATAAGGATTTAATTAAATCATGGGTTTGGGCCCATGAGACTTTAAGAAAGTCTTGAACCTTAATTAAATCTTATAATATAAATACAAGGTTATGATTAATTGTTAATCACACAAAATTCATAAAAATAACCTAGCCTCCACTCACCAAGCTCTAGGCCGCCTCATCCTTCTCCTCTCACGGCCGCCGTCGTTTGCTAAGGAAATTGTTTGGTAGTCGTTGATCGGTTTTGAACCGTGAGTTTGGTTTTGGTTCAAGAATAAGTCTAGCAACTTGTTCTTGAACATCCCTTGTTCGATTTGATCGTGTGGATACCGTAGAGGCAAGACCTTGGAGGTGTTGCTCGTGACTCGGAATTCGTTGGACGTGGTGCTTCGTGGATTCTGCTCAAACACGCTACAAGGGTGAGACTCTTATTATCTCTAATCCGATATGACCACTTTGTATAGATCCGCGGTTCTAGTAATCCAAAATTTTAAATTCCGCTGCGTTGTGTGCTTGTTGGATTACTTACAGTGGTATCAGAGCCGTGTACAAAGCTCATATCGGATTTATGTGGTTAATTGTTTATTCATATTTAGATTTGTATTGCATGCTAATAAAACTGTATATAATCATATATGATATGAGTAAATCGAGTTTGTGTAATTATCGTAAAATTATATTTGATATAATTAAAGTTTATTGTATACGATACATGAAAGGCGCAAAACCGAGCCCAAAGCATGAGATGGTTCGGCCACCACCATCACAAATGACACACGGCTGTCACAAGAGGGCTAGGGTTTTCGAACCCTTGGCTCGAGATGGTTTAGCCGTTGTGGCTAATAATTGTGCATGGAAGTGTCGAAACAATGCTAAGGTTTTAGAATTTTTGGCTCGATTAGATGGTTGGCGGCTTCCTCCACATGAGAGCTAGGGTTTTTCGAACCCCTTGGCTCGAGATGGTCGAGCCGCCACCGTCATAATTCGTGCATGGTTGGACCGTGGCTCGTGGCTAAGAATTTCGAACCATGTGGCTCGATGAACATGGGGTTTGGAACCCTAGCGGCGCCGCATGTGCTCGGACCATGGCTTGGGCTAGGGTTTCGAACCCTAGGCCCATGCATGGTCCAGCCGTGTGGTTAGATGGGTCGGACCCATTTGGTTCATGTTTTGAGTCGCATCAATTTTCGTGGCATGTGATGTCCCGAGCGTACGATAATTCATAAAATTTATTTTACTGTTTTATTGGGATTAAATTTTAAAATGTGTAGAATTTAATTCATTAATTGTTATTGCATGTTATATATGTTGTTTGAGCATGGTGCATGGTTATAGCCCTTTAACCTATTAGATAGGATTTGTTAATGTTTGTAATTTAATACGGCCTGCGAGTCGTGCCTTCTCTATTTTTCTGAATGTATTCCCTCCCCTATTCCCCCCCTCGAATGTAACTCGAGGAATTCTCTAAATCATGTAATTGTTATATAGTTTAGTTAGAATTTTATTGATGGAGATCAATGAAGATGGACCAAGGTGCCGGGATGAGGAGGCCATTCACAAAAGGGAGCCAAAGAGGTGCTTGGAGAAGTAACCTTAGGGTGACCTTTAGGATTTTCTCATTGGCTTGAGAAAATCATTAGATGGGGCTATAACCATGTCACGTTTACTTTATGTTGATGTATGAGATGCATGTTTACTGTTTTATTTAATATTGATGCTTATATATATATGTAGATATGTATATATTCATATATGTACCGGACATATTTTCAATATTAATAAAATCATGAGATCAATAAATCCCTCTTATAATATTAAGTTTAAGATGTCTTCCAATTAAAAATACTCGTCAAGACTTCGATTGAACATGTGTGGGTTTGCCAAAGCAAAGCACCGTGACAATCTTAGTAAGGCGCGAAAGGATAAATGTGATATCCGTATTATTTTAAAAATTGGGTTCGACTTAACTAGCGTTATCTCAATAGGATTGGGAACCTAGAGGCATGGGGTTGGATAATAATTCCTTAGATGAATTTGAACAAAGCGTTGTTCGTCCAATCATCCAAGAATTACATATGATGTAATTGACAAAGTGTTGTCTACCTAAATAACCGAGTCTTGGGCGATTAGCCAAAGCTAACTCAAGATTAAGTGAAATATGGATCTTGGCCCACTAAAGTTCGAGGGTTGATAATTTTAAACAAAATAGTGGGAGTGTCATTTAATATAAGACAATATTAAATGATTAAAATCATAAACTTATTTTGCATATTTATATTGTAGATATCCATGGCAACCAACAACAATGCTAGCACATTATCATTGCGATCGGTCCTTGAGAAGGACAAATTTCCTAGACTGGTATATGAATTTGAGGATTGTCCTCAAACAAGAAAAGAAGCAATACGTCCTAGAGGAACCCTTACCTGCTGAGAAACCTCCATTGACGGCTGCTAAAGCCGATAAAGATGCTTATAAGAAGCATCAAAATGACTCACTTGATGTTGGGTGCCTTATGCTTGCCACCATGAACTCTGAGCTTCAGAAGCAACATGAGGAAATGGAGGCGTTCGATATGATCGAGCATCTAAAGCAACTGTACCAACAACAAGCAAGACAAGAGAGGTATGCCGTCTCTAAAGCGTTGTTCCAGTGTAGAATGGTAGAAGGAAGTCTAGTTGGAACTCATGTACTCAAGATGATTGGGTATATTGAGAATCTGGAGAAGCTGGGTTTTCCTTTGCACCAAGAGTTGGCCACTGACGTGATCTTGCATTCGTTGCCTGAAAGCTTCAGTCAATTTGTCTTGAATTACAATATGATTGAAATTGAAAAGACTCTACCACAGTTACTTGGCATGCTTAGGACTTTTGAAGCAAATAGCAAGAAGTCTAAGCCTACAAATGTTCTTATTGTGAATAATAGCAAAGGAAAGACTAAAGCTAAGAGCTTCAAGAAGAACAAGAAGGTCCTTGTTAAGTCTAAGCCACATGCTTCTGCACTAAAGCCAAAGGGAGGAGTGGCAAAGGAAGGGAATTGTTTCCATTGCGGTGAGACCGGTCATTGGAAAATGAACTGCAAAGCATATATGGAGGATCTTAAGAAGACGAAGGGAAGTGTGACTTCCACTTCAGGTATTTTTGTTATAGAAGTCAATTTATCTACTTCTACATCATGGGTATTAGATACTGGATGTGGTTCTCACATTTGTATTAATGTGCAGGATCTCAAAAGGAGTAGGTTGTTGGCAAAAGGCGAAGTAGATCTCCGAGTGGGAAATGGAGCAAGAGTTGCTGCATTAGCTATAGGAGATTATTCATTATCTTTGCCTTCCGGTTTATCTTTAGATTTAAAAGATTGTTATTTTGTGCCGTCGATTACCAAAAACATTATTTCTATTTCTTGTTTGGACAAGTGTGGATTTTCATTTATGATAAAGGACAACTGTTGTTCTATTTATTCAAATGATATGTTTTATGCAAGTGCACAAATGATTAATGGTCTTTATATATTAAATCTAGATATGCATGTCTATAGAATAAATACTAAAGGGATTAAGAATAATGATTCTAATCCAACTTATCTCTGGCATTGTCGCTTGGGCCATATAAACGAGAATCGCATATCAAAACTTCATAAGGATGGAGCATTGGATTCATTTGATTTTGAATCATATGAAACATGTGAATCTTGTTTAATGGGAAAGATGACTAAGGCCCCATTCAAGGGACATGTTGAAAGGGCAAATGTTTTATTGGGACTAATACATAGTGATGTATGTGGACCAATAAGCACACATGCTAGAGGTGGTTTTCAATACTTCGTTACATTTACTGATGACTTCAGTAGATATGTGTATGTGTACCTAATGAAACATAAGCATGAAACCTTTGAAAAGTTCAAAGATTTCAAGAATGAAGTACAAAACCAACTTGGCAAAAGTATCAAAATCCTTCGATCAGATCGAGGAGGTGAATACTTAAGCAAAGAGTTTCATGACTATCTAAAGGAGTGTGGGATAGTCCCACGACTCACTCCTCCGTATACTCCACAATGGAATGGTGTATCCGAGAGGAGAAATCGAACCTTGTTGGACATGGTTAGATCAATGATGAGTCATGCAGATCTTATGATATCCTTTTGGGGACATGCTTTAGAAACAGCAATATTTATACTGAACCGTGTTCCATCTAAATCAGTGGAAAAGACACCATATGAGATATGGACTGGGAAGCGTCCTAGTGTGTCTTTTATAAAGATTTGGGGTTGTGAGACTTTCGTGAGACGTCACGTCTCTAACAAACTTGGACCCAAATCTGATAAGTGTTTATTTGTGGGGTATCCTAAGGAAACGAAAGGATACTATTTCTATTATCCCACCGAGAACAAAATGGTTGTTGCTCGGGCTGGTGTCTTTCTTGAAAGAGAATTTATTTCTAGAAAAACCAGTGGGAGACAAATAGAACTTGGTGAAGTTCAACCACAAGAAAACATTGAACATGCTATTGAGATGGAAACAGAGCAGACACCACAAGCTGTTGTGGATAAAGTGCCTGCTCAAGAGACACAAGCCCAGCGTAGGTCTGTAAGAGAACACCGGGAGCCACAGAGATATGGATTTCTTGTGACTCAACAAGGTGACTTACTACTTATTGATGAGGATGAGCCGTCATCTTATCAACAAGCTATAATGGGCGCTGATTCTGAGAAATGGCAAGAGGCCATGAAATCTGAGATGGAATCCATGTATGCAAACCAAGTATGGACTTTGGTTGACCCACCTGAAGGGGTGAGACCCATAGGGTGCAAATGGATTTTCAAGAAGAAGACCGACATGGATGGTAATGTACAAACCTATAAAGGTCGACTGGTAGCTACAGGTTTCAAACAAATTCATGGTATTGACTATGATGAAACTTTTTCACCAGTTGCCATGGTTAAATCCATAAGGATTTTACTTGCAATAGCTGCATTTCATGATTATGAAATCTAGCAGATGGATGTCAAAACAGCTTTCCTTAATGGAAATCTGCTTGAGGATGTGTACATGACACAACCCGAGGGTTTTGTCGATCCAAAGGATGCTGGAAAGATATGCAAGCTACAACGATCCATTTATGGATTGAAGCAAGCTTCTCGGGGTTGGAATCTTCGTTTTGATGATGCAGTCAAAGAGTTTGGTTTCATCAAAAAAGTAGATGAACCTTGTGTCTACAAGAAGGTCAGTTGGAGCATAATTATCTTCTTAATATTGTATGTAGATGACATACTTCTAATTGAGAATGATATCCCTGCCTTACAATCTATAAAGATTTGGCTAGGGAATTGCTTTTCTGTGAAAGACTTGGGTGAAGCCACCTATGTATTAGGAATCAAGATCTATAGAGATAGATCGAGAAGATTACTTGGCCTAAGTCAAAGTACATACATAGACAAAGTGCTAAAACGGTTTAGCATGCAAGAATCAAAGAAAGGATTCGTGCCTACGACACATGGAATATATCTCTCGAAGGAACAGTGTCATTCATCACCAGATGAGAGACAACAGATGAGTAAGATTCCATATGCATCAGCTATTGGATCTATCATGTATGCCGTGATATGTACTCGTCCCGATGTATCGTATGCTTTGAGCATGACGAGCAGATATCAAGTTGATCCAGGTGAAGGTCACTGGATTGCAGTCAAGAACATCCTGAAGTACTTGAGAAGAACTAAGGATACATTCTTGATTTATGGAGGTGAGGAAGAGCTCAATGTAATGGGTTACACTGATGCAAGCTTCCAAACCGACAAAGATGATTTTCGATCGCAATCTGGATATGTGTATTACCTAAATGGAGGTGTTGTGAGCTGGAAGAGTTCAAAGCAAGAGACAGTAGCCGATTCTACAACGGAAGCTGAGTACATTGCTGCCTCAGATGCAGCAAAAGAAGCTGTTTGGATCAGGAAGTTCATTTCTGAACTTGGATTGGTGCCTAGCATTAAAGATCCGATAGAACTCTATTGTGACAACAATGGAGCGATCGCATTGGCTAAGGAACCTAGATCTCACCAAAGATCCAAGCACATACTTCGGCGCTTTCATTTCATTCGAGAAATCGTTGAAAGGGGAGATGTTAAAATATGCAAAGTACCAACATATGATAATGTATCTGACCCATTGACGAAGTCACTGTCACAACAGAAGCATGATCGTCATACTAGATCTCTAGGCATTATGTATATGTCTGATTGGTCTTAGTGCAAGTGGGAGATTTGTTGGGATATGTCCTAAGACATGTCATTAGATGATTGTTTATGACATACAATGTATTATGATTTTATAAATGGCAAATCATTATTATATATTATTCGAATATCTGTGCAATATGAATTGATATATAAGTTAATGTCCTTAGGCTCCGTTTGGAGTGCTGTATAAGAAAAGTAATCTTTGTATTACTTATCATATCCCATGTTTTTTTTCGATTTTTAACACAAATTATCCCACCATATTTATCACACTCTAATCCCACTTTATAACAAAATGACATAAATGCCCCTTCCCGCCTTTTTCACTATCTCAAAATTTGGAATTCCCGCCAAAAAATAATAATAATTATTATTATTATTATTATTATTATAATATATATACGTGCATGTAATAATAATATAAATTATATATATTACTATTATTATTATTATTATTATTATTATTATTATTATATATATGCATAAATATATATATTATTATGTAATAATAATAATTATTATTATAATATGTTATTAATATAATAATTTTTTATATTATATATATACTATTATTATTATTATTATTATTATTATTATTATTATTATTATTATTATTATATGTATATAAATATATACAGATGCACGCACGTATATTTATATATATATATATATATATATATATATTTATTATGTTTATTATTATATATTATGATTATATATATATATATATATAATATTATAATAATGTATATAAATTATATATATATTACTATTATTATTATATATGCATATAATAATATATATATTATAATTATGTTATTATATATATCTATTATTATTTCTGATTCTTCTTCTTTTCTCTTCTGCTTCTTGTATTCTCTTCCTCTTCTAATCTCTTTCTTCTTCTTCTATTCTCCTGTCCTCTCCTATCTAATATTCTCTCTTACTCTTCTTCTTATATATCTCTATCTACACCCGAATATCTATATTATATTTTTATTATTTGGTTATTCTTCTTATTTATTTATTTTATTAATATTATAATATATTTTTTATTATTATATTGTAATGTAATAATAATATATATTATTCCATATTATATATACTTTATTATTATATATATACATACATACGTATATATATATATCTTCTAATTAATATTATTTTATTATTATATTATAATGTAATAATAATATATATTATTACATATTATATATTATTATTATTATTATTATTATTATACATACATAGGTGTATATATGTATATTATAATTAATCTTATACTTTGTTATTATAATAATGAGGGTATTTTTGTCATTTTATCAAATAATAATCCTTATCAACAATCTTATCCTCCAATCAAACATTATATAATTTATCACATACTATTTTTACAATCATTTCACAAATTTCTAATCATTACATTAATTATCATATCCATCACTTCAAACGGTACCTTAGAATAATATTGTATTATTCTTAAAGATTGCCCCTAGTCAAATATTATCATAATTAAGGATAATGATAATACATTGAGACTAGTATGTTTTGATTGATGAATTATTCATGGATATGAGATATCAAATCAACACATGGGTACATGTTAGAGAACAATGTACTGGACAGACCCACCTTGAGAATGCTACATGGATAGTTATATGAGTGTCATAAGCAATTCTCATAGTGATAATAATATATGTAATCCTTACGACTTGAGATCATCAGAGATCCCGAAGTTATGTATCTTGATATTGTCAAACGTTACCTGTAACAGGGTGAACTATAAAGGCAACTATTGGATACACTACGAATTATGTAGAGGGATGTTGATTGATCAATAATTTGATACGAGTAATTACTTAACTCAATTTCTTGTTACCCACTCGAATCAGAGAAGTAGTAGATTTGTTCCGACCAAAACGAAAATGAGCTAGAGTTATTGGTCTTGATAAAATGCAACCAATTATGTCTACGCCTTCAACTCGTTCTAAAAACATGGATTCCATGTAATAAGCTTTTGATATTCATATTTTTCCTCGGAATTAAATAACCTTTCCATAATATTTTTATTTTATAAAAATATTATATGTAACAAAATAGTAAAAACTAGTACTTTTGTAGGGCAGACTTAATAAACCAAAGAGAAAATCTGCAATTTGAGTTCATCAACAAATTTGAATCGTGCACTAGTGTCGAATGCCTTTTGATTCATGGATCTAATCCCTGATAATTATCACACAGTTGTAGGAGGGGGAAACCTGCTTTTTGATAGATGAATTTGATCAATCTGCAAGTTTTTCAGCGCTACCCCATTAGATCTTCGCTTCCAAATATTCACCTCATTGACGCCGACGCCCGCTGGCGTCACCCTCTTCATCACCGGCAGCGGCGGATCCATCTCACCAATGTCAATCACAGCCTCAACATAATCCGGATCACAAAAATCATCACGATCGTATTTCTTCAGATGGGTCATTTTCAAATTACCCATCCTGATCATTTCCCTGGTAGTCCTGCAACTCTTGGAACCAATTCTCCGGCCGCCGGAGGAGCCTGAAGAAACACGAGCATTAATGGTGGTGGTTGGCGGCACAAGGGTTCTGCTGGAAAACATTGTAATCAGCTTCGAGTAATTGTGCGAGTGTTGAATGTTGGTCGTTCTGGTGACTGCGGAGGAGGCTGAGGAGGCGGCGTGGGGGATGCCAATGACTCTGTTCTTTCTTTTGACTTGACCTATACAACTAACTTTTGGTGATGAAGGGTCATCGGATCGATCTATGGTGTGGCTAAATCTTACGTCTTTAATGGAAAAGCGGCAAAACGTCGGGAAGACGAAGCTATTCCGGCTGCCGCGGAGACTGTGTTCTGATCCTTTGCCCATCGCTAGTATGCATAAATGTGTGATTATGGTGTTCAGTGTTTTTGTATTTGTTCATTCATGAATATGTGGGGACATCGCAGAAAATGTGAAACTGAATGGCCATACCTTCTTTAAGTTAAAACTAAGTTCAGCCCAAATACTAATTATTAATTACGTGAGCATCGAACGAACCGAATCGAGTCGAATATGAAGAAAATTTTAAGACTCGAATTCGGCTCGAAATAAGTCTATTCGAGTTCGAGCTCCATCAAAGTTTGAATAATTTAAATTTTTTGGCTCGAGTTCGAGTTTGGCTCGAAAAGTTTGAACATGCTCGCGAGTTATTCGAATTATTACTCGAAAATAAATACTCGAAAGGCTTGAAATATATTTATTTAATATAAAATTATATATATTAATAAAATATCTATCGAACAAAATTATTTAGGCTCGAGTTCGGCTCGAAAAAAGTTCGAACATATTCGAGTTCGGCTCGAATTCGATAATTTCGAATACGAATTGAATATTTTTCGAGTCAGCTCGAAAAGCTCAAGAACATGCTTAGTTCGTTTACACCCCTACCTAAGCATTTTCTCATGTCTTAAATAATTATTACTGTTTAACGATTGTAAAATAAAAAAATATATTATTTATTTGATGTTCTCCCTCTAGTTATGAAATTTGAAAACACATCCATTCCAATTTAAACGGCCACCCGTAAGAGTTGTGTCTTTGATGTCTTCTATCAGTTTTATCTCTCGTATTTCTTCTTTGTACATTCTGTTATGGAAGTCAGCTCTTCCCCTGTCCGAACTTTTCGAATATTTGATTTGGGGGACCTAGAATGTTTCTGATAGTATCTGCATTCTTATGGCCAAACGAGATTAATTATATAGTGAATCTTTGTACCTTAGCTTCCATTCGTTGGTGTATAATGTATTTGGTTAGTTGGTTGTGTCGTTGGTGGTTTTGATTGTCAATGTATTTTGTCATCTATCTAATATATGTTGTTTCTTGCTCAAAAAAAAAAATAATAAGTGTTGAGCGACATCATGTGATATATATATATATATTTTATAAAAATAAATAAATAAATACATAGGACACCTCTTAAAGACGACATCAACCAACCTAGAAAGTTTTTATACACGAAATGTCTAAGCTCCTGTAAGTTTGTTGCATGCCTATAAATAAAAAGAAGACGAATTATCAGCAAACACTGTGCAAAAGAAAGAGTGTCGACTTTATTGTCTAAATTAATTGTATATTTATGATACGTACTACAAAAACATAAATATGAACGATAAATAGTTAAAAATTATAGTTCATCCAATATTTATCATTGATTCAAATGGTGTCAAGCTCCAAAACAAAGGATTTTGTGAATACAGCCTCTCATTTATTGGGCTATCTATATAACTTTTCCAGTTTTTGTTCTTTTATATTGATAAATTAACCTAATTTGTTATGATAAAAATAAAGCCTTTTTTAGTCTTTGAGATATGATGTAATATTACGTGAGCATATTCGTTATCTATCAACGTTATTATTTTATATTACATTCGAGAAATAGCTTAATTAATCAATTAGATGATTATTCAAAATTAAGACTAATGAGGTGTAACATGCAGCAGTATATCTTTATTAAGAAGCTAGTAGCCACTCTATTGCTCAACCCTTGTTAGTTAATGTGCATTTTATCAAAGGTTTTTTTTATTTTATTTTTTCGAAAAAATCGAGGTTATATTTACCTAAATAAAAAATTACTTTTTTAAAAAAAAAATAACTTTCCGATTCCAATTCAGCTCGGAGCCGGATCCGTTTTGTCCGGAACCGGTAAGATACCAGATCCGGGACGATAGAACCGATCCGAACCAGTATCTTACCGGTCGGAACCGGTTAGCCCGGTTCCGATTTCAAACCATACAAACCTATTCCGTTTTAGGTCAAGTCCGAATTGACCCTGCTCGGTAAGCATGCCTAGATAAAATCCATACGACATTGTTACCTCCCAAAATGAACGAAGGTAAAGGAACATGCGACCTTATTCTTAACACAGAGACATGAACCGCTTAATACACGGTGTCTTATAAGCCGACACTCACATTTATCATCACCTGCAGTGCACGTGATAAACTCGACTTGGCCATCCCTGTCTGTTCTAATTGAATAGTGATTATATTAATTATAATTATAATTATAATAATTAATAAGCGGACAAAGATAATTGGTATATCTATATTTTAAAGATATAAACCGTACATTATAAATAACTGTACATTTAAGTATCGTTTCAAGTTAGGGATATGATAAACATGACAACGATTAAAATTATGAGATGATAAATAATATAGTGTTATAAGAGCATCTCCAAGGGGGCGCCAGTTTGGCGTTGGACGCCAAAATGGCGCCCCCTCCTTTGCCCCAACGCAGCACCATTTTCTGCGCGAAAATGGTGCTGCGCTACAGTGCCACGCCATATTTGGCGTGGCAATGTAGCAATACGCCAAAATGGCCCCTTTTTTTTTTTTGTTTTTCTCTTATTTGTAAAAATGTTTAATTATTTATTATATTATTATTATTTACTATTTATTTTAATTAAAAAACTATAACTGAATTTTGGTAATTTTATAAATAATTATTATTAAATAGTATTAATTTTTATAATTAATTTTTTTTTTATAATAAATGTTTATAAAAGTTAAATTTAATAGTTGTTATTGATATAAAACTTGTTTATGAAGTAATTAATGATTATGTTAAGTTAATTAATTATTAAATTAAACTGATTAAATTTAATATTTATGTAAATGTAATTAATTTAATTTAAACAAATTAAATTAAATTGATAAATTATTTAATATAAATTTATAAATAAATATATAAAGAATAAAATAATAGTTATAAATGAAATTAAAAGGAATATTCTAGGGAATATTATTTATAGTGTAAAGTTTGAAGTAGATTGGTTGGAGATGAGTTTTGTATTTGGTGTAAAAATTACACTATTTTGGTGCAAAAGTTGCGCTAAAATGAAATTTGTGGTTGGAGATGGCCTAAGTTATATAATATTTGGTATGATTTTAAAATAATAAATTAATTTTATTGTTTATTGTGATGACTAAAGTATTATCACTAACTTCACAATCTTTAGATGAATGAGACCAAATTCCATTTGTCTCAGTCCAATCAAGGTTCTGCATGTTTTGATATATCTAGAATCCAAACGAGTCGGGTGATAACCTGAGAAGAACTCATTCATTCACATCTTGTCATCCTCTCTCATTTGAAACTATAAAAACAAGACACACAAACTGTAATCAAGTCAACAACTAAAGTTTTGGTCAAACTATAATTAGAGTTATTTAAACCAAGTTAACTACTTAAGTTGTTTAATCAAGTCAAATATTGAGTAAAGATGATATTTAAAGATACGAGATAAGATTGAGAAGTATTATCATAATTTAAAAGATATGATGAATTCTGAAAGATATGATTGAATCACAGAGGTAGTAAGATACTAGGACTCTTGAGGTTTACACTTTATAAATATTAGAGTAGCCTTTTATGCCAAAACAACTTGAAAATGTGACAGCCCGCCCAGACGGGTCGCCCGCCGTGTTCAATTGCTTGGACACAAGGCTACACTCAATTCAAAAACTTAATATCACTTTGAACTTTGTTTAGCGAAAACGTTTTTATTCTTATCGGATGTTTGACTTAATAACTTTTTACCCGTGACTTTTATCTTAGAAAAATTTGGGCAGAGCCTCCTCTTAAAAATAGTGCCATGTGATCTACCAGATCACTACAACCACAATAACAAAACCATAAAATTCCAAATAAACCAAAATCAGTCTTAAATACCAAA
The DNA here is from genome assembly GCA_907163345.1 of Haberlea rhodopensis. Classification (NCBI taxonomy): domain Eukaryota; kingdom Viridiplantae; phylum Streptophyta; class Magnoliopsida; order Lamiales; family Gesneriaceae; genus Haberlea; species Haberlea rhodopensis. The sequence continues at coordinate 1,291,709 of CAJQUN010000129.1, read as the reverse complement.
ATCAAACTAAAAACATAATAATTCATGTTCTCAAATATAACTTAAATTCTCAACATAGTTAAACTTGCATTTCATATCTAAATATCCTCCGCATAATCTAAGTCTTCAACTCCATCTGTAATATGTCACATTAAATGTAAATGTAAGTTGCAGCATTTTAATAGTAAGCATAATAAACATTTGATAAAATATCAAAAACTTCATTTTTCATAATGTGACGAAAAATAATACGATTTCATATCAAAATAACTTTCACATATATATGGTTTAATCCGAGCAGTTAACGGAATCAAAATTTCACAAAACGGAATCATAACGGAAATAACTGCACAGATAACCAACGAAACGTAACAGAAACGAATAACAATATCATAATCATATAATGTTTTAACATTAGCCATGTAGTAGTAACCATTAGCAATAGCCATGCTGTAATGAAACAAATGCATACTCAATTACGGATGTGACACAATGATATCATTCCAAACTATACCCGCTGGAAGAGTATCGACAGATATTATACCCCTCTGTCTTCGGGCAAAACGAAATGCGTTTCTTTATTCTCGTCGCCAACTAGCCAAAAGTATGCGCGTTTTTATCCTCGTCGCAATGCGAGACACAAAGAAACGAAAATGTCCATAGTTCACAAACCTCAAATCGTATTCACCGAATCAAGACAAACATGGCCTTTCAAAAGTAGTTTTTCACACACAATAAAATGTTACTCAAAATTCTATTTTTCAACAAAATACATTTCTTATCAAAAATCATATTTCATAAACAATTCTTGCATGCTTACTATTCAAAACATTTCAAAAATAAATAACATAAAGTACTTAAAATAATTTGCCGAAATGCAACTCCCTTTACGTACCTCAAAGCTTCCTATCAACGTTCAAGCTACAAACCTTCCCAAAATCTCCAAGATATCAAGGATTTCCTATTATCCATTTCAACATTATCAAAACCTTATTCATTTAACTTGGTTCTATAATAATCTAACATAATCCTAACTTATGTTATTCAACATGCTTAAGGAATGAACACCAATTTGTTTTTGAAAAAAATTTCAACATCTTCAAACAGAATTCCATTTCCGAAAATTACCATATCATCTCCTCAAATTACAGCCTAAATCTTTGAAATACAGATTACATTTTCGAACCAAAAATACCATTTCAATTCTTCCAAAATCCAATAACAATTCCAGTAACATATTTTCGAATTCCAAACTTAATTCCATCCTCAAATTTCAAAAATATTTTCGAAATGTTATCACATCCAGAAAAACTTCGAACAAAGTCTTCTAATTTTCAGAAAAACCTTCGAACAAGCAGTACCATTTTCGAACTCCATTTCTTACAAAAATTGGTGTTCTAGGCAACATTAAACTAACACTTCAATTAATCCAACTTCACTAAACAAACCCTCCAAAAACAGAAAAACATTCGAAACTTAAATATCAAAATTTCATACCAATTCTTTATGATTTCGGCTCCAATTCCGGTTTCCTCTCTGTTGCTTGCTACTGATCGGATTTGGAAGGATTTTCGAACTCAAAAATTGGAATTTACAAAACCTGAAATTTCTTTTCGAATCTCGACACAGACGGGAATGGATTTGTTTTCTGTTGGTAAGCTACTAAATAGCTAATCTATGAATAGGTGAAGGGACGAGAGTTATCGGCTGAATGTTGGGAGAAGAAAAGGCGAATGAGGCGAAACGATTAAAGAAATGAGGCGGACATTGAAGAAGGCGAAGGTAACGGACGAAGCAAGGTGAAGCGAAGGTGATCTGAATTGGAAGGAGGCGAAATAATTTTTGAGGAAAAAAAATCGTGATCAGATTACACGTTTTTCTCATTTTTTTTAAATAATTATTATTATTATTTACAAACTTTTCTAAAAAAAATCGGGTCAATAATTTTCTTTAAAAATTGGGCTATTACAGAAAATCTCTCACAATTCACAATATTTTCGAAACACACACTAGCACGCACTAAAAAATATGAAATTTTCAGCAAGGAAATGAGGAAATTAATCACGTTTTTGCCACCCAAATTCATTTAAACGGTTGGTTCTGTTTACTTAAATCGAAAGATTGAATCAGTTTAAACAATTGTGATAAAAATGAATTATACTGTAAATAGAGAAACAATATACTTAACACAACAAATAAATCGAATTACGAAAAACAGTAAACTTACAGCAGCAGTGATAAATCGAAGACTTAAGAACAAGAATCTGGAAACGATTCTGGACGAGGCCACAAAATATGAAAAGTCAGGTAGATGAAGAGTCATTTCAGAAATCTGAATAGTAAAAAGATAGGGCTGCCTTCAGGGCAGCGACAGGCGCGGCGCGACGAGTCGAGACGAGCGGAGCGGACAGACAGCGCGCGAGGGGCACCCATCTTTTCTACTTAGCTACACTCTATTGATTTGTTTCTCATTATAAACAAACCATAAGTGTCTCAACTTTTCAATGTGGGATTTATTTAGCCTAATTGACTATTCATAATTAACTTACCATAATTTTATTCTCATTAACAAATTAAACATACTTATTGAGTCTATTAAACACAACAATTATTATTATTAATCCCAACAAAAATACGCAAGAATCGTTTGTGATCTCTATAAGTGGGCTTTTGTTATATATTCGTTTCGTTTTCTAAAAATCATATGTATGTTTTGAAACTTCAATCGATTATGTTTATTACGTTGGATCTATGCAGTTCCGATGAAAATTATATTTTTTAATCACTCTAAATTTTGAAATCCGATTGGAAGAAATTCCTTTATGGCCCTGATGCGGTGGGATTGTAACCGTTTTTTTGACCTGATATGGTTGTTAACCGTTGTTCTGGAAAGTCCAGACCCTTTATTCGTGGGTGATCCGATGTATGACATCATCTTTAGGAGGGTTACGTCTAAAGACTTATATCAGTACCAAGAGGAAATTAGAGAATTTATTGTGTTTAACGTATATGAAAAATGTTTCTGATATGATACGTTATTTTATGGCTCGATGGGAGCAATTATAATAAGTTATGGCTCAATGTGAGCAATTGTGTTAAGATGTATACATACTGAGTGTTTTCCAAAACACTCACCCCTTACATCCACTCACCAGATAAATACGAATAAGAAATCGAAGAAGAAGATCAAATCAGTTTTGGAGATAAGATTTAGTTGATGTTGTTCAAGATTCCGATACCATTGATTCATTTAAGCTTCCGCGGATATTTGTAAGAAATATTTATTTTATGGATAAAAGACTGGTTTTAGTTGAATTCTGTATTACGATGTTTGTTGAATTTGAATTGTATTTGGAATCAACGCCAGTGTTATCGACCTCGGTCTCGGGGTGTGACATTTAAGTGGTATCAGAGCGAACCAGGTTCCATAATCCTGCTGGGAAAAAACTTCTGGTTGAAATATAATACCATATTATAAAATACAGTTAAAATAGACCAACTGAGAAGGAGATTCAGTTGGGTAAATATTGACATGTTCACAATTACACAACTCTAGATTTAGACTAAAATCAAAAGCGAATCAGAACTTTTTTTAATAAAAAAAAATTAAAAAAAAATAATAATAAAATATTAGAAAAAAGAAAAGTAAGCTACCCGTCGCCTGCCGCCTGCCCTAACACCGTTGTTGCTCGCCGGACGAACCACCAGCCCGGACGCCTCCTCACGACGATCACAATGACCAAATCTCAGGCGAATCAGACCTCGTCTTCCTGACCAATCACATGATCGAAGTAAGTCCCGCAACCCCGTTTGGCTCTTCCCGATCTCACCACTTCCGGAAAGCTATCAACAGATCCGACCAGTAGCGTAACAAACATGACCAGGCGAGCAAATACCCCATACCAATTGCAATATTTGTCCATCTATGATGACGATTTGCCGATCAAAGTCGCGCATATGTATGAACCCTAGGTGCCGAAAACTTGACCCTCAATTTCTCCGCCATCGGAATATTGTTTTCGAATCCAACCTGGTTTCATGACACTCTTGGCTAGTACATAAGAAGCCCTATATCATTTTTCATTTCCGGTCGCTGGAAGATGACGAAATTTCAGATCGAATGGCGTACCCATGAGCCCTAAACCCATGAAAATTCAACTTTCAATTTATCAATCACGGTACACCTTTTCCAAATTAAACTCGGGTTATTGATCTCCCCCTCAACCAATTTAAAGTTTAAGGACTCTGATCGACGGAATTTGGAACCCAATTTCGTGCATGTAAACCCTAAATGATTGTCCCTTTCTTGGCCAATGTCTCTGTCACCGCCACACCAATATTATTTTCTTTTAACCCTAACTATTGCGTCTCGTGGACAACTCAATTTCATCCTCAATTGTGAAAAACAATTTCTAGAGTCGCGACTATCATGCCGTCCAAACCAGATCTAATTCCCAAAAACACCATTCCTATACTTTTCCCAACTCTTGTTAGAGTATTACAACTTAAGTGCTTTACATTTTGTATATTTTGGGATACATAATTTAAACATCGGCCTATCTTGTGTATATGTTAAAAAAACTCAAAATTCCTTATTGCAATGAGATACGCCCGATCCTTTGAATTTTTGGGGCTTATTTTGTGGAATTTTAAATTCTAAACCACTCGATATTTTGAGTCCGTGTTTTATTGGCTTCATGTTCTCGATTGAGAGATTTTGTTTTGAAAATTTCATTTAGAGTGAAATCTCGGGCTAACTTGAATAGTCGAGGAAATGCCTTCCTTATTCTGATTTTACTCTTATTGTGATTCTTACAACTTAAGTAAGTATTAAATATTATTGGGACACTTAAGATACGATTTATCTACCCTTAATTGGGTATAGATTGTGGCAAATCGTGTTCAGACTTATAATGTTTATGGTTAGAACGAGAATAGATTCATCAGTCGCTTAGAATTTATTAAGTATATTAAAAATTCATTTTCTACATTTTCGATAATCCTTTTGAAATTCGATAAAATTTATTTCGATCAATGACATCATTTGTCTTTATTCAAATTTCTTTCGCATATTTTTTTGTTCTCTTTTTTTTTTTTTACAACTTTGGAGCTTTGTGAATTAATAGCGACCTTAGTTCTTTGCGAAATTGTCTCCAATATTCTTAAAACATATATACTTAGTGAGCCATATAGATTGACAACAATTGCCAATAGAACTTTAGAGATGCGTAACTTAAATCAAGACTGCAGTATAGGACAAGCGAAATATTGATCAGTACCTATCTAATTTAGCTGAACGTGTTGGAGTTTGACGTTATTTTAGGAATGAATAGATTAGTAAACATTACGCCTGAATTGACATTGCCCGCTTGTTTTTTTAGTTCATCCATATACATCATACTATGTCTTGCGTGCTCTATATTTCTCATTTTGATATAATCTCGTACTCAAAGTGACAGCTCACTTTTACTTCTTCTAGAGTATTTGAATCATACAATTTTATCGGAAGAGTTAAGGCAATCCATTAATTGTCTTATGGAGTTTCTTCGTCAATTTAAAGTAGTCTCATTTGTTCGGATACATATTCAAGTATTGATTTCCTCCGAAATAGTTCTTATATCTTATCTATTTCAAATCGTTTGAATTCATCTGAAACATATATTATTTGTGAATCAATCATTTCTAAAAATATGATCTTCATAGTAATCTTTTTGCTTCATAACATATCAAACTTTTGATCAATGTGGTTATCATTCTTCATATCAAAGCTTGATATATTTTTGAAACTTCATGTTTGCTTGAGTTTGATATGACCTTGATTTTCTTCATATCAAGAACTATTTTTCATCTAACATCTTGTAAACTTATTCTTAGTTGGTGAACAAAACCACATACTTTTTCTTTCTTTTCCATTTTCTTGGAATCAGTATTCATTCTCTTCACATGTGATTTAATCCTAGATTGATGTATGTCATCCTTGCAATTTCTTTTAGCATACAATCAATTATTTTTATTGATCAGTTTAACTCATCAAAAGTTTATCATTTTTGATCACTTCACATTCTCTTGTGAAATTTTTGAATTTTGTTGAAACAATCTTTTACATATCCTTGATTTATTGACAAATGAAATTCATTCAACTCAAAACATTGTTCGGTCGATTTCTCAAAATTAAGGTGCCTTCATTAGAGTACGTGGTGAAAGCACAATAGAAGCAATAACTGTAAAAATAGATTTTGGTTCGATTAGCTTAGATCTCAGTCGAGACTATAAACAAGTAGATGTAGAAAGTTGGTCTTGACAACTTCTATTAGCGACCCAAGATTGGACGACGACTTTGGAAGAGCTTTTGATAAACGATATTGCTCAAGTGACACTTAGTACCGCATATTAACCACAAACTAATGGTAAGATTGAGATGACAATTCAACCCTCGAAGATATACCATGAGTGCGTGCCTTAGACTTCAATGCAAATTGGAGCAAACTTTTATCCTTAAGCGAGTTGCTTTCAACACCAACTATCATAATCGAATCAAGATGGCGCTGAATGAAGCCTTTTACTAACGAAAATATAGATCACCCTAAGCTCGCTGAAGTAGAGGATCACAACGGACCTGAACTTGTACAATTCTCCGTGAATAACGTTACAATAGTTAGAGAGTGACTCAAGATAACACAAGACCGTCAAAAGAGCTGGACTGACTTGATACAAATGCGGATATAATTTGTAGTAATTGACAAAGTTGATGAAGGATGTTATTCGACATGACAACATATGAAATTTGAGTCGAAGATATGAATGACCATTCGAAATTTTAGAGTAAGTAGGAATGTTAACCCTATCATCCAGCTTCCAGCCTATCGAGGATTCATGATGTCTACCACGTATCACAACTAAGGAAGAATATTGCTGACCCAAATTATGTGCTTGAAGTAGAACCCTTTGTAGTCCAAGGAAACCCGAAGAAAATCTAAAGTACGGAGAAATATCGACGCGAATCGTAGATTGAAAGAATCAATTGTTGAGAAGAACGAATATTCTCTATGTCAAGTTCAATGATCTAACAATACGAAAAGAGAAGCTACATGAGAACTAAAAGAAATGATGCGTGGTAAATACCCCTATATTTTTCAAGATCTAATTGACCCAAGTTTCGAAGACGAAACTTCCTATAAGGAGGGAGGAATGTGAAAACCTGGTTTCCCAACCAAGTCAACAACTAGAGTTTTGGTCACACTATAATTAGATTTATTTAAACCACGCCAACTACTTAAGTTGTTTAATCAAGTCAAATATCGAGTAGAGATGATATTAAAAGATAAGAGATAATATTGAGAAATATTATCATAATTTAAAAGATATGACGGATTCTGAAAGATATGATTGAATCGCAGAGGTACTAAGATACTAGGACTCTTGAGGTTTACACTTTATAAATATCAGAGTAGCCTTCTATGCCAAAACGACTTGAAAATCTCTCACAATTCACATACTTTTCGAAACACACACTATCACGTGTGAAATTTTCAGCAATGAAAGGAGAGGAAATTCATCACGTTTTTTCCACCCAAATTCATTGAACACGCAAGAATCATTTCTGATCTCTGTAAGTGAGCTTTTGTTATATATTTGTTTCGTATTCTAACAACCATATGTATGTTTTGAAACTTCAATCGATTATGTGAATTATGTTGAAACTATGCATTTTCGATGAAAACATGATACGATGGTTAATCGTTGTTCTGGGAAGTTCACACCCTTTATTCGTGCGTGATCCGATGTTATGACCTCATCTTTAGGAGGGTTACGTCTAGAGATTGATATCAGTAGCACTAGAAAATTAGAGGATTTATTGTGCTTAACGTATATGAAAAATGTTTCTGATATGATATGATATGTTATGGCTCGATGAGAGCAATTACGATAAGTTATGGCTCGATGTGAGCAATTATGTTAAGATGTATTCATATCAATTATGATCCGATTATGATATATGTTTTGAAAAAATTATAAATATGTCTTATATGTCACATCGATTGGCCCCTACTTGCTGAATGTTTTCCAAAACACTCACCCTTTACATCTACTCCCCAGATAAAAGCGAATAAGAAATCGAAATCGAAAATCAAATCACTTTTGGAGATAATGATTTAGTTGATTTTGTTCAAGATTCCGCTGATATTGATTCATTGAAAGCTTCCGCAGATATTTGTAAGAAATATTTATTTTATGGATAAAAGATTGATTTTAGTTGAATTCTGTATTATGAGGTTTGTTGATTTTGAATTGTATTTGGAATCAACGTCGGTGTTATCGACCTTGGTCTCAGGCGTGACACAGACAACCTCAAGCAATGGGCAGCAACCCATGGTAAATCAAGAATTATATCCAGAACTGAATTTGTTATTCAATATAAAGAATACAGGCAAGTGTATCCAGTTGTCCAATGTAGCCGAAACGAATCAGCAGACAAAAATACGATCTTCACTACTCACAACACCGGTTTAAGAGTTCTTCAAAAAAACTAAGATCTCCCGTACAAACAAATATTACTCTTGACCCGATAATGTAATTTGGAAGATGAATCTTGAAATATGCTGAATGCATCCTCGCGTAGCTTCACATCAACCGCCTCCTATATCGTCCAGAAGCTAAAACAGCGGGTCAAGATTTTTTCGAGTCAGAAGGATATCTATAATAAAGCATTCCAAAGTGCCTCTTCCCCTTCGCCACATTTTTCGTGTACAAATTTGATGTTCTCTATGGATTTGCAGATTCCACTGCAGCTCCAGTCAAATGAGGCAATGCATACATTACCTGCTTCTGCCTTCCATTCACAATCTATGAATTTGAAATAAAATTTAGTTAAAATAACACCAAATAATGATGTGTTTAAGGTCGAATAACATTATTTAGTAACGAAATTTTGGAGGAACTGTACCTGGTGGAGTACCACAGCACATATTTCGGTCATCAATGTGCTCGACTTCGAGACCGATAAACCAAGAACCGAGTGAAACATCCTCATTAGCATACTTATGCAAAATGGGCCTAAAATTAATAATAAAAAGAAATCAAAATTCAATGTTTATGGGACACAAGATATTATGAATCTCAAGTAAAGTTTGCTTAAGGGTATATCCGAAAAGATAATCAAGAAATTGTATTCAGACTGCACTGAAAAGATAAAGAACTAATTTTAGTTTACAAAAATCACGCAACCCTTACTGATTGATTGAGATATATGTAGCCAAATCCTTCGAAATTGCATATATCTGTCCAGTTGCATGCCGGAAATATTTATTCCCTTCTTCTCCAAATTTCCAGTACTCCGGTTCATGGTATTTAACATTCCTGGATAACACAACGATTATCAAAAACAATCCCTGAAGAATCACAAAACAGTATGATCAAGTGAAAGTTAGAGCACTACTTTTGGGCAAGAACAGGTCCAGATTTCATACAGCCGATATAAACTCTCGGTTTAGATCGATGACGGGCTAGATTTGCAGCAAATGTACCTTTAGTAGCAAAACACTTGGTAAATAAAATTCACTGAAGAAAAATATTTCAACAGTTCTAAAGTGAAGGAATAAAAATGGTTGGAATCACGCACCCAAATTGACGTGGACATCATCATCGACCTTGACATAAAAATCAGCATCCCACATCGAAACCGCTGTGGCGAAGAAAGTTTTAGTTTTTGCTGTCAGTTCATGATATCCCTCGACATGCTCCTGTTAATTAAACGGTTTCAGCTCTTCTAGCTTAGGAATATATTTAGGAGGAACAAAAGCATAGTGCAGCATTGTCTTTTACCAGCCTAAGAAAGTCCTTATGTTGAGCTTCTTCCGAGTCAAGAGCTCTATCTAATATGCTATTAGATGTTGCACTGCATCAACCGTGAAAAATATATATACCCATTCAGCTTATTCGAAAAATTATAAAACATGAAGTACACGTTGCTTACAATTTCATAAAATCTGCAAAAAAATTACATCTTTGTTCGAATATTTTTTAAAAATACAATGTAATGATGGTGCATAGATGTATAAGGAAGCTAAATAGCATGAAAGTAAAAGAAAAGAATGTAATCTCGATGAATATATGCGACCAATTTACCTGTGACCAATCATAAATCTCACAACAATCCCCTTCTCTCGCTCCAATTTTCGAAGTTGTTCCCCTGATCAAAACGCGAACACCGTCACCCACATTTTCATATAAAGAACGGATACATACGGTGGGTGGTCGATAAGAGAACACCTATGGCTCACCTTGAGGCATCCAAGTCTCTCGGACAGAATCACGCCTCTTCCTGCTACTGAAAGCGGTATTGATACCAATTACCATAAATGCCTTCTTCCTAAGTGGCTCTTTATCAGAACTTATGGGTAATTTGTCGTTTTTTCCATTCTTCTGAGTACTTCGCGAGGCAGACAGCTCCATCTGAAGCATCGAAATCGACTTGTCCAATGACCTGAAATGGTATTCCAACATCATTTCACTGATAATTAATTGGTACTCACACGCAATAAGAGAACGGAACTATAAACGCACTGGATAGCTTGGTGGGTTCTGTACACCTCGTTCATTGCATCCTTGTCTTGATCTTCTATTTTCTAAAACAAAAACAATTAAACACTTAATACAACAATCTATCCAAACCAAGAACAAGTAAAGCAATAAAATTTGAATCTAATCTTGAAATTTTAAAAAATAACCATGTTCGTTACAATCTAAAAGACAAAAAAATACTCACAAAAAGTACACGAAAGGATCTCTAACCCAAATTTCTTGACAGGAAAAAAATTGAAAAATTGAATCTTTCAGGCTTCAATAAAAACAACAAAACACCTTCTTTTTGGTAGCACAGTCTTCAGACAAGGCCTGCAACTCCTGGTCACGCCGGTGCTGAGTGATAAGCTGATTATTGGATTCCAGAGGTACCCAGAATCTGCAAAACCCAGATCGATAACATAATCACCAGAAATCAAAATCCTCAAAAGTGAAAAAAAATTAAAAATTATAGAATGCAAGAACTCAAAATTGTTGTACTAAACATACTTGTTTGTGAATAACATCCCAAAGAAGAAGAAGAAAATGGAAAAAATTGGAACCCATTTCGCAGAAACCTTCCCAGTACTCTTACCCTTCATCGATCCTCTTCCCTTTTCTTTCCACAACGATCCACAGTAAGAAAAACACGAACGAGAAAATTTGAAGACAAAAACCCAAGATTCCCCAGCTACAAGTACGTAATGAATCGTGTGTATTGGTAGAAAAAAAGTGAGATCAGAGTATCAGACGCGTTTAGCGAATTAATTAATTTTGAATAAATTTCAAACAAAATTTAAATAACAACACTATTTTTGAAGTCGCCGAAATGGACATTGGACTTCTGACATCAAACGAATTATTATAGAATGTCTTGACAAAATTGTTTTGGTTCGGTGGCACTAAATTTCGGGGTTTTGTCAATATTTTGAATTAAACTACGATAATTTTGAAAAAACATCACAAATAAAAAATAATGTTTTATCAAGATTATTTTTCAAATTGTCTTCTAACGTAAAGTAGTATAATATCTCATTTAAGCAGACTATTATATAAATCTCTGTTATGAAATTATATATATATTTTTATATTCATTTACATAAACCACAATCTCATAAATTAATGCTTAATAAATTAATAAAAACCTTTTAGGAGTATTTGTATTTACGAAATATTAGAAAATTGCATAGTTGTTTACATATTATCCATTTTAATATTATTCATCATATAGATATATATATCATTAACTAATAAATGGTACTTAATTACAATTAACAAAATCAAGTTTTATGTTTTAAAAATGTTTATGAATGCCAATTGCAAAAATATATACTTCTTTCATTTATTAGACTTAATCAGAATCTTCTTATTATGTTAAGTTTTTTAAACTGCTTTATTGTTAGTTTTTTTTAAAAAAAAATTAAATAATGGTCCGCCACGGTGTTTAGTGTATAAGAAGGTAACTTTGTGGACATCCCATTGGATCACAAGTTACAAGAAGCTATCACAAAGTTAACGCTTAAACATGAAACTATGGATTAGCTCCATTTATGATTTTATACAAAATCAGGACGAATATTATATAGTAATATAGGAAATAAATTTATGATATCGTAGTTAGAACATAAATATAACTTTTTTTAAACTAAAAATGAAAGCAACTATTAGACTTCGCGAAACCCTGACAGTACTCTATCTCGCACCCCTGACAGCACTCTATCTCGCACGCAGACTACTGACGGAATATTATATAATAATATAGGAAATAAATATATGATATCGTAGTTAGAACATAAATATAACTTTTTTAAAAAAAAAAATTAGATTTTAAGATATTTATATAATATGTATTTAGCACTTTTAGGAAATAGAATGATACAACAACAATTTTTGTTGGTACCGCACTAGGCGCGATGCCAGACAGTGTTTTCAATATTCGGATATAAAATCGGTGCCCTTACTAGTTACATGTTCGACCTGTTCGACCGGTTGAACCATTGACTCAACCGGTGATGACGTCAGCATTATCTAATATCTATTTTAAGTTTTGTAAAATATATATACCATGTATTTGCTATAGTTTCAAGTTGTTCATAATAAAAAAAATATCATTACACCCTCGGGGCACAGGCCAACGCAAACGTGACTGTACAATGGATTCTTGTTAGCAATTACTTTGTATCTGTTATCGCTCTATGAAAATGGTTAACCTAAGTTGCTATAAGAATACATTTTAATCTCTTATAAATCATTTTAAAATTTCAAACATTAGTCAAGTGTGACAAGGGTATCACAAAAGGACGCAGTTTTGGATGGTCTAATGGCAAGATGGTGAAGAAAGGGAAATAATAGATAAATCCCTTCGTAAATGGTCATTGTGGAAAGTCATGCTGTTAATTCATTATGATTAATAGAAACAACAAGATTTGGGTGTTAATTAAATCAACGCGATCTTGAAGTTAATGCGCGCAGTCCATGATAAATCCATCCACGCAAACAAATTTGATAATCACCAAACTTTTTAACAAGATATGTGAAGCCTGCCTTAGTTACCTCCCACACAATAACACAAATACAGATAATATTTCAGGCCAGCTGCTTGCGTTTAGGGGTGTAGCTTGGTCAATTTTAACAGCATAAAATAGCTTCCAAAGTGTCCTTGTGCGAGGTATGCATCGCTTTTGATTGGCCAAGTCAGGAATGTTATGAGCAGATGGATTCGAGATCATACGTATGCTTACAGAATCCAGTATGTCTTCCGATGTAACTGACCTTTCTGAGATCATATTTGTTGTCTTTGCTGCCACACAATCATTTCATTTTTATGATAATATACTTACTCTTGAAACTGTATTGTGGGTTATAATTGTGATTACTATTAAGAATACATGTGGTTCCAACTCAAAATTAATTGGTAATGAGTGAGGTAACGCATGTATCTTAAAAAGAGCAAGCATATCTTTAAAATTCTCAACGTTCGACAACTCTCAACACGAATTAATAACGTAAATTGATAAAATGAGTGACGGTGAGCATGCATGCGGATATATTAATAATATATATGATATATATGAATACATGAGGTTCAAACTCAAAATCAATTGGTAATGAATCGAGTAACATATGTATCTTATAAAGAGCTACATAGCTTGCAAATTCTCAATATATATGACAACTCTCAACAATTACCAATGCATCTGACCTCGAATTAGTATAGTTTGCTGACATCTTGGCTTGCACTGATAGATGCCTGATTTAAGCGTCCTCATTCCAATGCATTGTGCATCCCTTTCTGCGAATCATCTCGGTATCTCGATCATTAATAAGTCAATTAACAGGACGATTATTTATACAATGCTTTCTTTGCTCCGAGTTTAGATTCACTAATGAACTCGTAGATCAACTGTCCACCTTGTTGTTAGCTGATTTCAGCCAATAAAATTTGATGGATCAATCTTAAGATTTCGAGCTTGATATGTAAGAATCGGCCGACTGCTTATAATGACGTGTTATAATTTCCGGATGACAATGAATAATGCCAGCATTTTTTCTTATTTAACACCAGAATCCTAGCAGGTAATGTTCTGGTCTAGTTTCAACTTCTCGAACAACAACAACAACTACTAAGCATTTAATCTCAATGAATTGATGTAGGCAGTGGCGGACGCATAATTTTAGAAAAGGGGGCAAAATGTTATTTTTATGGGCAAATTACAATTTTTAGGGGTAAATTACAATTTTTTGTTAAAAAAATATCTTGTCGTAATCCTCCCATGGATGTAGGCTATATGAACAATAGAGAGAATCAAGTCGGGTCGGACACATACGTCAGTCTTCTCCAAACGCTTCTATATGTCAAAAAATATCTTCTGTAATCCACTTGCACTAAGTCTTTGCGTATAACTTCGAGACATGTCTTTTTCGGTCGTCCCGCTCTCATAAACCGGCCGAAATTCATGGACTACATACATGAAAACATATATAATTAAACAGATGACGCAAAATATGATTATTGAAAAGCTTTATTATAATTGTTATTATATAATATGGTGTTGATGTCACTAAAATATATATGACGAACATTACGCGTCGAAAGATGTATATTTGACTGTGTTAGTTGGAAGACTGGAATGTTGGTAAAACCACCAGCAACATGAATTATTTGCATGTAGTTCACTCTGTTGTTAATTTCTTTCTCAATGATTATGTAATATTTTAATGAAGTAATCTTATTTAAGAAAACCTTTAAAGGCAGGGAAGGCATGACTTTCTGGCAAAGGACAAAAAGCATGAGATCCGGTTAGAAGGTGGAGAAAGGGACTCCCAAGATTTTTAAAATTTTATTATTATTATCATTTCTCTCACAGTCCACCCCGGAAAAGAGGGAAGAAAATGGCAACTATGAACAAAATCATCATGGAATTGATGCAATCGCTACCTCTCGTACACACACTACTCGTTAAGGAGATAACAACTCTTAGATGGAAATATTCATATCCATTCAATGGTTTAATGTACCCTTAAGGACAATATCTTTAAAAGTAGCATCAACCCACCTGATTTTTTTGTGGGATGATTTAAAATATATTAAAGTAGTAAAAATTATACTTTTTGAAGAAAAAAATCTATTTTACTTCTTGTTATGTCTATTATTCTGTCAATATGATTTTAGCGTAGGAGTGATAAAGACGTGGAGATGAGGGATAAAGCTTTTTTTTTTTTTAATTAAAATTATATATAAGTTTTTAATTTCCTATATTCAAAAAGAACAATTGCGGTAACCTCCGATCCACCCATTGGGCCCTTAGGTTGACGGAGGGGAAGCGAACTTTGATCATCAAATCCATTGCTTTCAAGGGAACTAACTGAATCAGACAAAAGCTTCAGTGAGTGCAAAAGAATGCATCCGCTTTTCACATTAAAGCCAAATCCAAGAATCTAATGCTGTCCCAAACATCATTCATCTTTTACTGTCATAAACCAGTCATTTACACCACCAAAGTTCATTGAATACTCCTCTTTTACTGACCAGTCATTTACACCTTATTTTTACAATCATTTCATAATTTTGATCGGTACCATAAAGAATGACTAACCCTAAACAAAATAATTCATAAAGTACCAGTGAATGATCAAGATCAGAACCTTTGTGAAAAGAAGTTTCCATTCTTTTCTCTTTTTCCTGCTTGGTTTGTTTGATGTGTGTTTCTTGTTTTGCATTACATCTTATTGCAGTCATTTCACGTTTGCTCTTTTACTGTGATGCTATCTTTTTTAGTGGCCATTAGATTCTCATTCTTCATTGTATGATGAACCATGTAAATATTTCAACATACATACATATTATTTTTATCATATGAAGGGGAGTATTTTTTAAAGATATGTACAAGGCTCAATGTAAGTCTTATTTCCCGAAGTGGGAGGATGACTACCGATAAGACTAGTCTCACGAGTCTTCAACATATTTTAAGAATTTTATGCTAGAATTCGAATATAACCGAATGCTATCTTTTATGTTTGGTTTATTGAAATAAAAATAACTCAACCCTAGAATTAGATGAAGACACTATTTAAACATAAAATGTTCACCATCCCTCCATTTTAAAGCAAGAATCTACGAGGTGTAGATGCTGATGAACAAGGAAAATAAGAGTTGTGGTAAACCAAATTACTAATTTATATTATCACTACTTGTATTTTCTCCTTTTTACCCTTCAAATCGAATTATTAACCTCTTAAATTCACTACCTATGACTGCAGAAATCTAGGAGCTTCTTTCGGCCTTCAACAATCTCATCAAAAAAATCATCAAGCTGTCCAATTATATTCTCAGTTCCAGCCAGCAAATTACCAAAACACCCCTTCAAACTCTCCACTCTTTCCCTTATTCCAACCTCTGATTCCCATTCTACAATCCCTTGTGAGCATTTCCTCTCCACCTCTGCTCTTAGCTCATCCATGGCCACTCTTGATCTCCTGAATTCATACAACAGAATCCCGGGCCGACCCGAAATCTGATTGATTTCAGAATATACCCTCTGTTGTAGCCTGGCTGTTGAAATCATGAAAGATGATCCGAAGAGACGGCGGGCTTCATATCCATTTTTTGACGAATTCGATTCGGGCCAGCAGTAAACTAATCCATAGAGCAGAATCGTCAGAAGTAGCGAACTGACATTTCTCATCGCGTAAAGAACTCCCCTGAAGCCATTGAAACCATTCAGCTTTGATTCTGCATATACTTTCTCATCAAATTTTAATGTTTGTGGTTCAATTCTCGTCTCCATCAATGACCTATTTTCTTCCTCCAGCCCCACGGCCTCTCTCCTACACCCTGATAAAGCCCGAATAACCTGTTTTTTTTTTTTTTTTTTTGTAAACCAAAAGTCAAGAATCCAATCAAGAAATGAAAAAACAATAAAAATTCACAAAAACTCATTTTGAATCTTGATAGCTACAGATTCATCACCTGTCGAAAAAGCTGCGGGCTTAAATGGCGATGTCCATCGAGGGAAGAAGTGATATTAAGGCCCGCAGAATAGTAATTTTCCATGCCTGAAATCCCGGTTTTAAGCACGTGACAAACTTCCCAAAGCTTGGAACTTTCATCCATGTACTCATCAAGCCATTTTTCACCAACAGGCAAGTGAAGTTTCTGAACCAGAAGAGTCAACTGGGAGTGGAATGATCTTAAAAGGGAGAGAACCCTCTGCAGGAACTGAATGGACATGAAGTTGTTAGACAGAAACATGCGTTCTAGATCATCGATCCCGCGAGTTAAGAAGTTGTAGAAGCCATTAACAGAGTTGGCGGAGGAGGTATCCATCATAGAGGAGGAATAAAAAAAAGGATACAAAGAGGGATATTTAAATGGTAGGATAGGGGAAAAAGGCAGAGGAATGATAGAAATGGAATGGAAAGAGGGAATATCAATCTCAGAAGCTCAGGTTTCTAAGACTGAAAAAGATTGTTGGGATCAATGATGAGTGTTCCCATACAGGGGATTGATAATCTGCCATTTTCATCGTATAATTGGAGGAAAGTTAAACAAAAGAGCAAAAATAAAATCCCTCCCCTTCCCCTCTCTTTAAGAATGAGAGCTAGATGTCCCAATGGGATGTTCGAATTGGTGTAGTATGTTGAGCTTGAGATTTTAAGGTTATGAGTACGATTCTCACTTTCTCGGTTTGAGCATTTCGTATCGGGCTTGTCTAGTACGATATATCTGATTAGCATGATTTGCAGGCTACTGCATCAGCCGAAGGGTTTACCCAATGCGCACCACAATGATAACGGTTGTGAGTTCCCTCGTCATAAAAAAAAGTGAGAGCTAGAGGCCCAACGGGTATCTGAGTTTGATGGAACATAGTGAGCTTGTGACCGTAAGATCATGGATTCGATTCTCCGTGCCAACGCTTCCTTGTTTGAGTGTCTTATCGGGCTTGCCTAGTGTGATTTACCTAGTTGGTGTTATTTATAGGCTATCACATCAGCCCAACAGTTTACCTAGTGAGCACCCGAAAGAGATAGTGGATATGGGCTTCGTTGCCATAGGAAAAAAAGAACAAACATAAATTATATACCCCCATTTGATAGAAAAAATGAAAAAAATAAATCCCGAAAAGATTAATTGAGCTTTATATATAAACTTGGGTTAATTTGTTTTTATAAAAAAAATGCCATTTTATAATGATTTTAATGATGATGTAAGACTGAGTTCATTGGGTCGTGAAAATTGTTTGACCAGATTGAGTGGAATTGGGCACCTAAAACTAAGAACTTCTTAAAAATTTCAACCTTCCTATGTTTGTGCTAATGGGGCAATCTTTTGATTTTAGCGCCACTCAGCTTCTTCTTTCCTCCTTTTCTTCCTCGAGCAACTGATTTTGTTCCTTTTACTTGCCCTCTAATCCATTGATATTTGTTGTGCTTTGTTTTCTCCTAGATAGATACATGCTCGTCAATACCATCTCCCAAGTTTCAACAAATAAATAAGTTACCATTTCCCGATCTTCTTTCGTTTACAGAATACTTTTTAAAATGGTGGGATTCTTGTAATTGTAATGTGTAATGATGTTGGTGTTGTGTTAATTAGTGATAGTTAGATGATACAAGAAGTAAGTTTGGACACATATATTATACCTAAGTGGAAATCTGGATAATCCGAATTAATTCAGAAATTCGGTTTTGATTTTTTTTTTAAATCAATAATTTGGTTTTGTTTTGATTTCCACTTTAAAAATATCGGTTAACTGAATTTTTTGATTTTGTATAAAAAATTTGTTGTTTGAAATCAAGTTATCTTATTTTAATCTTTTATATATTTTTTCTAAGAAATATATGTTGTTTCTTTTACGTTTCGAATTAATCGATATTTTGTTCAATTCGTTTAATTCGGTTTTTTTAAAAAAGTAGGCTGACTCGGTTATTACAAGAAAATCAGCTAATTTTGTTTATATATATATATATATATATATATAATAAACAAAAACTGTTGCATAATTGTGTCAAATCAAAGGAAACAGCAATGATTGGGCGAATGAATTAGAAAAAGCTCAACAATTTTCCTCTTGCAGATGAAATCAATGGACTACGTAAATTAGGAAAGATAAGCTCAATTATATATCAACTAACTCAATATTAAAATATAATAATTTTTAAATATAAAATACATAATCTAACATTTTAATTATTTTATATCACTTATATTGAATTATTTCATAAGTAAAACCCAAATTAGATTTGCACAAATATTTTCGATCGAATAGTATCATACTATCGGGGATTCCGGATGATTGTTGTGAGTTTCAAAATAAGAATCATATTTTAAGACTTTTTAAAGAAAAAAATTATAAATAGACAACGAATAGGAGTTAAATCTAATATATTTTTTCACCCTAATATTCTAATTTCTTGGTCACACTAAGTATGATTCTCCTCCAGACTTTATTATGAAGAAACCCACATGATATTTGAAGAAGACAAGTATATTAGTGGCCCTTTGAACCCATCAATCATATAGTGGGTCATATTCCCTCGTTTCTGTTTTGTTTAACAAGATATCCAAGTTTACGGTTGACTAATCCTTGAATAACGATTCCTGTCCCTCAGGACCGCCACATGTAAATCAAAGGATGTGCACGGATGACAAGTATCTTAGGGAGCGGACCAACAAAACCCAAACCCAGGACATACTCCTAAAATATTTCAGTGGAGAATTTATACCACACAGAATTTGAACCTGCGACGTCGAAGGATTTCTACAAGCCACCTCAGCACTTACCAATCCGTCTATACCCCTGAGGCTATTCCATCGTTTCTTATTATATTTTATAATTTTTTTTGAGCTCTTTGGCCTAACTCAACTGGTAAAAGCTCACATCCACTTTGGAGATACTCGAATTTGAGTCCCGCAGTGTGCGAAAAAATATTTAGCTCTCCACCTTCATTTTAGAGAGACTCGAATTCGAGTCTCGCAGTATGAGAAAAAATATTTAGCCCCCTTGTCAAAAATAAATAAATCTTTTTTTTTTCAATTGATTAATATATAGTGTATCTACTATGATTTTTCCATTACTTTGTTAAAGTAACTCTTCTTTCTTTTTCTTTAAAAACATGATTGATAAGTATCTCTAATTTTTTATGTCATCTCAATAAAGTTTGAAAATTTACCTAATCGCGAAATCAATAGTTGCAAATAATAATACTTGGTCAGATAAGTATTTGATTATATGTATACCATCAACATGATGTGTGGCGCATTAGGTGTTTTTTTCTTTTAATAATCAGATATAATTACTCTAATTTTATATTTTTTTACATAGTTCATAGCAAGGTATAATAATATGGGTGAGTATTGACGCAATGGTAGAGTTGTTGCCATGTAACTTGGATGTCATGTCGAGTCACAAAAACACTCTTATGTTGCAGATGAAAGCTGCGTACGTTATGTTCAATGTGCCTGATCCCTCCCAGACCCATGCATCACGGGAGCTTCATGCACTGGGTTGCTCCATTTTTTTTATAGCAGGGTATATGTTGGAGAGTGATTCAAGTGTGGCGGCTGAGTTGTTAACATTTTCAAAATATTTGAGATACACTGTTAAGAATAACTATAGGACTTGATAAAAACGGCAAGCATTTGATCATATAATTGGTATTAGAGTCAAGATCACAGGTTCGATTATCATAAATTGCAAAGTCGTGCAATTATTATGCGATAGATTATTGGAGAATAATAATTATCCGGTTAAAAGTTAGTGATTGTGGCCAATATATCTTTAATTCATAGTGGAGTTGATTATTGATACTACCTGCACAAAGTTTATAGGTAAAAACAGAAATTCCCATTATAAAATTGATATTTTTTAAAAAATTAAAATATCTATGTAAAATTTACAATTATTTCATTTTGGGATCACTCATCGCACTCGATTGACAGTATAAATCAACAAAAGAATTAGGTAGGGTACTTGTTGTATAATGTATTAATAAAAAAGTTACCATAAAACTTTTAATATATATAAAACTATAATATTATTTGTTTAAAGAACAAAACTAAGGATGCTCCATTCCCTAATATTACATTTGGATTTAATAAAAGAATTTGAAGAACGAATTTCAAATAACTTCATTTTGTAGGAATTTGAAATACATTACATATGCTAATAAATAAGTAAAAAATGTAAAGTGATAGATTTCAAATCTATGAATTTTATGAGTAACCAAACAAATTAGATAAATTTATTATTATGGATTTGAAATTTTTAAATCCAAATTCATCGATCCAAACGCAATCGAAGGAACTTCTAAAACTATAATGCATATTAAAATTAGCAACAAACCTTTGTCGAGTCATTTATAGTACCAAGTACTAAAGCGGTTGTAGGCTTTAACATGTGGACATCTTTAACTAGTGGTTCCATGGCTATAATTTATGATTTAGTTTTTTTTATTGACTTGGGGGGTTCAGTCATCAAGTTTTTTTTAAAAAGAGAAGTGATTTAGGTAAATATGATTTGGATCTTCTATTATGAGGTAAACCAGAGTTTCGAGAGTATAATGTTACCCCATAATGGTATTTGGTCGTTGGAATTATGTTTTGGTTTTGGATATAAGAGATTGCTCGTTTATTGTCTTTGTATCAGTTTATGTCTTTTATTTATCCGCCTTCGTACATTCACTTCTGGAAGTCCGTTTTCGCTTTCGACCCCACTTTGGGATCCGTGGTTTGAGGGGACTTGATCTCGCTTTGATGGACTATGCACTCGCCTGACCAAGTTATTGTGCATCTGATGTGAATCAATTCATCAACTCGCCTATATGTCCGAACTTTAATCGCAGTGTCTTGGTTTTTGTTCATGTTAGATATCTGTATTTGTGGTTGGTTTTCGCCGGTGTTAGTCGTGGCTTGTGGTCTCGGCTGACTATTAGTTATAATTTTAGTTTTTTTAACTTAATATAGTCCTATTTATGCTAAAAAAAAATAATGATATACATTATGGTCGGATTATTTTTATAAATTAAATATTTAATTATGATTATTCGAAAGTTTCTATTTTTTGTTAACATGGATCAATTATGGATCCCATATAACTTATAACATAAAAGATATAAAATTAATCCATGTACATTTCATTCGATTTTGTATAAAGAAACAATCTTTGGCATCTACTATATGCCTATCTTGAAAGAGAGAGATTCAATCCTAATTTCTTTCATCAAAGAATTTATCTCAAGTAATTTGGACGTTGCACTCAATAATACAATAAAAAATCTTTATGAAAATATATTACTTTTTCAAATAACTTACCCAAGTTTTTTACTAAAATGTTCATGTTGTTCATTAAATCTAAATCTTGATTCACAATGCAACGTTACACATGTTTCTTGGCCAAACTCCACTTAAGGGTTTCTCTCACCTTTTTCATTATTTTTTATATAAAACATATCATAATTATTAAAAAAATGTGATTCTTGGCGTATAACGGTAAAGTTGTTATCGTGTGATCTAGAGGTCACGGGTTCGAGAAACGAAAAAGTCTCTTTGAAGTGTAAGAGTAATGTTACGTAAATTAGGCCCAAAGATGCTCGAACCTTTCGTCGCGTATAGAGGGAGTTTCATGCATAAGGTTTGCATTTTTATATCAAAATTATTAAAAATTATATTGAAAGAATGTTGACAAACGTGTACACGAATAGTTGTGGACGATTAGTCATTGAACTGATTACATAAGTAAAAACCGATAGAGCTCACAGCCACAATATGTTTGGAATGTTTGAATACGCTAATTTCATAATTTTGTGTGATTAATATTTTTTTCCTAAATCTTGATTTTAACAAAAGACTAAGCAAAAACATATAAAAATATATAGTGGTGCCATGTTGATTAATATATTTGAAGCTCATTGTAATATCATCATACTATAATATAAGCTCAAGCTCCACTTATCATTTGCGAGCTTAAAGGTTGCACCAAGAATTTAAGCTGATACATAAAATATTTTAAAGATCTACATTTAAAATATACCATCTATGCGTTTATCTTGTTTGGGCGACCACTGTATTTTGGGTTCTGTTGCCTTATTTGTTGGGTTTGGGCTTTTCTATCCCACATTGGAAAAAGCAAGGAAAGTGGCCAAACTTTTGGGTATAAAATAAGGCTTGGGGCCTTTGGTTTCAGTGCACCAGTCAGTAGCTTGTCTAGCAATTTTTGGCTTTAGATACATTTCTCTCTTGTTTTAGAATCTAGTAAAAATTTTAGTATGCTCTGTGGTTGCAGCTGTGGCTGAGCTTCCACATCAGAAAGATTTTACTAGATGTCTTTCTTGTAAGGGGAGGGGTGTGAGTTATAAAGTGTGGCTAGTGGGAAAAGCTTTGTGGGTGTGTTTGGGGTGAGAAGAGAATTATGTGGTTGTAATAATTTTTATATAGTGTATTTTCTTCTCTGGTCCTGGTGGTTTTTCTCCTGATTTGAGAGTTTTCCACGTTAAATCATTGAGTTGTTATTATTTCTCCTTTGCTTGCTTTCCCATTAAAAGGTGCATCCCGGGTGGTGAATTTGGAGGGTCAAATTCCCAACAAGTGGTATCAGAGCCTGGGTCCTTTTGCGGCGGTGGAGCTTTGGTGTGGTAGGTGAATACGTAGTGACTAAGGAGGTTCTGTCTAGGAAAATTGGTATTTAAGTGGGACCATTGTGACCCCACCAATTTACCTGGGAACCTTGAAGTTCATCAAAGTATCAGAAGATGTTGGGAAGCAGAGTCTCAAATGCAGTCAGATTTGATGTGGAGAAATTTGATGGGAAAATCAACTTTGGCTTGTGGCAAGTGCAAGTCAGGGATGTGTTGATTCAGTCTGGTTTACACAAGGCGTTGAAGGACAGAGTATTCCCTGAAAGCAACAGTGATACTAGTTCGACTGGTGGAACGACTAGTGCAACAGGTAAAGCTGGAATGAGCAATGAAGATTGGGAGGATCTGGATTTGAGAGCAGCAAGTGCTATCCCTCTGTGCCTGGCCAAAAATGTTCTTGCAAATGTGCATGGAATGTCTACGGCGAAGGAACTCTGGGAAAAACTGGAAGAGTTGTATCAGACAAATGGCGTCTCAAATCGGGTGTATCTGAAAGAGCAGTTTCATACATTGCGAATGAATGAAGGTACTACTATTTCAGATCATTTAAGTGTTCTCAATGGCATTGTTTCAGAGCTGGAATCCATTGGAGTTAGAATTGATGATGAGGACCAGGCCTTGAGACTCATCTGGTCTCTTCCACGTTCGTATGAGCACATGAAGCCGATACTGATTCATGGAAAGGAGAAAATCATTTTCTCAAAGGTTACTGGTAAGCTTCTTTCTGAAGAGAGGAGACTTGGCGGGAGTAACGGCTCACATGAAAGTTTTGCAATGGTGGCTCATAATTGGAAGAAGAAGAACTCCGTGAAGAAATCCTGTTGGGGATGTGGACAACCTGGTCATATTAAGAAAAATTGTCCGAGAGCTGGAGCGGGTTCGGCAAATTGCTCTGTATCAGCAAGTGGAGATGCTGATAACAAAGCTAACATTGTCTCCTCGTTTGATGTCCTATGAAAAAGGACATGTACATCCTTATGGCATGCCGCTGTCCCCAAGTTGCCATGATAAATGATGTAAAATGTTAGCGGGTCGGGTCCACAGTTTTGCACATGGGCATCGGTTTGGCATTGATGCAGGGTGTGTGGTGGAAATTCATGTCGATCGCTGATTAACTTACAGGAGAGTCAAAACGTGGGAGTTGCACCATAATTATTCAGCAAGTTTATTTTTCGACATGGGCCGAAGTGAAATGCTTGGAACGGCTTATTCTGAGTGAGGTATGCTTTTATGGTGGAGCATGGTAATTCTATGGATTGAGAATTATGACTGTCTTGCAGTGTTGGTTGCAGACGCTATGGATGATCTTCATTGAGGTGGAGTGTTGTGGGACGACAAAGCCACAAGGTGGAGATGGTTGGGTTTGGGCTTTTCTATCCCACATTGGAAAAAGCAAGGAAAGTGGCCAAACTTTTGGGTATAAAAGAAGGCTTGAGGCCTTTGGTTTCAGTGCACCAGTCAGTAGCTTGTCTAGCAACTTTTGGCTTTAGATACATTTCTCTCTTGTTTTAGAATCTAGTAAACTTCTTAGTATGCTCTGTGGTTGCAGCTGTGGCTGAGCTTCCACATCAGAAAGATTTTACTAGATGTCTTTCTTGTAAGGGGATGGGTGTGAGTTATAAAGTGTGGCTAGTGGGAAAAGCTTTGTGGGTGTGTTTGGGGTGAGAAGAGAAATTATGTGGTTGTAATAATTGTCATATAGTGTATTTTCTTCTCTGGTCCTGGTGGTTTTTCTCCTGATTTGGGAGTTTTCCACGTTAAATCATTGTGTTGTTATTATTTCTCATTTGCTTGCTTTCCCATTAAAAGGTACATCCTGGGGGGTGAATTTGGAGGGTCAAATTTCCAACATTATTTTCATGGGGCATTTATTTGGACTTATAATGGTTTTTTAGTTATGTTTTCATGCGGGTGTTGGCTAGTTTAGCTCTTCTATATGGGGTTAGTAGTTTTTTCATTACTTGGTCTTTTTTGGTGGTGGTTACTTTGGTCTACATCACTGTCGGGTATGGACTTGGATTTGACTACTGAGCCTTTAGGTTTTTTATGGATCTCAGCGAGGGTTTTGAATACGAGAACTTGGTCTGTTATTTGTATTTTATCAGTTAATGTATTTCGTTTGTCTTTCTTTGTTCCTTCAACTATATTGGAAGGTAGTTTCTTTGTTCGATAACATCCTGTACAATATGATTTGAGAGGACCTGGTTTGGCTCTGGTGGCCCCTGCTCGCTTCAACTCACGATCGGGTGTTACTGTTGTGACTTATCCTACCATTAGCCCATTTAGTCCACCTTGTCTTAGGTGAGTTTTTGTCATTGCCCACGGTTGTCACGTGTATTTGTCGTCATTTTCTTGGTTTTTTTGTCATCTATTACGGGCTTCAGTCGGATATTCGATATACCTTTCATTTAATTAGGATAGTTTGTGTTTATGTTTTAAAAAAAAGAGGTCCTTGTTAATTATTTTTATAATTATGATAACATGTAGTCACCTACAACTATTGATGTCTTATCATCTTTGATATCATTCATATGTCATGTCATCGCAATTTAATAAAACTATATAAATAGATATTATTCGATTCTTTAGTTATATAATTTGTTGTGGTCCAATAAGAATAAAGTTGCATTTACAGTCGGAATTCTAAAAACTGTTGGGACCCACGTAATAAAAAGTAATTTATGGTTTTTGAAAGAGTAGAGTTAGTTATGTGAATTTCGGTTTTATTGTTGCCGCTCTGAAGGACACTGCCCTCAGGGCCATCATCCACCATCCATGTGGAATTTTTTTTTTTTTAAAAAAGATTCGAAATGAACGGTGATAATGCCACTAAGGGCACTACCATTAATGTCATTATCAAACAAACCGTGAATTTCTTACTCGACTGCATGGACCAATTGATACCTATCAAGCAGAACCTTTTAATTATATAAAAAAATAATCAGTTTCTTTTATATATACTAGCGGACAAAATCAAATAAGTTATATGTGTACGTATTGTATGTATATATAATAAATTTTTTGATGTTAAAATTTTTTATTCAAAAATTTATAAATTGTAATAAAATAAGGATTTCTGATATATGTTGAAAATTTTTTTTTAATAATTTCTTGAGATTATGGTGCGTTAGTAATTTTATTGAAGAAGGATAATCTGATCAGTGTGCATTAGTATAGCCGTACTTAGTATTAATTTTATTGAAAAATGGTAATTTGATCATTATGTGTTTATGTAATCGCTGATGCAAAATGATGACATCACTTACTTTTACTGAGCAAATATATGTATATTTATATATGAACTTAAGGTAATATTACACTTGATATGCGTGTATAACAATTTATTGAAATTGCCATCGTATATTTTTATGGTGTATTTCCCCTAAATTTTGGGAATCTAGTCACTTGAATGTTTTTACTTTGAAATTCATATTTTGCATTTATATCGAAATAATTATTTTAAATATCTCTTACTTAAGATTTAAAATAGAGAAAATCATATATATGTATCGGTTTTAAAATATCTTTTAATTAAATCTCTCAAAAAATCTGCATCTCAACTAAATACACATTCTAGAAAACTTCTTTCAAATAAGTCAATTTTATCAAACCATAATCTAATAAATCCATTTTTTTGACTTAAATACCCTTGTTTTAATCAAACAAATTGGAGAGAGACGAAGAAATAATTATCCCCATCGTGAGCGCATTGTTCACTTCCGCTACTGATGGCGTTTACCTCAAACGCAGCTTTCCAAAGCTTGATGTGAAGAACACATGAAAGGAACGTCGTGTTTAGCGTTAAAACTTAAAACCTTGGTGAGAAAGATATTGTTGTGGCTTGCTGTGTAGGTTTCTTAAGCTCTGATTGGGGCCATTTGGGCCAAAAGAAATTTGTTATTTCCTGAGCTTTTGATTCAGATTTGCTTTGAATTATTTTTTCTTCTTCTCTTTTCAACGTTTTTTGATGTTTTTTTGCTGTGTTTATGGGATTTTTGTGCTTCAGTTAGCATTGAATTGCTATTTTAATATTGGTGCACATTATGCGTTTGTTAAAAATATATCTTTAGTTATCGCTCCTCCCATCCAACCCAAGCTGAATATTTCCAAGATTTTAGTAAGTGTGCATGTAAATTACATGCATCGATGGACTCATACTGTATTTAACCAAAAACATAGTCATTGAACATCTCAAATACACTGTAATTTTGAGTTTGACATTCAAATCTACAAAAAAATCTTTCTCGTTGAAGAATTTTTTACCAATTTCAATTCCACGAGCTACTGCTCATCTCAACCAACCCAAGCAAAATAGTGCACATCACAAGGTGTTCATATCACAGATGGAAGAACTCCGGATGCTCAAAAGGTTCAATAAACCCCCCAGCCTTAAAATTTAAATTAGAGGCACGATTTTAGCAGTTTCCACTATATACCAAGCACTAGGGGTCCTCACGACCTTGTATTCAAGCCTCTAGAAACCCCTAGGCTCAAAAAATATTAAGTAGTAACATGGCGTGATATAGACAATTAAAAGATTATTAAGTAGTATGCATATCAATAAGGGCGAGCCTTGACACAACGGTTAAAGTTGTTGTCATGTGATTTTGGAGGTCACGGGTTCGAGTAGGGGAAACAACCTCTTGTATTGCAAGGGAAGACTGTGTACATTAGTTCCAAAGTGGCCTGGATCACATATAGCGAGAGCTTTATATACCAGGGTTTACCATTTTACCCTTTATCCATATCTTCACTGTTCTTTTTTTGCATTATTTACTTCACTGTTCTTTTTTTGCATTATTTACTTCACCATGTAGACTTACACTAGCATATTTTCAAATCATTTCAATTTGAACTTGACCATTTCAAGAACAAATAAATAAAATTAGTCTATTTTCATTATACATATACACAATCAAATAATAAAATATAAGATCTATTACAATCTTCCCTTGTTCTTTGTTCTTTAAAAAAAAAAAATACGAAAGATCTCAATTTAATCTTCTACCTTGGCTTTACCTTCCAAAGCTTCTGCCAAGTTGAAGTTCAAATTTCCTCTCATTGTTCTCCCCCCTTTTCCTGCATCACCCTTCCTCATCATGGTAGCAAATTCTCCATAGTCGATCCGTCCATCCTGTTCGGTGCCAAAATTATAATTTTTTTTATATTAAGAATACTATTATATTCAAATATATTTGAAAATTTTGCAATATTGAAGAAAAATTACATTGTCTATGTCAATTTCTTGAATCATGTCGTCTAGATGAACATCGCCAAGGCCGAAATCTTTGCAAGCCTGTTGAAGCTCATCAATGGTGATGTAGCCACTCCCATCTTTGTCAAAGAAAGAGAATGCAGCAAGTAGATTCTCTTCCCTTTCCATTTTGTTCAAATGTAAAGTCGCAGCAAGGAACTCGCCATAGTCTATTGTTCCACTGTTATCAATATCAGCCTGGACCAAAATCCCATCATTTTTCATGTTAACATAGTTCAAATACAAATATGGTAACATGGATAATTGGGCATGACATATTTCTATCGTCTATCTAAAAACGCGAGCTTACAAAGATATTGAACAATTTATTATTTATTTTATATTATTCCCCCTCACTTGTGAGCAGTTTGTTCCTCTCTTTTTGGGAGGCCCGTCATGTGGGTATTTCATGTGTGCCACGCCTTGGGCCCTCGTCCTGCGCAACTGCGACTGTACAATGGGCTCATATAACAACTAATTCATTTCCGTACTCGCTTTACGAAAATTATTAACCCAAATTGCTATAGTCGTCTCCATTGTAAGCTATTATAAACAATTTTAAACTTTCATCCACAACCAATATGGAACAAGGGTATTACAATGTGCATGTAGTTGTTTATGAGTTTTGAATCCAGGATCTCGGAGGCTCTGATACCATGTAATGAACACCTCATCCAAAAGTCCGAGTTTATTGAGAGATTGAACAATTTATTATTTACTCTCTTAACAACGACACAACATAACCCGCGATTGAGCCTGTCATTAACTGTATCAACATTTGAAATGTATCGTTGGATTTTATCAGTAAAATGGAACTTTAGCTTAAACTTACCGCATTCATAAGTGCTTTGATCTCAGATTCCATGAGTTCAGAGCCTACTCTTTTCAGACCTTGTTTCAATTCCTCAAACGTTATTGTACCGCTGTTGTCTGCATCGATCATTTTGAACAACTGTCTTAACCCACCGATTTCTTCTTCTGATAGCCTTTCAGCTATAACCTGAACCCAAAAATATGACTAGTTTTTATATATACATAAACATATACAAGCTCCATTTATTACAGATCGAAATATTACACGCAAAGCCATCTTCTTAAGTTTGTTCATAGCGGAGAATTGCTTTAGCCTGGACAGAACAGCTGATCCCAAAGGTTTGTCTGGTGCAACTTTGTCATCCACAATCCAAGGATGGCCTGTTAAATACCCGAAAATTCAATTGTTACCATTAGATTTGTGGATCTTCCAGCGGCAAAGTCCAATATTGGCTCAAGCTCAGAACATTATTGAAATTGTTAGTTTGCTCTTCTTATCTTGACATTAATTTTTAATAAAGACTTCAGTCATTTTAGCCACTCCCATGTCCAACCATGACCTCAATTGATGCTAAAAGAATTGAGTTTACTGCGCTCAAACTTTGAGCTCGATGGCAGCCATTGGAAAACAAAACTATACAATGAATGACTCACGTAGGACTTCATGAGCAGTAATTCGGCTTCTTGGATCTCTTTGAAGAATCTTTCTTATCAGATCCTTTGCACTGTCTGAAATCTGAGGCCATGGCTCTGATTCAAAGTCTATTTTACCTTTCAGTATCTGCTTGAATATTTGATTATCCGTTTCTGTAAAGTTCAAATATATTAGCAAATAAAATATGAAAAATTGAAAAAGATTATTAAAAACAAGGAAAGGTTGCTAGTTTTAAATGATCGAGTACCTCCCCAGAAAGGTGGAGCCCCACATAACAATATATATAGGATTACGCCGGCGCTCCATACATCGATTTCAGGTCCATAATGTTTATTCAATACTTCGGGTGCAACGTAGTAAGGACTTCCAACGACATCAGAAAGATACTGCCCTGAAAAACATAAAAAAGTAATGTAATATATAAATTTAAACTATAAATCGAAATTATCTGATATTAATTCAAACCAAGATCTTGAGAAAAATAAAACAAGCAGATCATCGAAC
This sequence comes from Haberlea rhodopensis, assembly GCA_907163345.1. Taxonomy (NCBI): domain Eukaryota; kingdom Viridiplantae; phylum Streptophyta; class Magnoliopsida; order Lamiales; family Gesneriaceae; genus Haberlea; species Haberlea rhodopensis. The sequence continues at coordinate 1,260,810 of CAJQUN010000129.1, read as the reverse complement.
CGAATTCGTATATTCATCATACCAGGCTTGTAAAAAACAGACAACCCGAAATCCGTAGCCTTAAGCTTAGCATCCTCATCCGGCGTATCGAACAGAAAATTTTCTGGTTTCAGATCTCTATGCATCACCCCGAGCGAATGGCAAGCCTCCACCACCCCAACTATCGTCTTCATTAGCTGTGCCGCCTTCTTCTCGCTGTAATGCCCCTTCTGCACAATCCGATCAAAGAGCTCGCCACCGCCGCATAGCTCCATCACCAAATGCACAAACACATTGTCCTCGTAAGTCCCATTTATCCTCACCACATTAGCCTGCTCAGACAGATGGTGCATTATCTGAATCTCTCTCCACACGTCGTCGTAATCTTCCTGGCATAGAAGCTTGCGTTTTGGGATCGATTTGCAGGCGTACTCAATGCCAGTGGCCTTTTCGGTGCAATGGTAGGTGGTGCCGAATTGGCCTTGGCCTAGTTTCTTGCCGAGATTGTAATGGTCTCGGAGTCTTGGGGTCTGGTAAGGAAGAACTGATGTTGAGGGCTTGGAAGATGATCCTCCTGAAGATTGTTTATTCATAATTTCTTTCCTGTTTCGTTAGTATATTTCTTTTTGTTTTCTTGAAGAAATTTATCAGTTCTTGTTGTATTTCCTCATTGTGGTTGTTTTGGAAGCTGTGGAGTTTTTTTTGGTAGGGAAGTAACTAACTTTTGGTTTTGGTCAGCACTATTTGGAGGGATTTGCGATGAATTTGGACAGTTTGTTAATATTTGAAGCTATTTTTATTAGTATATATATATATATATATATATATATATTATAATAATTATTATTATAATTATAACATTATAACAATATATAATAAGAGTGAAGAGCTTTGAAAGTAATGGGCTTCTTCTTGGGCTTCTTCTTGACTTCTAGGCTTCATCTTCTTGATGGCATTTTTACGCCTTGGTCTATTTTGCTCTATCTCTTGGTTGGCATTAGCATTTACGTGATTTCTCATCTATCGAAGAGGCGGCTGTAGTTGAAGAGACGGCGGTAACGTGCGACCATTGGTCATGCATTCTATGCTTATATTACCGAGTCGTATCATTTATTTTCTTGTTTTTATTTTGTTTTTGTTTTTGTTTTCCTTCTCCACTCCGCACATGGATCATTGCTTTTAAGTTTGATTGTTTTATCGTCCTCCTCACTGCGTGCGATCTTGTTTTAAGGTGGGTTTCTTTTTACCTTTTTTTTATAATTGTGTTGCTTCCTATTGCTATCCCGTTTATTTTGCTTTGGATTTTATCAAAACTGGTTTTAAGTTAAGTTGCAGTGATACATTCAATAAATTTGAACATGTTTTTCACTAAAATTGATAAGTTGCACTGATAAATCTATGTCATTTACGTCGCATTAGATTTCAATATGGAAATCACAGAGAATTGGTTTCGAGAGGATCATGCATCTGAGGTGGGTTCAGTTAATTTGGATCAGAATCAGTTGAAGGAAGCCCTTCTAAAGAATAGAGGTGGGTGGCATGGACTTGGCTTTCTTGGAGAGGATGGTTGGATTGTACAAATATCAAATATAGCCTCAGGTGGAAAGTTTTGTGCCTGTGGTGAGCAGTTGGTTTGTGTTGATATTGATAGATCAGAGACTGAGACGTTTGTGCAATCAATTGCGTCTTTTTGCTACCTTCCCAAATTTGAATAGAGCAGCTTGATGTTGTTATCAAAGAAGTGCATAATAGCAGCAAGAAATGGTCCCTAGTTGTGTTGCTTTAAAAGCGTGTAAGATCACTGCTTGATGATGCTTCTAAAAGAGAGCTGATTCAGGAGTGGATTGACAAATGTATTCTCTATGGAACACCATATGGATCAAATGAGGATTGGTAAAGCTATATTTCTGTGAAAAGATTATACATCTGGAGATTGCCCTTCTCAAATGAAAAGAAATTTCAAGTTTTGTGTTTTGAAACTCTAAATATCTGACCTTTGTTCCCTTCATCCACAGAAAAAATAAAAAAGAAGCATAATAAATATCCCCCTTTGACAAAATTCCTTGTTTTTTTTACTATAAGAACAACTGGTTTCTTTTTTTCACTTATCTTGCTCATGCCTGCATTTACTTACCATTTGATAGTTCAAGAAGAACTTCCAATTCCCTAGAATACATGATTGTGCAATGCACTGCTCCTTGAACTGCTTGTTTTTTTTTTTAAGAATAGATGCCACATGTTGTAAGTTGTGACATTGTTATGTAATTCAGGTACTAGCTTTACGCTACTGTAAAACTGAAGTGTTTGTTAGTGACGAATGATGAAAGATCACATTTTTGCATTGTTTCCTTTAATATTTGTGTGACTATTATGTGTTTTTAATAGGTACAAACGATTTTCAAATTTTTAGATCTATTTCTTATATATGTGCTTGTACAATGGTTGGATATATTAAAATATGTAATTGTTTATGTTATGTTAGTATGCAATTGGTATTTTGAACTTTCTTGTTTGTTGAGGTACATTGGTTATTTCATTTTTTGTAAGTTTTGAGTTTTGATGGTTTGTTGGAATCTTCTCCTTTCCGTGTCTACGGACCTTTGTGAATTTCGTTCCACTTTAATCTTTGTAGCTAACTTGTTTCACCAAAATGCTTGTGGGGATTTTGATGTGATAATTTGGTTAAATTTTGGGAATTCTTCTGCAAAATGTACGGGAAAAAAACAAGTGAACTGGGCAAGTAGCGAGTTTGTGCAGCTTTGCACCTTTAATGTAAAGTTCTTAATTCTTTAGTTTAAGATCGTCACTTATCGTTCATTTTTGATTGAGTTCACAATTGCTCATGGAATTTATGCTAGGGCCTAGACACTAATCTTTTGCTTAACGGTATTGCACTTTGGGACGATATGCATTTTTTGCATCTGCAAACAATTCCTTTACTTCTTTCCAACAATGTATGGATTTTTATATTAATTCAGTTTACATTCCTGTTTAGTTGGTACAGCTAAATGAAACAGTGTGTTGAGGTTTAACAATTGCCTCTGCTTTGTGATCGGTTGAACACTTGGCGCTTGTGTCAGTGTATGGTTGAAAAGATTGATGTTGCGTCATTACCCTTAACTATAGTTATTGGTAAAACGGTAAGCGCTCGATCCTACAATTGGTATCAGAGCCAAAGTCGCGTGTTCGATTCCCATGAGTTGCAGAGAGTGCAATTATTGGGGGAGGGATTGTTGGGGTTCAACAATTGCCTCTGCTTTGTGATCGATCGAACACGTGGCGTTTGTGTCAACGTTTCAGTTGATCAAAGATAGATGGTTATTGAGTACCAAGTTGTTTGATTTTCTATATAGTAACATATGCTATCTCCGAAGCCAAAACACCTTTGGTATGTTTGGTTTTATTTCCAGCATTTCTGGAGGTGTTTTCTCTGACGACGTCTTTTGAATGTTATTAAATAGTATAGTACGATGCTTGTTTGGTTTTGTTTTTCAAGGGAGTAATTTGCAATTGATATGGCATCTTATGAGAATGTGTTCGGTCAGTGATGTCAATTCATATATTTTTAGATTTTGTAATAGGTGTGGTAACTTTTTAAAATTTTAAAATATAATGACTATTTTTCTTTAGCGCTTGTGGGATCCTCATTTCTTAATTCGTTATGTATTAATTAGTAATACATATGTGAGTACGAATTAAGTAATATCATACACTGATTAAAAGTTTTACTATGTCAGTTATTACAGTATTTACAAAACAAAACTCTAACATAATATACATTACATGTACATGCTGACAACCTAAAGAAGTTTAACTTCTAATCAGTGATTTAGCTCGCAGCAGAATCAACTCACAAACCAGTCCACCCACGTCTATGAGTCCCTACAGAAACAATCACACAATATGAGTATTGATAACAACTATCACAGTCTATATCAATAAGCAAAACATCATACTGTAAATAACCATCGTATAATCTCAACTGCGATTGTCATGTACCATGCATCACAATATGCAAATATGTTATGACATGTCTCAATCATCATCATGTTATAACGAGACCGATATGATATGCCTCTCAGCTCAATATGTCAGTGGCTCAGCCTTCACGTCCCATATTAGCAGCACATACCATATAACCGCCCTCACACGTTATAACATCCAAAACATATGCCCATCAATGGCATACCTCTCATGCCAAAGCATATGCTCAACAATAGCATACCTATCGTGGCATCAATCTCAACAATATGCATGTATATCATCATGAATGTATACACATATGATATCATCAATCATATACCTCAATCTCAATATCATCATCACAATAACATCAATACTCATACGTTAACACGTACATGTCGTGCGACACAAACTATATATTTTTAGGCGTCAATGGTTAACAGCCTCGTTGTCCCGTACCTTGTGATGATGCTACATGAATACCAACAATGTATCATGTTATAATAGGCTTCAAAATCAAAGTCCACAAAAATATCACATTTTTCAAAGTATGAACCCTCGCGATCGATCCCTATTTTGATGCGATTGATCGCTTAAATGTTCTGGCCATTAGCGATCGGTCTCTATATTTCAGGCGATCGATCGCCTCATCCTTTATAAAACATTCCGCCTCGATGCGACCGATCTCTATTTTCACGCGATCGACCGCTACCTACCGATCTATCGGTACAAGCTAAGCGATCGATCGCTAAACACACCGCTCTCTTGTGTTTAGCTTCAAGCGATCGATCGCCTCATATGGAGCGATCGATCGCTATGCTATGTTTTTCTTAGAACGTGGCGTTTTTGAGCTTCTATCCATGGTTTTCATCCTACACCTCAATTTAAACCATCAAAACTGGATAAATGGATACTCTAACATCATATGAACATGCTTCTATAACAATACAACTCAAGTGTATACATTATAACTCATATCAAATCAAGAATTACAAATTTCCATGCTTCAACTCCAACTCATCATTCACCAACATAAAACAAGTATACTAAGTACATAATCCTTACCAAGAAGTTAAGAATTCACTTCACCCAACTTTCTATCTTGATTTCCAATGTGAAATCCATGTTAAATCCAAGAAAAGAAGCAAGAACAAGTAAGGAGAGAAATATGAGCTTGTGTAGAGATTTACTAGGTGTTGGAAGGTGAAGTATGAGTTTCTAAATCTGATTTTCATGATATATAATCTCCAATATGAAACTCAAATGCATATGAAATCAAATTCAAATGCATGTCTACTTGATCCTCAACTACATGTCCTCCCTACCAATCATGTACTAGTACTACATTTTCCACAACCATGTAGTTCATAAGTTGATGTATCAACTAGCAACTAGTCAACATTTCTACTATGCTTCTCATATATCAAATATGTATGATATCAAGTCTAGTTGCCATACAGTTAGTCCTCTTTCATGCCATTTCATACCATATTTGATTTATCACACATGAACATCATTTCATTGTTTCCAATTATGTTTATTCATTGCAACATAACCATTCTTTCATTTTATCATTCATACTCGATTCAACTCGAACTCGAGTCCACGTCAGTCCGTAACTATCACACAATTACGTCATAACCATCTCATACACGTATAAGTCATATCGAGGCATTACAATTCTCCCATACTAATTGAATTTCGTCCTCGAAATTGACTATACATAACCTGACCAACACAAACAAATACTCAATCCTACGATCTAGCTGCAATAAAGTAATAAACAAAATCATATATGCAACATTGCAGTAAATACTCATCAATAGAATAATAAAATGTAAACTCATACCAGAAAATAACTCAGGATACAGTTGCATCATATGTTGCCCCGTCTCCCACGTTGCCTCCTCGACACCCCATCTAGCCCACTGTACTTTTACCATTGGGATTACGTTATTTCACAATTTTCGTTCAGCTCTATCCAATCTCTTATTTTTCCTCATATGATACATCTGTATCTAACTGTACATCAGACGGTTGCAATACATGACTCGCATCGGGTTCGTATTTCCTTAACAGCGAACATGAAACACATCATGAATACCACTCAATACTGGTGGTAACGCCAGTCGGTAAGCCAATGTACCAATCCGTTGCAATACCTCATACGGACCAACATATCGTGGAGACAACTTTCCACGCATACCAAATCGTACCACACCTTTAAAAGGTGAGATTTTCAAGAACACTCGGTCACCAATTTGGAATTCAAGCGGTCTATGTCGCTTATTCTCATATGCAGCTTGTCTATCTTGAGCAACTTTTAATTTTAATATGATCGGTTTCACTTTCTCTTCCATTTCTCGAATCATATCCGGCCCACTTATAGAACACTGATTAACATCATCTCAATACAATGGCGATCTACATCGTCGCCCATATAATGCATCAAATGGTGCCATCTGCATACTAGTCTGATAGCTATTATTGTATGAAAACTCAACTAAGGGCAATGACTCTTGCCATGTGTTATCAAACTCCAATATACATGCATGTAACATATCCTCAAGCGTTTGTATTGTACGCTCTGTTTGTCCATCTATTTGAGGATGATAAGTTGTACTCAACCGTACTTCTGTTCCCAATACTGACTGTAAGCCTTCCCAAAAATGAGAAGCAAACCTCGGATCTCGGTCCGACACAATCGAAATTGGTATTCCATGTAGTTTCACAATATTTTGAATGTACAATTGAGCCATTCTCACGTAGCTAAATGTCATACTGTATGGCATGAAGTGAGCTACTTTTGTCAGTCTGTCAACAACCACCCAAATAGCTTCCTAACCAGAAGAAATCCTGGGTAAATGAGTCACAAAATCCATCGTGGTATGTTCCCATTTCCATTGAGGAATTTCTAGACTTCTTAATTCACCTCCTGGTCTCTGTTTTTCTGCTTTCACATGTTGACAAATCAGACATCGTTTCACAAATTCAAGTACATCATGTTTCATGCGTTTCCACCAAAACTGTGTAGGCAAGTCTTTATACATTTTCTTGCCTCCAGGATGTATATCGTATCTACTACAATGAGCACGTTGTAGTAGTTCTTGGCGTAGACCCAATGTAGCAGGTACTACCCAACACTTTCCATATTTCAAACTCTCATCACCTGCTAGAACAAAAACAGATGTATGCCCTTGACTTATCTTCTCCTTCCACTATTGTACTTCATCATCAGTGATTTGTGCCATTCTAATTTTCTCAAAAATACCGAGTTCAGCCAACAATGTTGATACCCTTCTAGCATTGTCACTGCATCAAACTCATAACCCATTGTACAACAAGCAGTCATCAAAGCTGATAAGTTAATCATATCATTAGCAATGTATTGTACTTTTCACCTTAAAGCATCAGCTGTCAAATTAGCCTTTACTGGATGATATTCGATCTCACAATCATAATCTTTTAGGAGATCCATCCATCGCCTTTGTCTCATGTTGTGGGGTCCCTTGTTACTTAATCCATTATGTATCATGTTAACATACATATGTGAGTCTGAATTAAGTAAGAACAGGCACTGATTAAGAGTATCATACTAGTTAAGTTGTTACAGGGTTTATAAAAACCTATCCACTACACATCATATGTACAAACAACAACCTACTACAAGATAACTCCTAGGCAGTGGTTCAGCTCGCAGCGGAAAATGACTCACATCCCGTCTCCCCACGTCTATGAGTCCCTACAGAAACATTCACACAACGTGAGTATAGATAACAACAATCTTAATGCAATATCAAAACACAATATCAATGATAAAGCAATAAGAATCATATCCAATGCGAATGCTCTGTCTCATGCATCAACAAATGCAACTATGTCATGACATGTCTCAACAATCACCATATTATCACGAGCCCAATATGATATGCCTATTCAGCTCAATATGTCAGTGGAACCACATCACATCTTCATATTAGCAGCACATATCATAGTGCCGTACTCATCTGTGATAATAACCAGAGCATATACCCAAACCAGGCTTATATCTCTCAAGCCAAAGCATATGTAGTATATCTATCGTGGCAACGATCCCAGCCAAAGCATATACCAAACCGGGCATATCTATCAAGGCAATGATCTTACCAAAGCATATACACATATCTATCAAGGCATCCATCCCAATCATATGAAATCCATGTATGTCCATGCATATGATACTACCAATCATATGTCACAAAGCTAACATAAATCATATGATATCAAAACCATAACATCATCATCACATAATATCTATACTCCGTACGTCAACACGTACCTGGAAAGCGACACAAACGAGATAAAGCAGTCGTCACTGGCTAATTGCCTCGTTGTCCTGTCCCCTGTGATGGTGCTACAACAATGCCAATAATATATCATGTTATCATAGGCATCAATATCAAAAGCTACAAAAATAAAACATATTAACTCTACCGATCGATCGGTCACTCTAGCGATCGATCGGTCCAAACAGACAACCCTAGCGATCGGTCGGTCAGAAGCTAGCGATCGATCGCTCAAATGTCTGAATTTCTCAAAATGCTACGGCATTTCACCGATCGATCGGTCACTTTCAGCGATCGATCGGTACATGAACCGCCTTACTTTCCCCTGTTTTACCGATCGATCGGTATGAGTCTAGCGATCGATCGGTCGACAACAGATTTTCAAAACCATGGCGATTTTGAGCTTATCTTCCTAGCTCTTCTCCTATAACTCAAATTTAACCATTTCAACATGTTTCTTGCAATCTCTAGGAACATATTACCATGTTTCTATCATCATAGAATCCAATTAATAGCATATAAACATGATATGATTCTTCACATGAACATATGATATTCCACCTCACATACATCAACACCAATTACATAATTCAAGTGTAAAACCATGAATTTCTTACCAAGATATTAAGAAATCACTTCACACAACTTCCTAGCTCAATTCACAAGTGAATCCCAAGCTCAAACCAAAAAGAACTTGAAAGAGATGGAGAGGAGCTTGTGTAGTGTTTTTGTAGGTGAAAGATGAGAAACTATGTGATTCTCCTCCCTAAATCACTTGATATAAGGTCATTAGCTCCCTACAACACTTGATATCATGACATTTGGAGTTAATGACATGTTAAGTAACATGTACATGAAGATGAAATCCAAATTCAAATGCAACTCCAATTCAAATTAAATTCACATGTATATTCAAATGCTTACTAGTTCATGTTGCTTGATATGTTACTATTCAAATCATTGTACACCATGTTTCATTCATTGACATATATCATTTCATACATGTATTAATTCATTCTTGGTTCCACCCGAACCCCCATTATCATACCGCTATTTGATATAACTACACCATAATCATATCATATGTATATAAAACAAATCGAGGTATTACAATTCTCCCCCACTTATTGAATTTTGTCCTCGAAATTGCATATACAAACATAATACATGCGTCACATAATAACATATATGATATATGGAACATAAGAAACATGTATAAATAACATATCAACATACCAGAAAACAAATCTGGATACCGTTGCATCATATGCTGCTCCGTCTCCCACGTTGCCTCTTCGACACCCCGTCTGTCCCACTGTACCTTAACCATAGGAATTACTTTATTACGCAACCTGCGTTCAGCTCGATCCAAGATCATAACCGGTCGTTCCTCATACGACACATCTGTATCCAACTGTACATCAGGTAACTGTAATACATGACTCGGATCTGGTTCATACTTCCTCAACAATGAAACATGAAAGACATCATGAATAATACTCAAGGCCGGTGGTAGTGCCAATCGATATGCCAACGTACCAATACGTTGCAATACCTCATACGGACAAACGTATCGTGGAGACAATTTTCCACGCTTACCAAACCGTACTACACCTTTAAAAGGTGAGATTTTCAAGAACACACGGTCACCAACTTGAAATTCAAGTCGTCTACGTCGCTTATTGGCATAAGCAGTCTGTCTGTCCTGAGCAGCTTTAAGTTTCAAGCGAATTAACTTTACTTTTTCTTCCATTTCATGAATCATATCCGGTCCATGTAAGAAAGACTGATCCACATCATCCCAATACAATGGCGATCTACATCGTCGTCCATACAAAGCCTCAAATGGTGCCATCTGTATACTAGACTGATAACTGTTGTTATATGAAAATTTCACTAATGGCAATGACTCTTGCCACGAGTTATCAAACTCTAATACACAGGCATGCAACATATCCTCAAGTGTCTGTATCGTACGCTCTGTTTGTCCATCTGTCTGAGGATGATATGCTGTACTCAACCGCACTTCAGTTCCCAACGCTGTCTGTAACCCTTCCCAAAAATGAGAAGTAAATCTCGGATCCCTATTCGATACAATGGAAACTGGTATACCATGTAGTCTCACCACATGTTGAATGTACAACTGTGCCATTCTCAGATATGTAAATGTCATACAATATGGCACGAAATGAGATACTTTGGTGAGTCGGTCAACGATCACCCAAATAGCATCGCAACCAGAAGACGTCCGTGGCAAATGAGTCACAAAATCCATCGTGATATGTTCCCATTTCCACTGAGGAATTTCCAAACTGTGTAATTCACCTCCTGGTTTCTGTCTTTCCGCTTTCACTTGTTGACAGATCAAACACAGTTTCACAAAACTCAACACATCCTGTTTCATACGTTTCCACCAAAATTGGGTACGTAAATCATGATACATTTTCTTTCCTCCAGGATGTATATTGTATCTACTACAATGAGCACGTTGTAGTAGTTCTTGGCGTAGTCCTAATATCGCAGGTACTACCCAACAAGTCCTGTATTTCAGAATTCCATCATTTGCAAGTACAAACTGCGATGTTTGTCCTTGACTTATCATTTCTTTCAAATGTTGTACCTCATCATCAGTCATTTGTGCCTTTCTGATTTTGTCAAAAATGTCAGGTTCAACCAATAATGTTGATACACGTACTGGCACTGTTTCCACATCAAAATCATAACCCAAAGTACAACAAGAAATCATCAGCGCTGATAAATGAATCATCTCATCAGCCGTATGATGTACTTTTCGACTCAAGTCATCTGCTGTAAGATTAGCCTTTCCTGGATGATATTCAATCTCACAATCATAATCTTTCAACAGATCCATCCATCTTCTTTGTCTCATATTCAACTCTGCTTGAGTGAATAAAAACTTTAAACTCTTATGATCTGTATATATGGTAAACGATGTACCATATAAATAATGTCGCCATATCTTTAAGGCAAAGACAATAGCAGCTAATTCCAGATCATGTACTGGATATCTCATTTCATGTGGCTTCAATTGTCGTGATGCATAAGCCACTACATGTTTATCCTGCATCAATACACAACCCAAACCTAGTAATGATGCATCAGTATATAAGGCAAACCTGTCATGCTCCGATGGAATAATCAAAACTGGAGCTGTAGTTAATCGATGTTTCAATTCCTAAAAACTACGCTCACATGCCTCCGACCATCGAAACGGTACTCCTTTCTGTGTCAATTGTGTCAATGGTTTGGCAATTGATGAAAATCCTTCAACAAATCGTCTATAATAGCCAGTCAAACCCAAGAAACTACGAATCTCTGGCACAGAAGTAGGTGCTGACCAATTCAACATTGCTTCAAATTTCTTCGGATCAACTGATATGCCTTCTTCTGCAATTACATGCCCCAAAAAGCCGACACTAGTCAACCAAAACTCACACTTACTGAGTTTGGCATATAACTGATGTTTCCTCAACAATTGCAATACCATATGCAAATGTTGAACATGTTCTGCATCACTCTGTGAATAGATCAGTATATCATCGATAAAGACAATGACAAAACGATCAAGGTATTCCTGGAACACACGATTCATTAAACTCATAAAGACAGCGGGAGCATTTGTCACTCCAAATGGCATCACCAGACTCATAATGTCCATAACGAGTTCTGAATGATGTCTTCTGTATATCTCCTTCCCTCACACGTATTTGATGATATCCTGACCTCGAATCAATCTTAGAATAAATCCTTGATCCTTGCAACTGATCAAACAAATCATCAATACGAGGAAGATGATATTTATTCTTTATTGTTACCTTGTTCAATTGTCGATAGTCAATACACAGTCGCATTGTCCCATCCTTCTTCTTAACAAATAAAACCGGAGCACCCCAAGGCGATACACTAGGACGTATGTACCCCTTGTCCAATAAGTCTTGCAATTGAGTTTTCAATTCTTTCAATTCAGTTGGTGCCATCCAATAAGGAGCTCGTGAAATTGCAGAAGTACCAGGTATCAAATCAATACCAAATTCCACTTCTCGACTCGGTGGGAATCCAGATATCTCATCTGGAAACACATCCGCATATTCTGCAACCACTGGTATCTCATTTCCTTTCTCTTTTCTGTTCAGTTATATCAAGGGCATAAATCAAATAACCCGCATGTCCACGTTCTAACAAACGCGACATTCAGATTGCTGATATCAAAGGAATCCTTGCCCTCGATCCCTGGCCATAGAAGAACCATTGATTTCCAGTATCAGACTGAAATTTCACTATCTTCTAACAACAATCCACAACAGACTGATATTTACTCAACACATCGATTCCAAGGATGCAATCAAAATCTGTCATATCTAACACAATCAAATCAGCTTGTAATCCATACTCAGTCTCAAACTGAATATCACAATCAGACACACTCTGACAAGCCATCACAGTAGTTCCCATGGGTGTCGCAACATAAAGAGGCATCAACAGTGGAGACGAGCATATATGATACCGGTCAATAAAATTTTGTGCAACAAAAGAGTGTGATGCACCAGTATCAATCAAAAGTAAAGCTGGATAAGTAAACAGAGTACACTTACCCGCTATCACATCATCAGGAGCTCCCTCTGCTTCCTCCCTATTCAATGCATACACTTGAGCCTGAGGTGGTCCTGTCCTCTGTCCTCCACCAGACTGTGGTACACCCTGTGGTCTCTGCTGCACTGTATTCTCTGACATGGGTCCTCTTCTCTATTGTCCACCCACTTGAGGACAATCACGTATCATATGTCCTGGCTTCCCACAACGGAAACAAACCACTGTATCAAACTGTGGACAATTTCTTTGAAAATGTGGCCCTCCACATTTAAAACATTGTAATCCTCGTCCACTACTACTACTACTTCCTTGGGACTGTCCTTTTGACCCTCGTTCACCACCCTCGCATTGTAAACCATTTTCCACTAAATTGAGAGGAAGATGCACCACCTCGTGGTGATTTAAATGGTTCTCCTTTAGGTCTCATACTCTCAGATGTAGGTGGTTGGGCTTGTCCAACATCTTTGTATACCCCTACGGCAATCTCAGCCATCTCGGCTCTAGTCAATGCTTCTTCATATGATGTCGGGTTATTGGACATGACCCTATCAAACAATTCAGGCCTCAAACCTTTCACAAATTGTCTGATCTATTGCCTTTGTGTTTACAGCAATATGTGGCACATACCGGAGCAAAGAAGAATATTGTACAGCATAGTCCGATACTGTCATTGATCCCTGTCTCAAGTTTGTAAATTCATCCTCTTTCCTCTGCCTTGCAGCAACAGAGAAATAATGCTCAAGAAACTTCGTTCTAAACACATCCCAGTTAACTGTCTGTCATTGAGCCCTCAGCTCAAGCACGGTAGATTTCCACCACATCATAACTTTCTTAGCTAACTGGAATTCAGCAAAGCGTAACCAAGCAGTCTTGGCACACGGTGCTGATACAAATATCTGTTTCACACGTTCCAGCCATTCCTCCGCCAGTTCCCCTGATTCAGTCCCCTCAAACCTGGGTGGCTGATAACTCAGAAATTGCGTCAACGTCAATTCCCCCGGCAACAATACTTGTTCCACTGGTCCTTGCTCAATTGGTGGTGGTGGCACATGCACCATCCTCACACTAGCATTGCCACTTATGTCATCCCCAACATCCTCATGATACCCTCTGTCTGTCATAACTGTATATCAAGGGTTAACAATAACATTCAAAATGATAAACATGTTAGACGAACATTACATTACAAATCCTAACATGATATTACCATTATCAACATGTTTTCAAGTGTTTAGGTAACTCCCTAATACTTCCTCTACCCATGTTCATCCCGTTCTCGAACCACTGCTCTGATACCATTAATGTGGGGTCCCTTGTTACTTAATCCATTATGTATCATGTTAACATACATATGTGAGTCTGAATTAAGTAAGAACAGGCACTGATTAAGAGTATCATACTAGTTAAGTTGTTACAGAGTTTATAAAAACCTATCCACTACACATCATATGTACAAACAACAACCTACTACAAGATAACTCCTAGGCAGTGGTTCAGCTGGCAGCGGAAAATGACTCACATCCCGTCTCCCCACTCTATGAGTCCCTACAGAAACATTCACACAACGTGAGTATAGATAACAACAATCTTAATGCAATATCAAAACACAATATCAATGATAAAGCAATAAGAATCATATCCAATGTGAATGCTCTGTCTCATGCATCAACAAATGCAACTATGTCATGACATGTCTCAACAATCACCATATTATCACGAGCCCAATATGATATGCCTATTCAGCTCAATATGTCAGGGGAACCACATCTTATCTTCATATTAGCAGCACATATCATAGTACCGTACTCATCTGTGATAATATCCAGAGCATATACCCAAACCAGGCGTATATCTCTCAAGCCAAAGCATATGTAGTATATCTATCGTGGCAACGATCCCAGCCAAAGCATATACCAAACCGGGCATATCTATCAAGACAATGATCTTACCAAAGCATATACACATATCTATCAAGGCATCCATCCCAATCATATGAAATCCATGTATGTACATGCATATGATACTACCAATCATATGACACAAAGCTAACATAAATCATATGATATCAAAACCATAACATCATCATCACATAATATCTATACTCCGTACGTCAACACGTACCTGGAAAGCGACACAAACGATATAAAGCAGTCGTCACTGGCTAATTGCCTTGTTGTCCTGTCCCCTGTGATGGTGCTACAACAATGCCAATAATATATCATGTTATCATAGGCATCAATATCAAAAGCTACAAAAATAAAAAATATTAACTCTACCGATCGATCGGTCACTCTAGCGATCGATCGGTCCAAACAGACAACCCTAGCGATCGGTCGGTCAGAAGCTAGCGATCGATCGCTCAAATGTCTGAATTTCTCAAAATGCTACGGCATTTCACCGATCGATCGGTCACTTTCAGCGATCGATCGGTACATGAACCGCCTTACTTTCCCCTGTTTTACCGATCGATCGGTATGAGTCTAGCGATCGATCGGTCGACAACAGATTTTCAAAACCATGGCGATTTTGAGATTATCTTCCTAGCTCTTCTCCTATAACTCAAATTTAACCATTTCAACATGTTTCTTGCAATCTCTATGAACATATTACCATGTTTCTATCATCATAGAATCCAATTAATAACATATAAACATGATATGATTCTTCACATGAACATATGATATTCCACCTCACATACATCAACACCAATTACATAATTCAAGTGTAAAACCATGAATTCCTTACCAAGATATTAAGAAATCACTTCACACAACTTCCTAGCTCAATTCACAAGTGAATCCCAAGCTCAAACCAAAAAGAACTTGAAAGAGATAGAGAGGAGCTTGTGTAGTGTTTTTGTAGGTGAAAGATGAGAAACTATGTGATTCTCCTCCCTAAATCACTTGATATAAGGTCATTAGCTCCCTACATCACTTGATATCATGGCATTTGGAGTTAATGACATGTTAAGTAACATGTACATGAAGATGAAATCCAAATTCAAATGCAACTCCAATTCAAATTAAATTCACATGTATATTCAAATGCTTACTAGTTCATGTTGCTTGATATGTTACTATTCAAATCATTGTACACCATGTTTCATTCATTGCCATATATCATTTCATACATGTATTAATTCATTCTTGGTTCCACCCGAACCCCCATTATCATACCGCCATTTGATATAACTACACCATAATCATATCATATGTATATAAAACAAATCGAGGCATTACACATGTTCAACTCTGTCTGAGTGAACAAAAACTTCAAACTTGTATGATCAATATATATGTTAAAAGGCGTACCATATAAATAATATCGTCATATCTTCAATGCAAAGACTATGGCTGCCAACTCCAGATCGATACTTCATTTCACGTGGCTTTAATTTTCCTGATGCATATGCCACAACAAGTCCATCAGACTAAGTAACTAGTAACTATCCAACAGATGATGGAAATGACATCAGCTGACCTTATAACCAGCAGATATACAGTAAATGAGAAGTCAGCAGACATATAGAGCAACAAGACAAAACAAGTACAAACTCACTCAGACAAAGGTACAACAGAGCGCCACACGATTATATCAGCGCTACCAATAGTGTCAGATTGAAAGAGCCGTTGATTAGCGGAATTGGAAAGAAGACAAAAGGAAATTGGAAGAAAAATCAGGAAGCTGATTTCGCTAAGGACTTTCCAATTGAAGAAAAGTTGTCGTTAGACTACTATGTCTATAAATACGTCCAGGTGAAGAATGAAGAAAGTGTTGAAAAATTCAATCAAGATTCAAAAGACAAAAATCAACTCCATTCAATTCAAGCAAAACACTCAACACGTTCATTGAAATATTCTGAAGTTTTGCAACAGCAGCAAAGAAGCCTTACTACAATCCTGAAGATCAAAGCCTATAGAGTCTGCTGCTTAAGAACACTTAAAGCTTAAGAGATTTATATTCTGTGTAAGTGTTGTAAAACACGTTGTAAGCAACTGGAAGAGTTGTATTGCTAGGAGTTTAGGCCAAGCTTTGTGAGTGCCTAAGAAGGTTGTATACTGTAAAGTGTAAGCCAAAATCTTCTAGTGTAACCTTCCTGCAAAGGAAGAAAGGGAGACGTAGAAGCGTTGTGCTTCGAACTTCCAGAACATATCATGTGTCATTTACTTACTGCATATTATCATTCAGTTACTTTATCTCACAAGTTCAGCAGACGTCTTCCGCACTATTACTAGTGTCTGCTGACTTGCTATCAATTGAGAACCTACTGCAGTACTTAGCAGTCTGCTGTAAGAAGAAGAATCGAAATTGAGTCTAGTGTTTATTCAACTCCTTCTAAGCACTACTTCGATCCTAACAAAATTGATGGAGACAGCTGACCCCTAGAAGAAATGTAGAATCATCCTTGCATGGAGCATGTGATCAATTGGACTTGGATGATACCAAAATAAAGTCAGATTTAAAGTTTTTTTAACAATAAAAGAAATTATATTAGAATAACGACATGTAAAATAAAATATCCATCCAAAGCCGTCAGATACGACGAGTCCAACTAAACATTCGCAAATACACAAACCAACAGTGGTCAATTACTAAGATAAATTTATTCACTGTAAGTAGATACATTTTGCCAGGATAAAGCATAGACTACCATAACCAATTCAGATCTCCAATTAAGTTCCTAAATTTTTAAAAATATTATTATCAATATCTATCCATTTGCTTTTTACGTCCGAATTAACGTCTGAATTGAGTAAATTTTTATAACTTTAGGAAATAAATGGGGTCATTGAAAAATTTAGAGACTGAACTAAGAATGAACCCAAATTACATGTACGTTTTAATATATTATGCCTAAAATAAAGAACTGATTCAAATTTTTTGTTAACCAGGAAACTCGAAGTTGTAGGTTGTTTTTTCATGACAAGATTGTATTACTAGTGGTATCGAGCAAGTACGAGAATGAAAAAAAGTACGCATAAAGACGACATACATAAAATTTGAGAAGGATCCATTTTTTTTTCCTACAAGCTAAACTCACTCACTAAAACCATTGAGTAATTAGTTCCTCAAATCAAACAACGTGTTTTAATAACGTTAATAAATAGTCCAACTAAAATCCTCCAAATGAATAAAAATCAGAATTAATACCAAAGAGCTTTATACCAAGGCTACACACGTGAACAATATCTCTGTCCTCCAAAATGCAGTGGAATTCCTCTGTCTTATCAAATATTTCCGATTCATAACAGCCAGTTCGACCCTAGAAATCATCCCAACTTTGTCCACGGTTTCATCAGAGATTCAGTCCTCCTTGTCAGTAGTTCTACGCAGTTCCCTCGACTCTGGCTGCAAGGCAGCACTTCTTGCATCACTCACTTGGTCTTGAGTACCAACAGTAAGAGGCTCCTCTTTAGCCATCGACAGGATCACCACTATCACCAGCACTAAACAAATCAGAATGAGAATGAAAGTGGCTCCGATCGGTGACTTGAGGAAACTGACGAATGTTGGACCGGAGATGTGCTTTTGTATTACACTTCCTTCTCTGTAACCCTCCAGAAATCTTGAAATTTGGGTGCCCATATCTGTTTCATGTATGCTATCCGAACCGATAACCTGTTTCTTGAACAAAAAGATAAAACATCAAGAGCATGCATGGAACAATATAAAAAATGCTATAGAACGTGAAACTTAAAGTCTAAGGCTCTGAATATCGTATTACATATCTCGATGTTATCCAACCCCAACAGGCAAAGTTTGTAAAAGGCAGTAATTAATATCAAAAGATACGGGGTTTCTCGATTACTTATCATGCCACCACTACTTGAAAACCATAGATTATCACTCTATCCAGCTCAAATCAACTGTAAATCAAAGACTTTGTTTGGACAAATTTAAGCACCGTGACAATAATTTTTCAAGATATAGAGGAGATCGTGGCATTTGCTAAAAAAAAAAGAAAGGGTATCTTACCGTATAATACTCCTCATCGCCATCCCAAACAACCATCTTTGGCAGCTGAGTTTTCTTATAAACCTCGAATGATTCGGCAAAATCTTCCCACTGCTTGACCCCAACATAACCAAATATTAAGTCACGATTTGCAGAGGCAGCAGCCTTCAGCATTTTTACTAATTCCTTTGATTTTTCTGCTCCTTCATCCTCCAAGATTGTTAGAACAATTTTCCTATTATCATCTTTTAGTGACTTCAACGTGTCTTGATTCATGGGCAGAACTAGAGGAAGCAAACTCTGTTTTATGTAATCTTCAAGGAATTTCTCTGTAATTCAGCAATAAAGATTACTTTCAGTTTGGTATATAATATCAAGTTCATAGTGGCCGGGAATAAGTTGAGAGTTTCAGCATTTAAAGAAAAGCAAAATTTATTAAAAATACTATAAAGGTAAGCTTAAGAGAGTAACATGACACCATTATCCACTTAGATGCATAAAGGCCGTGCTCAGGGAGATTCAGACGAAAAAGGCTGTTCCAAACAGGAAGATATTCTTGATGAATATGCATAAACAAAATGGTTTAAACAAATACCTGAGGTTTTCATGATCCCTAAATGGATCAAAATTCATTATAACAAGAACATCTCACCTTCAAGATCGAAATTCAAAAGGTGTTCCGAAACTAGACACTGCATAAGTCTTAATGTATGACACATTACTTATCAGCATGGGGAAAGAATTTACCACCTCCCAAGTGCACCATTGCTTTGAATATGCAGTTTTTTCCAGTTTACTAAGGTGATTAACAGGAAATTGTTCGATATTAGGGGTACAATAACGAGTTAAATTAACAGCAACTAAGCGTACTTATAGAAATGAACTCCAGTTAATCAATTTCCATTGCCATTATGAAAATGAACTCCAGTAAATCAATTTCCATTTCCATTTCCAACTTTGAACCTTTGATTTTGAGGGGAGCAGATCCTACATATCAATTCTCAGAACATAGCACGACATGCTATGATTCACCCAAAATCATGTAAGCTAATATGAGACAAGCCACATACTTTATCAAGATAACTAAGTCAAAATTTCTTGTTTCAATTAACATAATTTATATTGAGAATAATATAACCTTCAAATGGTCCATAAAAAATGCTTTGTTCGTTGTGCGCTGGATGGATTGCGACCAAAGCGGGCACCTTATCAAAATCATAGATGGTCATGATATCCTCCGAGAAATCTTTGGCAACTGAAAACCAAGCTTTCTTCTTATACTTAACAGACAAATTCAACATCATGGACTCATCTAAGCCAAAGCCTATGAGTATAGGAAAATCAGCGCCAGCTTCTTCAACAAATTCTTTAATAGCAGAGTCTGAAACGAGAGCAGCAACATCTGGGGCAACAAATTTTGACAGATACCGAACAAGTAAATCAAATTTCCTTGGTCCGTAATACTCTGTTGGAACTCCATGCATATATATCTTTAGAGTTGGATATCCACTGCATTGAAAAATTATTTTCAGTTCATGTTTGATCTTCTTTGTTCTCTAGTAAAAGATTTGGCCATATAGCATTTATCCAATATTTATGTCATATACCGTACAAACAAAACAATAAGCACCAGAATCCAATCAGTTAACAACATTATTCATCCAGAAAAGCATGGAAACCTACTCGACTTCATGCTTAGTAGCGAGCTTTCTGTATTTGTCAGCATCAACTTTTGCTACAATTATGGGTTTCTTCAAACCAGCTACAATGGGTGCTGCCTTATCCAACTGCAATGTAACATAACAAGAGCACAATAAGCGGAAAAAACACAGCCATGTTTGCTGAGGCGTTAAACATTCAATAATTGTACACATCCTTTTACAAAGAAGCGGAGTCACAAGGGGAGAATCGCAGAATTTTATACCCCACGGTGCCAGAAAAGGACAATGTTCGAATTTTGCCCAGGAAAAGAGATTTAAAAAGTTTAAATAATTGAGCAATACACAAAAAACTAATAAATGCCGGTGCAACACAATCAATCCTCAACTTTGGTATCAATATTTAAAGCCTGAACAACACTCGATTTGAAATTCAAATCGAGTTAGGGGTGTACATGGGTGAGTTTGGGTGGGTAGGCATGAACAAAATCATACAACCCACTACGTGCGAGTTGCTAAATTGTCAAATCCCAAATATACAAAGTCACGCGGTTCGGGTGGGTGCGGATGCGGGCTGTTAGTCGATCAAATAGAAATCAACTACAATTAGTGCATTTTACAAGTTTTTAAACTAAGGTATTTACTATCGATGATAATAAAACATAATTAAAATTAATTAAATGATATAATAATATAAAACAATAAAAATTTAAAATTATGTGCACAAAAATATTATATAAAACGTAATTATCAAATCTTTGTAATTAAAAATCAAAGATAGTTAAAATAATAGATCATCAATCATATCACCGTCATCCTAAAAAATTATATATATCTAAATCATGTAGTATAACTGAACTGAAAATGGTGTTTTATAATATGAAAGAAAAAAAAAATTTAACTTAAAGTATCAAATCTTCTACAATTAAATTGGGATATCAATAATGTTATCTTATACAAAAGAAAACGACAATTTATTATTCCATAGAAAAAAAAATTTCTTGCTTCAAGATGAAGTTACCCAAATAAAAAATATATTTTGTTATTACGAGATTCATAATGAAAGAACTTGAGACTGCTATATCTCGATGAATATCGATAATTTTTTTAATCTGCAAAATAAATTATATTAAAATAATAAGTACAAGTTATACTCTAAATAATACATAATATAGTGAACTGAAATATTGATGCTTTAAAAATCACATTTTGTAATTTAAATCACTAAAATATTTAATTTTATAATGAAAGAAATTTTGTACGCACCTAGTTTGAATTCAACAAAACAAAGAGAAGGAAAAAGAAAATAAGTAACAAACCTCCGGCGCGAGGCGCTTGCAGTGGCCACACCAAGGGGCATAGAAATCAACGAACATGTAATCGAAGGATGAGATCGCGGCGTCAAAATTGGTGTCATCCAGCTCCAACACTTTGCCATCTAGCTTGAACTGATTCTCCGATGCGCAGTTCGACCAAGAAATCAATGATGACAATGAAAATAACAATATTAATTGGATCGAAAACAGTGAGAAGAGGGAGCAGATCCTCCGAGGAGAAGAAGGTGAAGAGGTCATCATTGTTGGGGGAGTGTTTGCTTCGCACACGATTATTGTCGCTTTTATATTATTCTTCAATAGTTAATTGAAGGATTAGGATTTGCTTATTCTACGTTCAATAAGTATTATATTTCATTAGTATCTTAGTGATATACATCTATTATATCATCAAAACTATTTTTATGTAAATATAATTTTTGCATATTTTCATATTAAGCATATTAGTACTCTTATTATTTTAAATAATTATTTTTTATTCATTTCCAATTTAGGGTAAAAGATGACACAACGTTCATCCACTTTAGCACTATACTCATAATCTTCAAAACATGGACTTAACCCCCTGAACAATTTTGAATTACACACTTAACCCCTAAACAATATTCGGGAACAATTTTTCCTAATATTCTGGCTGCAAATTCCTTCACATATATCTCATATGTCACGGCAGAGAATATGTATGTTTTTTCATGTATTTTCGGCAGGAATTTGACGAGAAAAATTCCTCAATCGTGGGTATTCTCGTAAAATTCCTCTTCATATATTTTTTGATGGATATACTCTTAAAATTCCTACAAAAAATACATGAAAAAACATATATATCCTCGACGGTGGCATGGGCGACGCACGTGAGAGAACTTGCAGCCATAATACCGCTACATTGTTCCCGAATATTGTTTAAGAGATTAAGTGCACGTTTTGAAATGTTAGGGAGTGAAATACTAAGGGGGTGAACAATGAGAGGGTGTCCGCTATGTACCCTCCAATTTAATAATTATAAATGTGAACTTACTTTTTAAATTATTAAATATTAAAAAGGATCGGATATTCGTATCACACGGATAAGCAGAAAAATGTCGTTTTTATGTTTCATTTTGATACTATGTAAAAGTGATAACATTAATTCTCCTTTTATTATTTACTACTTAATTTGAATGATTTAACTTCAATATTCAAATGTCTTCACTAACTTGGGATTTAAAAATGTATTTATTAGGATTGCAAAAATAATTTATAGTATAGTACCTAATCTTTGAAGAAAAACTAACAAATGTAAATTCCTTACATGATTCCAAAATACCACTGAACTTCATTCGAATGCATCACAACAAGAACCAACACCCAGAAGCAAATAGCAAATTGACCTAAGATCACCAAGCTACATTGTTATCCTAAGCGACGCAAAATGCCAAAAATTGAAATATGATTCATCTGTCATTTGAGTCTTTTCCCAAATCTGCAAACTGTTCCTGGAGCTGAAAGAAAAGGGTTGAAAGTTTACCAAGTATCTCGTGTAGTTGGCCTCTTGAAACAGATTCCTCATATGGTAGAAATGATCTGGGGTTGCTTAGCATGTTTTGTAGTTGAGAACATAGCATCAGTGCCTTTTCATCACTCAAACTTGATTGGATTATTAATTGAAGCAATTTACAACTATGATTGGGAGGGTTGAATGATTGAGGTGGGACGGGAGGAACTAGGAACGGGTGTTGGAGTAGTTGAGGGATTCTCCATCTTTTGTGCCTTTCCCAGGCAAGGCATTTCTTCATGAGATCAAGAAGCATTGGGTTAGACAAGGGTTCATATGTAATATTGTAGTTTGGATCGGTTATGACTTTGAATTTTGCCCAGAAAGTTTTGTATTCTGAAAAGGGTGTGCGTCCATAAACCATTTGGTAAAGGATGCAACCCAGAGACCAGATATCTGATGGCCGACCACATTTTATAACGTTTCCATTTCCATCTGTCTCATTACACATAAATGCTTCAGGAGACATGTAACTTAGGGTGCCAACCTGCAGTTATGTGATCTTATTATAAGGTTAAAAAAATAAGTACAAGAACCTATGTATGTTTTGAGAATAAACAATAGTATAAAATTGTTCTGGCTATAGACATTGAAAGTTCATGCTTGAAAAAGTTTCTTCTTTTTCAGGTTCTTAGGGTAGGAGGGAAAGAAGCTTAATAGCAATCACTTGTCCTTTTTTGTGTGTGACAATATACAAGTATGTTCGAGTAAATTTTGACCGGTAATATGCGATCACTGCTCCAAAAAAGTAACCAGCTTCATGGAGTAACTACCAAGGAAACAGTATATGGAAAAACCTGTGAGTCCCGTTGAATATTTGTTGTATCACTCATTATAGCCTTGGCAATTCCAAAATCAATTAGCTTCAGTGAACCTTTCACCAGAAGAAAATTAGCTGGCTTCAGATCGGAGTGCACAATACGATCCTCATGTATCGTGTTTACTGCTAGAAGTATTTGCTGCAACATTTTTGACAAAGGTACATGTTAGAAAAGCTTAATGATGCCTTAAGTGACTCCATTCGCTTGACAACAACCAATATCACCTAGTAACATGATTTGTAATTTCCAGTTTCTCAGAAACAGTATGGTAAATTAATATCAAATATACAAAGTGGATCAGTGAAAACCTTCCAATAAAATCGGAGCCAGTTCTCATCAATGGTTGCATTACAACCATCCAATTCCCCCAATTTCTGAGAAAGCATATGAGCCAAATCAATTTCCCCATATTCAAGTACCATATATATACACCTTTCATCATTGACCCTGCCATCCTTGTTATTCATGGAACCATTCATTACCTCCTGAAGTAAGGTTTTATCTGTCACCTACGAAGAAATGCTGCATTAGATGACAAGGTGGGTTGATGAAATACAAAAGGAAAACAAAAAAGACTTAACTAATGTACTAAAATGTAGATAATTGTATTTGAATTCATAGTGAGCATTGAGTTGCAGCATGCACCTCGTAGTCAATGAGTTGAATAATGTTGTTCTTTCCCTTCAATCTATTTAGATATACAATTTCTTGACAGAATCCATATGCTGTAGCATAGTCACGACCTTTAAGTTTTATCTTCTTTAAAGCATAGATTCTGCATTCTGATGATATGACTTTGTGAACCTCACTGCTTCCTCCACTACCTATTTTTCCAAGTCGTTGATAGAACTTCCCATTAACTTTGAAGAATAAGTCAGGATCATAACCCTTTTTCCTAGTTGTTGATGCTGCTTTACTACTTACACCTACTTCAAGTTTCTGCACTTTCGAATTTTCCAAATTCGCTTCTGATGGAGTTAACATAGATAACGGAGGCTCAGATTTTTTATCACGTAGATTCCCTGCAGTTGAATCGTTCCCTTCACGCAAAGAATCTCTTGAAATATCACATTCTTTGGTTGAAATGCTCGGCAGCTCCTTAGACAGGACAGAGGATTTGTAAACCTCCATTGACAGAGCAGAACCAGAGCTGATAGTTTGTGATGGAACAGCTGACTGATGAGATATCACACCAACAGTATACGTGGATGAAGAATGCAATGGTTGCACCATATCCAGTTGTGCTTCAGCTTCTCCTAATGATTCAGAGCCCAGATTCGAACCGCTCAATTGATGAGGTTGTGAACAATATGTTGTTGAGCTAATCATTGGGGCACAAGATGGATTGATTAATGTTGAGGTAGCACAAGATGACCCAGCTACTGAAGATTGTGTCATGGCATTACTGAAATCATTCTGTAAAAACTTTTGGAATTTGTGTAGCTGATCCTGAAGACCCGTTGTACTTCTAGACGGCAAAGAAGAAATCCCACCCTCAGACTTCAAACTAATAACGTCCATCTCCATATTTTGGAATTTTTGGTTCCGCCAGACTTCATTGACAGCAGCTGAAGAATCTACCAGATCTCCAGCATTCCATTCCATTTCTGT
The DNA here is from genome assembly GCA_907163345.1 of Haberlea rhodopensis. Classification (NCBI taxonomy): domain Eukaryota; kingdom Viridiplantae; phylum Streptophyta; class Magnoliopsida; order Lamiales; family Gesneriaceae; genus Haberlea; species Haberlea rhodopensis. Next base: position 1,235,022 of record CAJQUN010000129.1, on the reverse strand, counting down.
CGATGCAAGTAAATCCATATGAGATAATAAATGAAATCATCTGGTCATCCGCCACTGCATTGACAATTGGCAATAGCTGCTATAAATACGAATTATCACTCACCCTAGTCAATGGCATACAAGGCATCCATATTACTACACCGGATTTGATACTTAAAAATGCAAGACACTGTTGATTGCTTCATCACAAGACATTAGCACTAAAATAATTATTACCGCAACACGTGGCATTGTTTCCAGAGTTAAAATGAACCTTCTTTTGCACTTCAGCCACTGGAACACACCCAGATTCTGCATCTGATGAAGCGAATGCACCTCTGCTTCCAGACCTTGAAGAAATTCCTGGTTGATCTCTCTGAACATTGCATGGTTTAAAGTGTTCATCTTGCGTATTTAAGGAGGAACCCCATTCAGAAGGTGGGTTGATTGAAGCATCCTCTTGATTCTCTCCAGCAACAGAGAGCCCAATCTTGGACCTTGGTCTGTCACCCTGTGGAATCTCCTCTTCACCTTTTTTGGCATAAATAGTTGAGGTGGGTTTTAGAATTGATGTTTTTGAAGTTTCACGTTGAGGAACCAAAAGTCTCCTCGGTTGATTACTACTTGGCTGCAGCATTCCTAGAAGCCCATCAGGAAATAGAACTACAAATTTAGCAAGCAATTTCAAAACACCAACATACAAGGAAAATTAAACAGAAAGCATGTTATGGAAGTATACTATAATATTTTCAATAAAACCCTCTAGCATTCAATTATTGTAAAAACAAAACAGATCTTGTTTGTTATAAACAAAACTACCTATGGCAATTAAAAAATTGAAAACGAAGGTGCAACAGAGTTAGAGTGATACACACATTTATATTACGAAAAAAAGAGACAATAACCAAAACCTTGAAAAATAAATGGCGTGCCGAAGAAGCATTTACCACGATACACAGATTCATTCGACATCATATCACCAATCAATTATGTGAGTTTGCATAAACTACTAGATACGAGAACCTTTTACAGATAAATTTAAAATGTCATTGTGGATATATTGAAGAAAAACTAATGAACAACAAGGAACTTCCTTACCACTTTCTTTACCAAGAGCGAAAAAAAGCAGCAGTATAGTTTGTTAAGAATATATGGGGTTCCAACTCAAACCAAATAGTTATGAGTGAAGTAGCGCATGTATCTTATAAAGAGCTAACATAGCTAGTACATTCTAAATGTGGGACAACTCTCAACACGTCCCTTCACGCGCGACATTATATAAGTCAAATACGTGGATTGATAACACGGGTGACGGTGAACACGAGGGCGGAATAGTCAATCACATGAAAATCCTGCTTCGATACCATGTTAAGAATACATGGGGTTCCAACTCAAAACCAATTGGTGATGAATAGAGTAACTCATATATATCTAATAAAGGGCTAACATATCTTATTAATTTCCAATGTGTGACAAAACTCTCAACATGGTTCAACACATTCACTTTTAAACACTAATCCAGATTTTCTTCCCCGGCCCCTTAATAAAATTACTAAATTATGCTTTAGTTAAAGCAAAAGAAAAAGAGCAAATATAAAGTCCAAATTAAAAGGCTTATCCTTTGAAGTTAAGAATTAGCAAAAATAAAATGCCAAACAAAGGGAAATACATATAAAACTAAATTCCACCAAAATTTCCAAGAAAAAAAAACTAATTTTGCTTTTCATTTACGTAGATAAATTATTATTCAGTTATCTTTCGTATTTTTAATTACAGAGCATTGTATTGCAGCTAATGCATGATATGTAACCCATCAGAAACCCTAGATGTAAAAATAAATACAATTGAAGTCTGCAGACTATAAGACCACAATTCACTATCTTTCATATTCTAAAATGCTTAAAAGTAAAATAGATAAACGAAAAAAGAAAGTACCGTGTAAACGATGGCGTTTGAAGGCGGCTTGAACTTGCCGGACCAAGTCCTGAGGAGAAGAGGAAGAAACCGAGGTGGTTGAAGTGCATGTTGAGATGGTGTTGAACGAACGGCTTAGATTGATCGAATCTGGGTTAACGATGATCGAACGGCTTAGGTTCGCGTTGAAAAAATTGGAATCAGCCGGTGGATGTGGAAGGTCAGGCTCTCCTTCCATCGAGTAATCTCCCAAACATTTCGAATCTAACCAAAAACTCGAAAAACCAGTTTTACAAAACTCCCATGGAAGAACTGTGTGAGAGATTTGAAATTGACACGATTGGCGCTCTTGGTTCCTCCCCTTGTTTCACATTGGGTCGCAACTCGCAAGTGATATATATATAATAACCATATATCATTTGAAATACATGTTTCAATTTTTTACCAAAATAAAATATTGTATTTAAGTGATGAATTTGAAATCCACTCATTATAAATACTTTAATCCAAACACAACCTAAACCATATTTTCGTCGAGCATATGTGTCAATTGGGGGCCAGGCCAGCCGAGTTGGCCTAGCCCGACCAACCATATAGGCGGGACAGACCAAGATTTTGGCGGGCATATACGGGACTATCAGTTTGTCCCGTGGGTTGGTCTTTTTTTATGGTTATTCCTTTTTTGCATCAATTCTTAAACAGAAACTCAATAGTACATTGAAGAGTCCGATCCATAATATAATTTTCACTTGATCGTGCTTGAAAGTTGCTACATACATTTAAAATTGAGTAAAATACAAATTCTCTAGTCAAGTATTTTTAGTAGCAGTGTTAATGACTAGATAAAATCTGAAGTAATTTTCAGTATTTTTCTAGCATCAGTCACAGGCTTGGCAAGCTCAGTTGAAATTTTTTTCTGAAGTTTTTTTTTTTTTTAATTCATGTCAGATATTTGTAAATATCGGGGGATGGGTTGGCTACCACCCTTGTTTGTGGTACCTGGTTTTTACAATCACATTCACAAGATACACAGTTGCATGTATTTTTTATTTATTTTGTAAACTAATGTGAAAATTGTAAATTCATTTTTATTTAGGCTTTTGGGATGTAATAAATTTTTTTTAAGTAAATTTTATAATTTAGTACCATCTCATGTTTTTTTATATTATTTTGTTATCTAAATTAGTAGGAGTCTGCGATCATTTAATACATTGTCATTTTTGTTAAGACAAAGTGAAAATCTTGAAAATTGAAAGAGTAACAAATTAAATTTTCTAACAACCTCACACATTTTATAAGAAAAAACGGGGACACCGGAGACAAACCATCTTGCCAGCCCCCACAAGGCACCCGCAAGGCCACCACTAACTCATCAAAACAAAATTTTGAGTGGGGCGGCGGCAACAGTGGACTCGCGTCAACACACAACGCAATTTCACCAAATTAACCAATCGATGTTAGAGTTGAGGAAAGACCTATCCTGAAACGACGTAGCCTATCTCTCTCTGGTAGGTTTATTCTCCAATTTCAAGCTCCGGTACCGATCTTTTTTGAACCCCAGGTATCAAAAATGTAATTTTGGTCTAACTCGCATAGAGTAATTAATTTCAGCTCTTGAGATATGCCGAATATACGTTGGGAACAACCTTTCTGATTTGGCAGTGCCATTTTAGTCTATAATTTGGTTTTGTGCTATTTATTAATAATATAGACCTGTAATTTCTGACTATTGTAAACTTGTTTGTTCTTCAAAGGTTAAAGAAGTTTTTTTTCTCTCTTTTTATTTTTTTCCCCCGTTCAGCTGCATTTTGTGTTGCTTGTACACAAGTGGATCTTCTAAAATTCTCAGGCTCAAACCCATATGTAAGCGCCAGGTTTGTTAAATTTTGAGCACGAGCTTAAGCTAAATCATTTTGCTAATATTATTTCTTCAAGGTGAAAAGAAATATGTATGTGAATACGTGTCATTGATTTGTTATAACTATGATAATGTCCGCTGTTATGTCAGATATATATTATTCACTATATAAATAACTTTGCAGTTTTTGCAATGTTTCTGTTTCGGAATTTTTTATTTGCCTTCTTAATGTGTTCCATTGTGTAGTAAAGTGGATGGCAATCATAACTTGTGGAAGTACATGGAGGTGGGGAGTGCAGCCTCAGTTTGTACTGAGATCCTCTATTACGAATAAGTTATCAACATCTCCGCATTGGTAAGTGTTGTGTTGAAATCTTGCTTTGAGATGCTGAAATCAATATACTTCAAAGTTCGAACTATATTTCAGCTTTTTACTATGTACAATCTGTAATTCTTACTTGTTTATTGGTACCGACGTTCTGTAGCTGGCAGTTTATCTATGTTTCGCTGATGTGTAGCTTTGCTGGTCTGAGTATTTTTCTATATTTTGGTGTTTATTCATTTGGTTTTGATAAAATTGTGAACTTTATAGAAAATGAGAGATGTCGACAACACCTTTTATCCCAGTGAAATGTTGAAGAGGGAAGTGCCATTTTGGTGGTGGGGAATTAATGCTTTATCATCTTTTGGGGGATGTGCGATGAAGTGAAAATAGAAATTAAAGCACGAAGTTCTGAAAGATTAGCTGATGCGTTTAATAGGGAAGAAGCTAGAGTTAATGGTGAAGATGCTGGGAAGGATCCAGAAAGCACGAATCATGCACCTCATGCTGATAACAACACACATGTGCATAACAGAAAACGTGAAGCACCTAGACACCTGGCAGATTTTGAGTGGAGCAAATCTTAACAGAATAATCAGTAGAATATATAAGAAAGAGGAGTCGAAGAGAATGGGTAGAGAAGATTGTTGTTATTTCATTATTTCCTTATTATTTGGCTTTAGTATTTCCTTTCTGTTCTTCATGTTAATGGCACTTTGGGCCTAAACCATTACTGTAAACACAAGCTGCAATTCAAGTTGATCATTTCACATTTTTCTGGTTCGTTGTTTATATTGTGCGCTTATATTGATCAGTGCACATAACAATTGGTGCTCTCGTTGATTCCGTCGACCATGGCAGACGGTACTCGACTCAAAACGCTTGATGAATCGTTCAAATCGTTGCAGGGACGTCTCGATGATTATCAACAGACCTCGGATTCCCGTCTCGAAGCTTTGGAGATTAAACTTGATCAGACTCTCTCATTGCTCACTGATACCTTACCCACTAAGAATACACCGCCACCACCTCCCGAAACAACCTCCCCATTCATATTTCCATCAACCCCACCTGGATTCACCAATATATCACAACCTCAAATGAACGCATCCATTCCCCTTGGATTCAACCATATACCGCCACATCCTAATATGATCTTGCAACCCAATCCATTTGCATATCCCCTACAATCATCACCACGAGTTACACGCATCGATTTTCCTAGATTTGATGGCACCGAACCTTTAGACTGGATTTACAAGGCAGAACGTTACTTCGAATTTTATCAAGTTCCACCATATCAACGTTTGTTATTGGCTTCAATCCATATGGATGGTCCTGCCCTACCTTGGTTTCAATGGCAACATAAATCACACCAATTCCAATCCTGGGAAGATTTCACACGAGTTCTGGAGATCACATTTGGACCATCAGAATATGAGGACCACCAAGAAACCTTAGCCAAACTCACACAAACATCCACGGTAGCTGAGTATCGCCAACGTTTTGACGCCCTGGCTAATCGCATTTCAGGAATTTCTGCTTCTTTTCTTACCAGTTGCTTTATTTCGGGTCTCCGCTCCGATATTCGACATGAAGTTAAAGCATTCCGACCAACCACCCTAGCACAAGCCATTGGTCTTGCACGATTACAAGAGGCCAAACTGATGGATAAACGGCCCACGAATCGACCACCACAGCATTACACACAACATCCAACGCATATACACAGCAAACCATCTACGACCATATTTCCACCCACCAATCATCATAACCACTTGTCTAACCCAATACGTCGCTTAGCCCCTGACGAAATGCAACAGAAACGACAACAGGGCCTTTGTTTTACGTGTGATGAGAAATGGTCCCCAAGCCATAAATGCCAGGCCAAAAAACACCTCCTATTTTTTGAGGCTGATGATGATAATTCTACAAGTCCTGATCTGGATATAGCCCCTACCCAAGACACCACTACCAGCGATGACTATATTAACTCCTCAATTTCGTTTCATGTGTTCTCCGGTCAGACCCCTGCCACCACATTTCGATTCGCCGGGCTATTAGCAGGTGCTCCGGTTCAAATTCTCATTGATGGCGGTAGTACACACTCATTTGTCCAGTCCCGGATTGCAAATCACATACAACTCCCTATTACCGCGGGGCCCTCCCTTATGGTCGCTGTTGGCAACGGTGAGAAATTACGTACTGAAGGTTCTGTCCGACATATTCCTTTATCCATCCAAGGCCACACGTTTCAACCTGAAATGTTTGTCCTAGCATTGCATGGGGCCGACGTCATTTTAGGTGCTTCTTGGTTAGCCACCCTTGGTTGGGTCCGCCAGAACTATGAACACATGCTGTTTGAATTCGAGTATCAGGGCGCTCAAGTTCAACTTGTGGGACAAGCTACGGCGTTACCTACCCCAATTCAATTCCATAGTTTTACCCGAATGGCTGCCACACATTCTATGGCACAATTATTTCGACTGGACTTGGTCACGACATATGAAACAGAACCTGGAAGCATTTCACCAGACTTGGCAGCTCTGTTGGCCAAATTCGTCAACATTTTTGAGGTACCGCAAGGCTTACCTCCAGCTAGACCATATGATCACTCCATTCCACTACTACCAGGTTCCGTCCCAGTTAATGTTAAGCCATATCGTTACCCACATTCACAGAAAGCAATCATTGAACAATTAGTGGCTGAGATGTTACAAGCGGGCATTATTCAACCAAGTTTAAGTCCATTTTCCTCCCCAGTGGTATTGATTCGAAAAAAAGATGGTACATGGCGTTTTTGCACTGATTACAGGGCCTTGAACTCATTGACTATCAAGGATAGGTACCCAATTCCAACCACTGACGAATTGTTTGATGAACTTAACGGTGCTGTGTTTTATTCTAAGCTAGATCTTCGCGCTGGATATCACCAAATTCGAGTTAAATCAGACGACATTCCTAAAACTGCATTTCGCACTCATGAAGGACACTACGAGTACCTAGTCATGCCCTTCGGACTCTCTAATGCACCAGCGACGTTCCAATCAGCCATGAACAGCCTCTTTCGACCCTTTTTAAGGCGGTTTGTTTTAGTATTTTTTGATGACATTTTAATTTATAGTCGCACTTGGTCTGACCATTTAGAGCATTTGCAAATTGTTTTTCAATGTCTTTACGATCATCATTTTTTTGTTAAACGATCCAAGTGTCAATTTGGGTGTCGCAACATTGAATATTTGGGACATTGTATTTCTGTAAAAGGCATTCAGGTGGATCACTCGAAGATACACGCCATTATAGACTGGCCAATTCCTAAATCGTTAAAAGCACTTCGGGGATTTTTGGGTCTTTCCGGGTTTTACAGGCGATTCGTTCGGGGATATGCTTCAATAGCAGCCCCCCTCACCGAGTTATTGAGAAAGGATGCATTCCTGTGGACGAAGGTTGCAACAGAGGCTTTCATAAATCTTCAAAGTGCCATGACATCTGCACCTGTCTTAGCTCTTCCAGACTTTGCGCTTCCTTTTTATGTCGAGACTGATGCTTCAGGAATTGGAATCGGAGCTGTTTTATGTCAAAAGGGACACCCTTTGGCTTTCTTTAGCCAAAAATTGAACTCCCGTATGCAAAGCGCCTCCACATACCACCGTGAGATGTTCGCTATTACACAAGCGGTAAAAAAATGGCGGCACTATCTCTTGGGCCATAAATTCTTCATCATCACTGATCAGAAGAGTATTAGGGAATTATCTTCTCAAACAATTCAGACACCGGAACAACAATTTTGGCTATCAAAACTTATTGGTTTCCATTTTGAGATTAAGTATCGCCCGGGAAAAGAAAACAAGGTCGCGGATGCTCTTTCGAGAGTTCACTACTATGCCCTATCTGCTCCTCACTTCGATTTTATTGAAGAGTTACGTACAGCTAATGCTTCAGATCTTGAGCTACTAGAATTCCGAAAACAAACGATCGCTCAACATAAGGCTTACTGCAAATTTTCTGTCCGGGGAGCGTTCCTGTATTTCCAACATCGTTTAGTCATTCCTTCAACTGGCTCTTTGAAAAACAGATTGATGATTGAATTCCATGGTTCAGTACAAGGGGGACATGCTGGGTTTCATCGTACCTTCCACCGTATAGCTTCCAATTTTTATTGGAAACACATGCGCAATGATATTCGAGCGTATGTAGCTCAGTGTATTATTTGTCAGCAAGTTAAAACTAGTAATTTGGCACCAGCAGGCCTTCTACAACCCTTACCTATTCCTTCACGCATTTGGGAAGATATTTCAATGGATTTTATCGTGGGGCTCCCTTCATCATCCGGAAAAACTGTCATTTTTGTGGTAGTGGATCGTTTGTCGAAATATGCTCATTTTGTAGCTCTGGGAACTCATTTTACAAGCTCATCAATCGCTGCTGTGTTTATCAAAGAAATTGTGCGTCTTCATGGCATACCACGATCAATCGTTAGTGATCGGGATCGGACATTCACCAGCTCTTTTTGGAAAGAAATTTTTCGATTACAAGGAACAAAATTAGCAATGAGCACTTCATATCATCCTCAAACTGACGGGCAAACGGAGGTTGTCAACAGAACTTTGGAAATGTATCTACGTTGCTTTTCAATGGATCGCCCTCATTCTTGGACCCAATTTCTTGCATGGGCTGAATACTGGTATAATTCTTCATTTCACACTGCAGCAGGCTTGACGCCTTTCGAGGCGGTTTATGGTCGACCTCCACCTACCATCTCACGCTATATTACAGACACTACCACCAATGCCGCAGTCGACGAGGAACTACGTCACCGAGATATTGTGTTGCAGCACCTACGAGTTAACTTAGGTCGGGCCCAGAATCGAATGAAGAATTTGGCTGATAAGCATCGCACGGATCGGGTTTTTGAGACAGGAGAATTGGTATGGGTGCGCCTACAACCTCATAGGCAACTATCCCTTAGGGGGCAACAATCATCAAAATTAAGCAAGAGGTTTTATGGTCCTTTTCCAATCACGGAACGCATCGGTACAGTAGCATACAGATTGCAACTTCCCAACGAAGCAAAAATTCATCCGGTGTTTCATGTATCCTTACTAAAAAAATTTTTGGGTACAACAACTCCACCCCCTCTGCCTTTGCCTACTATGACCGATACGTCATACCCCATCCTTAAACCACAAGAAATCTTAGCAAGGCGCATTATTCAGATACGTGGCAAACCAACAAGACAACTTCTGGTTCGTTGGGAAGGGTTACCTACAGAAGAAGCAACATGGGAAAATACTGATACAATTCATCAGAATATTCAGAACCTTGAGGACAAGGTTCTTTTGGGGGATGAGAGTAATGATGCGTTTAATAGGGAAGAAGCTAGATTTAATGGTGAAGATGCTGGGAAGGATCCAGAAAGCACGAATCATGCACCTCATGCTGATAACAACACACATGTGCATAACAGAAAACGTGAAGCACCTAGACACCTGGCAGATTTTGAGTGGAGCAAATCTTAACAGAATAATCAGTAGAATATATAAGAAAGAGGAGTCGAAGAGAATGGGTAGAGAAGATTGTTGTTATTTCATTATTTCCTTATTATTTGGCTTTAGTATTTCCTTTCTGTTCTTCATGTTAATGGCACTTTGGGCCTAAACCATTACTGTAAACACAAGCTGCAATTCAAGTTGATCATTTCACATTTTTCTGGTTCGTTGTTTATATTGTGCGCTTATATTGATCAGTGCACATAACATTAGCTCACTGTATTATGTCCTTATACTGCATGGAATTAGGTGTATATTTCATTGATAATTAAACTATCTAGTGTAAGCATTCCCATGTGCAGTCTGAATATCATTAGACACTCTTAGATATTTAGAAAGAAGTGAAGTGCTTGAAAATAACACAAATTGTCAGGTTTGCTGAAAGTAAGATATTTTCCTTGCAGCATCAGTTACTGTGACACATATTGACTTGACATTATTTGGCTTCCAATAACTCTTTTGCTAACTGTCTTGAATTCTTGGTCGTGTATAGATTCTTCTGTGATTGGATCCTGCACTGGATTGGGTTTGTATGTAAGGTCATCCATGATGTTTTTTTGGTCCGTGCAGTACGTCAAGCAGTATCAAGCCACTGGCATCAAGAAGTTCAACCTTATTTTCTCGAGAGTCATGGAATTTACTTCTCAGTTCAGGGTCATTCCGCAATCCATGCCAGAGAAGAGGATCTCGCCTTATTGTTAGAGCTGACAAAGTAAGATATTCTTGTACCCTGTATTAGTTTGTATTGTTATTGTAATGATTTTTTTTCCGCATTATTTATTAAATTATCTTGAAGTTGCATGTTAACGGTCATTGACAAGTTCCCTGATGTGAAACCTTACCTACCCCACACCCTCCCAAATGTACACCCAAAACGTAAAAGTTAAACAGTAACGCCAAAAACAGGCGTAAACTAGCCTTCATAAGAAAAGTTGTTTATGGTCTGAGTTGTGCGAGTATCCCTCTACAATAGCAGTAAACACAATGTCTTCGAGAGAAAAAGTTAAATAGTTTTTCTTTCCTTTCTTTATGCTTTGCATAAGAAATGTTCATTTATTACACTAAATTCGCAGGATTACTATTCCGTGATTGGCGTGTCTAAAAATGCGAGCAAGTCGGATATTAAAACTGGTGAGCATTAACTTCTCTTATTTGTGTACTTACCTTAGAGCACTGTGTATGAGATGCTTAGGGAGGTCTTTTCTTCCTCTGTTAATTTGATGTTAATGATTCCACTTTATCCCTGCATAAAAGCTGTGGATCGCTTTAGCTTTTTTGCACATTTGATGTACTCGTTAAGAATCTAGGTGGTCTATTTGCATATTTCGTCATCACTTTAAGGAATCAGACTTTCATCTCCTTTGTTAACTTTCGTCAATGACATCATGTTGGAATATCTTCTTTATTCAGTAGACTCTACACATTGTAATTGCAGTATAATTTAATGAAGTTTTGTTTCTTTATGGTTTCTTCTTCAGCGTATCGAAAGCTCGCAAGGAGCTACCATCCAGATGTAAACAAGCAAGTCTTTATACCACTTTCCTTTGAATATGGTTTCGGCAGCTAGTTATCTTCATTTGGCTTTCTTGATTTCTAATAGTAATTACTAGTACTCTTTGTATGCATGTTGAAGCCAGCTATTGAGTGTGTTGTTAAGGGTTTCACTGAACATTTTAGGGGTAGGTTTAAGTACTGATATAAATTAGTCATGACTATATTATAAAAAGAAGAGGCTATGAGGTGAGCACTGATTTATTTAAGCGTTGATTGTGTAAATTAATTGTTGCCATAGAATTTAATGCCTAAACAATTACTCATCATCCCTGACGTGACCGTGAACTATAGAAAAAGTAGTGTTCTAAACTTATAATTATCGATTTATCTTCTTGGTATTTTATGCTAGAAAGAGAATTAAAAAATGCTATATAAAAGAAGAAATTTTGGTATACCAGTTGAAATATGAAGTTAGCAAGCAATGCATTTATACTACTGAAAATAACCCATGCAACTGCAGAGAACCTGGAGCAGAACAAAAATTCAAGGAGATTAGCAATGCTTATGAGGTATAATATTTGATCCTTGTGAATGTTATACGGCTTCCTTTTGTTAACTATGCATGCTTGTGGATACATGTGCAACTTAATGAATTATTGGATAACTTGTGTAACAGATCTTGTTGGATGATGAAAAAAGGTCCATTTACGACACGTATGGAGAGGCGGGGCTTAAAGGTGCTGGAATGGGTATGGGGGTAAGTCCTTTTCCTACATAAGTAGTACGAACATTGTAAAAAAAAAAAGTGGGATAGAAAGAGGACTCGCTCCCAAATATGGTTCTTCAGATTACTAGTATTCTAACCTCTTATGCTTCTCTATGGCAGGATTTCAGCAATCCGTTTGACTTATTTGAGTCATTATTTGAAGGAATGGGTGGCATGGGCATGGGAGGACGAGGTTCTCGCAACCGTGCCACAGAAGGCGAAGACCAGATCTGTAATCTGGTTTTGAATCTTAATGAAGCTGTATATGGTGTCGAGAAAGAGATTGAAATAACTCGTCTTGATAGCTGCAGCACTTGTGATGGATCAGGAGCGAAACCAGGCACCGCGCCATCTAAATGTGGAACATGTGGTGGTCAAGGTCAAGTGGTCTCATCAGCAAGGACCCCACTAGGTGTTTTTCAACAGGTTTCAACATGTTCCACATGTGGTGGAACGGGAGAAAACATAACTCCTTGCAATACATGTGGTGGAGATGGGCGTGTAAGAAAGTCGAAACAGATTAGCTTGAAAGTTCCAGCTGGGGTAGATTCTGGCAATCGCTTGAGGGTCCGTTCCGAAGGGAATGCCGGATGGAGAGGAGGTCCGCCTGGAGATCTGTTTGTTATCATCGATATGATTCCTGATCCTGTTTTAAAACGGGATGACACCAACATCCTTTACACCTGCAAAGTTTCTTATATAGACGCCATTTTAGGGACAACAATGAAGGTGCCAACAGTAGACGGGACGATTGACCTCAAAATTCCATCTGGTACGCAACCAGGTACGACTTTGGTCATGGCTAAAAAAGGCGTCCCTTTTTTGAATAAAAACAATAAGAGAGGTGACCAGTTGGTTAAAGTTCAAGTCGAGATTCCGAAGCGATTGAGCAGCGAAGAAACAAAGCTTGTTGAGGAACTTGCCAACTTAAATAAGACAAAGGCTACGAACAGCAGGAGATAGTTGGGGAGATCAGTTTTCTACCGTTGCTGTTCTCAACGGTTCTTGTGTTGTGAAAATAGTAGCTGTTTGCTTCTATTGACCCCTCGATCAATTTGCATAAGGCCGAATGTAGGCTTGGAAAAATTTTGGGGACTGATTTTTTTGCAAGTTAAACATTATTTGAAGTTGAAACACCATAAAATTAGGTATATTATTCATATGTGATTCATGTATGCACAGTTGCCATTTTTCAAGTTCTTGACAGTAGAACTACTTGGTATATAGCTATTGTCGACGATCGTACTGGTATCTTTTTCCGATGTTCTCTCATTTCTTGATCAATTTATACTACCTTGTTTCGAATTCCATTTCCTTTTTTTAAATATTTATCAACGATAATTATATATTAAATTATATTTTCAAAATTGTTTTGACTTTTGAGTCTTGTAATCACAAACCCCCTCCCCATGAAAAAAAAAATGTTAGCTTTATGTTCTCGGATCTATCAATTTATTTTTAAATGTTTCTATTTAATATCATAATTTTAAACAATTATCCTTTCAATAGTTATTTTAATGTCGCTTTATTTAGGGAGAAAATTTGTAATTCATATCCGGTTTTGTGAAAAAAATATTATTAAGTATATATGTCTATGATAATACTCCCAAAACACTTCAAGAGCGACATCAAACAAACTCATATCGAGGTAAGAGTAGCAATGAAATCATAAAACTTGCAATTAATGATTTTAGGAGCTTTAGAGTAAAATGCCAAAATTCTTCTTCTCTTTCTTTTAAACCTTATCTAAAAAGTAGATGTCCAATTAAAACGATAATTGATTTTTTTTTATTAACGAAACAAATTACTTACACCCCCGTGTAAATTATAGCCATAGTATAACTTTCCATTAATTTGACGTGGAGGAGACTCACAAATTTTAATACAAATTCAAAAATATATTGCAAAAAGTTATTACTAAAACTCAAGATTGTAAGGAATCAAAATGGAGAATTAAAGCTTTACAAAAATTAAACATAAAATCTTTTTGAACGAATAATCAACTCTCTCAACTCTTTTTGCTTAATCCGTCCCAATAGATCACTTCGATGCTACCAGGGATTGATCTACAGCGCAAATTGATCCAACACATACCCTAAATGTGGGGTCAATATCTCATATGGTAGTATAGAAAAATAATAATTTTAGTATTAATTTCCAAAATTTAGTTTTTAGCCAATCTCTAAAATTGTGATAGTTCTTTAGCCCTATCTAGTCCGTCAGGTAATTTTGAATCCCGTCTTTGCCCACGAGAGTTTAAATTCTTCTTTCTATAAAGCTTATATTTATAACCATGCATATGACATGAAAACTACATTTTATGCATAGGAAAATGAAAGGAATTGGCGACGTGACAACTCCTATATGCTTCCTTCTCATGATTATGACGCCCATGGCCGATGAACAAACAAGTTTCTGCGACTCAAAATGTGCAGTTAGAAGCTCAAAGGCAGGACGCAAAGTCCGGTGCCTCAAGTATTGTGGTATTTGTTGTGAGAAGTGTCATTGTGTTCCGCCGGGGACTTACGGAAATAAAGACAAGTGCCCTTGTTACAGAGACATGAAAAATTCTAAGGGAGACCCCAAGTGCCCTTAAGCAGGGGTGGAGGGCCCCCATGGGCATAGACGGATTGGTAAGAGCCGAGATGATGCAGAGAGATTCATTCGTCACAGGTTCGAAAGTTCTCCACTGAAATATTGTGGGGGTTTGTCCTGGGTTCATGTCTTGTTGGTCTGCTCCTTCAAAAATATGTCATTTGTGCACATCATTTGATTTACCTAGTGACGACCCTGAAGGGTCAGGTCGTCACCCAAAGGTTCGAAAGTTCTCCACTGAAATAATGCATCACTCCAAGCCCAAGCCCAGGTATAAGGAATCCATTTTTGTACGGTAAACGAAAGACAAGAATCCACTGGTCATAGTTTTTTAAAATGTTGTGAAAAGATATTGCCTTGTTTTTCCAGTCCAAAGCTTCAGAAATAAATACATTTTTTATTTTTATATGAAGTGAATTCGTGTGGGAAAAGTTAAATATTTGTCCCTTTTTCCCATTGTTCCAGTTAAAAAGTATTTTGAATAGCTTTTGAAAAGTATTTATGTGTTTTTTATATAAAAAAAATAGATTTTAGGTGTTTGATTTCTTGCTTCTAAAAAAAACAAGTAAAAGAAGAAGCAGACAAGCAAGTCTTAAGATACTTCTGGCTGCTTTTAAGTTGAGCAGCGACAATTTTTTCTAATAAATTGAAGTTTATTAAGTTTTTTTTATATTTTAATATCAAACACTCAACGATTTTGTTTAAAAAAAACTTTTTCAACTTTAAATAAAAATAATATAGAAGTGTTTTAAATAAACAACAAATACATACTTCAAAACAGTAGATGAAAGTGCTTGTAAGATAGAGGTTTAATCTTTAAAGCCAAAATTTTACAATTTATAACTGAAAAAAACTTATCACAATTTGTTCTTCTATAAATGTTGACAGTAAAAATAAAATATACACTAGAATATATATATATATATATATATATATGTGTGTGTGTGTGTGTGTGTTATTCAAGTTTTTAAATCCTACATACGATTTTTTGGGAAAATTATCGAAATAAATTGTCATAAGACATATAATAAAAAAAATAGACTAAGTTTTGAATATTAAAAATTAACAAAAATATTGATCATAGGAAATGAGAATTTCTTAATTCTTTTTTCTTCATAAGAATAGGGAAAAGAGTTAATATACAAAATCCAAATTATTCTTCATCCTTTAAATCTGGATCCAACGGCCATATATTCCCGCTGATAACAGGAACTTCCCAGCCAACGATCATTGATCGACGGTCTCAATTAAATCAAGGTGGCTCCACATCATCTCTTTCTTCACATATAAAATCCCTTCGATCCATCGCATCTTTCTCTGTCGAAATTTTCTTAACATGCGCACTTACTTCACTACTTATCCGGCCAACCATTGATGATGGAACCCGCGCCAAATTATACAATAAGAATATCGAGATACAGGAAGTGGAAAGAGTAGAGGGTGGCAGGATAAAATCGTTCGGCGGCGATCGAATCAGTAGGTTCCACCTAAGAATGGACGATCAGCAGAGCCAGGCTAAGCTTGCTAGGACACATTCTTCACTCCTCCGGTCATCTTCCACCGTCGGATCATCAAACCATACCATATCTTCGGTGAACGAGATGACATCTGATCGAGAAAAGCATGATATCGAAGAGCAGAAGCCACATAGGAAGCCGTGTTGCCCATCTGTTCGACCCGGGTCGAGATCTTGTTCGGGTCATTTGGCACCGGTTCTGACCATCTTCTTGCTATCGTTGTACACCCTTTTCGGTGTTTTGTACAGAGATGACAGAACCATGTCCGAGAATTTACTGCTACTCTTGATCTTTATGGCGATTTTGCTGTTCTTTGCATCGAAGATGAAAGCTTCAATTCGGAAAAACTTTTCTATTTACAAGAATTTGTGTGATAATTATGTAAAAAGAGTTGGGATTTCTAGTTTTGCCTCCACGAGCCCCTCAAAACCAGTGCAATGGTTCATTGGAGAGCCCGGCATTGGGAAAGTCGAGAAGAAACGAAGTACTAAAAGGATTGTAAGAGAAGGAGTGGATTTTTACAGCAATGGGGATTTCTACGAAGGTGAGTTTCACAAGGGGAAGTGTAGTGGGAGTGGAGTGTACAACTTCTTTGTGAACGGGAGATATGAAGGAGATTGGATTGATGGTAGGTATGATGGATATGGTATTGAGAATTGGGCAAGAGGGAGCAGATACAGAGGGCAGTATAGGCAGGGACTGAGGCATGGTTATGGAGTTTACAAGTTTTACACAGGTGATACTTATGCTGGAGAGTGGTGTAATGGGCAGAGTAATGGGATTGGGGAGCAGATTTGTGCTGATGGAAGCTCTTACAGTGGAGAGTTCAAGGGTGGAGTTAAACATGGCCTTGGCTGTTATCTTTTCAGGTGACCGTGAATTTGATTGAACTTTTTCCAAGTTTGATTTTTTAGTTTTGCTCTGTATATTTTTGTGAATTTGTTTTTGCTTTGACTTGATTTCTTTCTTGTTTGATGCGTATTTGTTGGACTCTTTAACTTTATCAAGTGATAAAGATTGAAATTGTGTTACTAAATTAGATATATATCTTGTCCAAACCATTGTAGTTAACTGAGTTTTAGCATTTCATTTAGTTCTCGACATAATATGAACTAGTGTTCGACTTCAAAAGTGGTGACTTTAAACCTTTGCTGCAATGTGGTGTTGAACTTGAGCCTGAAGATTTTGTTAAAAGAAAGTTGTACAGAATAAGGTTAGCGCAAGCTTTGCGTGGCTATATTGAAAAGTTGAAACTTGGAATCAAACTTGGTAAGTAAGACATACAGAATCAACCTTCCCTGTTGGGTCTGTAAGTCTGTTCTGTGATCCTTCATCACCACAATCAAATAAATAGATCGTAGGTTAATGATGTTTGATGGACTTGTGATTGACCATAAGTGGACCTCAACTCATGTTGATAAGATTCTATGATGCTTCAGGAATGGAGATAGATATGCTGGGGAGTATTTTGGCGATAAAATGCATGGTTTTGGTGTGTATCAATTTTCCAATGGTCATATTTACGAGGGGTCATGGCATGAGGGCTATAAGCAAGGTTATGGCATGTATACTTTCAGAAACGATGAGACCAAATGTGGCGAATGGAGTGGTGACAATCTTAAGTCTCCACTTCCCCCTTCAGTCGATCCGGTCCTTCGAGCAGTTCAGGTGAGACGGCTCCCCAATGCATAATCTAGGGAGGAATAATCTGTTTTGATGTTTTGTCTGGCTCCCTATATGGCACCACAACTGAAATGTATTCTTTGGGCTGTTAGTTTAAACTATTCGAATTCCAATGTTATCAAAACAACCGCAACTGATGGACGAGACAATCTTATTAGAGCTAAAAGCACTTGTTCGATTCTCAGTAAATTGGTGCAATTATTAGAAGTATGATCGATGGAGAGCAACAATTGTCTCTAATTTCATGTATGGCTGGCTATCTGACCCAATGATTGGAGCATGATGCTTTAGCTGATGTGTGTAAAATATTTGAGTTGTGCCTTTATTAACAACTATAACTTTTGTTATATGGTCAAACGTCTGGATTTACTGATAAGACTCTCCTTCAGACCTATAGTTTCTTTCTTGCATGAGCCTTTTTTCTTACATCCTTATACCTCTGCAGGCTGGTCGAAAAACGGCAGAAAATGCGATTCACCTTCGACGTGTGGATGAACAAGTGAACAATGTGGTGACGGCTGCAAACAAGGCTGCCACAGCAGCAAGAGTCGCTGCTGCCAAAGCAATTCAGAATAGGATCGATGGTAAATTTTGTGAAATTAACTTCTAGAATACAAACATTATTGGTAATTGTAAATTTATTAAATTCTTGAATGTATCAAATGTGGACAAGGACCCCTGTGAAGCTAAAAGCTCGCCGGAGGTTGAGAGTTTTCATAGGTTTGTGCTGTAACTTGTACATGGATCCATAGAAATCAATGGAAATTTAAATTTTTTTGCCCAAACTTTCGTTTTTTTTCAGTCCAATTGATACAACAATGCTGTTTTTTTCTCCTGGTGGAGTTGAAAAATGAGATTGATGAATCGCCCAATTGTGATCTCCCATTGAAATTGTGTTTTAATTGCCTTCCAGTCTTCAAGACTATGAGATATAATATGAAAAAAAAAAAAAAAAGTTAAAACAAGAATAGGGGTCAAAAGATGAGCAAAATGTAATCTTTCTAAACAAATTACACAAATTTTGAAATTTAATGTGTGACGATCGTGGGATCAAGTTCGAGGAATATTTACAATTCCCCCACTTTAAAATTATTAAAGAAGAAAATTCCCCTCGAATATATATATGCATGTCATATGTTATCCCTACCTATTACTGCTCAAAAGAGTAGTAACGAAGAACCAATTCATATCGATCCAAATATGACGGAATTTTTTTATAAATAGCCGTCATGAGTTCCGAACCGAATCTATTTAGAAAGACGGTCTTTTGTCTCATGCTAGCCTGCTCCGTAAGAAATCAATTCTAGACACTAATACAACGCTCTTCGTAGACAAACTTGGGATTTACGATCCTAAATCGGTTCGGGAAAAAAAAATCGTGTGTTGTCACATGGGAATCGATGACAACACATAGGTTTATCCAAAATAATGTAGGGAGTGATGTTCTTGAATTTTTTGTGGAGTCCAAGCAAGGCCTTCATGAAAAGTTGGATTTATTTTGTTTGAATATTGAAACATGTATACCATACGAAGACACAAGTACACGTATCGTAGCTTATTGAATTGTACAATATATTTTTTGTGTATGATGTATAAAGAATAAGTCCCCACCATTTATATATGATTATTAATTCCTAGTAGGTTTGTGGTTATTGATTCTGAAATTTAGGATTAAAATGGACAAATTGATTGAACCTTTTGGGAACTTATCTTCATTTGATGACGAAGCATACATATCTAATTTAATGGGAAAATATGGACATTTGATGTGAAGCCATGGCCTATTGATTCATATGAAATCCACTCCTCCTAATGAATTCTTATTCTATACGCAAGTATTTTCGTAGATTATATGTTCTGAAAATTAATTTAATTTAAGGGATTACCTTATGAGAGCTAAAGCCAAGTCAAAAATTTCAACAAATTTTAAAGCACTTTTGTATTATATGTGAGACTAGTCCATGTCGGAAAATGTTTGTGTGGACCTGATATGAACTTCACATATAGACCAACTCAATATAATTGATGTAAAATGGTTCGTATGTTAGTGTATATTTTTTATTTATAAAATATCATGTTTTAATATTAAATTGATATATAAATGGGTCCCAAATCGAATATATACAATTCTGTCACGTGCATCGCCATACGATGAAGAGCTGAACAATAAAAGGTCTAAAAATGGATAAAGGCGAGCTTCAGGCCTAGCTGACATTGTCAAAGCTCACCTTCTTTTGATGAAGACTCGTGTTCGAATCCCGCAACATATGAAAAAATCTTTAGCCTCCCCAACTCAAAAAAAAAAAAAAAAATTTGGATTAAAGCATAACGTAGGCACTTCTTATCTTAAGATGACGTGGGGATGTCTATTGATGTCAACTTTGTTCAAAAGGGCTATCTATTAAGGCCTTATTTGTTTAAATTTTTTAAAATTATTTTATCGCCCTAAAAAACAAAGAAAACTAATCTTTTTTTAACAGAAGAAAACTAATATTATATTTTATATCCATTTCTTCTTAAAGTCTAATTTCCACTTTTTCCTCCTCTCGAAATGTGAATATGAAAATTATTCTTCAAACATGTACATACCTGAATTATTTCTGCAAGTGCCTCAGGAGCCATTCTTAGACCTACTTTTCCCAAGACCAAGCCTCTGAGACAAAACTGTGAGCTCCAATATTCAGACAAAATTAGGTTTAAAGAAAGACAAAATGTAGGCTATAACTATAGAAAAAACCTATATCAGACCTCTGAGTCATAACTGTATAACGGAGGACTAATTATTCTTTTAGGCTACGTTTGGTTTGGTGTGGTTGATAAGAGGGTTATTGATTGCTCACTCACACTCGGCCCATATACCAAACGCCATTAATTAATCATACTACATAAATTACAAATCTACATCCTTCGATTATTCCATGCCATATTGCCATGTGCCAAACAGTACCTTAGTGTTCAAACATATGATATGAATTCACAAAAGTGTATTAGGTGAACAAGATTCCGCCAGTGAATAGAAACATAAATCTGATCCAACTAATAAGATCATCAAAGCCATCAATTTTGAAAGGTGCATACCTTTCAGATCTACCTTTGTGTCTACCAAAGCAGAAACAATGTAAAATCTTTGTTTTCTATCCTGCCACAGAACGAAAAGCATTAAGGAATGAATGTCCAGGCAAATAAACAAGAGGAAGTAATAAGCATTCGTACTCAAATGGATCATTTTACCTTCAAGAATAAGTTTTTGCTCAATGCAACCGTTGACGTGACAAACATATTTTGCCTGATACAAAGGAATTGCCTAAACTATGTAAAAATAAGAAACAAACCAAGCTCTCAGATTCGTTTACCTGCTCTTCAACTGTCAAAACAACGGGATGCTCATATTGGGAAAATTCTATATTAGGTTCCTGAAAAGAAATTAACATAGAGGTTACCATAAAATTTAACAATAGATGTGATTAAAATTATAGCTTCGAAAACTGATTTAATGTTTACTATATTCTACTGCCTAAAAAATTACACAATTGACAAATCTGGCAAGTTCTCGAAACCAGCAGCCAACAAGCCATGAGTCATCTCCATACTGCCCAATTACTTCTGCAAGAATAAAAAAATTAGCTTTCCACCTCCCTAGAAAGCAAAACGAAACAAGCACCAAAAATGCCATCGGATGTCGAATATTTAACACAAGATCGCATTCTTTAGGGAGTGTTCGGCACATATTGGGCAAATTGAAT
Source organism: Haberlea rhodopensis (assembly GCA_907163345.1). NCBI lineage: Eukaryota > Viridiplantae > Streptophyta > Magnoliopsida > Lamiales > Gesneriaceae > Haberlea > Haberlea rhodopensis. Next base: position 1,213,602 of record CAJQUN010000129.1, on the reverse strand, counting down.
AACATCAACCTTTTGGTTTTAGTAAATAATTACATTTTTACTTCGTTATTCAATGACTTTGCAGCTTCCTGCTAAACATTCCAGGATCGCTTTATGCAAAAAAAGAATTGCTATAAGCAAAACCAAACTCCCTACAAAATTTTTAAAAGTAAACTTTTCCCTTATACCATACTAATTCGAAGCATAGACCAAAATCCAAAATCCTCGGAAGGTATTCATATGTTTATACCATTTGTTTTTCTATGTTTTACAAGTTTAAATGATGTTTTTATTGACGTTGGTTGAGAAGTAATATAGGGTTTGTATGTGTTAGATAAAAACATATATGTTGAAATAGATTTTGATGTTATACATGAAGGGAAGAGATGTAAAAACCCGGATATTAATTAACTAAAATCTGATTTAGAAGAGTTTAAATACTTCTAAACTCTAGCATAGAGTTTCAATCCTTCAAGGAGTCCTTATCCATCTCAAACTCCTTCCATTTAAATCGATTTGCAGCCATCTCGATCGAGAGAAATCGGATCTGCACCACATCAAATCTGCACAGATCGGATCCCTTCAATGTAGAGTTAGAGTCCAACTCAAACTCCTTAAGTTGGTCCAACCAGCACCTATAAATATTAGGGCCAACCGTGAGTCAAATACATCACAACTTTCCTTCCTTCTCAGCCTCCACAAAGCAGAAGCTCCTGCACGTTTTTTTTCAGAACCTGTGCCTCAGAATCTGTTCGAGTTTCCAGCCCAATCGCCGTCTGTTTTCAGACGTGTTCATCGATCACCAAGCCAACCCTTCTCAGCCTTTAAAATCGAGAACAAGCCATCTCTTTCCAGCCATAAAAACCGAGAAGATAACCCACGGTTTCTGTCATCAATCTGTCCAGATTCTGGTCACCAAAGTTCGATAGTTTTCCAGCCGTTGCAATAAGCAAAAAGCCTTCGAAAGTCACAACCAAAGCCGATCACTCCCTGCCCTGCTGTTAAATTTGGAACGTGCAGATTCTTGGTTCTCTGAAATCATCAAAGTCAGCCAATTTACACTAAGTTTTCGAGAATCTGTTGCTGCCAAATCTCTTCCCTGTTCCAGCAAGTTTCGAGAACTGAAACCGAGTGATTCTCGATCATTATTCAACAACCTATTCCATTGACTGGTTCAAGCCAAGAACGTCCAGTTTCTGTTCGATTGGCAGCAACATAACCGAGCCAAATTTCAACACTTTGTCCCCTCGAAGTGCAACCAAGATTTTGTGGGAATTCGTTTAAGAAATCTGTTCGAGTTGTTCCAGAAATTGGTTCAAGTTTTGGTTGCTTTTCTCGTGTTGTTCATAAGCCAAGGATAGGAAGAATCCGTTCGAGTCATACCTTGATTATTCAATCACGCATCCAAGCACTGTAAGTGGGCTTTTGTTATGTATATTCGTTTCGTTTTCTAAAATCATATAGTATGTTTTAAAATTCCCAATCGATATGTATTATGTTGAAATTATGAAAGTATTATTTTGTAAGCACGTTAAACTCGAAATCTAATTGGATTTGGATCCCCATGACCCTGATGCGGTGGGATGTAACCGCTAAAAGAACCTTATACGGTGGTAATCCGTTGTTTCTGGATTATCCAGACCCTTTATTCGTGGGTTAGCCGATGTTATGACCTCATCTCTAGGAGGGTTAAGTCTAGAGACTGATATCAGTACCAAGAAGATAGTAGAATGCTTTATTGTGCTTAAGTATATGAAAATTATGAAACGATATGTTATGTCATGGCTCGTAAGGGCAACCAAGTATGTTAAGATACATTCATATCGATTTATGCAAGTTTTATGATACAAGTTTATGAAAATTATATATATGTATGATATCGATTGTCCCCCACTTGCTGAGTGTTTTCCAAAGCACTCAACCCCTTACTCTACATCCCCAGATAAAGCCGAAGAAGAATTAGAGCAAAAAGAAGAGCACCAATTTTGGGGTTGGTGAATCAAGTCCGCTGCGTAGTTCAAGATTTTATGTTTTAAAGTTTTCCAAGTTTTAAGACAATTTTATTTATTCAGTTATTAAGTTTTAGTTTTACGTTTTTAATTCAGTTGTAAAGACAATGATTTCTTTATTTATGGAATATAGACTGGTTTTCAGTTATTATGATATTACGAGGCTTATTGGTTTCCTAGTTGTAATGGAAATCAATGCCGGTGTTATTGACCCCGGTCTCGGGGCGTGACATTTTAGTGGTATCAGAGCTAGCCAGGTTCCATAATCCCGCTGGGAAAAGAATTCTAGTTGATAAAAATACTAGAAGAGAAATCCCGGTTGAAATAGACTAACTGGTGAAATAAATACAGTTGGGGAAAAATATCGATTCACGATAATTACGATAATCAGAAGCCCAATCTGATTGATCACGTGAATACGAATTTTTCGACTTTTAAAAATTTTTAGTTTCTGATTTTTTAAAAATATTTCGAAAAATTTTAAAGGAATTTCGGAAATTCAAAAATCAGAAAATTCGAAACCCTAGCTCCTCGCCGCCGCCGCCGATTGCCGCCGCGATAACCCTCGACCAGTGTATCATTGGAACCGCCTTGTCCAGTCGACCCTACTGTCCAAGTTTCATGTCGATCGGACTTTGTTTGCTCTGTCAATTTCTCGTTCGAAGCCAAGAACCCTAATTCCCAATTTCTGCTCGATTCCCGATTTTTCTGAGCATATGTTGATCGTTTTGAAATTAAAATTTCTCGTATAATTATTCCAGCAAGACGATCGATAGCCCTCTGTCAATTTTGGATTTCAAGCTCGGATTAGGGATTAATTTCGAAACCCTAATTTTCGATTATAAACCCTAATTTTCGATTTTGTTTTTTAAAAAAAAAAAAAAAAAAAATATTTTTTTTCCAGATTGCAAAAAATCGAAGATTTATGCTCTTAAATTTTTATCCTTGTTTTAAAATAAAATTTTGTCAAGTATTTAATTCCGTGTTTGGGTTTAGGTGATGACAACCCGAGCGCAATCTGCCCAGATTCTCAGTATGGAGCAAGAAATGGAGAAGCTCAAGGAAGCTAATGCGGAACTACATGAGCTAGTAGACCACCTTCAGGGCGATGTTCATAGACTGGGTTACTATCACCATCAAGCCGAAGAGCAGCTTGAGAGAACTAAGGAAGAAGTAACTAGACTAGACGGACTCCATAGGACTACAGAGGAAAAATGCGTAGTCCAAAGACAGCAGCTTGATCAAATGGCTGATCATATTCTCACACTTCAAAATACGAATCATCGCCTGTCTGTAAGAAGCAATGGTTACTGGGGTATAGTCACTCATCTCCTGAATGTCAACAGTGATCTAAGGGAAGCCAATGATCACATGAGAAATCTTCTGGATGTTGTCGATTCAGATGAAGATTCCGACGAAGACCCTGAGGAAGAACCCATGCAGGAAGATATCGTAGAAGAACTAGGAAGTGGAGAAGTGATAGATCCATAGTTCTTAGAAGCTTTGTTTAGGAGTTTTGTTTTCATTTTATTTCAATATTCAGCATTTTCCTTTTCAGTAGTTGTGATAAACATTTTTCCAGTGATTAATAAAAGTATCATTTTTGTTTATCATGTCTTCTTTATCTTTCTGCTATCGTTATACTTTCCGCGCAAAGATTTTAGATTCGTGTTATTGTAGGAAATGGCCGGACGTCCAACCCGCAACAACCGTAATCCCAACTATGCTGTTCCTCCCAACTCTAATGAGGAGAGAACTAATGGAAATCTGAATCCTCCACCTGCACCACCACAACCTCCGAGGGTGGGACTAAGTCGTGAAGACTTGGCAGCAATAGCCACCATTGTGGCCACAACACTTCAAGGTTTGAATAACCCTACTGCTAATCAGCCACATCCACAGCCAGCACATCCGCAAGGTGTAAAGTACCACTATGAATCGTTGCGGAAAAACAGAGTTCCAACCTTTGATGGTAACTCAGACTCGGAGGTGGCCCAGAACTGGCTGAAACAAATAGAGAACCACCATAGACTGTTGGAAGTGCCGGAAAATATCAAGGTGGAAGTTACCACGTCTTTTCTCATCGACCAAGCTGGAAAGTGGTGGGAAAACGTGTCACCGTTAATGCAAGAAGCAGGACCAGTTACATGGCAAAGGTTCCGGAGCACATTTCTGAAGCAGTACTTTCCAACTGCAGTCCAGAACCAGAAGTTGCGAGAGTTTGAAAACCTGACACAGGCTACAGATATGTCAGTTGTGGATTACACTGCAAGGTTTAACTCGTTGGGAACGTACGCACCGAGTATCATGGCAGACGAATCCCTTAAGCTACACCGCTTCAGGATTGGACTAAACAGTCGAATCCAGTCCGCCCTGGCAATCTTTGAGACAACCAGTTTCGGAGATTTAATGGGAGCAGCCATCAGGGCTGAAGCAGATATCAAGCGTCGCGAGGAAGAGTTTAAGCGCAAGCGACCCCCCACCAGTCAGCATACTGCTAGCAGTCAAAACTTCAAGAGGCCTAGTCCGTCCAATAACCAGCAAAGGGGACCCACAATAGGCCCAACTCAACAGAGGTACCCCAAGTGTTCGAACTGTGGGTATCATCATCCCGGAGAATGTCTCAGAGGAAAAGGTGCATGTTTCTGATGTGGGAAGACAGGCCACCGAATTGCTGAGTGTCCCGAACCTGATATGAGGGGGACGACTGTAAGGAATAACGGCCCTCCTAGTAAACCAAATGGGACTAAGCCGAAAACCAGAGTGTTTGCTATAACGCGAGATGAGGCAGAAGACGCAAACGACGTTGTGGCAGGTACCATTTATTTAAACGAATTACCTGCATATACATTGTTTGATTGTGGTGCCACGCACTCGTTTGTATCTAAAAGGTTTACTAAGAAACTAGCCCTTAAGCCTGAACTGCTTAGTGAACCATATAACGTAGCAACACCAGCCAATAAGACCCTTATAGCACATAGCATACACCGAGATTGTAATCTTAGTATTAATGAAATCCAGTTTAATGCTGAGCTAATTCAACTCAAAATGGTGGATTTTGATGTTATATTGGGAATGGATTGGCTATCCAAACATCATGGAGTAGTAGACTGCCGTAACAAGAATGTTAAACTACGAACTCCAGACGAGAAAGAGATCGTATACCACGGCAAAACTAAGGAACGAAAATTCCTCCTGTCAGCAGCACAAACGTGGAAAGCTGTGAAGAACGGTGAAGAAGTTTACCTAGCTACAATAAGCGAGGTTAAAGAGGAAGATGAACCCAGGATAGAAGACATACCCGTTGTACAAGAATTTCCGGATGTCTTTCCTGAAGAGCTGCCCGGTTCTGTTCCAAACCGAGAATTGGAATTTGATATTAGTTTGGTGCCAGGCGCTACACCAATTTCTAAGGCACCATACCGAATGGCTCCAGCCGAACTGAAGGAACTTAAGGAGCAACTGCAGGAGTTATTGGACAAGAAACAAATCAGACCAAGTGTATCCCCATGGGGAGCTCCAGTGTTGTTTGTGAAAAAGAAAGACGGAAGCATGAGATTGTGCATCGACTACAGAGAGCTGAACAAGATCACAATCAAGAACAAGTACCCTCTTCCGAGGATAGATGACCTGTTCGACCAACTCAAAGGCGCTAAAGTGTTTTCTAAGCTCGATTTAAGGACAGGCTATCACCAACTAAAGATTAAAGCAGAAGACGTGCCGAAAACCGCATTTAGAACACGGTATGGGCATTACGAGTTCACGGTGATGCCATTTGGCTTAACAAACGCACCAGCCGTATTCATGGATTTAATGAATCGTGTATTCAAGCCATTCCTGGATGACTTTGTAGTAGTGTTCATCGACGACATACTCATTTACTCGTCGAGCAATGAAGAACACGAACAACACCTTCGCCTCACGCTCCAGACATTAAGAGAGAAAGAACTCTACGCCAAATTTAATAAATGTGAATTTTGGCTAGAAAGCGTATCTTTCTTAGGACACATCATATCAAAAGAAGGCGTGTCAGTGGATCCTAAAAAGGTAGATGCAGTTTTAGATTGGCCTAGACCAACGACAGTGACTGAAATCCGAAGCTTCTTGGGATTAGCTGGGTACTACCGGAAGTTTGTCGAAGGATTTTCGTCAATAGCAGTACCTCTTACCAGGCTCACACAAAAGAACGCAAAGTTCATATGGAGTGAAGAATGTGAGAAGAGCTTTGAGACTTTAAAGGAAAAGCTCTCATCCGCACCCGTACTGGTATTACCAACTGAAGACATGAGTTTCACTATTTATAGTGATGCATCTAAAGAAGGACTAGGATGTGTACTCATGCAGGAAGGAAGAGTGATTGCTTATGCTTCAAGACAGCTCAAACCCCATGAGCAAAACTACCCTACTCATGACCTCGAGTTAGCCGCAGTAGTGTTCGCCTTGAAGATTTGGAGACACTATCTGTATGGCGCCAAGTGCGAAGTGTTCACGGACCATCAAAGCCTCAAGTACTTGTTCACTCAAAAGGAACTCAACATGAGGCAGAGACGATGGATCGAACTTCTAAAAGACTACGATCTCACTATTAGCTACCACCCCGGCAAGGCAAACAAAGTAGCAGATGCTTTGAGCCGGAAAGGCAAAGGGAAAATAATCTTAGCTACGGTCTCAGCCCAACCTTGTCTTCGAGAGACCATCAAGCTAAGTCAAGATCAAGATCCGAGCCTAACCAAGCTAAAAGAACAAGTCAGGGAGAAGGAAATTACTGACTTCGAGATCGATAACAAGGGAATTCTGTGGATGAAAGGACGATTGTGCGTGCCAGATGTGAACAACATAAGACAAGAAGTAATGTCTGAAGCGCACAAGTCAAAGTTTTCAGTCCACCCTGGGAGTACAAAGATGTACAAGGATCTGAAGGAAAGTTTTTGGTGGAACGCAATGAAAAAGGAGGTAGCTGAATTTGTTGCCCGATGCTTAGTATGTCAGCAAGTGAAAGCTGAGCATCAGAGACCCGGAGGACTTCTTCAACCTCTGGAAATCCCGGAATGGAAATGGGATCACATCTCCATGGATTTTGTCGTGGGACTACCAAAGTCAAAGCAGAGCCATGACGGAATCTGGGTAATTGTTGACAGACTAACCAAGTCAGCACACTTCCTACCAGTCCGCATGAATTACAACTTGGATAAGTTGGCAACACTATATATGGACAATATAGTGAGATTGCATGGAGTCCCAGTGAGCATACTATCGGACCGAGATCCCAGATTCGTGTCGCGTTTCTGGAAAAGCTTTCAGCAAGCTATGGGAAGTAAGGTAACCCTTAGCACGGCTTATCACCCACAAACTGATGGCCAGACGGAGAGGACTATCCAAACCCTCGAAGATATGCTAAGAGCTTGTGTATTGGATTTTACTGCAAATTGGAGCGAACTATTACCTCTAGTCGAGTTTGCTTACAATAACAGCTACCATAGTAGTATCGGAATGGCACCATACGAAGCACTCTATGGGCGCAAATGCCGATCACCATTGTATTGGGATGAAGTAGGAGAAAGAGCTATCATAGGACCGGAGTTAGTACAAGCTACTACCGACAAGATAGCTATTATCAGAGATAGACTTAAGACAGCCCAGGACCGACAGAAAAGTTGGGCTGATTTGAAAAGGAGACCAGTGGATATCGAGATTGGTGAAAAGGTCTGCGTAAAGATTTCACCAATGAAAGGAGTAATTAGATTCGACAAAAAGGGAAAGTTGAATCCAAGATACGTGGGACCATTTGAAGTTTTAGAAAAGGTGGGAACACTAGCATATAAAATAGCACTACCGCCAAATCTGTCAAGAATTCACAATGTCTTCCACGTATCACAACTAAGGAAGTACATTGCCGACCCAAGTCATGTACTTGAAGCAGAACCCCTAGTAACTCAAGGGAACTTAGACGAGACATTGAAATACGAAGAAATCCCAATCCGTATTCTGGATACCAAGGACCAAGTTCTGAGAAGAAGGACAATTCCATACGTCAAAGTCCAATGGTCAAACCATACGGAAAGAGAAGCTACTTGGGAAACGGAAGAATCAATGCGGGAGAAATATCCATATCTTTTCCTAAATCAAGCTGACTCGAGTTTCGAGGACGAAACTTCCAATAAGGAGGGAGGGATGTAAAAACCCGGATATTAATTAACTAAAATCTGATTTAGAAGAGTTTAAATACTTCTAAACTCTAGCATAGAGTTTCAATCCTTCAAGGAGTCCTTATCCATCTCAAACTCCTTCCATTTAAATCGATTTGCAGCCATCTCGATCGAGAGAAATCGGATCTGCACCACATCAAATCTGCACAGATCGGATCCCTTCAATGTAGAGTTAGAGTCCAACTCAAACTCCTTAAGTTGGTCCAACCAGCACCTATAAATATTAGGGCCAACCGTGAGTCAAATACATCACAACTTTCCTTCCTTCTCAGCCTCCACAAAGCAGAAGCTCCTGCACGTTTTTTTTCAGAACCTGTGCCTCAGAATCTGTTCGAGTTTCCAGCCCAATCGCCGTCTGTTTTCAGACGTGTTCATCGATCACCAAGCCAACCCTTCTCAGCCTTTAAAATCGAGAACAAGCCATCTCTTTCCAGCCATAAAAACCGAGAAGATAACCCACGGTTTCTGTCATCAATCTGTCCAGATTCTGGTCACCAAAGTTCGATAGTTTTCCAGCCGTTGCAATAAGCAAAAAGCCTTCGAAAGTCACAACCAAAGCCGATCACTCCCTGCCCTGCTGTTAAATTTGGAACGTGCAGATTCTTGGTTCTCTGAAATCATCAAAGTCAGCCAATTTACACTAAGTTTTCGAGAATCTGTTGCTGCCAAATCTCTTCCCTGTTCCAGCAAGTTTCGAGAACTGAAACCGAGTGATTCTCGATCATTATTCAACAACCTATTCCATTGACTGGTTCAAGCCAAGAACGTCCAGTTTCTGTTCGATTGGCAGCAACATAACCGAGCCAAATTTCAACACTTTGTCCCCTCGAAGTGCAACCAAGATTTTGTGGGAATTCGTTTAAGAAATCTGTTCGAGTTGTTCCAGAAATTGGTTCAAGTTTTGGTTGCTTTTCTCGTGTTGTTCATAAGCCAAGGATAGGAAGAATCCGTTCGAGTCATACCTTGATTATTCAATCACGCATCCAAGCACTGTAAGTGGGCTTTTGTTATGTATATTCGTTTCGTTTTCTAAAATCATATAGTATGTTTTAAAATTCCCAATCGATATGTATTATGTTGAAATTATGAAAGTATTATTTTGTAAGCACGTTAAACTCGAAATCTAATTGGATTTGGATCCCCATGACCCTGATGCGGTGGGATGTAACCGCTAAAAGAACCTTATACGGTGGTAATCCGTTGTTTCTGGATTATCCAGACCCTTTATTCGTGGGTTAGCCGATGTTATGACCTCATCTCTAGGAGGGTTAAGTCTAGAGACTGATATCAGTACCAAGAAGATAGTAGAATGCTTTATTGTGCTTAAGTATATGAAAATTATGAAACGATATGTTATGTCATGGCTCGTAAGGGCAACCAAGTATGTTAAGATACATTCATATCGATTTATGCAAGTTTTATGATACAAGTTTATGAAAATTATATATATGTATGATATCGATTGTCCCCCACTTGCTGAGTGTTTTCCAAAGCACTCAACCCCTTACTCTACATCCCCAGATAAAGCCGAAGAAGAATTAGAGCAAGAAGAAGAGCACCAATTTTGGGGTTGGTGAATCAAGTCCGCTGCGTAGTTCAAGATTTTATGTTTTAAAGTTTTCCAAGTTTTAAGACAATTTTATTTATTCAGTTATTAAGTTTTAGTTTTACGTTTTTAATTCAGTTGTAAAGACAATGATTTCTTTATTTATGGAATATAGACTGGTTTTCAGTTATTATGATATTACGAGGCTTATTGGTTTCCTAGTTGTAATGGAAATCAATGCCGGTGTTATTGACCCCGGTCTCGGGGCGTGACAAGAGATTTAAAGAAAGTAGAAGATGTTTTGGAAATAAAGAACATGAGTTTTAGAAATCTGTTGAAAAACAGAACTCTTAGTTTCTGGTGTTTCGAATTTTTGAAACTCTTAGACTTTGATTTTGATGTTGGTGTTCAAATGAAAGTTGTAGTATGTTGAGTTTTCTTTAATTTGATAGCAAATTCGAGTAATTTGGAGTCATATTGCATGAATTATGTCAGTTTACCAAACTGTGTACAAACATTTAAAGTTAAATGATTTCTGAAACCTGACGTTCTTGACTAATTTCGTCTATGAAGATATTGAATTAACTTAAGCACTTCAAATATGAATTGTAGAGCTTTGAGTTATCTTTAATTTGACACCAATTGGGACTCATTTGGAGTTCATATGAGTTAGTTATGAATTTTATACAAAAAAGTGTCAAAGCTGAAAATGCAGAATTTTCAACTAAAACATTCTGCCCTCGTAGAAATCGATCACTCAAGCAAAAATTTTGAAAAAAATGTTTTCTTTGATGATTTAAAGTATAGGAAGCCAATCTCATTTACGTTACTTGGAATCGACAGGATCAACTCTTATTTTCTTTTTTATTGGCATCCATGTCCGAAAGCGTCCAGAGCCAGATGATTGGGTATGTGACGTCGGCGCAACTCTGGTCCAGGATCACTCAACTCTTTGCTTCCCGTTCTAAAGCTCGGGTCATGCAGCACAAATTACAGTTGCAAATGTTGAAGAACGGGTGTCTAAGCATGAAAGATTACCTTAGCAAGATGAAGGGCTTTCTCGACATTCTTGCTGCCTGGGGTCATTTCATTTCCCTTCACGGTCAGGTTCTCTACATCTTAGGTGGTTTTTTTATGGAATATGACTCTGTTGTTGTTCATGTAACGTCCAGGATTGAAGAGTTATCACGTTCGGAAGTTGGTGATCTCATCCTTGCTCACGAAGGAAGGATCGATTCGTATACTGTTACCACTGAGGGTACTCTCCCTACCGTTAATACTGCTGCTTTTTCATCCTCTAAGGGCCGTGATCTCCCCCACAGGGCTCGCATTCTCGTGGACGCGGTCGTTTCTCTCGTGGTCGTCGTAAGTCCTGGGACAACCATAACTCTCGACCCGTTTGTCAAATTTGTGGTTATATATATGGGTCATATGGCTGAAAAATGTTACTATGGGTTTGATCAAGAGTTTGCTTCTCGATCGTCAGATCAAAGGCCACCCTCTCCATTTTACTCGCCATAGAATTCATCAGGAAACCAAGGTTCTCATATTACTGTTGTGGCCTTGACTCAACCAGAAATGGGCCAGGAAGAGTGGTGGTTCCCTGATTCTTGCGCCTCCCATCATCTCACCAATGATCTCAACAACATGTCCATTGGTTCTGAGTACTCTCACGGTGGCAAAGTCTTTATGGGTTTGCCTATCTCCCACATTGGTCATTCCTCGTTTCATCCTCCGCTTGCCTCTCGCTCCTTTTACCTTAACCATCCTTTTTGTGTTCCTAGTATTACTAAAAATCTTCTGAGCGTTGGTAAATTTGCCCGAGATAATAATGTGTTTTTTAGTTTCATCCTTGTCTTTGTGATGTGAAGGATCTAGCAACGCAAATGTCACTCCCCAAAGGCACACCACATGAAGGGCTCTACAAATTACATCTGGGTAAACTAGGCTCTGATACCAAGATAGAAAAATAGAACATAGGTTTACGTATTGAAGATGAATGATGAAATATTATTCCATTCCATGTGTGTAATTACATGTGGTATATACAATTCAAAAAAGAATCAAATGTGCATTGCAACTGAATTACATTACTTAACTGTAAACAACGAGCACTCTTTACAAATCTATCAATCTGTTATATCATTTAGTTCCATTGATGTGCAATAATCATGCGACACCTAGATATGAAATAATTCACTTCGTCCATTCTGTTCTCATTGATAAATGTAAATGAAAATATACATAAATTCCAAAAAAAAAAAAAAAAAAACCTGCAAAAGAGACAGGAGCTGCCCCTTGGTATGACCCATTTGCTGTATACGTCTGTAAACACAAGTTTAGAGCACAAATGTGTTGTTGCGGCGGGAAAGGCGCTATGCCTATTGGATTACAACAGTTGTTTCAGGCGAGAAAGGTGGATATCAAGAAAGGTTAGATTAATTCATTAGTGCCCCCTATGCTTACTGTAATCACCATGGAGTTGGTCTGGTATTAGTCCAACTCTTCCCCCTAAAACAAAATATTAAACAAATAAATCATATACATTATTCATCAACCTCTTATATTAACTTTGATTGTCATATTATAATTATAATTATAAAATTTAACGTCAAATATTTGATAGTCACCTTGGTTATACACAAGAGTAGCTGAGATGAGTAAGTGCAGTGTGTTTGGGCAAAAATATCACTAATTCAATTCATATCCCTGCCTCTATCAGTTCGAGACTGTCGCACCCGCCTTGCCTAGTGCGATTTACCAGGCTGACGTGATTTGCAGGATATTGCGTCAGTCCGTGGGTTTCCCAATGCACACCTTAAACATAGCGATCGTGGGTTCTCATGTTATAAAATAAAAAAAAGAAAGAAATGAAAAAAATATTATGAGAAAAATTAAAAGCAAGAAAATATATAGATTTATTTGAAAAACTCTCCATCCTCACAGATAACCAAACCCAGAACCAAAATTGCACAACACCACTATGGTGCTAGGTCTTCATCCACAATAGGGGGTAGGAAATGTGAGACAAAAAAATTAAAATAAATAATGGAGTGTAACAAAAATTTTATGGGTCAAAATATAATTTTATAGGGACAAATATTATTTTTAAATATCAAACTATAATTTTTTAGGGATATAGATATTTATTTTTTCTTTTTCAAAGGTTTCTTGCATGCCATTCCATTCCTGGTGCAGGTAATGAATGAATGGCACAGCATTGGTCATTGCGCCAACATTAAAAGCGTTGGCGTACGCTTTTTTTAGTTTTATTCATCTATTATAATTAGTACAAATATTTAGACAATTATTTTTATATTTGAATAAGTATGTTACTTTGTTGAATCATTAAAAAAACTAGTGGGCCGATGCATACACGTTGTGTGTATAATAAAATTTTAAATTTTATATATTGTATATGCATACTGATTTTTATATTTGAAATATCTGATTTAAATATGATATTTTATGGGGAGGAGAAAAAACTGTTACACATTTCTAGAAGGAAAAAAAATTGGTGGAAAATTGAGAATTAAGTTGGGAAGTTAATAGGTGATCTTCCGATATTATCGTTTTATCTCATGGTCTCACTGTTATTACTAAAGCAAATAGAAGGTGTTTTTAGAATTTCACAATGACCATATCAAACTGGTTATTCTAAAGTAACACATATTATAATATAGTATAGATAATTAGACGAGTAATTTTATATATTTTGTATTTATGATAAATACTGATAAATGTTAACTTTATTCTTTATTTATATATTGATATATTAAGAAATTTATAAATAGATCTTTAGTATAATAAATAATAGTAAATGGAATAGTAAGGAATATTTCAAGAATGTTCTTCTAAGAGTAGTATTTTAAGTCAATAAGGTGAAGATGAATTTTGGATTTGGTGCAGAATTTGCGTAATTTTGACGCAGAATCTATGATAACATTGTGAAATAGATTAGAGATGACCTAAATATTATTTCTTTCAACTGGAAACATAGAAATCATTCAGTTCTTAATTACCTTTAACCCATTTTTATTTTATTTTTTGGTTCATCTTTATTGATCAATACTATATTTTTTTGTATTTTTTATAGATGTTTTTTGAAAAAAAATTATCTATCACCCATAATTTTTTTTAAAAACTTCCGACGCCCAAATTATAATCGTGGCTCCACCTGTGATTTACATCACATATTGTCATGGATCATTTATGTGGTTCGTGACACGGAAAGTCTAATACTCAGCGAATAATATGTTGTCCAAATCAGATCCCATTTAATATTTCATGCTTTAAATCGATTTGATAGCTCTAATCAGGCACTGTACATTTGTCTCAAATCAAAATGCTTGTAATGTCTTGTCTTAGTTCCATTATATATTATGTCACTTGTAAAACTATGTTCAAAACAAGATTATAATGTTGATGTCTTGTAGCCAATTTGACACTGATCGTAATTGAAACCCTAAAATCTCATGTTCGAATCTCAATCATCGCTCCAGTAGTTGTAATAATTGCTTTAAAAAAAAAATTATAATATAACGATATTTTTTTCTCTCTTTTTTTTTTAACTCAACAATCTTAAAAAATATATAAAATAATAATAAAATCTCAGACAACTAACAAAACATACATAATATTTCCAATACAATAACCTGGAACATATTTTCCTCAAAACATTTTTTTTTCAAAACTCTAAAAAATACTACTATATATTATACAAAATTTTGCACACTTTAAAGTTTTCAATTTTTTTTTCGAGTGAATTGTCGTTAGAATATTTTTTTTAGCTTCATGAAATCTATATGAATAATTGTTCATCAAATGCAAAAACAAAAAAAAAAGGAAAGAAAGGAAAGGAGAAATCCAACCGTATCCCTTGAGAAAAAAAAAAATTATTACCTAAAAAATTTACATTTTATCCTTACAAAATTGTACTTCGTCTCTCAAAAATTATATTTTGTCTCCCCGCCCGTGATCCCTACCGTGCACTCACTTGCTAGCATTTTTTTCGTTATGATGATTAATATCATGTATTAATATATGAAATAAGACCAGTTAATAAAAAAGATCACCTTTAAACTAGCTATCACATAAATGTGTTCAACTTGTTTTTTGCATTGTATGGGAATCCATATGCGATTTAGGAAAAGAAATGATGAACTTTGTCAAGTCGAGACAAGTGCAATATTCTTTGTCCTTAAGAGAAATTTACCCCGCACTCGGTGCTTTCGGAATGTGGCAATTATGAATGGCAACAGGTCGGGTATGGAACGGGTTTGACCAATCCCATGACCCGCATCGCTACACATAAAACCCGGACCCGCTCCGCCCCGCTTAGACCCGCGAACCCGGTGGGTGTTTACCCGCCTCGCCCCGGTTCCAGTTTTTTTTTTTTATTATTTTTAAAATAAAAAAATTTAGCTAGAATTCAATTTTGAAACACAAAAGTTGAGTTTGTGATTAAATTTCATGTTTTCTCTAGTAAATATTTATAATAAACATTGTAAAATTATTTTTAAACTACTAAATATTTATTAATTTGCTCTTATTTCCTTCAAAATGTCCAACTTCTTTAACATGAACCCATGAATTTTGATATAAAATTAAATAATGACACTTTATTGTTCAATTAAAGAAGTAAAATGTATAATCAATATCATATTTTTTTTAAAAAAAATTAAAAATGTATTGCTGTGCGGGTCCGGGGCGGGTTTGGCCAATCCCAGGACCCGCCCCGCCCCGCCCCGCTTCCAAACCCGGTTGAAGCGGGTCCTGTGATTGGCCTCAAATATTTGAAAAAATGGGCCCGAATCTGGCAAATCTTGCTAAGCTCAACCGTGAAACGGCAAAGGACTACATACACGAGTAGAGCCAAAATATAAATTATGGGGATGAATTTTTTTAAAAAAAAAAAAAATTTTAAAAATAAACACTAAAAAATTTGGGGTATGACCACCGCTCCCCCCACCCCCTCCTCCGCTCCTTGGTAAATACGAGCTATGACAATTGGTGTGAAACACGAAATTAGAGCTGTCGAAACAGGTAAGTTCGATCGAAACGGGTAAGCCCGATCCAAACAGGCTAGCCAACCTAACTCGTGGCCCAAATGGGCTCAGCCTGTTTGGGCCGGCCTCCAGGCGGGTTGGGTAAACCACAACCCAACCCGACAAGAGAAGGGCTGCGGTTTAGGGTTTGAAAAAAACATCTAAAAACTTCAAAAAGAATTCCAATTGAACTTGCCGAGCCTGTAGCTGATGCAAGCAGAATACTAAAACTTGCTTCAGGTTTTATCTAGACATTAACCCTGCTACTAAAAATACTAGACTATAGAATCGATATTTTACTCAATTTTGTTGCAACTTTCAAGTACAAAGTGAAAAATATATAGTGGATCAGATTCTTCGATGTGATATTGAGTTCATATTTATGAATTGAGGTTTAAAAAATGAATAACCATTAAAAAGGGTTAAGCTCGCGGGCCAGTCCGCTAACCTGCAGGCCAACCAGCCAAAACTTGCGACCCAAATTGGTTGGCCCGTAAATGCAAGCCCAAAAAATGCTGGCTCTACCTGCCTTTTTGGTGGCTCGAATAGACATGTCTCACTTTGACACCTCTACACGGAATACAAGCTAATCAAGCATATTTTTCAATATTTTGAAAATGACTAATGAAGCTTATGGTCTATGCATAAATGCAGCATGTGTAATGCCCTCGCGATGGTTTAGTTGATGCTAGTCCTTAAATGTAGTGATTGCGATGTGTGTTCGCCTTTTCTAATGTATGATGATCACAACACCTATTGCAATTACTATGTTTTAAGTCCTTATCTAAGCATGGTTCGTGATAATGAAAAATCTTAAATATGACTAATTCTGCTAGACTCTTGCTTACTCGTTATCATAACAACTAACAAGTATTGTTTGTGAAATTACTTTCTAATTCCTCTGACAGACCAAGTATCGTGCATTCATAATGGCAAGGAGCATTAAATATTATTAGGGTTTTATGTATATTTAGATCAAATCTATTTGATTGTTTGGATAAAGTTATGTTTGGTGGATTTTAAATCTACCCAATTATTATATATGTAGATATAACGATAACTATGATGGATTTGATATACACCCAAGATGTATGTCATTTCAGATTTCTCTTTGAAATCCCTTCCTCCAAATCAAATTCATCAATCCAAACACATCAACACTTTCTTTATTAAAAAGGGCCTTCAAAAAAAGTATAGCTAAGAAGATTTCCCCACGCAACAAAAAGTTCTTTTTTTTTGTTTAAAGAAAAGGAAATAAAATTCTGAGAAATAATATTCTTTATTTAATCACAATAAAATAACTCTACGTATATACCATATGAAATTGACATAAGTGTTCCATGTTGATTCCCTTTTTTAGGCTATTGGAACTCCTTTTGTCTACTCCACCTTAATCAGGAGCGGAACCAGAAATCAATATTACCTGGGGCTGGTCGGCTTAGATAGGGGTTAGAGGGAGAGTTGGGCTAAAAATAAAACTCCACAATTGCAGTATACCACAATTATGCTACAAAAATAACCATAATAACTAACATATTACCCTTATATTACGTTATTCTCTGACTCCCTTCACATAAATTATTTTTATATGTCTACATTTTTATGTATTACGTGTGTATAATTAGTAGTTGATCTCCACATAGAGAAGTAGCTATTATATGGGCAAAGCCGGGTAAAATTTTTTAAAATAGTATAGTTTACCTACGTATATTTTTTATTCGTAGCTAAAAAATTTAGAACATTATATTTTATCCACTGAAAAATATTATCGAAGTTCTTATATATCGTATTCTAAAATTCTAGTTGCGCTCCTGACTCTACACATCTTGATCAAGTGCGTAAAGGTTCGATTATTGTAGTTATCTAAAGTATCTGTAGACGCAACTAATTCAAAAAAACAAACACACTCCTATTTATTAAAGTGTTTCATTCAAGATATTGAGTATCCATTCATCATCCACATACTACTAAAAAAAGATAAAGGAAAAACATCCCTATATGGGAACGTTATCATCTTTGCTAGTCAAGAAATTCAAATTCCACTTGGAAAATAATACATGAAATAGGAAGTGCCCATGAAAAATCTTTTAATCCTTGTAAAATTCTTGTTTCTTGAGCTATGGGAGTGGGATTATGTGAGTTCATGGATAGGGAATCTTAAAGGAAATAAAAAAATTGATAATGTTCCTTCAAATGGTCCTTTTAAACGTTTGAAACATATGTTTTCTTTAATGAATTGTATATGAAATTTTAATATTATACAAATAAATAATATTGACACGCGAAACAACTAAATAATCTTTAATCCCAATGATTTGGGGTAAGCTACTGAGCCATATGAGGAATTACGTCGGATCGCACACATGCATTAGTCTTCTTTAAGCATGTCTTTCAGTCAAAATATATTCGTTGATCCATTTCGACTCCAAATGGATTTTTATAATTTAATTCTTCCTTCTCACCAGAATTACAAATCTGCTCACAAAGTTTTGTAAGTGCCACCATGCATGTATGTGATTAAATAACATTAAAAAAAACATAGGGCAATTATATTGCTCACTCTTTTGTTCTTTATTTCCTTTTGTGTGTATAAAAGCCATATCGCATATCCCATGTCTCCCATGCAATAAGTAAGTAAAAGAAAATAGAGAGCGAAGAAGAAAATGAGTGAACAAAATTTGTGGGGGGTAATTAGTATGAATTTCAAGAAAATTAAGCCTTATGCGGCTATGATATCTCTTCAATTTGGGTATGCCGGAATGTTCATTATCACACTAATTTCACTGAAACGTGGTTTTAGTCATTGGATTTTGGCCGTCTATCGTCATGCAATCGCCACGCTAGTTTTTGCTCCCTTCGCCTATTTTATCGAAAAGTAAAGTGTGTTCATCTTTGCATCCATATATGAATCCTAATATAAACTTAGTTTGCACTATTTTTTTCTTTTTTCAGGAAAACAAGGCCTAAAATGACAAAATCAACCTTCTTGAAGATAATGGTCCTTGCTTTCTTAGAGTAATGCTCGCAACTCCTCTTATATATGTTTACAATTCTCTTGCATACTTACAATGCAAGAGGTTGTTTCCGCGACTCGAACCCGTGACCTCCATGTCACATGGCAACAACTTTAACTATTGCGCCAATATTCACCCTTTATATATAATAGTAGTATAATAAAGTCACTACTAATCAAAAATTGTTTCCAACATGTATATGTTCAAATACTGTTGGATGTATTTATAGTAAATAAAATTTTAAAGATGTTGATTAATTAATCAGGCCAGTGCTGGATCAGAACTTATATTATGTTGGAGTTCAATATACATCAGCAACATTTGCAGCAGCTACTACAAATGTTCTTCCTGCAGTCACTTTCATAATGGCTGTCATTTTCAGGTATATATCTCTCTGTAGTGTCTCACTTATTTAGGTGGTAAATTTTTTAGTCCCTACACTTAAATTTACTAGAAGACTCTTCGAAAAATTTAGTTGGCTAAAACCAAATTTTTTACTAAGTTTTTTTTTTGGTATGTGAGTTTGCTTAACTTTTAATGTTTTTAGCAAGGTGAACATGCAATACAATATATGCTTACTTATCTAGACGATTTTATGATATCACAGGATGGAAAAAGTGAATCTAAAAAGGATTCACAGTTTAGCAAAAGTAATCGGAACATTAATAACAGTGTCCGGGGCAATGGTGATGACACTCTACACAGGCCCCATTATCAACATTTTATGGTACTCTCACGGCAGCAGCCACAACAAATCCGGCGGCGCTGCTTCCACTGACCAACACTGGCCACAGGAACAATTATGTTACTTTCTTGCATTGTGGGCTGGTCGGGTTTTTTTATCCTTCAAGTAAGTTTTCGCAAAATTTTATGATATTTTGGGCACAAGCATAGTCCATGTCATTAAATTTGTTACCTAACTGTGATTTGATTTTACTTTGTTAACAGAATAACACGTTGAAGGAGTATCCTGCTGGCCTCTCGCTTGCTGCTTTGATTTGTTTGATGGGAACTTTGGAAGGTGGAGTGGTGGCTGTAATAATGGAACGCCAAACCAGAGCTTGGGTTGTTGGTTTTGATTCACGGCTTTTGGCTGCTGCATATTCTGTAAGTCCATTTGGACCACTTCTTAAACCTATTTAATTTAGCTCAAAAAACTTACATTTTGTTCAAAAATAATCTTCAAATTTGAAAAGTTTTTCATCAGAAGGTGAATCCCTGCTTGATAAACTGAGGGAAACTAACAATGATACGACATGTCTGCATGATAATAGGGAATTATATGCTCAGGAATTGCGTATTACCTGCAAGGAGTGGTGAACAAGGTACGAGGGCCAGTGTTTGTGACTGCATTCAGTCCACTCATAATGATTATCACAGCCGTGTTGGGGGCCATTGTTCTGTCTGAGCAAATTCATCTCGGGAGGTAAATCATGACGTTAAAAGATATAATTTTCAAGAAACTCGAAATTAAGAGATTGTTTTACATGAGTTTCAAGATTTGAAATTGCAGCTTAATTGGAGCCATGATCATAATTGTGGGGCTTTACTCAGTGGTTTGGGGTAAAAGCAAAGAAAATTCAGAATCGAAAGCGTCATCGGCATACGATGAAGACAAACCCCATGAATTACCTGTTGTGGCTGACAAGAAAACACTGAACAATTTTCAGGCAGAGATTAAGGTTCCTCACAAGAATTCCTCAAAGCCAGGAACATGAAAAGGCATGCAGAGTCTCAGTTGTCTCAAATGCGGTGGGGGAAAGTATTTTGCTAAAATGTAATATATATTGTGATTATTTTGATAATAATTCTATCTTGAAATGCTACTGCTTGTTCAAGGCCTTTCTTTTTTGTCTCAATTTTTAGATGCTCTCATTTTCATATAATTATTGTCCAAATAACAAAACTATTGTTGTCCTTAGGAAGGGAGCAAAACAAATAAAGCTGTCTCTATAAATAGATATATTGAGACATCGGTAAAATAAAGTTTAGAATGAGAATTTCGCATCCATGGCACTTACATGTGTATATAATGAAATATGAAATTGGTATGTGCAGAAAGTATTAGATGGTATGTACAAGTTTTGATCGAAGAAATCACAAGCATAATCTAGAGTTACATTTGTTGCTTAAAGAAAGTGAAAAATGACCTTTTAAAGGGCCTTCAAAGCCCGTTTGCTCGAATGATGAACCCCAGCTGCAGCAAGTCTCAAAATTGCACGGCCTTGGTACAAACTGCAAAAAGGTAGTAGCAATGAGTATCTGTACTACTCTATTGATTGAGACAACCTTAGAGTAACTATTTTGGTATGCCAAAGGCATAGGTAAAAGAATAACCTTATGCTGAAAAAAATTTAAGAGGATAAGAATGTAACGTTTTAAATTCAACAACAAATTATGAATCATCACACAACCTGCATAATCACAACTGTCTAAGTAGTGGTATGCACACACATAGCATGTGTTCCACCACTTTTCATAACTTTCTTTGTCTTGGAGTAATAAAACTTACACAGGGAAGTCGGAGATAAGAATTTCATAAGGAATGAAGTACCAAATTTTTAGACAACAATCTGACCATACCAATTAACAATATGAGGCTAAGGCGTAAGAATTTTGCACAAGGTGAACAAGAGAAACTCTTCTAGAAATTTCAACTGCAGCAAAAAAAGAGAAACTCTTCTAGAAATTTCAACTGCAGCAAAAAAAGTATACGGAATTTCCAAGCACTACAGTGTATCAAAATTTAGGTATGGAACATTCAAGACATCAGTTAAAACAAAGGCGATGCAGATACAAGGTCAGCGATGTGAAGTCCTCCAAAATACATTATTGGAAGGTTGATATAATTTTATAATTTTTAGACAGTAAAATTATCTTCAGTGGTTTAGCATATTCAGAATATACCTCGTCAGAACAAGTCCCCATGTAGCCATGGTATAAAACATCTTTCCAGCATGCCAAATGTTTCGCATCTTCTCCACTTTATTTATACCGCCCAATGATTTTGTCAAGGCTGCAAATTAAAAATATTCTTGAGAATTGCCACCATATCCGTATAAATTACCAAATGAGAAGATTACATGCCAGAAAATGGGCATGGAACGAGTCCGTGCCATGAATGGTATTCATGTACTATTTTTCTTCCTGGCTTGTGCATGAGAGATCAGAAAACAAAAAATTCTCCAGGAAATTATGTAATTACACTTGCACAACTTTTCACAAATAGAATCAAGCACCCAGAAGAAAGGTTGGAGAATAAACTGAAACATGCACCTTCCTGCAGTTCCTGAGGGGTCAGATTCTGCATCAAGACAGTAAAAATTGTGAGTTTACACGAGATAGGTGGATACCAATTTAGAGGCACACGAATGTAAACTGCTATCAGCTCATATACCAGAGATTTTGGGTTGGCCACAATGCATCTAGCCAGAAAATTTGCCACCCCATCAACAACATGCTCCTCGCTAACAACTATATAATTTTCATTGTCGATCCCACTCTTCTCCTCAGCATTTAAAGATTATGTTTCCTCAGAAACCCACACCCACCAACTAGGCTCCTCGTGATCATCACTAATCAATACTTCAGCCTTCTCAAATCTGAATCTCATCATGTTTCATGAAGGAAAAGATAAACCATCAATACATCATCCTTATCCACTCTCCACATGATCGTGTATCGAAATACACATTAAGCTATCAATATAAATGCTTGGTCCATATAATTTTATCTGAGAGATTATCCACTTTAATCCAGTGACAGATACAATTATAACACTGAAAAAGGCTTATTTCAGGCATACAGGAAACGGAAAAAGATCACCAATCCAGAACAAAATCACCACACAAAATTTCAAAATCCTAGCTTTTGATAATCTTGAACACAATTCAGTTAATTGATTGAATAAAATTAATAAAATGTTGATTTTTTTTTTAATTGAACAATCTTGTATGTTTACATCATAGTCAAGGGTGGGGTGATAGCTAACAATAAAAAAATTGAATAGAAAAAGCAACGCATGGTGTGGAAGTTTAATGATTTACCGATAGCGATCCAAGGAGTTTACCCCATTCCATCAATTTTAATTCAATCAATGATACCGACCCAATCGGGGAACTTACAAAAAATTTAAAATATATATATAACAAAACCTGATGGGACTTCGAAGGGAAATTTGCAAGAGGCGTCATCCTTGGATTTTTCACGGAGGTTTTCAAGTTCATTCGGGAAACTCTCAGAATTTACAGAAGCTAAAAGCCGCCTGTGAAGCTGAATTATGTAAACAAAAACATGATGACCTAAATTTTTCCACGAACTTTAGGGTATTTTGCTCAAACTACAATTTAAAAAAGTAAACAAAATTTAATCCATCGCATACATGCATCGGAAGGGCATTTCTGTAACAAGGCAGGGGAAGTAGACTTCTGCTGGAGGAGCGTGAGATTTGCCTCAAGCAAGGGCGGATGTACAGTTGGGCTGACCTGGGCTGTAGCCCGGGCCAGCCCAACAAAAAAAATTACCTTCAAATATTTTGTTTAAATTTGTGTTAAGCTCAGACCAATTTTTCTTAGCCCAATAACTTAGAGCCCAATAAATTTTTAACATACATAATTTCAGATTTCTAGGTGATATTACTTAGGAAAAAAAACGTGAATAACCGCCCCTTATTCAAAGTTCACCAACATTCCAGGTACTGTGTGTGTTCCTTATAAATAATTTTAAATTTTTTGCTTTTGAAATTTTTCATTTATATTTATGGAGATTTAGAATTGTTGGTGTTAAAAAAAGTTTTTTTTAATTTGATGCTTGAAGATTTTGAATTATTTCTACAGTAGCACTGTAAATCTTGAATCTTTATTTTCTTGTACCACATTGTTTTTTTTTTGTTGTAATTAAAGTAAATGTATAAATATGTGTCCTCACGAGTTAAAAAATTAGATTTAGTGTAGCACTAATTTTATTTATACTAGAAAAATTAGAACTGTTGCACTAAATTTATTTATAAATTAAAAAATAAATTTTGATTTAACGTGAAGAATTTGAATTGTTTCACTAATTTTATTTATACTAGAAAAATTAGAATTTTGCACTAGAAAAACAGTAAAATGGAAACAAATGTAGCAATTTGCCATGAGAATTTTCAGAATTATTTGAAAGGTCAATTAGAGCATTATAGGGTTGATTTAACGTGAAGATCGGGAGATGCATTATTTGATAGGTCAATAAAGCACTATAGAGTTGATATACTTTGCCATGAGAATTTTCAGAATTTATCAACTTTTTCTGAACTGTGTCGAAGATTAGCCCAGACAAATAAGGCACGAGACTACAATTTGATCGACATATTGATTCGTCTTGTTTTAACTCTTCAAGTATCTACTGCAACAACAGAGCGAACATTTTCAGCGATGAAGCATGTAAAAAGTGTTCTTCGTAACAAAATGGAAGGAGAATATCTGTCAAACTCAATGATAGTCTATATTGAACGCGAGTTGACTAAAAACATTGATTCTGATTCGATCATTGATGAATTTTATGCTATAAAGAACCACAAAGTACAACTTAAGTAGATCTTTCATTTATTATTTTGTGAGTATGCAATTTGTTATATTTTCTTATTTAATATATTTTCTTATTTAATATATTTTCTTGGCATATATTCATCTTTTTATGTTTAGTTTGTCAGCCCCGGGTGAATTCGATTCCTGGATCCGCCATTGGCCTCAAGCAAGTGGCGGAGGCGCTGATTTTCAGAGCGTAAGGATTCCGTATCAGAATATCCTTTTGCTTTACCTCCCGGGGACAGCGGTTCCGTTACGTGTTGTTGGCGATGGTGCTGGCACCGCTCCACGGCGGTCCACGCCACGTCTGCCATCTCCATCACAGTCTTCGCTACCTCCATCGACACGTGTGTCGAATTTATGTTTGACCATAGGTTTGACAATTATTACAATGCGGCGATAAATTACTCTTTCAGCTATATTTGATTGAAATCAAAATTACACTAGATAATTGGAGTTAATATATGAATATATTTAAATTAATTATTTTTACAAAAAGAATATTGAATTACGTGAGACTCAAACGATTGCCACGCGTTATCCTCCGCCGTCTGCCAGACCTTTCGTGATTTCACGCCGCCTGTACCAAAGACGGAAAGGGAATTAGCGACGGTGAGCAAAAGAGATGAACAGATGTGATTTAATATCTTTTTTGTGGACTGGAACAAAATCATGTTTCAGCACGGACTAAAATTGCCCCAACTTAGAATTCCATTACTGGGAAAATTGAAAATGATTAAAGTACTATCCAAATCTTTTTTTTTAGAATGAACTGTTTAAAATGAATTCCATATGAAAGATCAAGAGAGATTACCTGAATTATATATCAGTGAAACTAAAATATATATGATTGTGATCTCAAATAGCTCAAACATCAAATTTTGGCTCAAACATCAAATTTTGGCTCAAACTCGACAGAAATCCCCTAAAAGAAACTTGAGGCTCGAGTATAATTTCGAATGAACTAATTCCAAGCATCTAGACAACTTCACACCCCTTAAAACAAATGTGTATTCTGTTACAGCAGCAGCAATAAATCGTAAGCACAGAACATACAGGGAGGGAGGGACCTCGTTGAAAAATCAAACAAAACGTAGCCCCAAATGTTCCTCCATGGTAACAGTAGATATTACAATGGGATGGATGATACAAACTTCACAAAACCCAGTATAAGAATGATCGGAAAACAAGACAGCTGGTTCATTAACGAGCAAGAACCAGAAGAACCAGAGACGCTTCCACTAGGTCCATTAGCAGTTGGAAATCCGAGAACAGCACCAGAAGAGGGCACGGTTGATGATTTAGGGTTCGTAGTGGGAAAACCACTAGGCTCGGATGGCGAAGGTGCTGGAGTGAATGATAAATCTGGGACGACTGTAGGTGGAGCGATAAGTGGCGGAAATTGCTGTGTTCCTGCAAGGCAAATAGGTATTGTAAAGTGGATCATGAAAAAGTTGCCATGTAAAGTCAAATATTGAAAACACCAAATCTCCCATGACAGAAATATTGCTCGCCATTTAACATCTTTACCTGGGCATCTAGGTTGGAGAGCTGTGGACAACCTGCAGATAACATAGGAAAAAGTTGGAGTTAATCATCATTTCCTAGGAAATACGATTTTTATCCATGCGGCACAAGTGTTTCGTGCATGAGTTTAGTACAAGACTATTGGATGTCAAACAATAAGAACAAAGGGATGAAATTTGTTGTGTCGGTACCATTATTTTGATAATATATGGCTAGCATTAATAAACATATAACTCATACCACATAAGAGAAAGGGAAAAATGCACAAGCTGTGTTAGCTTTAAACAAACACAATATTTAGCTGTGCACTTTAAAGTGATATTCTTTCTCCAAAAACGATGCAGTTATATGGTTGGATATGAGTTTTTGGCACATTATCCCTATGGTTACCCAAATAGGCGGATTACCTTGTGGTTTGAAAATAGTCATTTTACCCCCTATAGTATGCAAAAAGGAAGTTCACCCCTGTGGTTTGAAAATATGCATTTTACCCCCCCCGTGATTTGTGAAAAATGTGCATTTTACCTCCATGTGGTTTACAAAATAGGCAGTTTACCCCTATGTATAGGGTGTAATTTCACACCTATTCACAAACTATAAGGGGGTAAAATGCGCATTTTCAAACCACGGGGGGGGTAATTTGCCTATTTGGCAAATCACGAGGGGTTATTTGCCACTAGCTCGGTTGGATATGCTAGTTAAAAATTGTTTCGTTTTCTAGTTTTTAAAATAGAAAATTGCATCCAGCACTAGATTGTTGTGTGGTAACATTTCCAGCCAAAAACCATCCCTGGTAGGGAAGCAAGAGTAAGTTAAAAACCCATACGTCGCGGAGATGCTTCCATTAACAAAGCCACTATAATTGCAAGAAGTCACATTGCATCCAGCACTAGATTGTTGTGCGGTAACATTTCCCAGCATAAGATTGCTATTTCTGCATTGCATGCTTGAACAAGAAACTGCTAACGAGGCCGGTGTGCAATATAAACTGCAAGAATCCAAGGAAGGCATTAGACGTTGCTCAACAGAAGCACAAACTTCGTTCTAGAATTTAAAAAAAAAATCACCAGAACCAGAAATAAGAAAGGAATTTTTTGAACTCACTTCCTACTCCCTGGTCCGCAACTGCACTGCACACAATGACTAGCAGTTATGGCATAACTCCCGTTTGGAACAACTAAGCCATAATCTGAAGCATACATTGGGAAACTAGACGCACAAGCTGCAAATTCATTATGTTATAGCACCACATATGCCACTAGGTAACAGAAGAAAATGATACCATACTTTGGCATTTTGTTATCACAATTGAAGCAAATTCTCCAATAAGCTGAAATACTGAAGGCAAAGGGTGAATCAACATCTCCACATTTTAAAGAATACATCAAGAAAACATTTCATACCCCCATGAAATAATCAATATCAGCATATATTGGTCATTAGATGTAGCTAAAGCTATAAAGAAATTCCTCATACAATTCATATGCAAACTTGTATTTTTCTTCGTTTGAGACATTATTCTACCACTTAAACTATAAACAGGAGCAATATTAACTAATAAAATAAATGTGGTCCTGAGATTTTTATTACCTCTTTGACCAAGAATCTAGAATGAGCCCGGCATTAAAAACATGATTATACCAAACCCAAAAAAAAAAAACATTAAAATGTAAGAATTTATGAATTTATCAGTACCAGACAATGGAATAGCAAGAATGTCACCCTCAACAATCTCCATGCTCCCCAAAGCATTCACATTCATCAAATCGTTCACAGTTGTGTAATACCTCCCCGCAATCCCCACCAGAGTGTCCACACTTTTAACAACGTAGGACACGTAAATCGCCGGCAAATTGTTGTCAATGTTGTCAAAACAAGTGCAAGGCAGCGGGATATTAAGCTTCGTCCCGACACTAATCACGGAAGGGTCAGTCAACGAAGCGTCCGGGTTCGCCTCCTTAATCTGGTCCGCCGATACAAGGCCGCCGTACACGGATGAAGAAACGGCGGTAAGGGTGTCGGAAGGACGTGTTTTGTAGAAAATGTTGCCGGATTTCCGAATCCCGTCAATACAGGAGCAGGGGATGGGGATTTTGAGGAAGAGCTGGGAGGGCAGAATGTGATTTTCGACGTCGGGGTATGATATGTCGATGGAGTTTGCGAGTAGGAGGGAGATGGGGTCCACGGCAAAGAGAGATGATACTTCGGAGACTTTGAGGTCGGTGTATAGGGTGTATCCGACGAGTGACCTGCAGGTGCCGGAGTTCGAGCAAGGCTCTATGGTTGATTTGGAGGTGGCGCGTGGGACAAACGCGCCGACAAGTGCGAGGAAGACGAGGATTCCAAATGTAGTGTTGAGGTCCTGGATGTGCATTTTCACTGGGTTTTTCGTTTAAGGTCAGATTTTGCGAGTGAGAGACAGATGGGTTTTAGCTGAGAGCCTCGAAATGTAGAACTGTAGCTCACAATGTGTGTTCTAAGAGTGCTTGAGTGTGTGCGCGATAGAGAGAGCGAGAAGAATAGTTGAGCGAATGGGGGAAAGTAGTTTTGAAAGTGCACACAGAACAAAAGCCAGAAACGAGACAGCAGGAAACTTTTCCAAACAGAAGTATGTGTCACTATGTGAGAGAGAAAGCAAAATGTTTTAGAGAGAGGGAATCAAATGTTTTTATTGCATACAATTTTAGTCATTTTTTTCTTTACTGCTAGCTTTCCAATTTCCATGCAGAAAAACGAAGGAAAATTAAATGTTTTTATTGCATACATTATACATATCTAACCAGTCATTCTCTCGGCGTTAGTTGCAGATAATAACAATTATATAGTCGTTAAATATATTCATTTTCTATCTCTTTTAAAAAAAAAACCAGGTTAACATGCTAATATTAACCATTCAAATTATTTAATTTGTTAATTCATCCATATTTTACATTATTTTTATACCCCTCAAAGATTGAACCCACTTGCCGATCTAAGTAACATTTATTTTATTGGGTTTTGAAAACCCAAATAATCTTGATTTTGATGTTAACAAAACTTGTTATTGTGTTGCTAACATATTTCATCAAGTGTGCAGTAAATAGATCATTATTAGGAGCTTGATGATTAGCAAAGAAATAGGCTGAAGAAACTGGACCAGTAGATGCAACCAATAGACCCTGAGGTTGCTGACAAATTGATCATCTACCGGACTATCAGCAGGGGACCAGTAGATCTTGGACTAGCAGACCTCGAAGCTCCAACCAGTAGATGTCGATCAGTAGACACTACAAGTAACTCAACTTACTGCTGCACACAAATCGCAGTAGGCCTAGGACCAGCAGACCTCGAAGCTACAACCAGTAGATGTCGACCAGTAGACCTTAAGCATTAGACGTCGACAAGCGGACTTCGAGCAGTAGAGTTCGACCAACCAGTAGATGTCGACCAGTAGACGTTGAGCAGTAGACTAAACCTGTTGAGCCTTAAACGCATGGTTGAGTTTAATGCTTAATTTATCTTCGGATTATTTATGAGTTTTGATGATCAACAAAACTTGTGTTTGTTATACTAATGTATCTACTTAGTGTACATGTTTAATGATTGAAAAGTGGATTGATTGGAGAAAATCAATTGTGCAAAGTCAGGGTTGGATCGCCCCAGGTGATGGTGATCATCGCCCCAAGCGATGGCAGCCAGGAGGAGCATCGCCACGCACATCGACTGGAGCGACGCCGAGGCTCGCGCGCAGGGGGAGTTCGCCTGAGGCGATGTCTTGATCGCCTGAGGCGGTGGCCTGAACGCCTGAGGCGATGGGTGCTTCGCCTGAAGCGATGAAAGTTTTTGAGCAACCGAAGCTACGTCATTATTTTTTGGTGGTGATCGCCTGAAGCGATCTGTGCAATTTGGTGACCGTTGGGGCGCGGCGATGGTGATAGCCTGAGGTGATGTCCGAGGCGATCTTGGAGTAATTCAAGCCTTAAGTACAGCAACGGCTAGTAGGAGCCTTGGAGGCCTCCTACACTATAAATATGGATGTTTTGGAGCATTTTGAAGACAATAAACAAGACTATAAACTACAAGAAAGCTTTGCTCTACTAAAATTATTCTAGCATTGCAAACTTCATACATTTGTGTTGTATTGGAGTTTGTAATTCATTTTTTGTGTGTGAGTTTTGATTCTTCGTGTTGGTATACCGTGAAGGTGTTTACTTGAGTTATTGTAAGGTCCTCCAACACCGACGCAAGTTGAAAATTGTAAAAGTCATCAATAAGTAAAGTTGGTGAAAGTGTGTGGCTATCCTTGGAGCCCTTAAGGCCAAGAAGACTCGTGAAGAGTATGGGTAACTTGGGAAGAGTTGTGTGTGGCTATCCTTGGAGCCCTTAAGGCCAAGAAGGCTCGTGAAGAGTGTGTTGCTCGTGAAGAGCTGTTTTACTCGGGAAGAGTGTGTAGTGGCTAACATGGAGCCCTTAAGGCCAAGATCATTTTTGTTCTAATGGAACCTCGGTTGAACGTTTTTTAACCGGGAAGATGATACATAGGCGATTCATCGCCGAACTTCTATAACAAATTCTCGTGTTCTTTATCTTTATTCAAATTACGCATTTATTTATTTCTTCATTTTATTTATTTGTCGATTGACTTGAAGTCTTCCGCGGCGCAAACTCGATATTTTTGCAAATTCATTTTAAAACTCTAAAGTAGCCAAGGAACCTCATTCACCCCCCTCTTAGGTTCCAACAAAACCAGTTGAGGTCAGCGGATTCGAACCAGTAGTGGCTAGCGGACTTAGGACCTGTATAGGCCAGAGGAATTTGAACCCGTAGAGGTCAACAACTCGACCAGTAGACTTGCAAGTAGACATGCTCTACTGGAACAAATCAGCAGCCTTTCAGAAATAGCCCAGAAGCAGAATATGATTGTTGCAATGTTTGAAAACTTACCAAAACTGTCACAACGACTATATTCTTATATCTAACGTATATATCATTATTTGAGGCTATATATACATGATTTGGAAGCTCAATAACTGTTGATTGAAGATCAATCCAAGCCTTCCAAAGTAAACCCACTTGGGATTCAATTGGGGAACTTCAAATACAAAAGCTGCTAAATGAATAGCACTCCACAAACCTTTGGCACCTCTTACCCTGCTGTATCAGATTCATTATGGAATCATTTGTGCCTTTGTATTCACCATATTCATTGTATTTGTGAGCTAAAATAGAGACAGGTTGTTCTTGGAAAGCATTTTAACCGATTTTAGACGGAAATCTTTTAAAGAAATGTTTTCATGAGCATGAAATTATTTTCATAGCATAATTTTCAAAAACTTGGTGTATGAAAATTTTTAGCATAAAAATCAATTTCATTGCATTCAATTTCAACGAAAATAATTTTAAAATCCATTTTAAAAGTTCAAATTTTCGTTCAATATGTTCTAAACTCGTTTTTAATTTTAAATTGTTGTTTTGAGAATTTTTGTAACAATTTTCGAAGTATTTTAGTTTCCTGGCAGCTTGCAGCGACTTTGGGAAGATTGGCATAACTTCTTGCTCGGATGTCCAAATGACGAACCGTTTTTTGCGTTGCAAACTAGACTCATAGAAGATCGCAGCGGTATAGGTTTTGCAGCCCAAACTTGTTCTTTGAAAAGCAATTTATTAGTTCAAGTTGGACTAAGTGTGTTGCCACCGAAAAGATGAATGGACATTGTTAAGTTTTGTCAAGAAATTCACATTTGTCGTCAAGTATGCTTCATCCCTCATCAAAAGAGTTTGTTTTTGTTCAAAAATTAATGTGCATTGCAATTTTTTTAAATTTATTTTTTACTGCCCCATTTGCCCGTCAATTGCTCTAATTTTCAAACTTTTTAAAATTAACGGGGAGAGTTTAATCTCAATCCTTGAGGGGGAGTAAATTTATTTGTCTTCCTTTTTGATTCACAGAAAAAGGGGAGAAATATATTGCTTAAAAATATATATATATGTTTTTCTTGTTATGCAACATTGTGCTTCAATGTTTATATTTTTATTCAAGTTTTGTGATAATAAAAAATAGGGAGATTGTTGGATTTTGGAAACCCGAATAATCTTGATTTTGATGTTAACAAAACTTGTTATTTGTGTTGCTAATATATTTCATCAAGTGTGCAGTAAATAGATCATTATTAGGAGCTTTATGATTAGCAAAAAAATAGGTTGAAGAAACTAGACCAGTAGATACAACCAGTAGACCCCGAGCGCTGCTGACTAAATTGATCATCTACCGGATCATCTACTAGACTACCAACAGGGGATCAATAGACCTTGGACCAGCAGACCTCGAAGCTCCAACCAGTAGATGTCGACCAGTAGACACTACAAGTAACTCAACCTACTATTGCACCCAAGTCGCAGTAGACATTGGACCAGCAGACCTCGAAGCTACAACCAGTAGACGTCGACCAGTAGACCTTGAGCATTAGACGTCGACAAGCGGACTTCGAGCAGTAGAGTTTGACCAACAGTAGATGTCGATCAGTAGACGTTGAGCAGTAGACTAAACCAGTAGAGGCCAGCAGATTCGAACCAGTAGACGCTAGCAGACTTCGAACCAGTAGAAGCTAGCAGACTTCGAACCAGTAGAGGTCAACAACTCGATCAGTAGACTTGCAAGTAGACTTGCTCTACTGGAACAAATCAGCAGCCTTTCAGAAATAGCCCAGAAGCAGAATATGACCGTTGTGATGTTTTAAAGCTTACCAAAACTGTCACAACGGCTATATTCTTGTATCTAACGTATATATCATTACTTGGGGCTATATATACATGATTTGGAAGCTCAATAGCAGTTGATTGAAGATTAATCCAAGCCTTCCAACTCAAACCCACTTGGGATTCAATTGGGGAACTTCAATGACAAAAGCTGATAAATGAAAAGCACTCCCCAAACCTTTGATACCTATTACCTTATTGTATCAGATTCATTATGGAATCATTTGTGCCTTTGTATTCACTCTATTCATTGTATTTGTGAGCTAAAATAGGAGTGTGAATATCATTATAAAGTTGGTGATTCATCACAACTGGGTGAAAGGTCTTTGTATGTGAGACAGTAAAGAACTTACATAGTTGAGGTGCTAGGAGTTCTAGTTGGATGGGAATGCATCGGGTTTATACAAAGAGTTGTATAAATCAAAGTCTTTTAGTGTATCCTCCCATGAGAATGAAGAATGGGGGATGTAGAAGCGTTGTGCTTCGAACTTCTAGAAAAAAATTCTTGTGTTATTTACTTTAATGCATTTATTACCTTACTGTTTTTACATACTTTCTTACATATCTTTAAAATGTCTTTCAAATGATTAATCGATTTTAGAGCAGGTTATGTCGAGTGTCTTCCGCTCGATTTTTGTAACCGAACTCGATATAATCTCTCGGTGTAATTATTCCAAGAACATGAGCTATTGAAGCTCAAGTTAGTTGAACTCGGACGTGGCGTGGCAACCCACCCCCGAAATCGATCCTAACAAGTGGCATTAGAAACATGTTGTTCTTGGAAAACATTTTAACCGATTTTAGATGGAAATCTTTTAAAGAAAATTTTTAATGAGCATGAAATTATTTTCATAGCATAATTTTCAAAAACTTGGTATCAGAGTCAATGTCACGTGTTCAATTCCCATGAGTTATAGAGAGTGCAATTATTGAGGGAGGGATTATGGGGTTCAATAATTACTTCTGCTTTTTGATCGGCCGAACACGTGGCGCTTGAGTCATTGTATGATTGTAAATATTGATGTTGTGCCATTACCATTAACTATAGTTATTGGTAAAGCGATAACCGCTCGATCCAACATACTTGACCGACATGGCCGTCAGAACTCAGGAACAATGTCGACCTCATTTGGTTTAGCGATCTGCTTGGACATTACCCACCTATTTCGGCACTGTCAGCCTGCCTTACGCAGGTGTTATATCCTCCCTCTTTCAGCCGAACTCTTTCGACTATGCACCTTTTGGAGCTCATGTGTACAAGGCAAACCTCTTATTCTCAGAAAGAATCACCAATACAGGTGCCGTAGTCAAACGACGCTTCAATTCTTGGAAGCTTTCCTCACAAGCTTCGGACCAATAGAACGGGACTCCTTTCTGAGTCAGCGGTGTCAGGGGTTTGGCAATCTTTGAAAACCTTTGACAAAACGTCGATAATAACCGGCCAAGCCGAGGAAGCTCCGTATCTCGGGTACAGAGGTGGGTGCAGCCCACTCAATCACAGCTTCAACCTTCCTGGGATCTGCAGATATCCAGCTGCTAGATATAACATGACCCAAGAACACCACACTGCTCAACCAGAACTCGCACTTGCTTTGCTTTGCATATAACTGATGATCCCTAAGAATCTGGAGTACTGTCCTCAAGTGCTTCACGTGTTCCTCTTCGGCCCGAGAGTAAATGAGTATATCGTCAATGAAAACAATGACAAACTGATCCAAATACGGTTGAAATACTATGTTCATCAGACTCATAAAGACAGCTGGGGCATTTGTCACCCCAAAAGGCATGACTAAGAATTCATAGTGCTCATACCTAGTCCTGAAGGATGTCTTCTGAACGTCATCTTCCCTTACCGAATCTGATGATACCCCGACATCAGATCGATCTTACTCTAGAGCCTCGTACCCTGCAACTGGTCAAACAAATCATCGATCCTTGGAAGTGGATACTTATTCTTCACTGTGGCTTTGTTCAGTTGCCTGTAATCGATGCACAGACGCATCAAACCATCTTTCTTTTTGACAAATAGAACTGGTGCACCCCAGGGCGATACGCTAGGGCGTACATAACCCTTATCAAGGAGCTCTTGCAACTGAACCTTCAACTCCCTTAACTCCGCTGGTGCCATCCTACACGGGGCACGAGAAATGGCAGACGTCCCCGGTAGTAACTCAATCCCAAACTCGACCTCTCTCGTCGGTGGAAATCCGGGAATCTCTTCTGGAAAGACATCAGGAAACTCCGCCACTACGGCACATCCTCGACCTTTAATTCTTTTCTCTTTTCAGTAATATCAACAGCATAAATGAGATATCATGTATGGCCCCGTTCCAACAACTGTGCCATCTTGACAGCAGATATCAACGGGATCTTTGAACGGGAACCATCCCCATAGAATGTCCAGTGGACTCCCATATCAGACCTGAATCGGACAGTCCTCTGCCTGCAGTTCACAACTGCCTGATACCTATTCAGAACATCAATGCCCACAATGCAGTTAAAGTCTGACATTCCCAGAATAATCAAATCTGACCTTAGCTCGTTACCCTCAAAATAAATGAGGCCGTCATAGACAATCCGATCAGCAATCAAACTTCTTCCAGCGGTTGTCGAGACTACAAGAGGTGTGGGCGACGGAGAAGTGCATATGTGGTGCCTTTCCACAAAACTTGTCGACACAAAAGAGTGTGACGCACATGTGTCTATCAATATAAAAGCAGGGTGCGTAAATAAAATACACGTACCCGCTATCACTTCCTCCGGAGCCGTTGTAGCCTGCTCCCTTGTCAATACATAAACTTGCCCCTGAGGTGGCCCCATAGGCTGACCTCCATACTGCCTCGGTACAAACGGTGGCCTGTGCTGCACTGCTCTGTCCGCAGGCCTCCCCGCAGAGTTCTGTTGTCCCTCCCGATTGGAAAATTACCGAGCAAAGTGGCCCTTATTGCCACATACGTAACAACCTACGCAGTCTTTCGTCGAATGTGGTTGCCCACAAAGAGAGCACTGGACCTTTACAAATCTGCCTCCCTGAGACTGTCCTCTTCTTGACGGGGCGTCATTCCTACGGTTTCCTTTCCAACGATTCGCGGGCCTCTTACCACTGAACCTCGAAGCTGATGTGTTCCCCCTTGGCTTAAACTGATCACCCATCGGCTTCAAATTATCAGAAATAGATTTCTGTGGGGGTGCTGGAGGTGGCATGGCATCAGGATACGCACCAACTCCCAGTTCGGCTAGCTCAGCCCGTGAAAGGGCGTCACCAAAGCAAGCAGGGCCATAAGTAACCACCCTGTCATACAGTTCAGGCCTCAAGCCTTTCATGAAGTTCCTCATCTTTGCTTGAGTGATTGTGGCGATATGAGGTACATATCTGAGTAAAGAACAGTAATGAAGAGCGTAATCTGACACAGGCATGTTACCTTGCTTAAGGTTAGTAAACTCATCCTCCTTAGCCTGTCGTGCAGCAGCTGAAAAATAGCGGGTCAGAAACCGAGTTCGAAACATCTTCCAATTTATTTCCTATCCCTGAGCCTCTTGCTCTACCATTGTGGTCTTCCACCACATCAATGCCTTCTTGGCCAGTTGGAATTCCGCTAACCTTATCCATGCTGACTTCGCACATGGAGCTGCCACAAATATCTGTTCCATCATTTCTAACCACTCCTCAGCCAGTTCCCCTATCTCAGTTCCTTCGAACATCGGGGGTCGGTATGCCAGAAACTGAGCCAAACTTAGCTCCCCAGGTAGTAATTGTTGCTCAGAGGGTTCTTCGCTCAAGGATGGCGGTGGTAAGGGATTGGTATGCCCAGCACTTGCATTAACACTCACTGCGTCTCCTATATCGATATTTGCTGCCATGCTGTAACACAAGGGTTAACAATAACACAAAAAACAGTTCATATAATACATCGTTAGAAAATCATAACATGTTAGTATAATAGTCATATACTTCATATGCAACATATGCATAAAACATGTTTAAAAATGAGCACCTAGCCAACTTATTGCTAAGGCTACCCTTCACTCATTCCGGGTTCTCTAAGCACTGCTCTGATACCACTAATGTAGGGTCTTCCTACCTTATCATCATTATAATAACGTCTTATGGACTAAACATGCATTAACAACATCTTAGGGTTCCGGTTGCAGCCTTGAGCTAATAAGATTACAGGCCAAAAATAAAATTCCAAAAGCTAATTAATTACATTCTCGATAATGAATGTTAAAGCTATAGATTTACACTACTCCTAGAGTAGAGACTATCCAAAAATCCTGTAACCTAAATTCTTTCATGCTCCTCGTAGCTCACTGCCTCAACCCGACCCTTAGCCCTTCAGTCCAAAAGTGTACCTACAGGAACAACTCATCATTAGCATGTGCATCATTACTTAACATCATAAGATAATGGCATATAAATAAATGCATGAAATAATCGTTAACATATACTTCCTGGTTAATCGCATTAACCCACTTTTGTTGTCCCTGTTTCATAGTCATACATGTAATCGTTAGTTCTTGACATAAATGATTAAAATCGTACTTCAATTATATGCTCATAATCAACAATGTTAATTGGAAATATGACTGTTCTGGTCCTGTTATGTCAGCGACACAATTGGACCCCTCGCTCGACATATAGCAGTACTGTGATATCCCTCGCTACACCTTGATAGTGGATATATCTCCTCGCTAGCTATGTCAGCGGTAAGTACCTTCCTCGCTTGCCCATAACAACCACCAGAACACCCTACCATTTCTAATAACATAGTTTAACATACATCATAAACATCATAGCATCATTACTCATCATAAACATCATCGTATCTTATCATAAACATCATCGACTTGTTACATAAATACTTATGTAATCATTGCATAGTCATATTATAGGAGTGTGTTTTACCGTCTGATGCCCGTACGTCTCTTACGTACCTTAATCTCAAAAGTGGAGAAGTTGTAGAACTTTATCTCCTTGAAGTTGTTGGTACCTGGAATGGTTCTACACAACCTTACAAATCAATATTAGGGGCCAATAATAGTCCAAATACCAAAAATTCAACAAAAAACATCATTTCCCATTTTTAGGCAGCTAGCGATCGATCGCTGCATCGAGGCGATCGATCGCGAGCCTTGCCGATCGATCGCTTCGATGTAGCGATCGATCGCCTGACCCTTCTGCCTCGCGGCGATCGATCGCGCCATATATGGCGATCGATCGCCTGCTGTACAAATCGCTACTGGCCTTCGGCGATCGATCGCCTCATATATGGCGATCGATTGCCACCTGCTGTGTGCGCGATCCATCACCATTTTTTAGCATTTTCCAAGTTCTATCATATACCCTTCAAACCCAAACATTCCAATAACTCAAATATCATCATAACTCACTAAAACCCACATAAAACACCCAAAATGCTAACCCATATCAAAACCAAACACCATTAAAACTTTACGAAGGGTTCCATATCTCTTGAGGACTCCAAATCCTACAACAAATCCCACAAACAAGACTTTTGTGAAGATTCATCATTCCTCCTTTGCCAAATTTCGAAAATGGGAAGTGGGTTAGGGTTGGGGATGAGATTTGGGGATTTTAAAAGTGATGGGTAAAGTGAGGTGGGTATAGTGGGGTAAAGGGGTTATCAAGGTAAATTAAAAATTGTACCCCAAATTAACATGATGTATAAAATACCCCAACATGATATTTTAAAAGCATTTTACAAAAATGCACCAAACTTCCACTAAATCCATATTTTCCACATAATTAACAACCCATACAAATAAATCATGTTAATACCCAAATTTTCCCAACATGCACAATATACATCCCGAAATGCACCCCCGGTCACGCCTACCATGTGACTAAGCATTTCAACATGATAATGAATTTCCAACACATAAATCAATTACCATCATAATTAATCACGTAAACATAATTAATGCCCAAAATTGTAATTAATCATTTCTATGTCACATATACACACACAACAATTACTCAATTACAGATTTTCTCCGTATTACTTATCACCTGACTTGAGCGTCGGAGGAGACCATCGGGAAAATCTTCCGACACCCTTTTAACATTTGTTCTTGATCTTAGCAGGTCATTCCAAAATTTAGCTTCTCTCATTTGATTCTTTGAAGAAGATAAAGAGATGTATACAAACCTCTTATTGATACTTACATCTCATTCCTCTTCACGTGAGTTATCAATTTTCATATGATAAAAATAATATACATGTGTAGTATATTTTGCTCTTGCCCAAGTAAAATTTGAGTCTGCTGGCAAAGGGCGATTTGGTCTTTAAATACTATATGAACCGTTGGACAAATTCGAAATCTAGTGGACCACTCTCGGCAAAACCCTATGAGACATTGTTGTAAGAATAATTTGGTTGGGCCTGTACGCAACACATCAACCAAGACGCCCAATTTCTCATCGTCAACTGGACTCAATAAACAGAGGTAATGGGTTTTTACCCTTTTTTATAGCTGTAATTTAAAGAATTGGCCCAAGCAACAGTTTTATAAATTTCAAAACACACCAATAAAATAAAAACAAAAAAAAATCTTGAAAGGAAAATTCAAATATTTTTCAGTCCAAGTAAATTGAATCAGTTTTTTTTTAAGACAAATATTTACAAATACAAATAAAATATAAGGGGTACTCCAAACCTAATACACGACAAAATATAATTAAAGAAACAATACACCTACAGTTATGAAAAACAAAAAATCAACAAGAAAACTATGTGATAGTTGGAACACAGCCCACCATACATATCAATAAACTAATCAAAACTCAAAGGAAAGAAACTCATCCATTTAGTAAAACTGAAACACCCCCCGAGCCAACATCAACACCAAACGAAGCAAAGGGGGGCCAACATTTGCTGAGCAACGACTAAGGGCTAGTAAAAAGAGCTAGAAAATACTCAATCCGACCCAACAAGATTATATAGTCTGGTCACGAGATAACGGCCTTCTCTAAGGTGACACCTTTACCCATCACCTCCCAATCTTAGGCATTCCAACAACAACAAATCCATAATACAACTGATAAAAAACGCATCACAAACATCATCGACTAAACGACGCTCAACAACCCATCTAAACACCATCCACAAGAACTACTATGAATAATACCAGCCAAAGCTAACAAGATAATAAACATACTACTGATTCCCGACTCCAATCCACAAATGAGTAGCTAAAATTATTGCTACTTATGCTCTTAATCCAGATCCACGATCTATATTTAACCAGATCCAACAAGTTGTCTCTTTGATCATCATGATTTCTAAAAATTCTATTATTTATTTCCAACCATAAAGTCCATAGTATTGCAATCTATATAGTAACCACGCCTTGCAACCTTTACTGAAAGGCCAAAGATTAATGTGATGAAACAAGTGTTCTACATGTTCCTTATGTAGAACAAGCTTTAAACCTTTCAACTCATAAAACACTGCATCCACAGGGAATATGACACTTGGCATGAGAAAAACAGGTGCTTAGTAGATTTCTCTTCCATGTTGCAAAGTTACAGTCGTCTGAGATCGGTCAACAGCTAATCTTTTTGTATCTAAGATTCTTTTTTGTTGGAATACGATCTCTGATGATTCTCCAAGCTAAAGCGGCCACTTTATTGGGAGCTAGGGTTTTCCATATCCCTTCGAACGACAATCTCAAGTCTGCATTAAGAATGGGCTCATTCTGAAAAATCTGGGACACCGCCAATACAATATAGAAATTAGACTTATCATAGAACCACTTCCAACGCCCTTCTTTATTAAAAAGATTTCCCCAACCCAACAAAAAGTTCTTTTATTTTTTAAAGCAAGGGAAATAAAAATTCTGAAAAATAAAATATTATTTATTATTAATGAATAGTTTAATTTGTCGATATAAAATTAAACAAGAAAGAGAGTTAAACGGAAAAAACAAATGGACATGATTTGGAGGATAGATGGTACAACCAAACATCCCCTTATTCAGGACTCGAAGTAGTTGCTTTCCCACTCGTCTCTGCTTGCTTGGCGCTTGACTTGACTGCGAACCGTCCACCGCCGTCCTATGGCGAATCTAAGTACAGACTCACATCTCTCTCGCCACATCGCCACCTCTTTCCTCCGATTCCTCAACTCCGGTACGTACTTTACGAACACATAAATCGGTTTTCATGTATGCGCGGGTAGCTGTGTTTGGTTTGATTTCGATTAGGAAGTTCCTGAAGTTGTAGAATTATTTTGTTTCGATTAGAAAATAAAATGTTGGTAGCGTGGATATGCAGTTCTGAAGTATTCACCTTACTTGTTTGCTTACTGCATTCAATGTAGGGTATATGATTTATGACTACATTGTTTTCATTGATACATACTGAAGGATGTATGTGTGCGTAGCTTTATTTGGTTCGTGCTTCGATTAGAAAGTTGCCGACGTGGTGGAAATTCCATTTCGCTTAATTAGAAATGATGTATAATGAATCTCTATTCTTTTAGCTTTCAGTTCTGATATTTCACTTGGCTTGTTGAATTATTACAGCATAAATATATAGGATAAATGAATTATTATGAAATATACTGATTTTTTCATTTTCTTTTTATATTCTTGGGATTGATTATATTTTACACCTCCAGAGCACTGTTTGAGGGTTAACAACTCGTATTAATTGCACGCTTGTAAATCAAGTGTTCAGAAATTATGTAAAACTTGGTTTATATCATTGTTATATGTTTTAAAATTTTAAAAGAAGTGTTCTGTTGGGAAAGAGTTGTCATTGGGGGGGTGATGCATGAAGTATGAAAAGTTGAGTGTGAAGCGATATTGGGGACATAATGGTAGTAACCTTTTTACATATATGCAGTTGAACCTTCTCCCGGAGTCGACGCTGAATCTCTTGAAGTTGCAAGGGACTGTATAGCTGACGTTTTTAAGATTGATTTGTCCACACTAGACAACCAATCAAATTGTGATTCATTAATTGACATTTTCAGCTCTCGAGAAGCAATCGCAGGTTGTGAAACTGATAAAGGGGTTTCTAATGGCACATCTACATCCTCAGCCAAGAACTCTGATGTTCTGGAGGCTTTGCTATCATTGGTCTTTTTTCACTCTGCTATTCTGTATTATTGAGTGTTATATTAGTTTTCAGTTGTGACTCATTTAATGCGCCCCTGTAAGAATTATTAAATTTTTATGTAGAATTAAAAAGCAACAAACTTTCTAGGTGGATTTGATTAATACCGGTGGATTATTTATCAATCATTGATCGAGTGGAAAATAACTACCAGTGGTGGATATACACGATTTAATTAAAGGGTAAAGGTGTATTACATACCAAACATTAATTGAGTGCAAAATAACTACCGGTCGTGGACATACAGGATTTAAGTGAAGGGTAAAGGTGGATTATTTATCAATCATTAATCGAGTGGAAAATAACTACCAGTCGTGGGCATACACAATTTAAGTAAAGGGTAAATCAGTTCTAAATATCATTATTTACAATCTCAAAATGATTTCATATTGGCTATACAGCGTATGGGTTAATACGTTGGCCTGTAGTAGACTGATTTGTTTCCTTTGTTCGAGTAAATGTTTTTCCTTAGAATCTCACTGCTAGTATTGGCAAATCGAAAGCGCATGCATGATTTTTCATCATCTCTTATAGCTTAGCATTATTTTATTTTTCTCTCTTTTGAATATTCATTTTTGTTGATACGGCTGCTGGGTGGGGTGAAGTTAAGAGCGTCTTTTGAATATTCATTTTTGTTGATACGGCTGCTGGGTGGGGTGAAGTTAAGAGCGCCTTTTATGTATTTTCTTTGCAGTTTGATACCATTTCTTAACTAAATCTTACTTTTTTTCCGATATTAGGGACAGGACAGAACAAGAGAACAATACTCAAATGGTGAGAGCATACATTTCCGTTATTTTTCTTTAGTAAAGTTTGTATGACGATAGGAAACTCCTGTTCTTGTCGAGGCAATACTAGTATATGACCTGATGACCACCTTACCATGGGTAGTATTGAGCTACTCGTAATTCTTATTTGAATTAGCTTTTGTTTCTAAGTGCCATGTATCTGAGCTGAGGCTACTTTCGTTTGTTCTTAACTACTGAATTTTTTTACGAACAAAGCTCTTCCTTAAAGTTGTAATCCAATTATTATACATAGATACCTCGTCCATTAGCTGGATAAAATAATGGGTCAAACTTACAGGATAAAATAATGAAAATAGTTGAAGAGAGATAAAAGAGTTAGATAAATGGGTAAGGGACAAACACATGAACACCTTGGGTTGCATTATCCACAGGATATTTTACCCTTTTGGTTTAAACCCATTGCTGATCATCGTTTTTGAAGTCTTGCACAAGCCCCCGCCCAATTTGCAATCTTTGATAAAAAAAAATTCACGTCGAAGGTTGTTTTTTTATATTGCTAAATTTGATCAAAATGATTTAGGTAATAAGAAAGAGATAAT
This sequence comes from Haberlea rhodopensis, assembly GCA_907163345.1. NCBI lineage: Eukaryota > Viridiplantae > Streptophyta > Magnoliopsida > Lamiales > Gesneriaceae > Haberlea > Haberlea rhodopensis. The sequence goes on along the minus strand of CAJQUN010000129.1, from coordinate 1,170,485 downwards.
TTGGAGATGGACCATTAGAGATGTTTTTTCTTCTCTGAGAGCCGCTGGTGGTGCACCTCGATAAGACAAAATAGCCTTTAATAGTCACTAATTGTTCTATGTGGTTTTTTCTTAATCTGACTGAAGTTTTTTTGTCGTTGATGTTGTTGTAATCTGATTAAAGTTTTGTGAATTGGCAGGGAAGGATGAACTGTTTGGGCAATTTTTCGGTGCTCTTGAAAAGATCCATTATTTCAATAGGATGCCTGATGGAAATGATGATCAAGTGCAGCTGGATAGAGCAACACTTATATTTCATAATGCAGTGGAGGTATGGCGAGCCTTGTGGTGGTGAAAATAAACTGCCTAATAGCAATTTTTTTCACATCCTTTGATCAAAGGGTGATGTAATTTTTTTATCAGAGATACATGATTTTGCCTTTCAGATTTGTTCATGAAACTCAGAAATGTGTATCTATGGCACGTCGAGCCATCTTCTTACCTTTCTTTATGTTATTGTAGGAGTATTTCAAGTTTTAGATTGAGTTAAGTTGGTGAATGCTAATCCTGATCACAAATATTGGAAATCTTTTTATCCTGTATTAGCAATCGTTTCGTCCCACCAACTATTTATCTGTCATCTTGCTATGGTAGGAACAATAGAATCAAAGAGGCTGTTTGCCTTTGACCCTGAGGGGTGGGTTTGATGATGTAAAATTTCTGAATTAGGGACTTGGATGGATGCCAATCAATGCTACTGTCTGTCGATGTTGTGTTCTAAAATCGAAAAACCTCCACCACACCACATCATCTCAACTAGATGATACTGCAGAGGTAAGTCGAGAATGGAAGTGATGCTTGGTCAAATAAGAGTACCTTAGACGTAGCGGTGATGGGGCCAATAAGATGGCCCTTGAATTGGAAAGAAGTTGACTCACCATAATGTTTAGGAGCATTATGCACCTACATACTTTGGACATGATGCTCCCATAGTCTGCAAAATGTTATTTGGGCTTCACTGCTTATTGCTCTTAAGGGTGAGACTTGGCACAACGGTAAAGTTGTTGCGGTGTGACCTGGAGGTCACGGGTTCAAGTCGCAGAAACAGCCTCTTGCAATGCAAGGGAAGGCTGTGTACATTAGATCCAAGGTGGCCCGACCCCTTCCTGGACCCTGTGCATAGCGAGAGCTTTGTGCACCGGGTTTGCCGTTTTATTGCTTATTGTGCTTGTTTTTTTCGAGATTTTGTGAGCTGCCATGCATCTTCATATTATTTCATAGTTCTGACTGGATAAAACGATATGAACTGGACATCTCATCGGTGCTAGATGTTTTTTCCATCAGATTGTAATTTTTAAGATTATTGCAATTCTTCTTGATTGCTAGAGTTGCATTAAGCTCCTTTGTATGCCTCTTGATGAAGTTATAACTACTGGTATCAGGAAATGCAAATAGCGGGGTGTCAATCATTTGATCAAAGAAGCTTGGCGGAGACCTTCAAATCACAAGGTGCTTCATCTTGTAAAATGATGGTTATGATTGTATTTGCCAAATGATGCTCTCCTCAGGTTGAAATCCTCTTTCAGATGTTGTCTTGACAGAGTAGAGCTGTATCATGAAATTTTGTGGCATTTGTTCTATAAAACAAATGCCTCGTCGTTGAGTGGCGAGACATTTGATATTGATCAAAGTTGTGAAAGAAATACATGAAGCAACATGTTGATGATGCATCTTTGTATCTCTTCATATTTCTTTTGTTATTTTCATTTTCCCTCCATGATTGTGGTATTGCTGATTAAAGTATCACAGTATGATGGTGGCTTACTTTCTCTGCATGATTCCTTTATGTTGTGTTCTTTACCCAGTTTTATTTATTTTTTTCCGACATTATTTTTTCATTTGGACTGTTCGTTGTTAATACATTTCATATTATTCATTTTTGCATCATAGGTAACAAAGCCATGCAGTCCAAGCTTTATACCGAAGCTATTGAGCTTTATACTTTTGCCATTGCGCTATGTGCGGATAATGCTGTTTATCTTTGCAACAGGTATGCAACATATTCACAATAAAACTGTTGTTTGGTGTGTTACTTTTTTTCATGTCTGTGCGTGGAATGTCTTTCCATAGTCTGGGTTCCAAGATGTCGTAAAATGCTAACTATTGATCTATCATGACCATGTGTCAAAACAGATTATTAACTATTTAACAAAAATCAGTTTAGTGAGCCAACATAATGTGACTATATCCTCAGGGAACGTAAATTTCAGATTTGACCCGTGGGCATAATGGAGTTCTGTTATTTGTTACCATTCCTGAGCTCTCATGATACCCTTTAAAAGCATATCCAGTTCTCAATCAGTCAGACAACAGCATTAAATGATTTTTTAAATATTGTTTGCCTCCGTTATCGCGTAAGAGGCTCAATCATTATACTCCTTAAGAAATTTCTCATCGCTCTATACATTCTCTCTTTTATGTTTGTTTAGTTGTTTCTCCTCTTCTGATGGGTGAGGAGTTCTTCAATGTTGCATTTTAGATCCGGTTTTAGTTTTTGGAAATTTCAATTTCATTTTCCTTCTCCCAGGGCACCATTCCTGTGACTTGACATTCTTACATTTTGGACTTTTTTTCTTTTCTCAATCTATCTGTTTATAATTCAACTGTATTGATCTCAAACTTATCAGGGCAGCTGCATATACCCAGATTTACCGCTATTCTGAAGCAGTTCAAGATTGTCTGAAATCCATAGAGATCAATCCAAACTATAGCAAGGCATATAGTCGCTTGGGATTTGCTTATTATGCTCAAGGGAAGTACAGAGATGCAATTGACAAAGGATTTATGAAAGGTTGGTGGCATCAATTCATTTTACAACACTTATCCTATTCGTGTGACAAAAAGAGCGACTATATTCAGAACCGTCTTTACTCTATTCTTTCCTGCCATGTGCTGTGGGAATTTTGGCTGCATTTGCTTTACAACGAAACACATGGAACTGGGTTATTATTGAATCTTTCACCTTGGTTTCTTATGTTTGATTGACATTCTCATAAACTTGCGACTGAATACTTTTTTAGGTTCAGTAAAACTTGAGATTCTTGTAGTTTGTCGAAAATTGTCATCTCTAATATCATCTTCATGGCAGCATTGCAACTTGATCCTACTAATGATACGGTGAAAGAAAATATCAGGGTTAGTTGATGTGTCTTACTGGTGACATGGACTACTTTGTGTGGTGATTCCATGCTTGCGCTTGATTTTGTTAACTTCGTATTTTTAGGTTGCTGAACAGAAATTGAAAGAACAGCAGCAAAGACCCTATCAGGTACTAGTTTCATTCCCCTGCCGCACGCTTTACTTAAAGTTACCTTTTACGTCTTGTGAATATGTAAAGAGAGTAGTGGTATTTATACGTCAAAATTAGAATGAACATCAGATTAAAAGATGAATTTTAAAAATTTATGAATTGTTGTTGAGGATTAGGTGTAAATGTAAGTGATGAAAACATCATTTTAGAACTGGATTGATTATTCTTTTCAATTTTTAATGAATATAGTTCTTCGGGTAATTCAACTTTTGGGAAACACGTAGGACCTAGCCATACATCAGTAAAAATATAGAACAACAGTTGTGCTTTAACACCGTATAATTGACAAGCAGATGCATTGATATGCTGGTCTTCGGATTATATCCAACTAGAGGTGAGTGAGGGCAGCTTACTCCCTCAAATAAAAAAGAATTTAAAATTAATTGTGTTATTTTCAAAAGAAGGTGGTTTTTTCTTTCCTTCCAATACACGCTTGTACACCTCATCATCCTAAATCTTAACTCTATCTCCGTCTTGCATTGCGTGCATTTATCTGAATAATGAAAGAAAAGAAATCAATTTAACCATTCTATTTCTCTTCCCCCATTCAGAATTCAGCCTCGACCAGTCACGGAGAATCAAGCCAACAATCTGAAGGTGGGTCAAGAACTCGTTCTGCAGCGCCGCCACCATTTCAGTCCATGTCATTCAACATCGATACTCTTCCTACGGATATCACTAGCATGCTCAGGGACATGTCTGCCCATACAAATCCAGGACAAATCTTTGAAAATGGACCCGATGGAGAAAGTGGCGCCAGTGCACATGCTGAGGGTGGGAACATTAATCTCAATGTTAACGAACTACCTGAAGAAGTATCTGGGGCATTTAGGTCTATGATGGGGATGTTTTCACGAACATCGCCTCAAGGTAATCAACAAGATGACTTCAATGGAAGATCATCGGCAAGCTGAGGAGGTACAAGATGCAGGATGAATATTCTATACAGTCACGACGTTGATATTCTCCCTTTTGTTGTGGGTTATGTTGACCTAGTATATGGTTTCTTGCAGATTTAAGGAGCATGTACAATCATTTGTGTTTCATATTTGGCCAGAGCTGCATACATCATCTTTAAAAGTATACTTAAATTTGGAACTACTTTATGTAATATCACAGTTATATCATGGTCTTTGTCTATACATAAAATTAGTGGAAACGGAATAAAAAGTAGGGGAAATTACAAGAAGATAACACTTTTTAAAACATCTTTCAACTAAATCACCCAAAAAAATCTTCTTTCAACTAAATACATCTTTTAAAAATTTATTTCAAATAAGTCTAATTTATCAAACCCTAATATAATTAGTCCATTAAGATGATTAAAATACCCTTGCTCTACACCTTCATCCCCAAGCCTTTGCCTACTTTCCACCATCGCGTTTCCCTCTGAAGCTTCTGATTTGTTTCTGATTTTTGTTCCATAAATCTGCAAAGGATTCTTTGAACAAATTGAGATAATTTCATTTGGAATCACTTTATTAGGTTGTGTTGTGTGATCGTATTTACAATTTGTGTTGTGATTGTTGTTGATTCCTTGTTCCCTCTCAGTGAATTGTTTCTAATGCTCTGGGTGTTTGCTTGAATTCTGTTTTAGCGACTAACTTCTGATCGAATTTCAGTTGTTCTAGCCTCGCGTTCTTCGATCGTGATTTTCTAAAATCATTGAATTATTTTTCGTTGAATTTTGGATTAATTTTCTTAAGTTGAACGCTCCATTTTGGGGCAGAAAACGTGAATCTAAAAAATTGAGGAAATTATTAATTTATCCTCATTCTCGTTGTTTTGAATTTCTTTCCAATTCGTGCATTCGGTTTGCATTCCTTGCTTATATTGTTGAATCGATCATTTGATACAAGAACGATTTGGTGGTACAATCGCTTTATTTGATTTTGATTATTTAATTTTTACATGCACCGACTGAATCTGTCGGTGCATGTAATTTCATGCACCGATCGAGTCTATCGGTGCATGTAAATTACATGCACCGATAGTCTCATATGCATGCATTGAGGTAGTTTTTTTTCCTGCGGTGGACTTGTTACCATCTGTGTCTATCGGTGCATGTGATTTACATGCACCGATAGAAACATATGAGATAGTTTAATATGCATAATCTATCGGTGCATGTGATTTACATGCACCGGTAGAGATAACACCGGTAGAGTCTATCGATGCATCTAAATCACATGCACCGATAGACTCAAATGCATGCGTTGAGGTTTTTTTTTTTTCCTGCGATGGACTTGTATCATCTGTGTCTATCGGTGCATGTGATTTACATGCACCGATAGAAACATATGAGACAGTTTAATATGCATAATCTATTGCTGCATATTACTCATGCGATGCATGTAAAATTGAGTAATGAGATGCATGTAAAATTACTAATGCGGTGCATGTAAAATTACTCATGTGGTGCATGTAAAATTACTCATGCGTTGCATGTAAAATTGAGCGGTGCATGTTAAAATCAACTAATGCGGTGCATGTTAAAATCGATGGTGCATGTTAAATTACTAGTATCGTTCATGTAAAATTGAGCGGTGCATGTAAAAATTGACTCATGCGGTGCATGTAAAATTGACTCACTCGGTGCATGTGAAAATGAGTCATGCGGTGCATATAAAATTACTCACTCGGTGCATGTGAAAATGAGTCATGCGGTGCAATGTAAATTATTCTTGCGGTGCATGTAAAAATTAATTATGCGGTGTAGCGTGTTTTCATAAGTGGGGTTAGTTTGGTCATTGTATTCAAAAATGGACTTAGTTCAAAGAACTTTTTATTGGGTGACTAGGCCGAAAAACCTTTTATCTTATGATACCGGCCCGAAATTTTCCCTAAAAAGTATCTATTTATATTTTATATTAATGTTTTACATAATAATAATAATAAAGGTTCTCATAAATTTCAAAAACTAACAATTGATCGGCTAAATAGTAACTCTGATACACTAATGGGAAAGAAAAATATATCGGTAACTTATAAAAGAAGCCGGATAAGTTTTTTATTTATTTTTATATTATAATGTTATTTATTATTGTGGTGGGACAACCCGAGGCACATTCGCCCAGTGGCAATTTCATCTGTGGATCAAAATTAGGATATTTTTAAATATAAAATTATGATCTAAAAAGCCAAAACCCCATGCAATAGTAAATACATGACAAACTTTACGTTAGGCAGAAATTGGGTCCCAACTCCCAATCGTTACAGAGAGAATCGGGTTGTGTGGTCTTAAAAGGGAATAGTTCTTAGCTACCCCATGGGCACTACCCTATGGGGGTACAACACCCTTGGATGAACATCATTTCCCCAAATGATGCTCATCCAAGGGTTGTGCTACCCCATGGGATAGTGCCCATGGGGGTAGCCAAGAAGTATTCCTTAAAAGGAAACCTCCGTCACCCTAAAACAGAACATGAACACCTTCAATCTTTCCGAGAATCCAAACTCTTCATCCTCGTTATCTCCGCCGTACAGAAGAGGTCTAAAATTGTCACTCCTTCTTAAGTCTAGATTTTAAGAAATTCATTTTCACGCTGATTTCGAGTAATGTCAAACATTTCCAGCAAATTTACAATATAATTTGTTGGAAAAGACTGATTTTCACGCGTGATCAATTCTTTAGAGGTACGCTGTTTTTTATTAAATTAAAGTACTTTCTTTAGTAATTTCTTGAAATCGGTCTATTGTTTTTTTTTTTTTTGCTTAAATGATATTGCGTTATCAGTTGTTTTCCGAACTTGGGCAGAATCATTTGCTTAAAGATATCACCTCTTTGTTAGATTTTTGCTCTGTTTTCTGTTTCCTCAAATTGGTCCGTTTTGGTTTTCTATAAACTTCAGTGTTAAATGTCATGTTTATGGCTGCTTGATCAATGTGGGCTTAATACAAATAATGCAATAATATGTGTGGAGTACACTGGTTTTAGAGTACTTGTTGATTGAATCCTCTACTGAAGTATCCATTTTATTCAGACAACGCCTGCTCGGTAAAAATTATGCAATTCAATGAAGAAAATTGTTTAATAATTATCCATATTGTCGTTTCAGTCTGCATCTTTTTGTTTTTTTTATTATTCGAACTGATTTATCTGCCTCTGGACAGAATGGGTCCTTATTATGTTGGAGCCATTATTCCACTTGTGCTCACGATGATAATTCGGAATACAAGAAAAGAGAAAAAAAGAGGTTTACCGGTGGATGTTGGCGGGGAAACTGGTTATGCAATTCAAAACTGTAAGTTTGCATCCCTGGTTGAAACGGCGTGGGAAGGGGTCACAACTCTTGCGGAGCTATTCGAGCAGTCATGCAAAAAACATACTTACAAAAAGTTACTGGGGACTCGGAAATTAATCGCGAAAGAAGTGGACGTATCTGCAGAGGGGAGGTCTTTTGAGACGCTCCATTTAGGTGATTATGAGTGGTTGAGTTATGGGCAAGTGTTTGAATCAGCATGCAACTTTGCCTCTGGTTTAGTGCAACTCGGTCATCAAAGGGGGGAACGTGCAGCAATCTTTGCTGATACATGTGAAGAATGGTTCATCGCGTTGCAGGTAAATAATGTGCATGTTGCATAGGGAACAACATTTATTTTTCTTTCCCAAACGAGGCTGATTTGTAAATAATAGTATCACCTTTATGGTTGAAACCCATATATTTATTGATTCTACGATCAGATCACAGATATATCGAAGTGCAGCCATTCAGGATTGTATTTATGCTCTAAATTTTACTTTCAGTTCACATTACATATTTTTTAAGAGCTTGTGAATCATCCATCCGGTAATGCTTACAATGACATTTAATCATAAATCGCGTTGGGTCAGGGCTGTTTCAGGCGCAATGTGAGTGTCGTGACAATTTATGCATCTCTAGGGGAAGAGGCTCTGTGTCACTCATTTAATGAGGTATCTCCTCTAGTTTTACTGTGATTTAAGGCAATTCATGTTTCAATATCCAGCCAACACATACTCAAATAAGTATTTCAAACCTATATATTGCACATGCATGAAAAATGCCACTCTTTTTCAGACCGAGGTCACCACTGTGATTTGTGGATACAAAGAATTGAAGAAGCTAACAAATATAAGTGGACAGCTTGACACTGTAAAGCGTATAATATGCATGGATGACGAATTTCAGTTGGATACTCCATTGGGTTCTGGCAGCAGTAGCTGGACCGTCGTTCCTTTTTCCGATGTAGAAAAGCTGGGCCGTGAAAATCCTGTTGAAGCAGACGTACCTCTTTCAGCGGATGTTGCTGTGATAATGTACACAAGTGGTAGTACTGGTTTGCCAAAGGTCAGTGTTAAACATCAAAATATGTTATGGAATGGAAGTGATAGAATGAGCTGTCTATCTATTACCATGAAAGGAATTTTTTTTCCCATTTTATTCTAGAAATGATGGAACTTCAGGCTATGTGTTGGTTTAGTTGATTTTTTTTTCTTTCACGAACCTGTATCTAGTTTCAAAGCGTCTGAGTTCTCTAGCGTTTCCAAACTGCATGGATAAGCTTTTTGAACAACTTTTGTTACCACAAGATGTATGCCAATGGACAGGGGTTATTAATTATTGGGTCATACATTCATGTAAAGATCATTCGTGTAAATCTCTTTTTTTAAAGAAATGTTTGATTTATTACTTTGCAATGTCAATCATTGCTTGTGATAGCTTATTAGCAGGTTTGTGTTTAACTGGTAACCAAGCATGAAAAATTGCCAACGATAGGGCTAAATTTAGCACATGAATGCTTCTGAATTAGGAGCACTAATAAATGACTGTGTTTTCAACTCACAAAATTTGATAATCTACTTAACTTAACTTACCATTTGTTTTGTTAAGTGGGTTGGCGTTCAAAAAAATACATATTTTGTTTTGTCACCATTTAATAAAATCTGGGCCTGAGTTTAACTGTATTTTTTTGTTTCATCATGCAGGGTGTTATGATGACACATGGCAATGTTTTGGCGACAGCATCTGCTGTGATGACAATCGTCCCTGAACTTGGAAATCAGGACGTTTATTTAGCGTACCTACCACTGGCTCACATTCTTGAACTAGCAGCTGAGGTGTGAAATGTTATCCGTTTAGTTTTGTTGGCATATATTACTTATAACATTATGATTTGTCAGTCACTCGTTGCAAAAGTTTTGAGTATCTTATTTTACTACAGAATCTTATAGCAGCAATCGGAAGTTCTATTGGATATGGATCTCCTTTAACTCTTACTGATACTTCTAATAAGATAAAGAAAGGAACAAAAGGGGATGCCTCAATACTAAGGCCGACATTGATGGCAGCTGTTCCAGCTATTCTTGACCGTGTCCGAGATGGTGTGCGTAAAAAGGTCTGAAATCTCTTCATATTCTAGATGCTTTACCTCTTTTCTATTTTTCTTAAATTTTAAAATTTGAGGAGTTTGAGAAAAGTTATGGTAAAACTTCAGGTAGATGCTACTGGTGGACTGTCCAAGAAATTATTTGATTTGGCGTATGCTCGTCGATTGTCTTCATTAAATGGCAGCTGGTTTGGGGCGTGGGGCTTAGAGAAATTTTTGTGGGACCTTTTGGTTTTTAGAAAAGTTCGAGCAATTTTGGGTGGTCAGATCCGTTTCATACTCTCTGGGGGGGCTCCCCTTTCTGGTGACACTCAAAGATTTATCAATATTTGTCTTGGGTTAGCATTGCTTTTTCATTGACTAAATTGCAAATAGGTCATTTCTTCCATGCCCCCCTTTTTTGTTTTCTTTAAAAAAAATTAATTTTTTTAAAAAACAAAAGTTTATTTAAATTAATTTGTTCATCTTCAACTCATTGTTTGCTATTTTCAGTGCTCCAATTGGTCAAGGATATGGCCTCACTGAAACTTGTGCGGGTGGGACTTTTAGCGAATATGACGATACATCTGTTGGTCGCGTTGGTGCCCCTCTACCTTGCTCTGTCATCAAGGTATAACAAATTTAGCATCGTTTCCCATCTATGATATGGAGTACTTCTATAACTTTTGAGTTCAACATTGTATTCTAATGTTGATTATTGCCTTTAAATTGCTGAAAAGAGAAAAAAAGTTCATGGGTGGTTTTATTTTTTTGGGTGAAAAGCAATATTTGATACAATCTTTTTCATGTAAAAAATCATCACGACCTTGACATGTACTAATTCTGGAGTCACTGCATGAACTCTACTTAAACCTGGACACGTATTTGCAATTTTCCAAAATGGTTTTTCTGGACGCATTTTGAATATTTTTGCGATAAACATTTTAAATTTTAGTTGGTAGATTGGCCTGAGGGAGGATATTTAACAACTGATTCTCCAAAACCACGGGGAGAAATAGTTGTTGGTGGGCCGAACGTTACACTTGGATACTTCAAAAATGAGGAGAAAACCAAGGAAGTATACAAGGTAATCATTTGTGTACTTTGCCTAATTCTTACGTCACACGCCTTTGAAGCATATGGTTTACTGGTCAATTTTTATTGGTTTACTGGTCAATTTTTATTTGTCACTCGAAGGTGGACAAGAGAGGGATGAGGTGGTTCTACACTGGTGATATAGGCCAATTCCATGCCGATGGTTGCCTTGAGATCGTTGATCGTAAAAAGGACATCGTTAAACTCCAACATGGGGAATATGTTTCCTTAGGGAAGGTAAGGGGACAAATGAAGAAAATTGACTGGGCCAGAGGGGGTAGGCATGGGTGATCCTTCCTCTTTTAAATTTTCCTTTGATTTAGGCCCCCTTTAATTTTTCTGAGTTTTATTTTCACGCTCTTACTCTTGGCTCCGCTACTGAAAGTGTTTCTATATTTATATTTGTGTTCCTGTAAGATTTGTCTCGTTTCTGACTCCAATGATTTGCTATGCAGGTTGAAGCTGCTCTGAGCATCAGTCCATATATCGACAACATAATGTTGTATGCCAACTCTTTCCATAGTTTTTGTGTAGCCTTAGTGGTGGCTTCACAGTCCGTTCTGGAAGCCTGGGCTTCAAACCAAGGGATCGTGTATTCCAACTTTTCGGACTTGTGCGAGAAGGAAGAGACTGTGAAGGAAGTTTCCAGTTCAATAGTAAAGGTACTAATCATTCTGATCGAGTTTCAGCATTCATGAGTTATTATGATGTCAGTATGGTGCAAACTCGACCTTGTCTTGATAACAAGTTGATTACTTGAGCTCGAGGGCAGCAAATGCGAGTTTGGCTCACTTTTATGCTTGGTTTTCTTGTTGATAACTACTCATTGTGATCGAGTTTCAGCATAAATGAGTTTATTATAATGTCAATATGGTGCAAACTCGACCCTCGTCTTGATTACTTGAGCTCGAGAGTGGTCAAATGCGAGCTTGACTCACTTTTATGTATGGTTTTCTTGTTGATAACATGTGAACATTTTTTCTTGAACTTAAATGTCGAAATCGGTATTTTAGACACTTCTTCCGTGCAGGCAGCGAAGGCAGCTCGACTCGAAAAATTCGAGATCCCTGCAAAGATCAAGCTACTTTCTGAAGCATGGACTCCAGAATCTGACCTTGTGACAGCGGCACTCAAGCTCAAGAGAGAGGTCATTCGGAAAACCTTCTCGGACGATCTGAACAAGCTATATTCGTAATGAACATAAAAAGAAACCTTTTTTTATGCAGATATCCAAAAATTTTGGTTACACCATTTTCATTCTCTCTTTCTTTGTTAATTAAATCTCAAAACATATAGTTTCGGGATGTGTGCGTTTTGCTTGTACGAGAGGATCTTAGTTTTAGCAGCTAATTCACACCAAACCCATATCCATCCCCTTCACCAAAGCAAAAGATCCACTCATTTTACAATAATATATTTTCTCTCAAAAGTATTTGTAATCGTATCCAAGTCCAACAGAAGAAATCTGAGCATCACTTCATTTGTGTGCAGCCAAGAATGTATGATTTCCTGATTTTCTTAACGTTGAACCTCAAGGCAGGCGAGAATATCCACATTTTCCATGGATTGATGTAGGCGAGGTTCCTACTTATAACTGCTGCTCAAAATTTTAAAAACCTATATTTTTACCCTCCTAAAAAACAAAACTACAATTTCCCCCCATAAATAATTAGATTAGATCCTCCCCTGTCAACTAGTCCATGTAACCTTTGATGCGTTATTATCAAAAATTATAGTCGGTGATCATCACGCAGTCAAGTAGCAAAATACAATTTTTTGATATATATCTATTACAAGTATTCATGTAGCTTAAAAGAGGAATTATTGATTTATAACAACATTATATTTAATAGACGTTGAAGGATTTAAAATTTTTTGATGAGAAAACAACTTAATGTACATTTTAGGTAGCAAAGCGTATACTTACAATAAAATCATATATAAAAATTAGAGAAAAAAACAAATGTGTGAAAAAGGGTGAGTAGCATGTCTAATTTGATCAAAATAAAGGATACTGAATCCGTACAAAATGTTAATTTTTTATGAACTCGTATAAAATTACTTTAAAGGGCATATTTATATTGATTTGTCATTGCATGTAAAATGTCCATACTTGCTCAGAAGTATACATTTTTTTATGAGATTATATAACAGTCCATGTTCTCGATTTCTGCAACATTGGAGTAATTATTCTGTGAAAATTTGTGCACTTGTTTAATGAGCATTTAATCACTAATTTAACACAAGATTTTACTAGCCAATTTTAAATTTTATTAGTATTATTTATAGGAATCATTTTTCACCATCTCTTAATTAACTTTGTGAACTTCATTTGCCTCAAATGTTATCATCAGGAACAAGAGGGAGCACCCGTTCTTGAAATCTCAGAATTCTTGAAATTTTTTGAAGCTTGTTGTAAAAGTTAGTAAATTTAATCGAATTTCCTTGAAATTAGCCCATCCCATACTATTCCCTCCAACTTTTTTATTGACATATATTAACAATAAGTTCAGTGGCGGAGCTAGGATTAAATATTATTTGGGGCTGATATTGATTTAGAGGGTTGGGCTAAAATATAAAATTTGTAAAAATTAACATTAAAATTTATTTAAAAAAAAAAATGGAGTGGGGCTACGGCCCAACCAAGCCCCAGTATGCCTCCGCCTCGGACAATAATAATAAACTGAAACAACACTATTCAAAAGTTATAAAGATAGTAAAAAATGTTGGTTATTTGGTAGGCATCTGGTTATACATGCATGGTCTCACCTTTTGCACTTGCATCATACAGTTATGCCCCTGTAAGCTTGTATGAACATATACTAAAATTAAGAGCTAAATGAAAAAGCAAGCAATGTTTTTAACTCTTGAATGGCTTGTAAATCTTAAGATGAGCAGCAACTCCAGCAATGGAACCTGCAGCAGCTGCTATAGATACAATCAAACAAGTAACACTTAGAATCTGAAAGCAAATCCATCTCGTACTCCATTTGGGAATCCTCTTTTGCACAATGTACATTTCCACAGGGAAATAAACCGTTAGTGGCCAGAATCCAAGCGCACCCAGAATCCCAACAATGTCCGTAAAGAACGGCAAAGCCATAGCAATGACAGTAGTAACGACCACGAAAATCGTTCTCCAAACAAGCCTAAAGAGATTGAGCTTGTAAGGCACGTATCCTGAGATTGGGATTTCTTTGGTGATGAATTTACTTTCGGGGAACCATGCGGCAGCTGTACTTTCGACAAATGCAAAAAGGGGCTGACAGAAAACTTGATACGCCCCGACTAGATGGATTATAATCGCTGCATTGGCTATATCAATAAGCCAAGAGGGATTGAAATAGCCAAACCCGGTGAGTAGGTTTCCAGGGGATTGATCTCCGAATGCTGCATAGCCAAAGCAGGCACATGACATGTAGAAAACTGTTGTTACTGCTACACTTAGTGCAGCGGATTTTCTCAAGGTCTTGTATTCGGATGGTGGAGATTTGATTGTATCCTGTCAATTGAAAACACATAGGCCAGAACAAATCTTAGTCTGTGTGTGAAAGTTCTACCAGAGAATAACAATAAGATGGAATTTCTGGTTTTTGAAAGGGACGGAAATGTTAGAAGCCACTTTCTCCAGAGCTTGAACTCTCCGGAGACAATAATATTTATACTTTAACATGTCAATCATATGTACATATACATGAAAATGGTAGTTCAACCATTAAAAGGGGATCGTGGTCGACTGACCCTACTATCATCGCTCCTCTTGTTCCTGGATTCTAGTGCAAATGATTCAAGTATACCTGAATTTCAATAAGAACAAGGGAGAAAGAATAGGCAAATGCAATGGCTCCAAGAGCTTGAAAGCTCCTCCAGATTTTTGCTACTTCACTGACTTCTCCAGGGCCGGTGCCAATCCTTACTCCGGTTAGACTTCCCCTGATTTTTCCGGTTTCTGTCACCAAAATCCTCAAATGTTAATAAACAACCATAATTGATATCTGAGAGGCGACCATCATCCTCAAATGAAAAAATAATAATCTAAAATATCATATTATGTCTCCAAAATATGATAAGTCACATTAAATTACGAAGTTCTCATATGAATCCCCTCACCTGCAACCTTTGCAATGCCTATAACAAGACCAATGGTGGAATAAGTGAAGGACATAACAGCAGCAACAATAGAAAGCCACCATATTTGATCGAACTTCGGGATTTGAGAGAATATTATTTCCAACACACCAAATATAATCATGTAAGGATTGCTTGAAATTATGCATGGGCTGTCTTTTCCTTTTGTGTTGAAGCAAATAGACCTCTTAATTGCCCTGTGACCATATAGTTCATCAGATTTCCAATCACACGGGATGCATTCAGGCTATGCCGGTTACAATTCCTTAGTTAATGAAATCTGCCTTAAAACACATACTTACATCATGCTTAAAGCAGAAGCTATGGTGTAACCAATAGCAGCCCCAAAAATGTTCAAATACTGAATTGCTCCACAGGCTTTAACCTGGAACCCACCTGAAACTCAAGAAAATATCCAATGTATTCTTGAAATAGAATAAAAAGTCATTTTAAAATCAGATGCACTAAGTGGACAAACATATTAATAATTAAATCATAACTCTGGAATCCATTTCTCAAGTGAAATCAAAATGCAATCTTTCAAGTTTACCTAGATGTGCCCGTACCGCTTCCATGTAAGTGTAGTTTCTTTTTCCGGTATCGGGATCACCGGCCCGGTAAGCCATAGCCAGAAGTACAGAATTGTGATATGTCACAAATGAGAAAAATAACAACATAACCGGGCCTGCCACCCATCCCAACTGCGCCGTTGCCCAAGCCAAGGACAGAACCCCAGAACCAATCACTGCCGTTATAATGTGAGCACTTGCAGTCCATAGAGTTCCTATCAACAAACCAAAAAATCAAGATAACTTTTGGCATTTTCAAGTTGAAAATATTAAATACACATAAATCGAAAAAATACAGAAAGGTACCCGTTCTTTTGAGTCGACCGTCGTCGTCGAAATAGGTGGAGCCTCCCTCTGGTGGCACATTGATGGAGATGTCAAAGGCTAGTTGGTGTTGCATTGAGTCTGTGTCTTTACGCACCATTGTTTCGTTTTTTTTTCAGCTCAAGATCCAAAAATTAAAGTGGATAGAATTGTAGATCAGTAAGATTCAAAAATTTAGGCTACTATTCAGGAAGATGAAATGATGAGAATGCATATATGGATAGAGCGCATGCTGTGTGAAAACTTCGAACTATTTTCTTGCTTGCAAAAAATATATATTTATACACATACACACGCACATTACAAGCACAGATCAACGTATCGAATGCATTCTCTTTCTAAGTCTACGCAAAACCCAAATCGATTTTTCGATTATGTATAGGTTTTAATAATTCTTGACTGACCAAACTGAAATGGTATTCAATTGCGCATCAAAGCAAGTGAAGTTACACTCCACCATGAAAAGGGGCGATCCGGGAAATACTTAATGTGAATTTAATTAATTTGTGGTGACGATTCAATAATATTGAAAATTGTTTTCTTGAGAATCGTACTAGATTACTCTCTGTTTTTTTGTGTGGGTATCGTACTAGATTACTCGTTACGTGGAGCTGCAGGTGGAATGCATGCTAGATTGCAATAAATATTTCACAGTCGGTGTAGATTCCTATGGACTGAGTTAACGTTAGTTCCATGCACCATCTTCAGTTCCTAATGTCAGGGATGGTAGTAGGGTGACCCAAGGATTTATTTGATGCTACAGTAGTATGGTATATCTTACCATATATTGAGAATATTATAAATAAAATATTTTTAATGTATGATTGATATACTCCTAAAGACAGTGTCCTTGGAGATAGTATAAATAAATTCTGACCCAAGGATGAAGCTGACAAATTCTTGCATGAACGCAAAATATATATATATAGAAAAAAAACATCATTACAGTGATTACAGTAAAATATAATAACCAAATTAGAATTTTTCAAAAAATGTTGTCATACCAAAATATAATGATCATATTATCAATTCTCAATAAAATTATTACTAACACGCTATGATCTCACAAAATTATTTAATAAATTTATTCTACATGAATAAGCATACCAAGTAATTATAAAATATAAAAAATTCATTAAACTTATTAAAATTTCTAAAGTTTCCTATCAAAATTTTATCTAAAATAAAACATATTAGTATATATAAATGCACTACGTACACATAAACAACATATGATGTACATACAACAACATATTAACAACATATTACATACATACAACAACGTGTATGCTTTTGTCCGCTAGCATCAATAACGAGTAGACGAGCTACTTAAATATTGAATGATCGGAATCGAGCAAGAAAAAACTCCAGAATTATTGCCACAACTTCTTCCATCATTGACAAAACAAGGAAAATTCGTTCACGCACCGAGCGTAGGCTCTGATACATACACATCATATGCATCGGGTAGGGATCCTAGTACATACACCCACACATATGTATAAATATACATAACCATGTATCTATATTTGTATGTGTGTGTGGGTGTATGTATCGAGGTCCACACCCGTTGTATGTAAGAATTTCCGGACAAGACAAAAATCATGGAAGATAAAATTTAAATAAATCATATATAATATTGATGTGAGAGAGAATAAGATTATGTAGAATGAATTACGAGATATTTGTTAATTAAATAAACATGAATATTTATTATTTTAGGCTTTCGTAATAAGTTTTTTGTTAAATAAAAGAAAGAGGTATTTTTGTTCACTTGCCTAAAAATATTAATTTAGTTAGAGTTTCTTCTCTTCTTGACTAATATAGCTTGGATAAGTATTCAGGAAAAAAAACACGTAGAATTAGTTTATGATCTAAAATTTAAAGAAAAATGCTATTTTGATCAAACAAATATTCACCAATTAATTATTGATCGATCGGTAACGACTTGATGACCTGGTCTCATTTAAAATTATAATAAATTTCACATAACTATAAATAAGGCCTAATAGTTATCATTTATTTCTCAATGTAACGGATTTCAGGTTTTGAGTCATCGTCCCTCCCTAAATATTTTTTTAAAAAAAACTAGAAATAAAAGTTAAAACTTTGATAAAGCAAATATGACATTAAAAAGGACATTGCAATATCTTCTTTTTTAGGAAAAAAATACATGATAATATCTAGGAAAAAAATAAGGGACAACCCCTTTTTCCAAAAAAATTAAAAATAATAATGGTATGGGGTTATCAGCGGTTCTATTTTAATACACTCGGTTTTATAAACATTAATAAATATATCAATATATATATATATATATATTTATTTATTTATTTATTCATGTATCGTATTTTTACAAATACGATACAAGTATTTTCCGGTTATTAGTGTTTTTAATGCTTCGAACGGATTCAGGCTAAAACGCCATCAAATTTCAACGAGAACTCGCAACCATGGCGCCGCTGTTGCAGAGCTCTCAGCCATGGGTCGAAAAATAGTGATAATTTTTACTCTATCTCTCGAATTCCACTCATATTTCACTTCAGTTCCTCGTAATTACTTATATTTTTAGTATGTATGTGTATGTATCGCAGTCGGCCAAGGCAAGTGAAGGACGTCGCTCACCAAGACGAGGTCGTTCGAGTGCTCACCAACACTCTGGAGACGAGTAACGTAAAATTTCTCGAAGTTTCATTTATTAATTTGTGTCCTTTGAATTTCCGATGGCCTATTTTTGTAGGAGTATATATTTTTTTCAAGTTACTTGTTGTGATTTTAGGGTTTTTGTGATAATTATGTAGTGTCCACACATGCTCTTTTATGGGCCTCCGGGTACGGGGAAAACAACTACTGCCCTTGCAATTGCCCATCAGCTTTTCGGGTAATCTTATGTTTGTACTCATTTTTCAGCGAAATCATAATTTTGGTAATGAGCTTTGCTGGTGTTGTGTAATAAGTTGTTTTTAAGGAATTTGAAAATCTTGTAATGGGACTTGCACAGTGAAATTAATACTTATATATTTTTTAAAAGTAAATAATGCTCCTTGTGGTGGTGATGAATAACAACTTTCTTATACTTTAGGTGAAATAGATGCTGGGAACTGTGAATTCTTGTAGGAACCTTAATGAAGCTCAACACAACTTCAAATTTCCCGTTTCTTTTTGAATAGTTAATTTGTTTGCAAGTGCTTGCAAAAGTTAAATACTTAGTGGTAAGGAGAACGGCTAATAAGCAAAGCAAGATGTCTTGATAACTGATTAACTAAAAACTCTGATTTTGGTTTAGAAAGAGACACTTGTAGATGTGCTTTCCACAATGGGGTCAACCAAGAAGCTAGTTTTTTTTGGAATTGACTTGTCTTTTTTGACAGACCTGAACTATACAAGTCTAGAGTGCTGGAGCTGAATGCTAGCGATGATCGAGGGATTAATGTTGTTCGCACTAAAATTAAAAACTTTGCTTCTGTAGCTGTCGGTTCTGCTCGCCAAGGGTATTTCTCTGATATTTAGCCTATTGCTTATTTTACTGCCTATGCTCCTTTGTGTTCATTTGGATACCGTTCTTCCTCACTGTAGTGGTTACCCTTGTCCACCATATAAGATCATTATTCTTGATGAGGCGGATTCAATGACAGAAGATGCTCAGGCAAGCTGCCCCCTTGTTACCATATTAAATTTGAAATGTCATAAAACAATTTTTTAAGTGTAACTTCTCATTCCGCAGAATGCTTTACGACGCACAATGGAGACATATTCAAAAGTCACAAGATTCTTCTTCATTTGCAATTACATCAGCAGGTAGGTTGGACGTTCGTTGTTTTCCCCCATAATCTCTGGCGAGACAGTTTCATATAAACATACAAACTTTCTGTCATCTAGTTTAGTGAAATGATAGTGAAGTCGTAGGTGGTTTGCAACTTCGAGATCAATTTATAATTGCATCTGGAAGAATTCAATTACAGTGCAGAAAATCCATGCTTTAGTAACATTTACAGAAAGGATGAACAGGTGTCAAGTACAATGCATGCCTACATGTGGAAACCGTCCAAATTTCTGAATTTGTGGGAATGGAAATCTTCTAATCTCTCTTAAAACTTCTTATAATTTCTCGTAATTGTAAAACAGAGCTCAAGATTTAACTATTCGAGATTCACACTAAACAGTAACAGATAAAGAGTTATTTTTTAGTTTTACCCTTTGAGTGACTTGAGGCCTAAAATTTCCGCATTATTTTATAGAGTTCAGGCTTCTTTTCTGTTTTTAGGCTAATAATATCTTAAGAATTGATGTTCACAATTATTTAATTTGGCCTAGAATTATAGAGCCCCTTGCCTCTAGATGCGCAAAGTTCAGATTTAAACCTCTGACAGAAGAAATAATGAGCAGTCGTGTTATATATATTTGCAAAGAGGAAGGTCTGCATTTGGATTCAGAGGTTTGTTGTCGCATGCTTAATATCTGAAGCTTGTTTAATATACTATTTGCTCATGCTTACCGCTTTGTTTAGTTTTATTACTCTGCACTGCTGTTTGATATAGGCTCTTTCGACCCTAAGCTCCATTTCACAAGGTGATCTACGTCGTGCTATAACATATCTTCAAGTAAGACCTGACTTCGATTTTCAATAGATTCACTGTAAATTTCTGGCAATATGTATAAGAGATGCTTTATTCATATGTAGACGGTAGGGGCTTACTTTGGTAGACTATTGCAGCTAATAATTGGCTGAGTATGTATCTCTCAATTCCCATATTTCATGCAATAATGTCATGCATTAATGACATGATACCAAACTGATTATTGCAGTTACATACACGGGATAAGATAGAAATAGTGGTTCCTGATCATGAAAATGTTCAGCTACACAATCAAACAAAAACACATACTACAGTAGATATGTGCATGCCTGTTACATTACATACGTGTGTATCACAATCTGATCCTTATTTTCCATTTTGTCATTATTTCAGGGTGCTGCTCGCTTATTTGGATCTTCAATTTCATCCAAAGACTTGATTAGTGTGTCTGGTGTAAGTTGGTTTACTCCAGAATTTCTGGATAATAATCCAAACATTTCAGCATCTCTCAAGTTAGAAGTGCTTGTGCAAACTTAAACTTATAAAAGTTCACGATTTATTTTCCTCTTTCCCTGGAAAAAAATTGATTTTAAGCTTTTACACCTTAATCTGGATTAGTTGTCTGCTTATTGGATCACTTTCTTCGCTATGTGGTTCAATTATTTTCCCTGGAACACTGTCTTAAGCTGCCTGTCTTTGATCAGGTCATCCCTATGGAGGTCATCCAGAACCTGTTATCTGCTTGCAAAAGTGGAAACTTTGACTTGGCTGACAAGGAAGTCAAGAATGTAATTGCTGAAGGATATCCAGTTTCTCAATTGCTTTTTCAGGTCGCATTGCTATTTAACGGTTCAATTGTATGTCTCTGAGTTGTTATTGCTAACTGCTAACCTATTTCATGTTTCAGTTGTATGATGTAATTGTCGAAGCAGATGATATATCAGATGAACATAAAGCCAGAATCTGCAAAAAGTTTGCGGAGGCAGATAAGGTGAGAAATAATTTCTTTTGGTTGTCGAGTCAAGACTCACATTAGTATTACCCTCACCACCATGTAGTATTTGCACAAATCATTACATTGTATCGCTTCTGCATTTGCAGTGTCTTGTTGATGGAGCAGATGAGTATTTACAATTGTTGGATGTGACTAGTAATATTATGCGTGCGATTCATAACATGCCCCAAGAATTTCCCTTTGGAAATTGAGAATACCAGTCCTTCAAACATGCTTCCTAAGGTTTATCTTTATTCTAAGATACCAGAGGGTCCATGCATGGCTTCCTCTTTTAGAATGAATCTTTGTGTGCTTAATTCAGTTCTGAGCTGTGGTCTCTCAGCTCCGTGGGTAATCTATTATGTAAGATGACTACTTGTGAATTCTTCGCTTTCCTCTGATAATATCGGCTAATTTCCTGCATTTTGTAGTGGTCGCTATTGTCTCATAGCAAATATCCGTTGTCTCGATGTGTTCAAACTTTATATGCACAATTTCTATAATCTTACAAATCCATGGAGAATCATCTTCTTTTTCCGAAACTTCTCAAAATTTTCAGCTGAATTTTAGTCCTTCGTTGATCTTAGTTCGTTCTGCTCACACATGATTTAAAATTAATTTCTGTAAATTAATACGCTAAAACAAATAAATTAATTTCGAAATCAAATTATATTGATATTTAAATAAAAATTTATTATGGTTTATGTACCAATTTTATTTTTGGTAAAATTTATTTTGCCAAAATATAGTCAAATCAATGTTTTAAATTAATTTTATATTACATTATATACTTAAGTAATTTGACGTAAAATATGTCAAAGATTGTAAGGTCATTAATAATCTTAGGTTTATTTTTAGTCCCGTGTTTGGTTTGCATGATTAAAAAAAAAGTTATCATATCATATTTATCTCACTTTATAGCAAAATGAAATATATATATTTTACCGTATTTTTTTACTATTTTAAATTATAAATTTTCACCAAAAAATTTAATTTATTTTTCTTTAATTTAATCTCAAAAATTTTAAATTTTCTCCGAAATTTGAAATTCCTGCCAAATTTAAAATTCAAATTTTTAAGAGTATTTTAATCATTTTATCGAAAAATAAAATTAATCCACTAACTTATCCTCCAAACTAACTAACGGTAATTTAGAGAATAATTCCCACATCTACTTTGATTTTAGAGTTCAGTCCCCTATGTTTTTTCTTAGTCTACACTCCCCATTTCTAATTTGGTTTTAGACATTGCTTCCCACGTACCTGAAATTACCTAAATGTCCTCCATTCTTAGTGGGACCGACACTAGCTCATCAAAGTCAAAGCTACTTTTTCAAAAAAATTAACGTTTTACATTAAAATCATACTTTCTTGTATGTTAAAAAAACAAAATATCATATTTTCTTGTAATTCAACCAGATTATCCATGATTTTGTTTAAATAACAAAATGTATGTATTTTAAATTGGTATACATGGGTAATATCAAAATACGAATATTTTTAAAAAAAAAATTATATTTTCAGAACTTCTGGAGATGATCGATTTTTTCAAATCACATAAATAAACCATATATAGATTCATGTACGAAATAAGTTATATCTCATAAGATATGCTGTCGATGAAGCTTTGTTCTTGCCCAAATATCAAACAACAATTTTATAAATCAACAATTTATAACTCTTTTGGGGCCAAAAAGAAATGTATATTGGAAAGTTATAATTAGTTTTAATTAAAATTTTATATCTTCAATTGAGCATTCCGACTAATTTAAAATTTAGCATGCACCATTCAACATAATATGTTGTATAATGTGTGTGCAACCCTTCCAAAATAGGTAAATTATTGGATTCTTCTGTTAGTCATTACAAATTTAATAAGTACTTGGTTTTTATTTAAAGTGTACTTATTTTACATTTCATATATACTCAGTTTGTGTTAAAAAAAATATTGCGAAAACATTCCTAAGTCTTGGTGATAACAAGGTCTACGGCATCAATTGGAGTTTACTGCTTAGAAAAACCTCTCGCATCTTTAAAGATTGTCTACTGATAAAGTCAGCAAAGTCTACCGGAAGATCCAACCTCAAAGTCTATTGTATTCGTAACAAGTACCTACCGACGAAAAATCTACCGCTTGATAAAGCGAAGGCTACTTAAAGAATCATCAAGCACCGAGTTTACTTAGTGAACATAGATCTACCGCTTGAAGATTAGAAGCTTTGCTGACAGATAAAGTCTTCTGATAAATATATAAGGATTATATTTGACTTATGTCCAGTAGACTAAATCACCATCATAAGTTAGTAGATGATCGTGAATAAGACAAAAACAACGCAGCTACATCTGACAATAGTACATTCAGCCACACTACACTATCAGTGTCACAAATTACGACAGAATTACTAGCTTTTGTTAACAAAATTGGAAAGAGAAAAAAAAGAGAGTTTTGGACACAAATCAGAAGCAGATTTCGTGTAACATTTCCTAAACACTACCCCGATCCTAACAAAAAACATCTCTAAAAAAAAGGTTTGTGTTAAAAAAATACTCGTTTTGTGTGTTGAAAAGTAGATTGTTGTCTCAATTACGACAAAACAAAGAATGTAAATTAAGTTATAATTAGTTTTAATTTAAAAAGAATAATTACAGTGTGCAACTTTTTGTGCTGCGATAATGTGACCCATTTTTGGAAAATTTATTCACGAGTAATGCCACCGAGAGGGCCTCGCCCAGTGACCTGTTCGTTGCCAAACTAAGACAGAATCTCGACATTTTCTACCAGTGTCATTATTATTGTATATATTTGTTCCAACTTCCAAGTCATGCCTAGGAATGACAACGGGTCGGATATGGGACGGGTTTAGCCAATCACATGACCCGCCATGCTACACATAAAACCCGAACCCGCCCGCTTAGACCCGCGAACCCGACGGGTTTACCCGCCCCGCCCCGGTTCCAATTTTTTTATTTTTTTAAAAAAAAAATTTAGCTAGAAATCAATTTTGAAACACAAAAGTTGAGTTTTGTGATTAAATTTCATGTTTTCTCTAGTAAATATTTATAATAAACATTGTAAAGCTATCTTTAAACTACTAAATATTTATTAATTTGCTCTTATTTCCTTCAAAATGTCCAACTTTTTTAACATGAACACATGAATTTCGATATAAAATTAAATAATGACACTTTATTGTTCAATCAAAGAAGTAAAATGTATAATCAATATCATATTTTTTTTTAAAAAAATTAAAAATGTATAGCAGGGCGGGTCCGGGGCGGGTTCGACCAATCGCAGGACCCGCCCCGCCCCGCTTCCAAACCCGGATGAAGCGGGTTCAGCGGGGCGGGTTCAATGCGGGTCCGGGTTTGGACCCGTCCCATTGCCATCCCTAGTCAAGCCTTCAAATTTCAACATGGTCCTACAAATTCCATCTTCCACGCCTTCAAATTATAGGAAAAACTAATATCATCGAGCATGTCCGAAGACATCTGTGATCTTCAGTACTATATGATTCGATGAAATTTTCAAACTGAACCCTAATTGATTCCTAATTGATACGATGAAATTTTCATCACAAATTAAGTGTCATATGGAAATGAAAGAAAATTATTCAAAAATTAGTACAAGAAAATTATTTATATGAGGTTATGGCTAACCAACAGAGTTGTCTGGACGACTCACTATTCTTCCCTATTAGAACAATTAACAAAGATTTATGGCGTGGAACAATCATTCGTACACAATGTCTTCACCTAGCAGGTTTTTTTCCCTAAATTTTTGTGTTACTACATTTTTTGTGAGTGTTGTAGCTGAAAGAGTTTTGTTATTGATAGTTATATACGTATATATTTGTGCCTTGGATTTTGGCGAGAGTAACTCCTGACCGTGAAGAAAGATTTTATTAAATAATAGCAAATGAGTATGCGAATGAACTGTTTATATAAAGAAATTATGAAATAATGTAAAATATTACGTTTCTTTTAATATAAACTGTACAAATTAAGGAGTTATTATATATCCAGCCCCCAGATTTTGAAATCCTAGCTATGTCCCTGTATTGTAGTATAGTATTAATTCTTCTTTTCTTTTGTAACCTCACTGTCATATCATTTTAAAAGCCATAGCCACCCACTCACTATACTGAACTTTCACAGAGTATTTGGGACTTTAGACCGATCTAACTCAGCAATCGAGACCGAGACCCTTACCTGTAAAGCGTGAGTGGTTCCTCAGTGATAGCTATATTTTAGCTCATCTTTGTGAACAGCATAATATATATATTTCATTTCATTGATATATGGTCGAGAAACATGGTTCACCGATAGGGTTTGCTGTTAGTTACACATCCGTTTTAGCATGAAACTTTATTGCGGCTTCCGGCCGTTCCACAACCGTTTTTGCGATTAGCCTTTGGCCATCCATAAAATTTTTATTAGGCACATATTTATTAGTTATTTGATCAAGTAGTTCAAAAGTGTTCTTACTATTTTTGTTTCTGATTTCTCCTCGTGTTTTACTATTTGTCAAGCTCATGGGTAACACCATGATTTGGATTTCGCGAGGGATATTGAAGTGCTACTAAATTGTCAGTGATAATTGCATGACAAAACAGTACCATGCATACTTTTCTACAGTAGGCGTGTTGTAGTGGTAGGGTGTAGCTAATGATGCTTCTCACTTCTAGCACTTCTTGTGGTCCGAATAACTAGTTTGCCTACATAAACACGTTTTATATACCCTCTTTTTGTCTTCTCTAATTCCAACATATCATCACTGTCTACTTTGGAAGATATGAAAAATGAGTTTTTTGTTTTGTTTTCATGATTTTTTAGGAGAGGCAGCACAGATGTTAAGTCCAGTAGTTTAACCCAAGATTCAGTTGCTGATCTCAATGATTAATTTAGTCATTGGCATAACTAATGATATCGTCTCTAGCTTCCCCCTTTCACATCGATTTCTGGTCCCCATCCCGGAATTGCCTGCTACCAACCAATCTCTTATCTTCCCATAGGAAGGACCAAGAGAGATTACATAAAACATCCCATTATGGCAATAATGGGCATCGATTTTGGCATCAAAAGTTGAGATTTCAGCATCAAAAATAAGTTTTCCTGCATTGCCAGTAGACCCCAAGCCAATTTTGACCAAGACACCCCATGTGTAGGAGATCAGCAGCAGTTCGAAAGGTTGCCCTATTCGGGAAAACATGCTCCCATTTCGAGTCAAGAGATTACTCTGATTTCTGAAACACTTCAACCTCTCATTCGCGTTTCATCAACTCAAGAATATTTTGCTTACAAACTGCATGTGGCTTTCTAGTTTCTTTTGCTTGTTAAAATTTTGTGTTCTCCTTCAAAACGGGAAGAACATATTTACAACAACTAAGCTTTTAATCACAATAGATTGAGGTATGCTGGGTCGCACACATACGTCACTATTCCCCAACAGCTTCTTTCAGTCAGAATATTTTATTTGATTCATTTGGACTCCAAATCTTAGTATATAATTCCGAGTCATGTCTGATTCGGTTGTTCTCTTGTTCTCCTAAAAAGGTCAAAATCCATGGACTATACTTAACGAATATGTGCATTGCTAGGCCTATGTCGTACGTGGCCGAACTCCGCTAGTGATATGCATCACAAGTGATATGTATCATTGTCTGTCCTAAGCAAGGGTATATGAGGAGGATAGTTGTAGGCATGTGACATACAGCTGGAAAAATTAGTTGCATCCCATATCATGGACAGTAATATGAATATCCTTATATTTTAAAGGCATAACAGTTTTAAAATTAGATAATGCTTATATGGTGGGAATATATATACTAAATTTTTGTCTATTTCGAGCTTTTAAGCAATGATAACAAGGAATTAAAAGAATGCAAAAAATTGTTGATGCATTGGAATTTTACTATAAAAAAATAAACATGTTATTTATATTCTAAACTCTATCCTATTTTATTACATGTAAAAAAAAGATCACGTGTTCCCATGAACAGGAATTTTGATCCATCGCTCGAGTTGAAGATAAGAACCAAGAAAGCGTAGCGCATTCGATCCCTAGTCCGACAATCCCATTTGGTGTTCTCTGTTCATTGATTCAAGTGGACTCAATTACTGTGTGTGTATGTATGCATATAAGTAATGTTGGGCAATATTGTATGGATGAAATGCTGGGCACCCAAGAGAAATCACATCCAAAAGATAGTGTAACAGTAATGTGTATGCTTCGTTTGATGTGTTGTATGACCAGAAGAGATAAAATAAGGAACATAGATATTCGAGATGAAGAAGGTGTAGCGCTTACATTGGTTTGATCACGTACGACGTAGGTCTATCAATGCACCCGTACGTCGACTGTAGTCCATAGATTTCGGCTATTTCACGAGAGCGAAAGGATGACCGAAGAAGACGTGGCTCGGAGGTATACATAAGGACTTGGAGTTCAAGGGGACTAAAGTGATATTATGACCGATAGAAGCGTTTGGAGAAGACTGAGGTATGTGTCAAACCCAATTTGATTCTCTTCATTGCTGATGTAGTCTATCTCAATTTATTTGGATTAAAGACCTAATAGTTGTTGTTGTTGTATGCATATAAGCACAATATAAATACGCACGTTTGTACTAACTAAGTTTCTTATGGAAAAGTCAATCAGACAGTCTTTCATAATTTTGAAGCTAAAATCCTACAAAATACTTGCTGTTTGAATTCAAGCTAGCTGGCCTTTTTCTGTTAACGATTCAGAGAATTGAATTAAAATTGATAAAATATTACGAATTTCTTAGTTGAAAAATGTCCAAATAGATATGAATGAACTGCTAATAATGAAAAAACAGTGACATATTATTTAGGAGACCAATTTTTTTATTTGTATTTTTAAGTTGCACGTTTTGCAAACAATTTCGAACCGTGACATCACACTTTAAGCAGCAAAATTTGGACAACAATGAGATGGATATTTAGGTATAAGACAACAAAACTACCAAAAAAATCGTTCACAATTCATTTAAAGAGTCTTAATTATAATTTTAAAAATATTTGTTAAATTATTTTCAAATAAAAAAGAAGAAGAACTAGGGCGGAATTTTTTTTTAACAAACCTAAAAGGGTAAAACAACAAATCCTTACAAAATAATAAAAGAAGTATAATTAATCAGTCACGATGTTTGTTTTACTAAAAAATTATATCCTTACATCTAAGCGTTGTTTACCGTTTAATTTTGAGTTATTGGATGTTATGGATCTCATGTTGGATCCACATCATCTAATGATTATATCCACAGAGGGATTAATACTCCCGGCGTGGTATAGATTTCCCCTGTTTTTAAATAAATAAGATCATAATTCGATAACAAACTATAATCTTTAGCCATCTAATAAGCCCTCATAATTATTCACGAGACACACCTTTTAGAATATAATAATGTAAAATGTTGGTCATAGATTTGTGGGAAAATGAAAACATAGAATATAGAAGTTAGAGCAGGAGACAATTGTATGAATTTAAGACTAATTAACGGAACATATTTAGTTTAAAAAATAGCTAATATGAATAATTTTACACAATATATTTTATATAAACTAACATATCAAATATTTAGACGAATCATATTGAATTGATCCACAAGTAAGATCTAACCGGATCATGTAAATATTTTATTATGTTTTCTTTATATTTGTAGGGAAAGATAATAGCTTGTGAGGGCCCGATCCTAATAATGTGATTAGTTATCACACGATGATATTTATAGCGTAAACAGCGGAAGATTTGTTTAATATTTATTAACATGTGGCCCTAAAAATTTCGGCATGGCCTCGTCGCACGAGAAACATACCACAAATATCAATAGACTTATACTGAAAATATATAACTACCACCAGTTTCATATTCATCAACACAAACCAACATAAACAAATCTAACTATTAAGCACATATCCATACTGGGCGAAAATAAACTAAATATACATAAACTCCCTACACTCCAGGGACACACCCCTGGTACATATACGACTGGGATAAGAAGGAAAATAAACCTCTCAAGTGTGGCTCCCACCGGATGTGTACTCCCTGGGGTCCTGACCACCTGTACTGCCTGCCATTGTCCACACACAAAGACAACAACAGCCCCCATTGGGGGTGAGCAAAAGCTCAATATGGAACGATCATGGAATATACATCATGTATCTATAAAATGATATATGAAATGAAATGCAATGCATGTCATGTCATGTCGGTATCATACACCCATCCGCTGGGTATCTCGGAGCCAATAAATGAAAGTCCAAATACTACATAGCTAAGCTCGAGCATGTCAAGCAAAGGAATGTCTATATGGTGCGTCGTCAAAGCGTCACCGCATCCCAGCTCTTGACATCAGATCATATCATACAGATGACGTCAGCAAGGCGCCACCTTATAACAGTCTCAATAAATAGGGATAATCCAGAGGATGACGCCGGCAAACGCCACCAATCCCCATATCAACAAATCATAGCAATCATAAGGGCCACGAATCTCTATGCCTTTCAGGAAACTTATTGCCAGTCATAGCACCGTGTACAATCCTTATGATTGATCGAATCCAAAAGAATAGGGTATCAAAGAATCATAGCTCAACATGTATGTCATGCATCGATGTATGTATAAAAACGGATGTGTGTTAACAAAACATTTATTTTCATACATCGATGTGCAATTATGAATGCCATGAATGCCACATAATTTAAGTAAAATCACGTAGCCACGTAAAATCAAGTAATTCACAGAAGTCATCAAATCATATACCAACTGATACAGATACCTGTTGTATGTTACCCGATCGCAACATACCTTTACTTCTCGATATCTGAGGGTCGACTTGAACTTGTAGAGTCGATGTATTCACTGTATATTAATGAAATTCACAATTCACTAAATTACTCATTAAACATTGGTTATCAATTGTAGTCATAGCTGAACAAATTTAGGGTAATTAATTTGATGCGATTACATCACAATTTAATTTGCTAATTATTTTTAACCAATTCAAATTATTTTTTTTAATAATTACAGTCCAAATTAACTGGTAATTATCAAAGCAAAGTCGGAAAAATCGAATAACGAATTTACCCAAAATCGCACACAGTTCACGCACGGTTTTCTTCCGATTCCGGCGATCTCCGGCGGCGGTGACCGGTTCAGAAAGCTTCGTCTAGGTGAGGAGAAGAGATTCGGTGCTTGGCTTCGTCCAATTTGTTGTAAACTCGAAGAAATCGAATCAAAAGCTCAGAAACCCTAATCTGCACGATCTCGTCCGTTCCAGAGTAAAATCGAAGCACTTTTCGAACACCAAAATTCAATTATCTGGTATGGAAAGTTTCGTATCTGAGTTAGGAACACGGTGGTAGGTCGGTCTCGTCGAGAGGTGGTCGTACGGCGGCGAACGGAACAGATTTATACGCGGTGGTCGGTGAATCGCGCTGAAACTGTGTGTTTTCGCACCTTTTAGTAGGTGTCCGCGACTATGTGTTTTGAATGTGTTTACTATGTGTTTTACGTCCTTCCTCGATATATATTAATTCCCGACCAATTATGAACATCGGGGTGTCACCGGTGTACTGGTGCATGTACATTTCATGTACAGTTCACACCTGACTTCGTGTCACTACTTCAATCACAAAAATGAAATCTATCATTTTAATACAAATTTTATATTTACTAAATTAATTTAACAAAATTAAATATAATTAACGTTAATGGAACATCGGGGCATCACATTTCTCCCCCACTAGAAAAGATTTCGTCCCGAAATCTCTAGTTTACATAGATATTACATTACAAACATATATCATATCACCAGTCATAATACATACCAAAACTAAATTCAGAATACGGATCAGAATATAGACTCGTATACATGGAATATAATGGAGCAGAATCAAACAAATGTGGATAAGATTCTCGCATCTTGCTTTCCAATTCCCACGTTGATTCTTCCACGCCATGTCGTGTCCATTGTACTCGTACCAACGGAATAGATTTGTTACGCAATACTTTCTCCTTCCGATCCAAAATGCAAACGGGATATTCAACATAGCATAACGAAGGATCAAGTTCAACCTCATCAGGCTGAAGTACATGTGCTGGATCAGGTTCATATTTCCGTAACATAGAAACATGAAATACATCGTGAATGGCGGATAAGGCTGGAGGTAATGCCAACCGATAAGCAAGATCTCCAACTCGATCAAGAATCTCATACGGGCCAACATATCGAGGTGATAGTTTGCCTCGCATGCCAAAACGAACAGTGCCTCGAAATGGAGATATTTTCAGAAATACACGATCACCTTTCTGAAATTCTAAGGGTCGTCTTCGCTTGTTAGCATAACTTGCTTGACGATCCTGTGCGGCCTTCATACGCTGTCTAATTAACTGAACTTTTTCATTCATTTCTTGTATCATATCAGGTCCAGTCAATTGTTTTTCACCAATTTCTTCCCAGAATAAAGGTGATCTACAACGTCTTCCATATAATGCTTCAAACGGTGCCATACCAATGCTCGTCTGGTAGCTATTATTATAAGAAAATTCCACCAACGGTAAAGCTTCTTGCCAACCAACATTAAAATCCATCACCACAGCGCGTAGCATATCTTCAAGAGTTTGAATAGTACGTTCAGTTTGGCCATCAGTCTGAGGATGATAAGCAGTATTCATTGCCAAACGTGTACCCATAGCATCTTGAAAACTACTCCAGAATTTAGAAGTAAATCTGGGATCACGATCAGAAACAATTGTGACAGGCACACCATGCAGTCTCACAATATTCTCGATATACAATCGAGCCATTTTCTTATACGGAAAAGTCCGTTCATACGGAATGAAATGTGCAGATTTAGATAAACGGTCAATAATAACCCAAATAGCATCACAACCTCGGGGTGATCGAGGAAGATGGGTTACAAAATCCATAGCAATATGTTCCCAATTCCATTTGGGAATTTCAAGACTATGAAGTAACCCTCCAGGTTTCATTCGTTCGGCTTTTACCTGTTGACAAACTAAACATTTGGAAATAAATTCAGCTATATCCTTCTTCATACGTCTCCACCAGAATTGGGGTCTTAGAGTCATATACATCTTTCGGCCTCCAGGGTGGATACTATATTTGCTACAATGGGCTTCACGAAGAAGAGCAGATTTCAAATCAGAATTATCAGGAACAACCAACCGACCATTAAGTCGTAAGGAACCATCAGAAGATATCTGAAAGCCAGAAGGATGTCCTGTAGATACAAGTTCTTTAGATTTCTGAGTTTGATAATCATTTCGTTGGGCTTTCTTGATTTTAGAAATCAATTTCGGCTCAACCTGTAATGCAGAAACAGTGACAGAATTCCCATGTGAGTGAAAAGTCCAACCAGAAGTACAGATATCATCATGTACTTTAGCGATACGAACAGAAGCTAGAACAGAATCATGAACTTTACGGCTGAGAGCATCCGCAATAACGTTCACTTGTCCAGGGTGATATTGAATCACACAATCGAAGTCCTTCAACAGATCCATCCACCGACGTTGTCTCATATTAAGATCAGATTGAGAGAATAGATATTTGAAGCTCTTGTGGTCCGAATAAATAACAAACTTTTCCCCGTATACGTAATGGCGCCAAATTTTTAAAGCAAAAACAATTGCTGCCAATTCTAAATCATGTACGGGATATTTATTTTCATGAGATTTAAGTTGGCGAGACGCATAAGCAACCACTCGGCCATGTTGCATCAATACACAGCCCAAACCTTTTAAAGACGCATCTGTGCATACCACAAATCCTCCGGTACCTGAAGGAATAGTAAGTACAGGTGCAGTGGTCAGTCTCGTCTTTAGTTCAAGAAAACTAGCTTCACACTCATCTGACCAAATAAATTTCTGATTTTTCTGTGTCAGTTGAGTAATAGGTTTAGCAATTTTTGAAAAACCTTTAATAAAACGACGATAATAACCAGCTAAACCCATGAAACTTCGGACCTCAAGAACATTGGTAGGTCTCGGCCAGTTTAACACTGCTTCAACCTTAGTTGGATCAACAGAAATACCATGTCGAGAAATGACGTGGCCTAAGAATACCACTTTGTCCATCCAAAATTCACATTTGGACAATTTGGCATAAAGATGTTTGGTGCGAAGAGTTTGAAGTACCAACTTCAAATGTTCGGTATGCTCCTCTTTGGATTTCGAATAGACAAGAATATCATCAATAAAGACGATAACAAATCGATCCAAGAAATCTCGAAAAACTCGATTCATTAAATCCATAAAGACTGCAGGAGCATTAGTGAGACCAAATGGCATGACCAAAAATTCATAATGACCATACCTAGTACGAAAAGCAGTTTTAGATACATCTTCCTCTCGAACACGCACTTGATGATATCCAGAACGAAGATCAATTTTTGAGTAAATAGAAGTGCCTTGAAGTTGATCGAATAAATCATCAATACGAGGCAATGGATACTTATTTTTCACAGTTGCCCGATTCAGTTGCCTATAATCGATGCACATTCGCATAGTACCGTCTTTCTTTCGAACAAACAGAACTGGAGCTCCCCAAGGCGAAACACTCGGTCGAATGTATCCTTTATCGAGAAGATCCTGTAATTGATCTTTTAATTCTTTCAATTCCAACGGTGCCATACGATAAGGAGTTTTGGAAATAGGTGCAGTACCCGGAACAAGATCAATACTGAATTCAACTTCTCGATGAGGAGGAAAACCAGGAATCTCATCGGGAAAGACATCACGAAATTCTTTTACTACAGGAATATCAGATAAAGATGGCTCCGTTTTTGATATATCAATAGCATAGATAAGAAAACCTTCATTCCCGCTATATAAAAGTCGGGACATTTCAAGAGACGATATCAATGAAATTTTCCCTTGGGAACCCTTGCCATAGAAATTCCACTTAGGTCCATCAACTGGTCGGAATCGAACTACCCCATGACAACAATCAACAGTAGCTCGATTTGTAGAGAGAACATCCATGCCAACAATGCAATCAAAGTCGTGCATAGGGAGGACAATCAAATTTAAGAATAGAACATTATCCTCATAAATTAACACACAATGATGCACAACCTGCTCAGATAAGATAATTCTTCCTGCTGGCGTAGCTATCGATAAAGTATTATCTAATGAAGTACAGATAATATCATGTGATACCACAAATGCATGCGATATGAATGAGTGAGATGCTCCTGTATCAAATAACACACGTGCGGGATAATCACATAACGTGCAATTACCTGCAATAAGACCACCAGGAGCCTCCTTTGCCTGATCCTCAGTCATGGCGTACACTCTGGCCTGAGGGGGACCCGAAACAGTCTGACCTCGAGATCCTCGATACTGTGGAATATTTGATTGCTGAAAAGATGGCATAGGAGCAATAGGTCTAAAAGTACTGGGACCACCAGGAAATCGTGGCTGAGACTGCGAAGGAAACATGTCTCGATTTGGGCAATCTCGTATCAAATGACCCGCTTGTCCACAACGAAAACATGTACCTAAGACTTTACGACATTGTTCTACTGGATGCCTTCCACCACAAACACTACAAGAAGGACCACGGAAATGTCTCTCTCGTGAACTAGAAGATCCAGATGAAGAAGAAACAGAAGAACCAATCTTCTTAAAGATTTTGCCTTTAGGACACAGAGTAGGTTGCTGAGTAGGTACTGATGGTGGAGGAAGAAACTGTGGACCTCCCCTTCTCAGTCCTGATTCTACCATCTTTGCTCGTTCCACTGCATCAGCATAAGTAGTAGGCGAGCCAGCAGTCACCAAAGTAAACAGGGTAGGATGCAACCCATTGACAAACCTATTAAATTTCGCCTTTGGATTTGCCGCTACATGTGGTGCATATTTCAGCAGGATAGAGAATTTTGAGGCATATTCTTCAACTGTCATGGTTCCCTGCTGCAAATTATTAAATTCATTTTCCTGAGCAGTATAATAGGATGGTGGTGAATACTGCTCCAGAAATTGGGCCTTAAAGACATCCCAAGATACTTCAACTCCAGCTTCAACCAAACCAATCTCAGCGGCTTCCCACCAAGATTGTGCACTATCCTTTAACTGATATAAGGCAAGTGGCAGTTTACGATATTCAGGATACTCAATCAGTCTAAATAGCTGTTCGATCTCTTTCAACCACGATTCAGCTCGTGCAGAACCCTCTGTTCCACGGAATTTGGGCGGATGCAAATTCTGAAATCGAGCCATGATAAGATCCATAGACATCTCTTCAAACTGATCAATCACACGCTCAACACTGGTGCTATTGGCAGCCTCAGCTTCAATAGCAGGTGCCTTTCCCTTACCCCGACCTCTTGCTTTTCTAAACATCTACAAACTCAAATGGCAACAACATAATTCAAAACAAATATACAAACAATACATATCAATTTATCTCATGTCCAATCAAACAAGGGCAAAGAATTTCAGATAATTCAAACACATGCGCACATATATCTTTGTGCCTATGTCAGTGTACACAAAACTCAAGAGCATTCTCAGTTATGCTCTGATACCATACTGTGAGGGCCCGATCCTAATAATGTGATTAGTTATCACACGATGATATTTATAGCGTAAACAGCGGAAGATTTGTTTAATATTTATTAACATGTGGCCCTAAAAATTTCGGCATGGCCTCGTCGCACGAGAAACATACCACAAATATCAATAGACTTATACTGAAAATATATAACTACCACCAGTTTCATATTCATCAACACAAACCAACATAAACAAATCTAACTATTAAGCACATATCCATACTGGGCGAAAATAAACTAAATATACATAAACTCCCTACACTCCAGGGACACACCCCTGGTACATATACGACTGGGATAAGAAGGAAAATAAACCTCTCAAGTGTGGCTCCCACCGGATGTGTACTCCCTGGGGTCCTGACCACCTGTACTGCCTGCCATTGTCCACACACAAAGACAACAACAGCCCCCATTGGGGGTGAGCAAAAGCCCAATATGGAACGATCATGGAATATACATCATGTATCTATAAAATGATATATGAAATGAAATGCAATGCATGTCATGTCATGTCGGTATCATACACCCATCCGCTGGGTATCTCGGAGCCAATAAATGAAAGTCCAAATACTACATAGCTAAGCTCGAGCATGTCAAGCAAAGGAATGTCTATATGGTGCGTCGTCAAAGCGTCACCGCATCCCAGCTCTTGACATCAGATCATATCATACAGATGACATCAGCAAGGCGCCACCTTATAACAGTCTCAATAAATAGGGATAATCCAGAGGATGACGCCGGCAAACGCCACCAATCCCCATATCAACAAATCATAGCAATCATAAGGGCCACGAATCTCTATGCCTTTCAGGAAACTTATTGCCAGTCATAGCACCGTGTACAATCCTTATGATTGATCGAATCCAAAAGAATAGGGTATCAAAGAATCATAGCTCAACATGTATGTCATGCATCGATGTATGTATAAAAACGGATGTGTGTTAACAAAACATTTATTTTCATACATCGATGTGCAATTATGAATGCCATGAATGCCACATAATTTAAGTAAAATCACGTAGCCACGTAAAATCAAGTAATTCACAGAAGTCATCAAATCATATACCAACTGATACAGATACCTGTTGTATGTTACCCGATCGCAACATACCTTTACTTCTCGATATCTGAGGGTCGACTTGAACTTGTAGAGTCGATGTATTCACTGTATATTAATGAAATTCACAATTCACTAAATTACTCATTAAACATTGGTTATCAATTGTAGTCATAGCTGAACAAATTTAGGGTAATTAATTTGATGCGATTACATCACAATTTAATTTGCTAATTATTTTTAACCAATTCAAATTATTTTTTTTAATAATTACAGTCCAAATTAACTGGTAATTATCAAAGCAAAGTCGGAAAAATCGAATAACGAATTTACCCAAAATCGCACACAGTTCACGCACGGTTTTCTTCCGATTCCGGCGATCTCCGGCGGCGGTGACCGGTTCAGAAAGCTTCGTCTAGGTGAGGAGAAGAGATTCGGTGCTTGGCTTCGTCCAATTTGTTGTAAACTCGAAGAAATCGAATCAAAAGCTCAGAAACCCTAATCTGCACGATCTCGTCCGTTCCAGAGTAAAATCGAAGCACTTTTCGAACACCAAAATTCAATTATCTGGTATGGAAAGTTTCGTATCTGAGTTAGGAACACGGTGGTAGGTCGGTCTCGTCGAGAGGTGGTCGTACGGCGGCGAACGGAACAGATTTATACGCGGTGGTCGGTGAATCGCGCTGAAACTGTGTGTTTTCGCACCTTTTAGTAGGTGTCCGCGACTATGTGTTTTGAATGTGTTTACTATGTGTTTTACGTCCTTCCTCGATATATATTAATTCCCGACCAATTATGAAAATCGGGGTGTCACCGGTGTACTGGTGCATGTACATTTAATGTACAGTTCACACCTGACTTCGTGTCACTACTTCAATCACAAAAAATGAAATCTATCATTTTAATACAAATTTTATATTTACTAAATTAATTTAACAAAATTAAATATAATTAACGTTAATGGAACATCGGGGCATCACAAAGCTCATGTCCAATTTAGACAGATTCGAGTTCAAATCATGCTTGGCATAAAAAAAGTCTATTTAACCTATCCCCACTAAAAAAATAGGGAAGGGAAAAGTTGATGGAGGATACCTGTAGATTGTTTTCTAACTTTACTACTTTTTATAGTAAAAAATGTTTATCAAAGGACAAGTGGGAACCGATTCATCTAACTTTATAATCTCCATGAATATTGTTGGACCCCACTCTCAATTAATGATAAGTTTGTTATTACTTATTCAAAGTATTTTTATATTATTTTTATTTAAAATAGAAAAAAATTCTTATAAAATAAAAAAATTGATTGTTTGTTATTAAAATAAAAAAAAAGAGTTTTATCAACTTCAATTAGTTATAAAATTGGCATCGCTCAACTTAAGTAGCCAGAAGCAACTCATTATTTGCTTATTTGCTTCTGTTTTTACAAACATTATTTTAGAGAAGCAATAGTAGAAGCAAGAAAATCAAAATACCAAAAATCTTTTTTTTATCTTAAAAACAGATAAACATCTTTGAGAAGCTTTTATAAACACGTACTAAAAGAATGTAGTTTCAATTTCTATAAACATTTATGAGTGCATTTCTCCTGTTATAACCAATATATATGTTTCAACATCCTATTTTAAATGTCCAATGAATATGTCACAGTTTTTAAAATTTAGGGATTAAAGGCGTTAAGTTTAAATTTTTAGGTACCAAAAATATTTTAATATTTATTATAGTATAAAAGTATGAGAAATAAAATTATAATTTACCCATTATGATTACATATTGATCACAACTACCATACATTAATATTGGGCCCCAGGAAGCGTCGCTTCATGTATAATATGGGTTCACTAATTATGGTAGGATTTATTTGATGCTAACCTGATATCAGATCCGACGACCACAAATCAATTCGTGCGGTCCAATCAGAATCGACCTTTTCGGATAGTTGTGCACCATCGTCAGCTGAGCCAAGAGTCTTCGACAATTTTCCTTTGTTTTTTTGAGCTTATATTAAACATGATACAAGTACAATAAGTGTCCGTAAGAAGGCCGTAAACAAAAACAAGATAGATCAGTAAATACAAGTATTCATCCTGACGAAGACTAACCGATAATATTTTAGTCATTGTACCAAACAATAAAAGTTAATCCACCATTTTAAAATCTTGTCAAACATCATATAACTTCTCATACTATATTATTTATCAACATCTCATAATTTTAATCACTCTCATACTTATCATATCACTAACTTCGAGCAGTACCTTAATGTGTTCTGAATAGTCTACACCATCTTAGTGTTCTGTGTAGTCTACTTTGCTAGCAGTTCTTGTTGTTGAAAATATTCTGGATATGTATCTATGGGCAATTGTAAACAAAGTAACAAATGCTTTAAGATGAAGGATGTCGACGCGAGATTTGGAATCTTCGTTTTAAGACAATATTGCATCGCCTTTGTGCTAACAGTTCAGTTGGCAATTTGTCTCCTAAGATATAATGAGTGACGATTTGTGAAATAAGCATTTCAATTCACAAATTATTTAAACTACAAAGGCTTAAAAGTGCCCAACAAGAAAGGAGGATGAACAAGATGAATATGCTGAAATTTTGCAAAAAATTTTGCTTTGATCTTGCGTTTGATTCGAAAAACTTATCATAATTCGTTCAAGGGTTGTTCCTTATATAGTATACCAAGTACCAAATACACCAATTGGAAGCATCTCATCATGAAAAAAATGTAGCCAAACGCGAAAAGATGCAATCTTCCATGCAGGACCAATCGATCGGCAATAGGGACCGATCAATCGGTCCTTATTTTTTTGCACACTGCCATGGACGATTGATCGCGCCTGTCAGTACTTTTTCCACCATCTTTTTCCAACTTTTGATGCTTTAATATAATTCACACAGAATTTTTCCAACAGTTCTTTCTCTTGCAAAGTGTCAAGTTTGATGACCAGTATTCCACGAGAGCTTCCCTCACAATGGATTTGACCCAGGAAATCTTTTTATAGACCGGGTCCTGTGACATGACTTTTTCCATACAAGAATTTATCGATTTGACCCCAACTATATTTTGGATTTGTTTGTGGTTAATGTGGCTCCAAACACCAAGAAACCAATGCAAAATATATATATATTCTAATGAAAGGTCCCATAATTTTCATTTTTTCACAATTGCACGCCAGATTGCAGCTTTGCAGGGCCAGCACTCCCCAAGACTTACACACCCATGATTGATATTAAAGTGAAAGGAGGGTCACAGGCCATTGGGTGGTGGCATGCTGAAATCTTCTTTATAAATATAAGTGAGGTCTCTGCCGATCAGGATCACACATAAATTTAGTTTGAAAACATTGAAAATGGAGAACCCAAACAAATTCTCAATTATTAAAAAGAATACATATATTGTAGTGATATGTATCCAGTTTGCATATGCAGGCATGGCCTTGTTGTCCAAAGCAGCAATTGCAAAAGGAATGAACCCTTACGTCTTTGTCGCATATCGCCAAGCATTTGCCACAATTGCTTTGGCCCCGTTTGCTTACTTCCTAGAAAGGTATCGTTTTTTTCTCAAATACATGTCTCTATAGTATATTTTTAGCTTGTAAGACATCTATCTAATTTTCTTTCTTTTGGGTAAATTTGGGTTCTTGAAATATTTCTTGATAATTATGGTTTACAGGAAGGGAGCTGATCCACTGCCTTATACTGTACTCGGGAAAATTTTCTTGATTTCTTTGATCGGGTATATCTTTTTGGATTCACAAGTTTTATGAACCATTTGTAGATTATGATATATCCATTTTACGGTCGGATGGGAAGGATGACATAAAAAAAAAAATCTTAATATTACTATTTTACAGGACCACTTTGAGTTTGAATCTATATGCCTACGCAATAAACTACGTCTCAGCAACTTTCGCCTCCGTCGGCATCAACACTGTTCCTGCTCTCACCTTCGTCGTGTCTGTCTTATACCGGTATATTACCAAATTCTTCATTAATTTTTTACTTTAATAATTCCCAAGAAATCATATAATGATGATAATGATTACATATAATCCAGGGTTGAGAGCATTTCGGTCACACAATCTCATGGGATCCTAAAGGTCGTAGGAACCGTAATCAGCCTCTCCGGGGCAATTGTGTTTGCCTTGGTGAAAGGGCCACACATAAGTCTCATGAAGTGGTCCAAGGATACCCATCCTGCAGCCTCGCATTTCGGTGCCAAAGACAAGTTGATACAAGGTTGTCTGCTCATGATTCTGGCAAATGCTGTGTGGGCGTGGTGGCTTGTGATGCAGGTTTAATCAATTAACTGGTGCAGACATTATGATCTGACCATGATTTTTTTTTCTCTCTTCATATCGTGAATGTCACACGTATGCCTAATCCTGTCAATTGCAAATGAGCTAGTGTCAATTTACCCGTGGTATCGAGAATAAGCACTTTAGCTCTAAGTGGTTTGTAAATGAGCTAGTGTCAATTTACCCTGTGATTTCTAAATATGCATTTACTATCCCATGCATTTCAAACTAGGTAATTTACCCTGTGGTTGCAAAACATACCATACACAAAAAGGGGTGTTTTGCACATATTCACATACTATATTGCGATAAACTGTCTATTTTCTCGAGCCATGGGAGGGTAAACTGTCTATTGTCAAACCACACGAGATAAACTGTCTATTTTCAAACACATGAGTATAATCTGCTTATCCTTCATTCCAATAACCTTATCTTAAAGTGGATGAGCAAAATAACTTTGATAAGACTATAAATTTATTATATTTCAAAACAATTTAATTTCTTATATTTTTTATTGTGTTTCAGGCCCCTCTTGTCAAGCGATATCCATCAAAATTTCGTCTTACACTGCTGCAGAGTTTATTTAGCTGCATGCAGTCATTCGTTTGGGCCATGGCGATAGAGAGGAACTTGTCATCGTGGAAGCTTCAATGGGATTTGAATCTTTTCTCTGTTGCATATTGTGTATGTCTCATAAAATTTATTTTATAAACTTATCATCACTTTTTTGTCACGTATTTTATAAGGGGTTTTGGCAACGGATGACACGTGATTTCAAGAGCAGTTTAACTCCCAGTGGTTTTTAAAACAAGCAGTTTACCTCAAGTATTTTGAAAATATGCAGTTTACATCTGTGATTTGTAAATAGATGCAAAACACTACTCCATAAAAGGGAGCAGTGGCATAAGATGCATATTTTAAAAACCTATTTTCCAACCATAGGGGTAAACTTTATATTTTCAAGACATCATGTTATAAACTGTCTATTTACAAATCACTGAGCATATTTACTATACCATATGTGATAAATTGTCACTAACTCTATATTACGATATATATGAAATTAAGTACCATAACTTCTTTAAATATTGATTTTCAGGGTATAATAGTGACTGGATTGGTATATTGGTTACAACTTTGCGCTGTACAGAGCAAAGGTCCCCTATTTACAGCCTCTTTCACTCCATTGATACTAATTATTACTGCCTTCATCTCAGCCATAGTCTGGAAGGAGATGCTTCATTTGGGAAGGTAAAATGTAGAGCCGACTAAACTTTATGTCTGATTGAAATAATTTAATAATTAATTCAATTATTAGATATTCAAGTATGAATTATTAATGTTGTTGGTACAGTATTTTTGGAGGAATGTTACTGGTTGGTGGTTTATACTGTGTTCTGTGGGGGAAGAGCAAAGAGGCGGAAGTGGAAGCAAATCAAGTCAAACAAGATCCCAAAGCGGAAACCATTGTATAAACAATGCACTAACGTTGATGGTCGGAATAAGATCTCAATTCCAGGGATGGTTTCGTTAGATATATATTATAACTAGAATCTCTTATCATAATTTATTTTATATTTTGTATTATCAACCGAATATCCTTTTATATATCTTATGGCGTAAAAATATATTAGAGTATGGTAATTATTATTTAGAATATTAGTATTTAGTAATTATAGGTAAAAAAATGTACATGTATAATATAATATTAGTATTTTGTTGGAAAACATCGTTCATTCACATATCTTCTCATTTACTACCAGTTATAACCATACAGTGACAAATAGAATGCTTTATAATATTTGATTAAACGACAGATATTTGTTATTACATAAATCTACGTATGTCGTTAATTTCATAACTTTGACAGCAAAGATTGTGCCCAATTAAAAAAAAAATGAGTTTCAGAAATATGTGGGGTCTAGAGTTATGAGATCCTTAATCCCAAGTAAAAGTAAACTAAATTATTGGAACACTAAATTTTCCTGGTTGGAAATCATAGCAGAAGGAACAAGCACAAACTTCTAAGATCTAAAAGCTATTATATTATCAAACTGTCTGCCGAATGTTTCTCTTTTCCACGAACAAACAAGTTGGCATTACTTGTATTTTCATTCAATACTGATTATCGGCAGAATGATCCTAAAATCTCTCAGATTGTCTGCCTAAATAAGTTTAAAAGAGAGGTGTGCGCAGTCGCCCCCCGCCCCTCTCTTCTTGAGGTCTTCATCATGTCAAGTTCGTGGAAGCAAAAGTGCTTGATCTTGAGTTTTATTGCTCTAATTTTTTCATTTCAGAAGCTTCAAGATCATTCCCAAAGGCATATAATTGGGAGCAAATGTTGCCTAAGAAGCTGCCTACCCCCCTTCATCTCCCTCTAAAGGCACAAATTCTTTCACATCTTCAAAAAAACTTTCAAGATTGATGTAAATTTCAATCCATCAGATACGAAAGTATAGTGATACTCAGATTCCCCCACCCCAACCCACCACCATAAAAACACACCAAAAAACGATCCCTCCCGTTAAAGTGTAAACACAAGAACTCCATAATATTCCTAAAACAAGCAAACAAAATCTTGCTACATCCACATTTTCCTTTTCATGTTTGATTTCTGCAGATCATGTTTCCTATTCTCACTGCAGGTGATCTGCACAGAATTTTAATGGTCTAGTAAGCATTCACCAACTGCATCATCTTCTGCAGAAAATAGGAACCCAAATAACGTTAGACGAGCTCGAAGAGATGGTGGACATACAAGTCTCGATTACATTGAGTTCTTCTTCTTCTTCGACGAGGCAACTCTCAAAGCCAAAATCCAAGAAAAAAACAATGGTTCAGTTAAACAAGCTAGCGACTATCTTTTGAAGGCTTTCAAAGTTTTTGATTTGAATGGCGATGGATGCATAACATGTAAAGAGCTGCGGATCTTGTTGTCGAGATGGGAAATGTGGGACAAGAGAAATGGATGAGATTGCAACGACATGATTCGTGTGTTCAACAAAAGTTCGACGGAGTGCTGGATTTGGAGGAGTTCAAGGTGGTGATGTCCATTCCATGCAAGCCTCATAATTTTGTGAATGATTGAATATTTGCTTTCTTAAATTTTATCTATTCGTATGTGTTTATAGAGCGAGTTTTCACACGGCGCTTGGCACTATAAGTTTTGCATCAATTCCGGCCGTGATAATTTTTATTAGAACAATGGAGGATCGACCTACATCATGACTATTTTATGTTATTTTTAAAATTAAATGAATTTAGTCGATGGTTTTTTATTAGCAATACGGTCATCCAACCCTTGCAGATTCCAGGAGATATAACAACCGTTCAGACAGCCGAAGTGCTCTCTGGAAGCAGTTTAATAACTTCCCCATTTGCTTTTGATTGATAAATTCAGTCACGATTATAGTTAACTATGAGCTTGTTGGTCCTACCCTGGAGCTTTTTTCAAGTACAAAAGGAGGTGAGGAATTTGTTGGGATCGAACCAGGACCTCTCCCATTAGGGGAGGAGTTGGTGTCACTTCACCCAGAAGGGGTGGCACCTAGCCTGTA
The DNA here is from genome assembly GCA_907163345.1 of Haberlea rhodopensis. Taxonomy (NCBI): domain Eukaryota; kingdom Viridiplantae; phylum Streptophyta; class Magnoliopsida; order Lamiales; family Gesneriaceae; genus Haberlea; species Haberlea rhodopensis. The sequence continues at coordinate 1,125,598 of CAJQUN010000129.1, read as the reverse complement.
GCATGGAAAAGGCTCTACGAAAGCTGTATGTATACAATGTGGTTCCATCTACCACGCTGCTGACATTAGTTCGTAACCAATTCTTTGAAACCTATTTATTCGCCTTAACTTGATGTTAGAAAGTGAATGAATGAAATTCATGTTACGTATGTTTTCATGTTTTGTGAATTATGAATAGACAAGGAATGTGACACCAAAATTTTAATACTATAACACGAACACTATTTGATATATATTTCGGTGTCGGACTAACAGTTTGACAAAACATGTATTGGACAAGTCATAAGCCTTCTACTCGGGTTCCATAGACAAACTCGTAGAATTCAAAATTGAACCTTTTTTATTCTTAAAAAACTAGCATTTTATATACCCGATGATGACGCATCACAGACATGCTGGCTCATCAAAAAACCATCACGGACGAGGAAAATAAATTATGATACTAGGATTCTGTGGTTGAGTCTTCAGTGGCGGCAGTGTTTACCTGTTTAGCGACATAGGCTTCATAGATTCCGACCACCACACGTGGATCCTTCTCCACAAGTTCAATGTACTCCTCTTGCTTAGTGAGCTTGCCCATGTTCTCAATGATCAATAACAAGGCTGCATCCAGTAGACTCTTTGCACAATGCTGGTGGGCAAAAGCATAATACAATAGCGAGTTCTCCCAATTCAATTTCGATATCAAATACTTCTCACAATAAGTTTTAAGATGCTTCACTTCGTATTTTTCAGCCAGCACTAAGAGGTCACATGCCATATGCTCGTCAAGGGCTGCATCAGCTGTATACAAATAGCTAACAAATGCACGGAGGGCATCATACGACACATCACTGATCTTGATGGTGCCACTAAGACTTTCTTCCATTTTGTTTTCAAGCATAGCTTTGAAAACTGGAGAACAGCTTGTCTGCATGGAAATGGAATACAAATCATTGAATCAACAAATAAGTGATACATGTCTTTCAAATATCAACGAATATTTTCTAGCATGTTCACAAAGGAAATAAAATAGTGAAATACCCTGACATCTTTCTTCACCAAATCCCACTTCTCAAATGCACAAATGAAAGGGAAACTTTACATTTTTTAAATATCACACAAGAATTTATTATTATTATTTTTTGCCATCTATATTGAACATTCAAGTGTTGGTTCTTATTAATGTTAATTTATACAAAAAGGTAAATCTTTTAAACCACAGTGAATGACCTCCACAATATTTTTAGCTTAATGAAAGAAACATCTTTTGACTAGTTAATTGAAAATTCAAAGCAACCAAGTGTTGACTTGATAAGAAAAAAATCCACGGGACCGAACCTTAACCAAGCCAATTCCAACACACAAAACGAGCTCATCTAACACAATAAAATCAAATCCAAATACTTGAAAAAAAATGAAGAGGGTTACCAAGACAACCCGATGGGCCGGAATCGGAGGAAAACTGTCGTGCTGGTCAGCAGAATCTGAGGCGACCAAGCGGACGTCGCAAAACGAAAGCGTGTTTAGCCTAGGTGTAGCGTGGTTAGGCCCAGGAACAACAGTGAGTAGGCGGAGGAAATTGACCTTACTCTTAAGGTCTTCGATCTCACGCTTCAGCTCTTCCTCCGTCTCTCCTGCCTCCTCGTAGCACTCGCGGCATGTTCCCGCATATTGACCGTTATACTCCTCCTTACATGATAGGCACTTCATCATCCTCCGCCGACGTCTAGCGGCTGTCGATCCTGTTAGAATTAGGAGAAAATTTTTAGGAGAGATTTGATATTATTCAGAGATTTAAAAAACAGAGGAAATTACACATGGGTACCATTTTGAAAACATGTTTCAACTAAATCTAGCAAAATATTTTCTTTTCAACTAAATACATCTTGTGGGAATCTTCTTTCAACTAAGTCCATTTTTATGAAACCTTAATCTAATTAGTCATTTGCTATTCCTATAACACCCTTATTCTAAAAACCAATTTATAACAGATGAATTATCTCTTCCTCGTCGTGAGAGTTGGTGTTGTCGCGAATTATGAAAAATCAGCAATGTTGGTTATGTGAGGCGTATGGAGCGGCGGCGGCGGCGGCGGCGTTGTGGTGGATGCGACGGTGACTCCTTTTCGTTTCGCCAAATGTCCTTCTTCTCCAATCACAGAAAACATATGTTTAGTTTCAATTTTATTTGTTGTTTTTATGGTATTTTTGGATTTAATTAACATTGAACTTTTATTTCAATTTTGGTGCACACTGTTTGCTAAAATGTCTCTTTATGTAAACAATTTTTTTTTGTAGCAAATTTGAAAAAGATAAACAACATATCATCTCCTTCCAAAAGTTTTGATTTATTTTTTTTCAACTTTCATTTGTTTATGTACAACATACCAAGTAAAAAATAGACTCGAAAATTCCATTTTCATTCGTTTACATACTGTTTCATTTTTAAACTTTCAGACATCATGTCACTACGTTAGTGGAAGGATCTATAATAACAAAAACAATGCATATATCAAATTCCCGACAATATATCAGTGAGGTAGCACTATCTTATCTTCCCAAATCAAAGTAGAAGAATTAACAATCTTAAACAAGCAAGCAACGCATAGCGGTGCATGTAAATTACATGCACCGCTAGTCTATCGGTGCATGTAATTTACATGCACCGGTAGACTCAACAATTGCATTAGTTCTCAAATTACATAATAAATAAGTATCATACAATAACTGTTAAAGACGATCACAAATAACACTTAAAATTAAGATATGTTGGTGTAATATATCATCATTTGAAAAACAATATACTTTTGTTATTTGATTATTCAATAATTTATCATATATTATATACTCATCCATAATAAAAATTTAATTTCTAAAATAATATATTGTATCTTTAATTTGTTATAAGATCAACAAGCAAGCAACATATACCGGTGCATATAAATTGCATGCGCCCCTAGTTTACCGGTGCATGTAATTACATGCACCGCTAGTCGACCGATGCATGTAATTTACATGCACCGATAGTCTACCGATGCATGTAAATTACATTCATCGGTAGACTCAACATTTGACCGGTGCATGTAAATTACATGCACCGATAGTCTACCGGTGCATGTAAATTACATGCACCGATAGTCTTATGTGATGAAAGTTTCTGCGTGTTCCTCATGCCTTGTCGCTCTTCGATCATCTTTCATGCTTCTCGATCATGATTGTAAAATGGTATCAGAAGGAATTTTTTGCATTCACACATCACTCTGAAGTTCGATCTGCTCAATTTTATTTGACAATCCAATTCATGACTACCTGTATGTATGATACCTCTTCTTCGATCAACAATGACAAGTCCGCTATTGATGATCATTTCAATCCATATTTTTTGCATCACTCGGACAATTCATGAATGCTTCTTGTTCTCAGCCTTTAGTTGGTGAGAATTATGCTGATTCGCATTGTGACGACGTTGGTGGTTGGGACATATGACTGATGTGAGGGTTGGAGACTAGGGTTTTGATGTTGAAGGAGGTGATCCAAGGAAGACAGAAGACTATTTTGGTCATTTTGACCAAAATTGGACCTAGTTGAAAGAATTTTTTTTTGGGTGACTGGGCCGAAAAATCTTTTACCAATACCGGCCCGAAATTTTCCCTTAAAAAAAATCCCTAACATAAGATGAACTTAAATATGACTGCCCTCCAAAACACCCTAACAGGAGATGGGCTTAATTACGACATAAACTAGGAGTGGTTAACGAATCGGATCGGTCCAGTATAGAATCGATTGGTTTCGGATCCATCAAGCGTTGAATCGGTCCGATCCATTAAGGAATCGGATCGAATCCGGTTTCATCGATTCCGGATCCATCCGATTCGGTTCGTTGCCTTGCTTTATATATTTTTTATTTTTTTAACCCGGTTCCGGAACCGATGGTGCTACCGATTCCAAGACATGGAATCGCTACAAATCGATTTTTTACCTCCATAAATTAATACTCGATAAATTAATAATCTCTTTAATATAATATTTTTTCTTGTCCCAACATGGTCTTAACACTATTAATTTAATACTCGATAAATTAATAAGCACAAAACATCTCAAAATTCAAACTTGAGTGAGTTTAGTATGAGATTAGATATGAAAAACTATTTTTCGTTTGTACTATAATTAAAACAATAGATTAAATAACACATTAACATAAAAATTTTAAGTTCTAAAAAATATAAAAGTCTAAAAATTATAAATATTAATAGTTTTTTATGCGAATTATACCATAATGATTCTAATTATACATTTGTGAGATGCTAATTCAATATTATTTTCTTCATTTATATCTTATTCCTTTATTTTAATGCTTTTTTACGATTCTTGTTTAATTGAATATGTATTTCATAATTAAAAACATCAGATGTTTGTGGTACAGAGATTAGTGTCACGTTCCGTGATTCTCTAGAAGATTCCATCAAATCTAGAGGCTTTGGAAGTTCCGGAAGCTTGCGGAAGCCTGAAGAACACTTTGGTATATCCTGGAAAAGTCCAGAAGCTCGGAGAATACTTTGGAGTAACCCGGAAGATTCTAGACATCACTTGTACAATCCTTTATAATGTAGTTAATTCTAGAATGTAATAGAATGGGGCAATCTAGAATACTCCATAGCCTAGAACATTCTGGAGAGTTAATCTCCACCATAGAATAGATTAGATCCTAGCCATGCATTTGTAGGGAGAGTTGTATAAATAGGCTTGCTCTCTTCATTTGTAATCATCCAAGTTTTGAATCTAAGTCTTCCACCCAAGTGTCTAGCATTCCTTACCTTAAAGCTTTCTTTCTAAGTTCTTAGCTTCCTTGTGGGTCTAAAGGCTTACTTAGCATCTTTGAAGGCAAGGATCGCTTAAGTGCCGCACGGTGTTTCGGTCTAAAGAATCGACACGTGACAAGTGGTATCAGAGCAGGTTCGAGGCTCAAACTCAAGTCAAAGGAAGCATCAACACTAGCACCATGTCGGAAGTCACTGATCAATCCAACAAGGGCCGAAGGGAAAAGTCGAGGGACATTGTGAGTGCCTTCGACACTCGTCTTGCAAAATTGGAACTTGCCTTTGCCGACTTCGAGGGGAAGGAGCATGAGGATGAAAGCCAAGAAGAAATTCGAGGGGAATTTCAAGGAGCTCTCAATGCTTTGGCAGGGGTATTCCAAATTAAGAACGACGAGTTGGAAGCCATGATCGGAGCGCTACAAGCCGAGGTGAAAGAGCTCAAAGGGGAGCTAGCGTCATGTCGAGCAAGCATGGGACAGGGAGGGCCCATTGCTCATACACCATTTGGGGTGGACGTGCCAAAACCACAAGCTTATGCGGGAAAGCGAGTGGCAAAGGACATCGACAACTTCCTATGGGGCTTGGAGCAATACTTCGATTGCATGGGTGTCATGGATGACAATACTAAGGTACGAACGGCCGCCTTATACTTAACTGATATTGCTATGACTTGGTGGAGACGGAGATGCGACGATACTAGGCGTGGGGGCGCCCGTATCGAAACTTGGAAGGAGTTCGTGGTTGAACTCAAACATCAATTTTACCCGGAGTACGCCGAGGATGAGGCCCGGGCAAAGTTACGTCGCCTTGCTCAAAAGGGAGAAGTGAGGGACTATTGTCAAGAGTTTCAAGAACTCTTGCTAGAGGTACCCGAAATGAGTGACAAAGATGCTTTGTTTACATTCATGGATGGCTTGAAGAATTGGGCCAAGGTGGAGTTGCAACGACGGGGAGTGCAAACCTTGTCTCAAGCCATTGCCACAGCCGAATCACTCATCGAGTTCAAGAAAGTCGACATCTCCAAATCAAACAAAGATGGAGAATATGAAGACGATGAACATACCACCGAAGAAGACAATTCACACAAGAAACCATTCAAGGGTAAGGCGCCCGAGAAGAAGTATGGCATGACCAAAATATCTTGTTTCTTATGTGAAGGACCTCACTGGGCAAGAGAGTGCCCAAAGCGTTCCAAGCTCTCCGCCCTAATTAGAGAAGAGGAGGAACGAGAAAATGAGCCAGCACAACTTGGAGCTCTTCGCCGCCTCAATACTATGAAGAGAGTTGTGCTTAGGCAACCTAAAGGGATGATGTCCTGGGAGACCGATAGTGTGAGCCCACCAAGGAACGAAATCAATGACAGCGTCAAGACTTGCTATGTTTGTCATAAAGCCAACCACCTCATAGCCAATTGTCCGAGGGTGAGCAAGCTAGCAGTCCTGACCGATGAAGATGAGGAGCCGCAGGAGGGGGACGCACAAATCGGATCCCTACGAATTCTCAATGTCGGCAAGCCAAAGGTTGAATCAACCAAAGGACCCAATGGTGGGTCAATGTTCGTGGATGCCTTGGTCAGGGGACGACAAGTTAAGGCATTGGTGGACTCGGGAGCCACACATAACTTCATCCGGGAGGAAGCGGCAAAGAAGCTGGGGCTTGCCATCACACCAACCGGAGGGTCAATCAAGTCGGTGAATGCATTAGCCAAACCAATTGTCGGGATGGCTAGGGGAGTAAAAACCACAATAGGAGAATGGCAGGGATATGTCTCCTACATGGTGGTGCCCATGGACGACTATGACGTTGTACTTGGGTTGGAGTGGCTCGATAAGGTACGAGCTTGTATTCTACCTTTTTCAAATTCATTGTGTATTTTTGGTGCAAATACCATGTACACTATACGGGCCAAGAGGGTGGCAAAGGGGCGAAGCATGTTGTCGGCCATCCAATTTGCAAAGGAACTCGGGCATAGCAAGGAGCATACACCATAGTTCCTAAGATGGATGTGAGACTTCAGATTGAGGGCTTGTGAGAGTTGCCCATAAAGGTCAAGCATGAACCCCAAAATTACAAAGACATCATACCAAAGGAGCTACCAAAAGGATTGCCGCCAGCGTTGAAGACCCATACGGCGTTTCAGGTGAGTCAGCTGAAGCCATATTATACAGACACGGAGGATCCAAACCGAGGGACTTGTAAGAGAAGGACTGCCCCATATTCCAAGTACTTTGTGCGATGGAGAGGTCAACGCGAAGCAAAATCAAGTTGGAAACACAAAGATCACTTGCGGCGGTTTACATCCAAATTTAAGGAGTTCCAGGATATACAAGCAACGAGGTCGTTGCCGAATTGGGTGGGGGAGAATGTCACGTTCCGTGATTCTCTAGAAGATTCCATCAAATCTAGAGGCTTTGGAAGTTCCGGAAGCTTGCGGAAGCCTGAAGAACACTTTGGTATATCCTGGAAAAGTCCAGAAGCTCGGAGAATACTTTGGAGTAACCCGGAAGATTCTAGACATCACTTGTACAATCCTTTATAATGTAGTTAATTCTAGAATGTAATAGAATGGGGCAATCTAGAATACTCCATAGCCTAGAACATTCTGGAGAGTTAATCTCCACCATAGAATAGATTAGATCCTAGCCATGCATTTGTAGGGAGAGTTGTATAAATAGGCTTGCTCTCTTCATTTGTAATCATCCAAGTTTTGAATCTAAGTCTTCCACCCAAGTGTCTAGCATTCCTTACCTTAAAGCTTTCTTTCTAAGTTCTTAGCTTCCTTGTGGGTCTAAAGGCTTACTTAGCATCTTTGAAGGCAAGGATCGCTTAAGTGCCGCACGGTGTTTCGGTCTAAAGAATCGACACGTGACAAGTGGTATCAGAGCAGGTTCGAGGCTCAAACTCAAGTCAAAGGAAGCATCAACACTAGCACCATGTCGGAAGTCACTGATCAATCCAACAAGGGCCGAAGGGAAAAGTCGAGGGACATTGTGAGTGCCTTCGACACTCGTCTTGCAAAATTGGAACTTGCCTTTGCCGACTTCGAGGGGAAGGAGCATGAGGATGAAAGCCAAGAAGAAATTCGAGGGGAATTTCAAGGAGCTCTCAATGCTTTGGCAGGGGTATTCCAAATTAAGAACGACGAGTTGGAAGCCATGATCGGAGCGCTACAAGCCGAGGTGAAAGAGCTCAAAGGGGAGCTAGCGTCATGTCGAGCAAGCATGGGACAGGGAGGGCCCATTGCTCATACACCATTTGGGGTGGACGTGCCAAAACCACAAGCTTATGCGGGAAAGCGAGTGGCAAAGGACATCGACAACTTCCTATGGGGCTTGGAGCAATACTTCGATTGCATGGGTGTCATGGATGACAATACTAAGGTACGAACGGCCGCCTTATACTTAACTGATATTGCTATGACTTGGTGGAGACGGAGATGCGACGATACTAGGCGTGGGGGCGCCCGTATCGAAACTTGGAAGGAGTTCGTGGTTGAACTCAAACATCAATTTTACCCGGAGTACGCCGAGGATGAGGCCCGGGCAAAGTTACGTCGCCTTGCTCAAAAGGGAGAAGTGAGGGACTATTGTCAAGAGTTTCAAGAACTCTTGCTAGAGGTACCCGAAATGAGTGACAAAGATGCTTTGTTTACATTCATGGATGGCTTGAAGAATTGGGCCAAGGTGGAGTTGCAACGACGGGGAGTGCAAACCTTGTCTCAAGCCATTGCCACAGCCGAATCACTCATCGAGTTCAAGAAAGTCGACATCTCCAAATCAAACAAAGATGGAGAATATGAAGACGATGAACATACCACCGAAGAAGACAATTCACACAAGAAACCATTCAAGGGTAAGGCGCCCGAGAAGAAGTATGGCATGACCAAAATATCTTGTTTCTTATGTGAAGGACCTCACTGGGCAAGAGAGTGCCCAAAGCGTTCCAAGCTCTCCGCCCTAATTAGAGAAGAGGAGGAACGAGAAAATGAGCCAGCACAACTTGGAGCTCTTCGCCGCCTCAATACTATGAAGAGAGTTGTGCTTAGGCAACCTAAAGGGATGATGTCCTGGGAGACCGATAGTGTGAGCCCACCAAGGAACGAAATCAATGACAGCGTCAAGACTTGCTATGTTTGTCATAAAGCCAACCACCTCATAGCCAATTGTCCGAGGGTGAGCAAGCTAGCAGTCCTGACCGATGAAGATGAGGAGCCGCAGGAGGGGGACGCACAAATCGGATCCCTACGAATTCTCAATGTCGGCAAGCCAAAGGTTGAATCAACCAAAGGACCCAATGGTGGGTCAATGTTCGTGGATGCCTTGGTCAGGGGACGACAAGTTAAGGCATTGGTGGACTCGGGAGCCACACATAACTTCATCCGGGAGGAAGCGGCAAAGAAGCTGGGGCTTGCCATCACACCAACCGGAGGGTCAATCAAGTCGGTGAATGCATTAGCCAAACCAATTGTCGGGATGGCTAGGGGAGTAAAAACCACAATAGGAGAATGGCAGGGATATGTCTCCTACATGGTGGTGCCCATGGACGACTATGACGTTGTACTTGGGTTGGAGTGGCTCGATAAGGTACGAGCTTGTATTCTACCTTTTTCAAATTCATTGTGTATTTTTGGTGCAAATACCATGTACACTATACGGGCCAAGAGGGTGGCAAAGGGGCGAAGCATGTTGTCGGCCATCCAATTTGCAAAGGAACTCGGGCATAGCAAGGAGCATACACCATAGTTCCTAAGATGGATGTGAGACTTCAGATTGAGGGCTTGTGAGAGTTGCCCATAAAGGTCAAGCATGAACCCCAAAATTACAAAGACATCATACCAAAGGAGCTACCAAAAGGATTGCCGCCAGCGTTGAAGACCCATACGGCGTTTCAGGTGAGTCAGCTGAAGCCATATTATACAGACACGGAGGATCCAAACCGAGGGACTTGTAAGAGAAGGACTGCCCCATATTCCAAGTACTTTGTGCGATGGAGAGGTCAACGCGAAGCAAAATCAAGTTGGAAACACAAAGATCACTTGCGGCGGTTTACATCCAAATTTAAGGAGTTCCAGGATATACAAGCAACGAGGTCGTTGCCGAATTGGGTGGGGGAGAATGTCACGTTCCGTGATTCTCTAGAAGATTCCATCAAATCTAGAGGCTTTGGAAGTTCCGGAAGCTTGCGGAAGCCTGAAGAACACTTTGGTATATCCTGGAAAAGTCCAGAAGCTCGGAGAATACTTTGGAGTAACCCGGAAGATTCTAGACATCACTTGTACAATCCTTTATAATGTAGTTAATTCTAGAATGTAATAGAATGGGGCAATCTAGAATACTCCATAGCCTAGAACATTCTGGAGAGTTAATCTCCACCATAGAATAGATTAGATCCTAGCCATGCATTTGTAGGGAGCGTTGTATAAATAGGCTTGCTCTCTTCATTTGTAATCATCCAAGTTTTGAATCTAAGTCTTCCACCCAAGTGTCTAGCATTCCTTACCTTAAAGCTTTCTTTCTAAGTTCTTAGCTTCCTTGTGGGTCTAAAGGCTTACTTAGCATCTTTGAAGGCAAGGATCGCTTAAGTGCCGCACGGTGTTTCGGTCTAAAGAATCGACACGTGACATTAGGCTCTAGTTGGGATAGATTTTCAGAAAATTGGTTGGGTTAGTTGTCGTTACTAAATGGGGCTTCTGCGGTAGTGCCGGACTCGGCTTGTGCAGTGCTAGGTTCTTAGTGGTGGTGAGTTTTCGTGAGCCGTCTTTTGAAAGTTCTGTAGTGGGGTTGCACCCGGAGGCTGTCAACAGCAGAGGGCTTTTCTTTTCTACACATGTTTGCCTGTGGGATGGAAGCAGCTAACAGGGTTGGCGCTAAGGCAGGACTGAGATGGAGTGTGGCCTGTCGCTGTAGTTGGCTTTGTGTTTTTTTGTGTATTTTCTTATTACTCCACAAAACATCATTCTAGATATCAAAAGATGCTATGAAATCCTATCTTTGTGCGCCAAAAGTCAAAGAATATATACCTAAATTAAAGTATTGACTTGCCCTACACGTCTACGTACTAATTCATCCTTGTGGGCGGAATACTAATTCATATTTTCTTCTACGAGTTGCTCTGGTCCTATAAGATAAATACACGCACCACTCTGTGAGTCTGTGTTATCTGCTTAACATGTAAGATAAATACACGCACCGCTGTGTATTATCATGCTTAGCGTCTAAGATAAATACACGCACCGCTGTGTATTATCATGCTTAGCGTCTAAGATAAATACACGCACCGCTGTGTGTTATAATGCTTAACTTGTAAGATAAATACACGCACCACTCTGTGTATTATCATGCTTAACTTGTAAGAAACCGATATTATATATAGAAATATATAATCACATATATTATCAAAAAAATTGTATAATGGAAGGCACTGGTGATGTTTTGGTACTACCATTTTTCGGTCAGGGTCACCTCAATCCCTGCGTGGAGCTCTGCAAATACCTTTCTCCTTACACCAATTCCAGACTCATTTTGATCATTCCTTCCAATCTCACTTCCTCCATTCCTTCTACTCTCCAACAGTATCCCGCCATTGAAGTGCTTCAGATCGAAGCATCGGATTCACACACCCCCCCACCAGAGGTAACTGAGGGTGAATGGCCTAGACCCGGCCGTGGCCACAACCGAGATCACCCGAATCAGCAATTGGTAAAGGGAATTGAGGGTTTTCTTTCTGAGAAATATAATAATGTCCCGGGCAAGACCCGGCCGCGATGTGTTGTGATGGACTCTATGATGAACTGGTGCAAGGAGGTTTTCCTGAGAGAGAATATACCCATTTTCTCGTTCTTCACCTCAGGCGCCATCACCTCAGCTATGGAGTACGCCGTGTGGAAAGCTAACGCAAATGATATGAAACCGGGTGAGACACGACTGCTAGCCGGGTTACCTGAATGCGTGGCGCTCAGATATTCCGATATTAGAAGGAATAATCACAGAGGCCCACATGGTGTTAGTGATTCCGATCACCGTGGTCCATGGGGAAACAACGGCTTCGGCCACCGTGGTCCATGGCCACCGTGGTCCATGGGGGAACTCCGGCTTCGGCCACCGTGGTCCAGGGGGGAACCCCGGCTTTGGCCACCCACCTCGTTGGATGGACGAGGGAGATGATATCAAAGCTTTGCTGATCAACACGTGTCACGATCTGGAGGGTCCCTTTCTCGACTACCTAGCGAGTCAATTAGATAAACCAGTACTCGGTATCGGTCCATTGTTGCCGGAGACGTACTGGAGATCAACCGGAACAGTCTATCGCGATCGGGACAGTAGATCAGCAAACCGTAAATCGAATTACACAGAGGATGAAATCATCCGATGGTTGGACTCAAAGCCTAGTCAGTCCGTCATTTACATATCATTTGGCAGCGAAGTTGGGCCCAATATGGAAGAACACGGGCAATTAGCGGATGCACTGAGAGATTCGAAATGGTCATTTATATGGGTCATCCAACCGGGTTCTGGTAAACCCAGACCGATCCCACAACCATTTGATGACAAACCCAGTCCAAAACATGAAGAAGAAGGCTACAATCCCATAGGGTTGGAAGAAAAGATAGGAAAAAGAGGGATGATTATAATGGGATGGGCTCCTCAGTTACTTATACTAAGTCATCCCTCAACCGGTGGATTCTTATCCCATTGCGGTTGGAATTCAAGCGTGGAGGCAATCGGGCGGGGAGTTCCGATCTTGGCTTGGCCAATAAGGGGCGACCAATTTTATAGCGCAAAATTGTTGGTGGACTACTTGAAGATGGGATTCATGGTTACTAATGGTGATGATTCATCAGAGATGGTGAAGAAGAGTGATATATTGGAAGGGATCGATAGAGTGATGAATGATAAAGAAGCTCACGGAAGAGCAAAGAGTGCAAGCGATATGTTTGAGGGTGGTTTACCATCTACTTCCAAAGATTCTATGAAGGCCTTGGCCCAGCTTTTAAGCAGCAAATGGTGACGTTGGATCACAATAATGCCATCCTATTGATTAGCCCTCGATCTCATGAGAATTGCTGAGTTAAATACAGTTGTCAATAAGTGGATGCTTGACACCTAGCAGAGCGACCGTCATCCATTCCCATTATAAACGGCTCGAATTCGAGTCTAAATTTACTAAATTAGGAAAAATATGGATCATATTTATAGATCAATTTAATATTATTTGTTTAAATTGATTGATACATTAATTAATATATATATTATTTAAAAAAATATTTAATATTGAGTTGATATATAAGAAAGTTATTCTACTGAATTATGGTATAAATTCTTGATTATCAATCATCATTTACACAATGGGTTACTTATCTCACAAGCAAATTTCATAGAAAAGTTGATATATATCCTTTGAATAACTATAACAAATACGAAAGAAAAACAAATTATTTCTTCGATCTTTTTAATGCTATTTCTAACACTAATATTTTTCCGACATGTAAAAGTTTCAATGGGGAGAATTCAAATTGATTCATATTTATTTTAATCACTAAAAGTAAACACAACCTAATTAAATTACTTAACCTTAAATTATAATATTTATCATGGGTTTATTTCTCGAATACAATACTATTAACATATTTACATTTTCGAGCTTCCACGCGTCCATTTTGGACAGACTCTCGAGTTTGAGCCTCGTTTTCAAAAAAAAAACATGTTCACATTTTCTGTTTTAAACTTTAATCATAAATTTTATAATATTACATTAAATTATTAATTATATAGGGTTATTTATTTAAATAACCTTAAAAAAATAAGTAATTTCAAAAATAACCCGAAAAATGAAAACATTTAAAAAGTAACCTAAACCCCCAACTGGGTTGGCGTGTCCAGTTGGTCACGCCAACTCAGTTGGCGTCACCGAATAAAATATTGGTCACGCCAACTGAGTTGGCGTGACCAATTTAAAATATATAGTCACGCCAACTGAGTTGGCGTGACCTTTGTTTTTTTCGGTCACGCCAACCCAGTTGGCGTGACCATTATTTCACGCCAACTGGAGCTGCAAGTTGGCGTGAATAATTATTGGTCACGCCAACTGAGTTGGCGTGACCAATTAATATCACAGGTCACGCCAACTCAGTTGGCGTGACCAATTAATGGTCACGCCAACTGAGTTGGCGTGACCTGGTGTTATAAAATTTCCGCGAACCCTTTCTTCTTCGGCAACCTCTTCGGCAATTACAGTCTAAATTTTCTTCCCAACCTCCAAGTTACAATCATTTTTTTCTCATTTTGCTTCCGTCACTTCATAGTTTCAGAATTTAGAGGTAAAAATCATGTCGCCGTGTATTAATTTCTATCACACTTTTTCGCTGCCATCCGCCGCCCCCCCCGCCGTCCGCCGCCCCCCGCCGTCTGCTGCCTCCGTCGGCCGCCGTCGCCGTCGCCGGTTGCTGATGGCTGGTGGTTGTCGGCGGTGGCATATATGCCTCGTCATGTTTTATCAGTTTTATTTTATTTGTTTACTTTATGTTGTCTATATGTACTAATATATTTTTTGTTTCATATAATAGGATGGATCTGATGACCGTACCAGGCCCGATCGATGATCATCTGTTGTCATTGCAGTCATGTCATCGTTCTGAAGATGTATGGGCAGGTGATATTGATCGGCCTTTGCGTGTGAGAAATCCGAGCAGCTATTTTTGGGATCTTTGCCCATTAGACACACGTGTTTTAAGTATGTTATATGAGTTTGGGTTTTATGGTGTATATAGGTGTAATAAGATTACCATTGACCCTCATCTAATCACGGCGTTAGTAGAGAGATGGCGTCGTGAAACGCATACATTCCATTTGAGATCTGGAGATGCGACTATTACACTGCAAGACATTGCAGTTATTTGGGGTCTGCCAATAAATGGTCTTGCAGTGTCAGGTACCAATTTTGATAAGTCAATACCCGAGTGGCAAGAATATTGTGATCGTCATTTGGGATTTACACCAGATCCGGGTCACTTTAAAGGTGCATGTTTGTTAATGTCTGCGTTGAGTCATCATTTAATAGTAAATCGCATCCATTTGCATAGTACGGCGGATGAGGTTGCTAAATATGCACGAGGTTGTGCATTATTAATGATAGGTGGGATTATGTGCCCCGATAGCTCCTGCAATATTGTAAAAATTATTGTACATACAGAAATTAGAAGATATCAGTTCTGTTGGTAATTTTAGCTGGGGTAGTGCTGTGCTGGCATTCTTATATCGTGAGTTGTGCACTTCGTCGGAGAGAGGGAAAAAAATAATATGTGGTGCATTACCACTCCTACAGGTAATCGTTACCTTTATTTTAAAATACTGAAAAAATATATCTTGCATATTTAATTTATATTCTGCATGTTAATGTTTTAGATTTGGGCATGGTCCCGGCTCGAAAGTTTAGCTCCTCAACTAGGACGCCTGAGAATTGATATTGGGCCAATACCAATCGACGAGGACAATTACTTACCTGTTGCTCCATATGGTGCAAGGTGATGTATTACAAATTATTTTGCAATGTATAATATTATATTTAATATTTTGTTATATAATTTATGTTTTTTTATGATGATTATGAGTACACAGGTGGACATGTAAAGTAAGATTTACAGAAACTGGCACACATTCATTACGAATTATTAGGGACATCCTTGACCAGCAGCCATTAAGCCAAGTAACTTTATTTTTTATATTCATGTATAAAACATAATAGCCTTTGAACATTATTTTAATATAATACTATATTTGTAGTTTAATTGGCAGCCGTACCCTGATGATTATATTGAAGGACTGCATACTGAGTTATGGGCATACAGCGGCCCACTGATTTTGTATGACATAGTTGAGATGCATCGTCCTGAGCGGGTTTTTCGTCAATTCGGCATGGAAGGCGACGTGCACCTTTCATGACTCCATTTATGCACTCCGACATATTTGTTGTTAGGATACCACAACGCCATCCTTCATCATGAGCAAGTGTCCACTGAGATTTATCAATCCGATTCAGGTAATCAAAAGCCCTTGGTTCAATGGTTTTGATCTCTTCCATCGTACGCTCAAATTTTATCAGTTGATTTTCTGATCCAGCTTTCCAACACAAGTCTTTTAAGTGCACATTTTTGAAACGACTATTAAAGCTTGAGCAAAGATGCCTCAAACAAAATCGATGCACTCCACGGGGGGGTTTAAAGTCGGGGATACAGTCGGCTGCTGCAATAAGGCCCGGATGTCGATCAGAAATCAAACACACGCCGCCAGATTCTCCAATAATGTGTTTGCTAACCATCTCCAAGAACCATTTCCATGACAAAAAGTTCTCTTCATCGACAATTGAAAATGCCAGCGGTAACACTTGATTATTCGCGTCCATGGAGACAGCAATCAACATCTTATGCTGATATTTTACATACAGATGTGTGCCATCCACTGTAATAACTTGACGACAGTGGCGGAAACCATCTATACACGGTTGGAAGGCCCAGAAAACATAACTCAAAGTTTTTTCTCTTGGTCTTGCATTATCAAGATGATCCCACTCCACGACTGTGCCTGGGTTCCATTTTTTCAAAGCCCCCATATAGAAAGGTAATTTGTTGATCGAGCTCTCCCAAGTTCCATACACGTTCCGTATTGCACGTTTCAAACTATGCCAGCCTTTTGCATATGATATTTCAAAGCCATACTTATCTTTCACTGTTTGAATCACATACTTGATTTCATAAGCTGGATCACGACGAACGATTCCCAATAACAAGCTAGCAATCATATTCTTATCCAAGTTCGAATGATCAAGCGACAGCTCACTCAGCAGACAAGTGTGAGGACCACCATATTTGGTTATTTTGAATAACCCAACTTTTTTATCCAAACATGCACGCAGGTACCATCTGCAAGGTATATCCTCTGTACCGTGTTTGCATATTACTTTCCACAATGTTTTTGTACTCTTAACAACATGGTACTCACGTTTTGCAACACGTACTGAATAATCCTTCACAGCTGCCTGCAGATGAAATTTATCTTTGAAGACCATGTTGCGATGGATTTCACCTTTGGAGTAATCATAAAAACTCCCCCAACGGCCTGTTGGATTGTCAATCGAATCTCCAAAAACTTCTGGATGTGTCATGGAAAAGAATGGGATTGTTGGATAAAGATTATGATCATTTGTCATGGTTGGTGCCCCCTCCTCTTGGTTTTCAACTGCTTCTGCCATCACACCAATATCAACTTCATCATCATCAGCATCAGTCTCATCATCAGATGGAATCCCCTCTGGTTCAGAATTAATTTGATCACCAAAATCAGCAAAACTGTCTGCTCGTGGCTCAGCGGCAACATTATCAACATCTACTGGATGATCATCTCGGTCTCTACCACTATATGAACCTTCATCTTGATGTCGAGCAACAGACGTCTCTTGAGTAACAGATGTCGTCAATCCTTTTGAAAAACTGCCACTCATTGGCATTTCTGGAATATAATCATAATTCCTTGGTTCTGCTTGTATATAAAATTCCAAGCAACTATGACCCTGTTCTGAATCAAGTAGCCATGCTAAATTGTAATCATCATCTATGGGTAAAATAGTCTGACGTAACCCCGAAAAATCTTTGAACATATGCCTAGCATATAATTTCAAAAGAAACTGGTTGCGATCGAACACAGTGATATCATATATTTTATCTAATAATTGTAGAAAATTAATTGTACGCCGGATAGTTGTACCTCTTGATGGACCACGATCATATCGGACGAACACAGAATCTTGTACGCCGGATAATTGTAGAAAATTAAAAAAGACACGCCAACTCAGTTGGAAGTTTATGTTACTTTTTAAATGTTTTTATTTTTCGGATTATTTTTGAAATTACTTATTTTTTTAAGATTATTTAAATAAATAACCCAACTATATATACCTAAAATAATGATTATTACAAAAAAATAACACAAATATTATGATAATAATTAATACCAGGGAAATAAAATTAAAACATCAATTAAATTCTGTAGTGCGAGATCTTTTTCTTTTTCTTGAGCAACGTAGGTGCTAGATTTCCACCATATTTGGCACGGACAGTATAATAATCTTAAACCCTCGGCACTTGATGGCACCTTCAATTCTTCAAATCTCCATGATAAAAACCTTCTAGATTTCATTTTTTTCTAGTATTTGGATTCAAAAATAAAATAAGATTAAACGATCCTGCAGCTTATAATAATGTTGTCTACAAAATTTTCCGCATCGATCCTACAGAAGAGTTAATTATAGGCTTCGAGATTTCGCAGAAACCCAGTTTGCTTTTATTTAATACCTTTCGGAAATCGATGTATAGGTGTTGAGTTGATTGCCGAGTCGAATCAGCCGATCCGTGATCTGGTGTCGAGCCTAGCGCCACCAACTTACGCCACAGTGGATAATTTATTGGGAGGCTCCATCACTCCATGGTGTCATTTGATCCATTCTGTCCGTAACAATCTCACTTCCCTCTCGCTGCAGCTAATATACAATTCTTCTATTAATTTAATTTTCATCAATTTGCATTTAATCTGTTATTACTTTGGCGTTATTTGTTTTCAAAATTGACGCTAAATGTTAATATTAGCGGAAGAATTGTTGCTTTGTGTGTGTTATTCTAGGAGGAGTTGAGTGAATTAAATAGTCGTATTACTTTTGGAGCTATGCTGTGGGATTGTTGTTACTATAGCTTTTTTCAAAAGAGTATTGAATGTGAATGCAGATTTGTAGGGTAGCGGGAGCTAAGATCAAATCTGGCTGGTTATAAGGGTTAGAATGAAATCCAAGATAAAATGGGCGGCCCTGGGTGGACTAATGTTATCATTTGTGTCCTTGCTGGTGCACTTGTTTCTTGCTAAGTCGAGCTCCAGTATGATGCAGTATAGCTCCATTACGGCCTTCACCGAGGATTTGAAATACCCCGACAAACCTGGCAAAAAGGTAAAAGAATTGCCAAATTAAATTTGTGAATCGGTCTTGCTTTACTAATTCAGATTAAAAATTGTGTGATATGTGAGATTTGTTATATGTTAATGTGTGATTAATTTTGTTGGATGCTTTTCAAGGGTGCTGGATATAGGAAGCTGTGGAGCAAGGTGAAGGCTCTGGAGGCCTTGCAGCCTTATGCAAACCCAAGAAGTATGCCGTATCCTGGTAATGCCATTAACCGCGGACCATTTTCACTGTGCATTTGTTTCTCAGTGTAATCCTTTATTTATTTTTGATAGCTTGTTTATCTTTCAAATATTTTGTATAAATTATTTGGACTTGAAATTACTATTTGTGGATATAATGATACCCAAAGGCGGAGTTTAGTGTTTACGTTTGCTGGTATGAGCTCATTTTACCTCCTTTCAGAATATGGAAGTAGTGAGGGGATTTATTTCGATTTGTTGATTCGGTGACCCCTCTATAAAGTTGCCTTCAATTCCACTGTACTTTGACTTATAGTTGAAATTGATTTTGTCCCTGTTTCAGTTCCAGACGAGCAGAACAATGGTTTCATATATGCTAAAGTTCATGGTGACTTTGAGAAGATTAAAACCTCAGTAATCTCCGGTTTCTCATCTAAAACATCGCGATCTCTTTTTCGTCTTGAATTTCCTAATGGGATGTTAATTTGCTAGATCTGCGATCTGGTCGTAATTTCCAGGCTTTTGAATGCTACTCTTGTTATCCCGGAGATTCAACAAAGTACCCAATCAAAAGGAATCAGGTATTTACCAAGTTTGGAAGAATGCGGATGAATAAAAATACTACATTGTGCTTACATGAATTCTAAGTGGCATTAAATATCTTGATGGCAGTTCCAAGTTCAAGAGTTTTTCATATATTTTCAATGAGGACCAATTCATATCAGCCCTTGCAAATGATGTGATCATTGTAAGAAACCTACCACACAACTTGATGGAGGGCAGGAAGCGCAAGCAATATCCAATTTTAAAACCCAAAAGGCTGTCTTCTCCAAGTTATTATTTTCAGGATGTTTTACCAAAACTAAAGAGTGCTAAGGTCATTGGCTTAATACTTACTGATGGAGGATGCTTCGAGGTACACATAGTTTTTTTTCTTGATTTCTCTCTTGTTCAATTGGTGCAGCGGCAGGGGTTTCTCAAACGAAACTGTTAAAAACTTAAATTGAGAGAAAAAAACCAATAATATGAAACCGAAATATTATTAATAATGACTTGAATGAATTCCTTTTACAAGGAACGGACCTATATATGGATTCTTAATGCAATTAAAATATGGAACAATTAAAATATAGAAGGTCCTAATTAAATACCAACAATAGAATAATATACTAAACATGAAACCAATAATATGGAAAGTTTTAAACTTGTGCTGCATCACTGGTTTTAGAAATCATGATCATGTTTCATGGATACTGATATTAAATTCTTCCAACAAATGGTAGCGAAGGAACTTAAGATTTTAGCTCTTCACTAATCACAGAAAATAAAAAGACTAAAGAGGGTACCCACAAAACTTATTTGACGCACGGTCCTGGCAATTGATGCTGTCTTCAGTACCTTGGATAAAGGTTCAGTTTTGATAAAGACTAGAACCAATATGTGATCTAGTTCAGGTCATTATTCTAAGAGGAGATGATGAGAAATATCTAAACAGTTGTGATTTATATCTAGGGCAAATACGATCTTTTGAAACTATGCTGTTAATGATAATGATATTGTCAGCATTTCTAACCAACTTACAGTTCGATTTTTTTATATCTCTCTTTTTTGTTTATCTACTAGACCACTCCTCACTGTCAGAGTAGTACCACAAAGACGAGATGGTGTTTCCTGTTCTTTGATACTTGACTATGACCTTTTTCTTCTCTCTAATTACAATAGGAATGTTTTTGCTCTCTTTTGCTTCCCAGTCGAACCTTCCCGCAAGCTTTATTGAGTACCAAAGGCTCAGATGTCGAGTAGCATATCATGCCCTTCGTTTCCGTGAAGAAATAATTGAAGTTGGGAACCAGATTGTACAGAGGTGAATTGTGTAATTGCTTTTCATATTTTTTTAAAAAACAAATTTTGTGATTAGGATTTGTGGTAGCAAAGGATCTGTTCTGAATAAAAGAAGGTTTGTTAGTTATAAGAACTAGGGGAATCTGTTTCCATTAGTTTTATTCAATGAACTATGATGTGCAGAATGTCAGTATGCACATTATAAAAATGTTGAAATACTGGGTATTGATTTATTCTAGATAGTGAATGGAGTAACCTCACTTGATTTCACCTCCTGGTTTTTGACAAATTTACAACTACTTATGCTGAATGCGTCTAATTGGATTATTTGATTACTCTATTTTAACTGTGTCTCTCTTTACAATAGTTTTAAAAATTGATTCGTTATTTTCTACTTGTAGCCTTTGCAAAAGGCAGTCATTTTTTGACCCCTTTAGCCTGTTAGACCGCGATCTATCTCTCATCAAAGTAGCTGGAGTCAACATGTGGAACAACATTGATAATGTTAGAAAAGACTATTTTAACTAGAAAATGTCAATATGGCACTTTGTTTGCTAATAATCGTTCTCTGCTCCTGGTTCATAATTACCAGAGAAGCTGACTTATGTTTGTTTCACCAAGAACGGTGGTGAAATCATTCAGATGGAGATTTTTTTTCTTATAGTAATTTTCAAATCGAAGATCAACTGTCAGTCCAAGTAGGCTGGAATTGATGAAGGAATTGTAGGGACCATGAAATTTTCTTCTTTTTTTCTTACCTTAACGTGTATCAAAATTGTTGTGTTCTAGGTGAGATAAGGGATTTAGGGGGATGAATTAAATTTAATTATTGCCCTAGAAGGGTGGTATTTTACTTAATTTGGGTTCAATATGATTCCATCAATTTTTCAAATTGGATTTCATGAACCAGTCCCAAGAAAAATTATATGGCTTTCGGATGGTTTTCATGCAAATGAGAACGGATTCTTATTTTAGGCATATGCTTTTATGGAACGGTGTGTTGATAAGGCTGTGGTCTTGTGTTGTTTTTCTCCCTTCCATAGGTTACGAGGTTCTGGTCAACCATATCTCGCTTATCATCCAGGTTTGAAGAGGGATATCCTAGCTTATCATGGTTGTGCTGAACTCTTCCAGGTCTCTTTGCATCTTAATCATGGTTTCATCAGCTATACTCTTAGTTTCTAAATTAAAAATGATAAAATTGTCGTGAAGTTGAGGTTTTTGGCCCAAATTTGTTTGTCCGATACCTATTATCTTGTTGCAATTGAACCGATTCTAGTTACTCTGGTGATTCAGAGTCATCTATTTTGTTGATGTCTTACACTTTTATAATTCACACTTTGTAATGGTAGGAAGGTGGAAACTACTCTTTAAGATTCTACTCCACCACCCTCAATTCCTCTCCCTTCACCTATGCATGCCTCTAGCTTTTCTAGGGATGGCAACGGGGCGGGTTTGGGACGGGTTTGGCCAATCCCAGGACCCGCCCCGCTACACATAAAACCCATACCCGCCCCGCCCCGCTTAGACCCGCCTGGTTCGCGGGTTTACCCGCCCCGCCCCGCAAACAATTTTTTTTTTTTATAAAAAAAAAAAATTTGGTAGAAATTAATTTTGAAACACAAAAATTGAGTTTTGATATTGAATTTAATGTTTTCCTTTAGTAAATATTTATAATAAGCATCGTAAAACTATCTTTAAACTATCAAATATTTATTATTTAGTTTTTATTCCGATCAAAATGTTCAACTTCTTTACCATAAACACATAAATTTTGATATGAAATTAAACAATAACACATTATTGTACAATCAAAGAAGTGAAATGTATATTCAATATTAAATTTTTTTTAAAAAAAAATTAAAAATGCATAGCGGGGCGGGTGCGGGGCGGGTTCGGCCAATCCCAGGACCCGCCCCGCCCCGCTTCCAAACCCGGTTGAAGCGGGTTTGGACCCGCCCCGACGGGTCGGGTACAATACGGGTCCGGGTTTGGACCCGCCCCATTGCCATCCCTAAGTTTTTCTCTTAACATTTATAGTTAGTCGTAGAGGTGTATAGTGCTATTTAATTCAATGTTTTTATTTTTATTTTTCCAACATTGTCCTAAGTCCTAACCACCTCTGCTAAATTTTTATATAGGATGTACACACAGAACTCATACAATTCCGGCGAAGACAGATGATGAAGCAAGGCATAATAAAAGAAGAAAGTGTTGATTCACACTGCCTAAAAGCAAATGGTTCGTGCCCATTAATGCCTGAAGAGGTACCATCATTCACAGTTGCCAATCATTTACTTTGGAAGTTGTTTCCCTCTCCAGTTCAGAGAAAAATGTATTATACATTAATTATTTAGAAACTTTAAATTGACGCTTTTGCGGGTTTTCCGGCAGTAATAGGATTCAATAGGTGTTGACCAAACAATTAATTACCTATACCTATTCTTTGTTCCCATCATCTTTAGTTTCTTTTTGTTTACGTAGTTAATCATGAACTTCTGTCATCTTATTTCTCTATATGTGCTGCAATCTATAATTTCTATTTGGAAGCCTTCTACGGTTGTTTAACTCCTAATATGTATGTGACTTGATTCTTTCTAGTTCCACCAGTTACTGGTCCTTCACTCTGAGACCCGATCTGATGCATTGGCTTTTTATGCTTTACTCTGCCAAAATTATATGGTCATTATATTTTAATGTAGGTTGGACTTCTCCTTCGAGCTTTGGGTTACCCTCCAAGAACAAGAATATATTTGGCAGGTTCTGAAACCTTTGGTGGTCAAAGAGTTCTGATTCCTTTGCGTGCCATGTACTCCAACTTAGTGGATCGTACTTCTTTGTGCAGTAAACAAGAGCTGGCCAAAATCATTGGCCCGGAAACCCCACTTCCCCTGGATTCTTTTATATTTCCTCCGGCAAAGATTGCAAAACAATCAAAAAAAGAATGGGACAAAGCTGGCCCTCGTCCTAGACCACTTCCTCCGCCTCCTGACCGGCCTATTTATCAGCATGAAAAGGAAGGCTGGTATGGCTGGATAGCTGAGAAGGATTCCGAGCCTGAACCTTCACCACACGAAATAAGAAACCAAGCACATTGTTTGCTGTGGGAAGCTATTGATTATATTGTTTCTGTGGAAGCTGATGCATTCTTTCCTGGTTTTGACAACGATGGCAGTGGATGGCCAGATTTTTCCAGCTTGATAATGGGACACCGACTGTATAAGATGGCTTCAAGTAGAACGTACAGACCTAACAGGTAAACCGTAAAGTTGTCAGGCGGCTATACTTGCACTCTAATATTGTTACATAGTGTTTTGCTTTCCCCCCTCTGATTTCATTCTCCGTGTTTCTGTTCATTTACACAGGAAGTATCTCACTGAACTCATCAATAGCACTCGAGATAATCTTTACCATCCCCGACTCAATTGGACACTCTCCATAAGAGAACACCTAAACAGAAGCACAGCAGAAGATGGCATCATGCGGGAGTTTCTTCTCTCAAAACCGAAGTCTTTCCTTTCTCACCCCTTCCCCGAATGTTCATGTACAACTACCAAGAATACTGAGATTGCGCATTCACGGGACGGCATTAATCCCCAAATTCTGTATCAAGGACAGGATGTGTGCCCTAAAGGATTGGATAATGGTGTCGACAGCATTGAATCACAAGATGACACAGCTGATGACCCCGAAATGCCAGAAGATGACATGGATTTAGGACTGCTAGAATCTGATGAAAATAGCGAACCCATTACCGTCCCCTCATTGGAGCAGGACGAGGAAATGGATCCCGATGATTAGGATCATGTATAGATACATACATCTGATACATTGCAATGGAGTTCCAGCACAAGCTTCGCAGATGAATACTTTGTTGCGGGAGTTTTAGCTCATGAGGGCAGCAGCATGCATGTATTCTCTACAGGCGCGTTGCAAATTTTGTAGGGTTATGTTAATGGGATCTCTACGTATAGAAATATACATATTCTTGTTTCTCCTTTTTCCCACAGAAATTTCAACATGTATCAAACTTTCCCGATTATTTTAGCTGTTTTAGCGAGTTGAGCATGAAATACAGATGTATTTGTTTTCTATGATTCTTTGATTTTAATTCAGTCAGAACTAGCTATTACCCGAACCTGCGGATTACGAAGAACACCTGCGAGGGGATTGACTGTTACCGCATTTCATATTTTCTTTCGTGATTTGCAATTCAGAAGTTTTCGTCATAATTCGGTTACTTCAATTTACATTGTAATTCAGCTACCATCGTGGCTCACTTTAAATGGCCCCTAACGAACACTTGGCGTGTAACAGTATAAGTCATTCCTCTCGACTGGAGAAATACATTCAGAAAATTGGCTCGAGACCTAACAAATAACAGCGAACTAGGCTTTTCGGTTCAGATATTGCACGAGCTTCTACTAACTCTCATTTTGTAACGGTGAGCTAACATCGTTTAAGCAGGGTGATAGTTCTTGAGCCAATTTCAAAGCAAATCACGTCTTCGGAACTGAAGTAATCAAGAACATATCTAGAATCCAAACAAATAGTCAAGGAAGGTATTGAATTATTATTCCACCCTCTATTATTGTTTTAGTTATATATGGTGGTTATTTCTCAAATCAAATTCTTCAATCATCCAAGACAACCTAAAAGAAAATCTTTTAAATTCCCAACAATTCTAATAGATGGCATAATGAATTTGTTAAAGCCATAAAAAGTAACGAATCTACAAGATATTTACATTAGAATTTGTTGAAAAAAATATACTTAATGAATTCAAATAAGCATGAAAATCGGAAAAATACGAATGGAGGAAAAAGGGAAGATAATGAAACACTTCTCTGGCAAAACCCGGGCAATGGAGGCAGCACCCCTGCTGCCTGGCTAATGCACAAGCAGTGGGCACACGCTATTGGCGCCCTAGCGCCACCTATGTTTTTTGTCAGGGAAAGTGAAATATGGTTTTCTCATAAGGGTTGTGTACTCTTTCACGTATAGTTTCAATTTTTCATGAAATAACACTTCCAAAATATATCTTTTAGTATAAATAGAACAACACTTAAATGAATTAAACACATTTTTTACAAGATCAAACACAAGATTAAAGTGCAAAATTTTGTGCATTGTTCATCTTCATCAATTGTTCAAACTCAAGTGCCTTTAAACTTTTGTGGTTTGTTGATTTGTGATTTGAAATGCTTTTATCACGAATTATAGTCGTTGTATCTTGGGAAACGATTGTCACTAACGTGAACACTATAAAGGGACAATATCGTTTCAAGGATAAAGAATCGAACTCTTGCATCGACAATCAAAGTCATTTGTTATCTTCCTTGCTATACACAAATATACATTTTTTTTTACCAAGATAATATATTTACTAAACGAAAGCCAACGTGACGATTACATCAAAAGACATAAATACCAGTAAAGAGAAACACCACAGAAACCTAACTTAGAAAAATAGTGCAATAACAGGACATAAGCGGTTCCGTCTAGCGAGAGCGAGACTTTCAGAGGGATAGATTAAAGGAAGCACGGCAAGAGTCGAGTATTGGGACCAGAAAAGGGCCGGTCCCCTCAAACCATTTAGCCCGGAATACGGACAAGTAAGGTGTCTGCCTTCCAATATAAGGGAAGGTACAAATAAGGATAAAAGAATAGCATAAACTGAGTGAGAGATGACAAAAGCGTGAGCCCACATATCCAAAACCCAGACGTAAATCCATACCACTGGATGACGCACGCAACCGACATCCATCATAGTCAATACCAGACATAACTCCAACAACGAAACAAACAAAAAGAGACACCCCGATAAAGACAAAAGAGAAGCAAAGAGAATGCCAGTGAGAGGCATCTGATAACAACTAGTCACAAAAGTACTACGTAGACACACAACAACGAGAGAAACAGAGAATATACAGAGAGATAACAGTAGCAAAAGGAGGGAACTCACATGACTAGGTAGACGCACGCAAAATAATACCCGGGTGACCCCCAAATCTCGGGCATACCAACCAAGAAACCTCATGCTGTATGGCGGGGTTGCGACGCAACCACCACCAGATCATGAAAACACAACCAAATCGGAAATGAAATGAAAGCATAAAAAGCAAATATGAAGAACATCGTACACAAATTTAAAGAGTGCAATAATTTAAGATCAAGTTGATTTTAATTAAAAAAGATTGTCCTCAATTGAAATGCAATGTTGAGTTGAAGCTTAGTCTATTTGTAATAAAACTTATATTTAAAAAAATGAAAATTCAATTTATAAAATTTGGCTTTCTCACGGCCACTTGCTAAGTAGGTTGAGGAAGGGGTGAATTTTAGATTGGAATTTGGAGAGGGAGAAATCCAAATATCAACTCAGTCCCTTAGCTGTTCCTCGTACCAATAATAGGATATGTTATGCAGATGTTTCTGTCGTACACGAACACACATAACTATGTATCTATATGTATGTATATATTTTTATGTTTTTGGTGTTAGTAGGACCCGATATATATATATATATATAGGGAGATGAGGCTACAGAAACTACTATGGTCTTTTGGTTTGGCTGAGATTCCTTGGATACTTTAGCTTTTTAAAATGAGTTTGCAAAAATAAAAGAGTTTGCGCTTGCGGAAGGCTTAAGTCAATCGATAAATAAAATAAATAAGAAGTAAACAAATAAATAAATGCGTAATGAAATTAAAGCGGTAAATGACAAGGATATTTGTTATAGCAGTTCGGCGATGAATCACATACGTCTTCTCTTCCCGGTTAGATAACCTCCAACCGAGGTTCCACTAGAACAAATGGTCTTGGCCTTGAGGGCTCCAAGTTAGCCACAATACAACTCTTCCCGAGTTTACAAAGCTCTTTACGAGCACAACACTCTTCACGAGTATACAAAGCTCTTCACGAGCTACCAACACTCTTCACGAGTATACAAAGCTCTTCACGAGCTACCAACACTCTTCACGAGTCTTCTTGGCCTTAAGGGTTCCAAGGATAGCCACACACTTGCACAAACTATACTTGTTGATTACTTTACAATTTCCAACTAGCTTTGGTGTTGGAGGACCTTTACAATAAACTCAACAAACACCTTCACGGTGTACCAACACGAAGAAAACAAGACTCTATCAAAAAGAAATAATTACAAACTCCAATACAACAACAATGTATGGAGATTGCAATGCTATTTGAAATTTGACTTAGCAAAGCTTTGATGAAGTTTGTAGGCTTGTTTCTTGTCTTCAAAATGCTCCAAAGCATCCATATTTATAGTGTAGGAGGCCCCCCTAGGCTCGTACTAGCCGTTGTGTAAGGACCCCCGTGCCCTTAACCCGTTATTAGTGTATTAAGTCATACCATTAGTGCATATAATCATACTCTCATGGGGAAAACCATGTGCAAGTGCAACACCGTATGCTATCCAGAAAATTTCTTGCATTCAATTCACATAATATTCAGATTCCCCAACCAGGATTATTCATATGACATGCACCCACATAATACACTAACATGCTCTTAGTTCATTAGCAATTCCATAGTTAATTGCATGCAACCATAATGAACAGAGAGAAGCCGTAGCCCATTTATACATTCCATATACACGTAAAATATACTCACATAAGAGCAACCAATGAATAAGCGTGTATCTGATGTATAAAACACTCTACCGGATACCGTTACTGGTACTTCAATCCTGGAAGCACCTTCCAAGCACAGCTCGATCTCAACTCTGGATCTATGTGCATATCCAACTAGCTCTGGTACCTCGATCCTGGAAGTACCTCTAATCAACCGCCTGGGCTCAACTCCAAAGCCGCTGCTACACCTGTAACACCTGCCCCAACAGAGACAGCCCCCCACACGGGGTGAGCATACCAATACCACCAATCCAATAATCATAACATTGCAATTCATAATTTACAGAATGTAAATGCCATAATTTAAATGATACTCCCTGGATGGTAACACCCTCATCCGAGATCCCCTGTATTGTCCCTGTTCTCAAAATAACCAAACTCATCAGATTCCCAAAGCCAGTTAATCGTCACATAGATTAACTAATACCGTTCTATTATGCCAGTTCCATAACCAACATGGTAAAATAATTATATCGAATACCATAGATTTCAAATATATCTAACCAATAATTCTCTGTTCCTGTTTCATTGCTCGCTCCACAATAGCGGCATTCTAAACCCCGCGCACGCTCAACAATAACGGTGTCATTACCGATGGTCGCTCTACGACGACAGCATTCCAATTCATTGCGCGCTCAATAGCGTCACCGTATGGTTCCCCCATGTATAACCATTTGACACAAATACCATTTACCATGCATATCGCTATCCATTTATACCAAGTATCATGTACCATGCATTTCAATGCATATTTGATGCAATTACCACACGCCATGTATTCCAATGTCCATATAATGCGATTATTACACACCATGTGTTTCAATGTCCATTTAATGCGATTATTACATATCATGCATTTTTACAGTTGCAACATTATAATAGGCTATGCTCGTACATCATACGTACATTAGAATTCCGTAGTCCATGTCAAGCCTGGCTTGAGTTCCATGCCCCGAGAACCATGTGCTAAAACACATAAATATTCACAATTAAACATAGGCATGCAATTACGTGCCCTAGTACGATCGCAACACCAAATCGTATCGTCAATCCATGACGATAACCAAATTATAAAAGTTCCCGGCTAAGCATGCATAATACCCCAAAAATATTGTCAATCCTTGACAATTAACCTTTTAAAAGAACCCGGGGCGAAGCATGCAAGACACCCAAAAGAGCCAAGAAACAACAAAAGGGGCACCAACATACTGGCCATCTCGATCGATCGAAATTTCATCTCGATCGATCGAGAACCACCATCCGATTGATCGGTCAAAATCTCGATCGATCGGTCCACTGTTCCAACGCCACAAAACACATTCTGCCATGCTCGATCGATCGAAAATATTTTCGGATCGATCGAGCAGCCCTGCATACGCGAGAAACCTTCAAGAATGAGCTCCTTTCAACACCAAATCACCTACAACTCAAACCCACTTCAATTTACAACATAAAACCAACCAAAAACCATCTAAACACTACAAAACCTAACCCCCAACACAAACAACAAAGATAGAACAAGATCTACCCCTTGAACCCCAAGATACAACACCAAAACCAACCAATATACAAAAAACTTTGCTAGGTTGGTAGCTTACCCTTTGAGCTTCAAGATTCTAGCAAGAATTCATGAAAAATGCTCTTTTCCAAAGTTTTCTCCTCCCTTCCATGTTGAGGAACGAAAATGGTGGGTTTGGATGGGGTGATGGTAAGGTCAAGACATAAAGGTGATAGAATGGGGTGGATGGGATGTAAAGGAGTGTGCAAGTGGCTCCCTTGCCATGTTATGGGATTTAAATGTGTATCAAAACACAAGCATGATGTATAAAATACCCCAACATGATATTTTAAAAGCATTTTACCACAATGCACCAAAATCACCATTAAAATCATGCTTTACCAAAAATTACAAACCAACACATTTAAACCATTATAACACCCAATTTCCCAACATGTAACGAATGCATCCCGGATCCCGATTCTCACCAAAAACTTAAATCATAGGTTTTTCACCATATTGAGAATACAATCTCAACCTTTGGATCCAACGATCCTAAATGCCCGATTTAACAAACTCGGGAGACCAAAACCACAATTAATTCCTAATTGCCACAATATAAATCCATTAAGGATTAATAACCCTCCGGGATTAAGACTAATAATCACAGGACATCACACGTTGCTACACATAAGGCTGAAATCACTTGTGCATCGCCTCGGGTGATCACCATCGCCGCGCCCCAACGGTCGCCAATTTCCACAGATCGCCTCAGGCGATCTAAGCCAAAAATCAATATCGTAGCCTCAGCTCCTTAAAATCTTTCATCGCCTCAAACGAAGCATCCATCGCCTCAGGCGATCAACACATCGCCTCGGGCGAACTCCCCCTGCGCGCTTCAGTCGATGTGCTTGGCGATGCCTCGCCTGGCTGCCATCGCCTGGGGCGATAATGACCATTGCCTGGGGCGATCCATCCCAAGTTTTGCACATTCGATTTTCTTCATTTAATCATCTTTTTAATCACTTAATCTGCACACTAAGTACACACATTAGTATAACAAACACAAGTTTTGTTGATCATCAAAACTCAAAAATAATCCGGAGATAAATTAAAGCATTAAACACAACCATGCGTTTAAGGCTCAACACATACAATTACCAAAATACCCTACACAAATAGTATGTCAACATGCAAAATGACTGAAATATCCCTGAGACTTTTAATAATTTCAATTCAACATAATATACTATATTCTTGAAATGTCTGTAATGCCCTAGATAATATTGTCAATTACAATATCATCATATCACATAATATTTGAAATTAAATCTCAAAAAAGAATTTAAAAAACCAATTGAAAAAAGACTTTACAAGCACGCAACACGTGCTGATGACACTACTATATATAAAGTGTGGGGTCCTTAAAGTAACTAATTTTGGTCTCTCATGCCATACCAAATTTACTTCCCAAAATACTGATTTTTCATTATATTACTATTTTTAAATAAAACATAATATAATAAACTTGGGGTATTTTTTATTTCAAGTTAATGTTTGAAATTATAACTTATTATGTTATGTTTTATTTTAAAAATAGTAATATAATGGGAAATGGTATTTTGGGGAAAAAACATTTGGTATGGAATGAGAGGCCAAATGTAGTTACTCTAAGCCACTCATGCTTTATATATACTAGCCGTCGACGCACGCGTTGCGTGTGTAACATAATATATGAATATTTGCGTTCACAATAATATCAACCATTGATCTATAAGGGCCCAACTACCACCATAAAATACTGAAATGCAAAGGAAATGCTACAAACAAATAAAAAACTCACAACCAATTAAAAAATAAAGCTTATTTGTGTGATCTTCCAATATTATCCCTTTATCTCATGGCTATTGATAAACAAATAGATGGTATTTTTGGTATATCACAATGGCC
Source organism: Haberlea rhodopensis (assembly GCA_907163345.1). Taxonomy (NCBI): domain Eukaryota; kingdom Viridiplantae; phylum Streptophyta; class Magnoliopsida; order Lamiales; family Gesneriaceae; genus Haberlea; species Haberlea rhodopensis. The sequence continues at coordinate 1,093,678 of CAJQUN010000129.1, read as the reverse complement.
ATACCAAAATAGTTACTCTAAGATGTTTACATATTATAATATGGTATAGATATGTATAGATGTATAGATAATAATAATAATAATAATAATAATAATAATATTCTTGAAATGTATGTAATGCCCTTAACAATATTGTCAATAGACAATTACAATATCATCATATCACATAATATTTGTAATTAAATCCCGAAAAAGAATTTAATAACCAATTGACTGATGACACTAGACTTTACTATATTACAAAGGGGGAGGAGGTTATAGAAATTACTATGGTCTCTTGGTACGTGCATGCAATTACCAACCCTAAATCTTTTATTAATCATAAATATTATGCTAACATGTAAAATGACTCCATGCGACTTTAATAATTTCAATTTAACACAATATACTATATTATTGAAATGTTTGGAATGCCATTAATAATATTGTCAATTACAATATCATCACATCACATAATATTTGTAATTAAATCACGAAAAAGAATTTAAAAAACCAATTGAAAAAAACTTGTACAAGTACGCAAAGCATGCTGAGGACACTAGTCTTTACTATATTATAAAGGGAGGGGATGCTATAGAAACTACCATGGTTTCTTGGTACGACCATGCAATTACCAAAATATCCCTAAATCTTTTATTAATCACAAACAATATGCCAACATGCAAAATGACTGTAAATCCCCAGACTGTTAATAATTTCAATTTAACCATGATATATTATATTCTTGAAATATCTGTAATGCCCTTATTAATAATGTCAATTACAATATCATAATATAACATAATATTTGTTATTATATCACGAAAAAAATTTAAAAAACCAATTGAAAAAAAGACTGTACAAACACGTCACGCGTGCCGAGGACACTAGTATCTATACTATCTATACTATATTATGATGTGTGAGCACCTTAGAGTAACCACTTTGGTATGACCATTATGAAATTCCAAAAATACCCTTATTTGCTTTAGTAATAGCCAAGTGATAATATCGGAAGATCACCTATTAACTTCCCAACTTATTTAATAATTTTTCACTAGTTTTTTTCCTCCTGTAAATATGTGCAACAATTTTTTCTATTCCACATAAAATATCATATTTAAATCAGATATATCAAATATAAAATTTAGTATATAATATATAAAATTTAAAATTTCATTACACACAATGCGTATGCGTTGACCGCTAATATATATATATATATATATATATATATTATATATTTATATAAAGTGCGAGGGCCTTAAAATAACTACTTCTGGTCTCTCATGCCATACTAATTTTCTTCCAAAAAATACCAATTTTTCATTATATTTTTATTTTTAAATAAACATAATATAATAAGTTATAATTTTAAATAAAAAATATTAAATTTTAATTTTAAATAAAAAATACTCTAATTCCGACAATAGCTACAACCTTTATTTCAAAGAGTAAAGATAAAACAAAAAATCCCGATAATAGCTATAACCGTTATTTCAAAGAGTAAAGATAAAACAAAAAATCCCCATTTCCCCTCCCTTCACTCTAGGGTTTTTTTCCAAATTCCAAATTCCAAATTCCAAATTCCTGAAACGAAATTCCAAAGTTCACTTATAAAGATACCCGCTATAGCCTCAGCAAGCACCTACAAAACCTAATTTCAATGGTAGAAGGCGGTGGAACAGGAGCCGAATCGGGTTCCATGTCCAAACCCGCATCATCGTTGGAGTCCGCCGGAGGCCGTCTCCGTTTCCGGGTGGAATTGAGGCCGGGTGAAACCACGATAGTATCGTGGAAAAAACTCCTTAAAGAGGCTACTTCCAATAAGCCCAATGGGACCGACCTATCAGTCGTGGGCCCGTCTTCCGAGGTCCATCAGCCCACTTCACAGGCACCGCTTCCGCCACCTGCAGAGGCTTCTTCTTCGAAGCGGGCGGTCGTCGAGAGTGAAGCCAAAGATTCGCAATTGCAGGCTGGCCCAAACCGTTTGAACAATGTGATTGAGAGAATCGAGCGCATGTATGCGGTATGTTGTAGTTTTATTTTTATGATGATTTATTGCATTTGTTTCTATTTAGTGCTAGTTGTCGTATACTCGCATCAGCTCGAGTTTGATTCAATGTTAATATGTCATTGGATTTAAATTTAATTTTGTAATGTTGATACATAGTATTGGATTGATTTTTAAGTTTCATTATGGATAGTGTAATTATGTGGTTTTTGCATAAAACATCCATTAATATGTTTCGTTGCTCTTATATGGTAGTTACTTGTAAAAGTTTGAATATTTTATCCTTTAATTGTCATCTCTCTTTTAAATGTACTGGTTTTTGTTTTTATATGCTTTCTCTTCGCACACTCACATCAGCTTGAGTTTGATTCATTGTTAATAAGTCATTGGATTTAAATTTAATTTTTTAATGTTGATACATAGAATTGGATTGATTTTTAAGTTTCATTATGGATAATGTAATTATGTGGTGTTTTGCATAAAAATCCATTAATATGTTTTCGTTGCTCTTATATGGTTGTTACTTGTAAAAGTTTGATATTTTATCTGTTAATTGTCATCTCTCTTTTAAATGTTCTGGTTTTTGTTTTTATATGCTTTCTCTTCGTGGAATTTAAAGGGTAATGGGAGTAGCGATGAGGAGGATGTTGTCCTAGATGACATGCCTGATGATGATGAGTATGATACAGATGATTCATTCATAGATGATGCCGAGTTGGTGGGTGCTACTTTTTATTAGTCTTCTATGTTTTCTAAACCGGCAGTGTTTAATAAGGTTCTTGAGTTGCAGCTTGTGCATGGTCAATAAATGAGTTTTATGTCTATGCAGGATGACTATTTCCAGGTGGATAACTCAGCGATAAAACATGATGGATTTTTTGTTAATCGTGGCAAGCTGGAGCGCATGTAAGTTTTTGGGATGTTCTTATATAATCTTTGATAGTATTTGCAGGAAAAACAATATTTACGATGGAGCATTCTGCTCACTTCCTGTAACCAAATATGAATGTTTAGTGTTGTTAACGGTTAAGACACACTGGGTGAAGTTTCCCCCCTTTTTGGACTTCTTGAAATTTGGATTTGAAACGAAGAAAGTATTATGTTCAGGAAGCCATTGCATGCTTTTTTGCTTATAGCGTCACTTGGATTCTGAATTTGCAAGAGAATTGATTTTAAAATCAGTGAAGTATTTAATAGTTTGCCAATTAAATGGAAAATTTTCTACCATTGTATTTTATTTATGTTTGTAGTTGGCTACTCTTTAAGCATTTGCATGTTCCAATTCAAGATTTAATATTGAAGCAAAGATGAATTTCCAAATACGTAGAGGACTAGCTATCAGTTTTTGTGTTCATATGGAAAGGCTTCAATTCTGTAATTTGGCTTGTGGAAATTAATTCAATTCATGCCAATTTAGCCTATGTACAGTTGTCTTTGTTGTGTGTTTTCCTGTACAGGAGCAATACATTGTTATCTGTTTGTGCCGATCAATTCCTCTCAAGGTACTGGTTGAACGGTAATTTACCTCTATTTTCAATTTCAGAGAACCTTCTATATCAGCAAACCAGAAGCCGAAAAAGAGGCGACGCAAAGATTTAGCTAAAGGTCAAGGTGGGATTGATGATGGACTTAATCCAAGTAAGCATGTGAAGATAGGGGACAAAGGTAGAAAAGAACCATCAATTGAAAAAAAGTTAACTAATCAGTCAAACAGAGAAGCTGTACCAAATGCACAAGGTAATATTAAATGCTTTCTTGCTTCCTGGCAAATGTTCCAGAGTCTCGTTGAAGTGCTAAACTCCAGGTTCCAAAATTACAATGGATCCTTTAGGAATGTCGAATGGTGATCCCATTGGCACAGCCAAGGATGCTGACCAGCAGAAAACTGGAGGTCTTTCATCAAAGAGCCATAGTAACAAACAGAAAGAGGGAAATGAACTTCAAGATACTGCAATTCGGAAGTCAATCGATAGAAGTTCATATGAGCACAAATCACAATCTGGAAAAGCACTAACTAATGCTGATGAGTCAGATCAGTCTATGCAACATAAAGAAAAGGCTGCACTTGCTGAAAGATTTGACCTCAATGTTCCTGCAAGCAAGGATTCCTTGCAAACTTATGTGAGCAATTGATTTTTGTTTATGTTTTCAAAAGTTGGTTATGCTTGAAGGTAATTGTCAACATAAATGAGCTCTAACCAATTGCCTGAAATATTAAGATCATGATATCCATAGGATCTATCCACGACCTTGTATATTTTTCTTACTTTATCTTTCAATCATTGTTATGTGAATATTCCAACGATACAGAATTTGGAGTTTGAGATGGTGTTTGAAATGCTTGAGATAAAATTTTGTGGATGCCTTGTAGGGTTGGCTAGAATTCTCATTCTATATTAGGATTCGGGAGATTCCAAATGAAGAGGGCCAACCGAATCTGTCATAGTACTAGTATTTAAAGTTGTTAGCACTGTCAGGTGACCCATTTTTACAATTGCCAAGGTATTGTTACTGATGTTGGAACTTGCTTTAGATTCTGGCTTTCCGTTGTGTACTTCAACAGTTCAACTCTGTGGTTGCACTCTTAGTTCAAGCAGACACAAACAATTAATTCTTTGTTTTGAGTTTATCTTTATTTCTGATGGTTATGTCTTTCTCCTTTTCTTTTATAATTGAACATGTCTATTAATTCTTATTGTTATTAACGATCCTTGTATGCTGTTGTACAGAAGGTTCCCCTCGTGCAGAGAAGTGAAGGCTCTTCTGTTAGACCAAAGAGTACAATGCTTGACAAGGCAATTAGAGAGTTAGAGAAGATAGTTGCAGAATGTATACGACCAGTAAAGTTTACATTGTAGTTTTTCTTCCTTACCATACTTGTGCTCTAAACTTGCACCTTTTTGTGTGTATTGATGAGACAACAGCTAGACCACCGTCAAGAGAAGTTCAAGATCCCGATAATTCATCACAATCTATCAAAAGGAGACTACCGCCAGAAATAAAGCAAAAACTGGCTAAAGTTGCTAGATTAGCGGTATTTAAAGAGCAACAAAAGAGTTTAATTTCATCTTTGATGTAGCATATATTTGGTTACTTTTGCTCTCTAGTTGTGATTTTTCTTTAACCTATGCTATTTTAAATCTGTATTTTGTCTTTGGGCTGCAGCAGGTCAACTATGGAAAAATACCAAAGGATGTGATTAATCGACTGATGAGCATTGTTGGCCACATGATGCAACTTCGGACACTAAAGGTATATTTCTCTTTTGGATTGAAAAATATCTGTGATGTTACCTTTTTTACTTATGTTTTCTTTTGTCTGCGACAGTAGCATCTTGATGCAGATTTTGTGATATGTTTTTATTTTGGGTGTAAAGATTGCTGACAATAATGTGACTATTGGCATATCTCTTTGTGCAGAATAATCATCAGCCTCACTCATAACTTTACATAAAATAATCAACTGGTTGCTTTCATGGATTATCAGTGGTTTTTCTATGATTTTCAATTTGAGGTCGGAACTCTACTTGAGAGTGGTATTTTTGGTTGTGTTGTGAAGAGTAGTAATCTAGAAATTGGTTATTACATACCATGCTGTGGCTATTTCAGTATTCTTGTAAGCCTTTGTAGTAGAGACTTGGATGCTCTGGAAATTTATAAGCCTTCCGGAAGCTGTTCTTACTAGTGGACAAACTCTCTCTTATACCAAAAGTTACCACTGATGTAGCGTTACTTTTTTTCAAAAACGGTATCCCCTGTAAGTGTATTTCAAAATGCGTTCTACTTTTAACAGATTGTTTTTTGTAGATAAGAGTAATATTTTTGATCTTTGACCTATTGTGAAAGTATATACTTTTAATATGTATAAACTGAGCTGTCAACAGGACTACATTCCTAATATGTCTTGATATCCTGTAAAAGAGGTATACCGCCTGCATTCTTAATGAGCTTGTATTACGTAACAAACTGAGCTGTCAGCTGCTATTACATTCCTGATATGCTTTCATATCCTGTAAAACAGCTGGTGGTAACAACTTCTGATGACGAGAGTATATGTTTGTTAGACATTATTGTCGTATTAAGCCTTTTTAATATTCATAGCATTTTGGCGAGTCTGAGAACTACAAATATTGGAGACCTGAAATCCAAACTAAATACTTTCTTCTGAGAATCTTCCCTTAGAAAGTTGTCTGTCTGGCAATTTTCTTGGATGTATAAACTGGTGGGGCGTTGGAAATACTCGCCCGGAACCTTACATGTTGCTTTGGTTAAAAAGATTACAATCTTTTTAGTCTCAGCATTTGCTTATTAACACAATGTGTTTTTATAACGTGATAGACATATCTCAGTAATAGATGATTAATAAATCATGTATTTTTTTATGGCAGAGAAATCTTAAAGTTATGGCTAGTATGGGATTGTCAATGAAGCAAGAGAAGGATGATCAATTGCAGAAGATAAAACAAGAAGTTGTGGATATGGTTAAGCTGCGAATTTTGTATATGAAATCTAAAGTATGCTTTTACTGCGTTGTGATTAAATCGGTGTTGAACATTTTAGACAGATCATCATACTACTGATGCAAGCAAAAAATGAAAATTTGTCTTTGAAAATGACTTCTCCTGTTGGGGATGCATTACATACTTTTCTTACCCTCCAAGCATCAGTGAGGGCTTGTGCTGAATTTTGTGGGTGAATGTTTTTAGTTCTATACTTGATATTTTGACTTATATTACAGATTGAGCAACAAAATACTTTAGATAAATTTCAAGAAGCTGGTCAGGGAGATAGAGAAACCTTGAAACAGAAATACAGTATTGACAGTGCATTAGAAAATAGGATTTGTGACCTATATGACCTTTCTGTCGAGGTAATAGATCTGATTTCCTTTGTTCCGCTGGAGTGTGTTTCCTTATCTAATGGATTTTTATGTTGAGTTACTAGTTTTCCATTTTTTTTCTCATTTCAGAGACTGGAAGAAGAATCAGGTCCACCAATCAGAAGGCTGTATGAAGAGGTAACAGCACATTATTGATCTAGTTGTTACATTATTTTAGCTTACTTTTAACTAGTCAAACTATTTAGCGGGAGAATTTATACCAAAGATCTTATGTGTGAACAATATTTTAATGTGACGTGGAAAAAATATACTCATTAATGCACTCTAGATGATTGTAGATTTGTTGTCTGCAATTTCATATTTGTTCCTTTGATGTACTATTTTCTTACACGGCAGCATTTGATAACTATATATCTGCAAGAACTGTGAACAAGAAAGAGGACATAATGAAATATGCTATAATATTTCAGGAACTAAGGTAATGTATTGATAAACTTTCAGAAAATGTAAAAGAACACAGAAAAACACTCTCCACTATCAAGGAGGAAAACCCCCTTGCCCTAGCAAATGCTAGCAACTCTCGACAACTAAATTCTGGAATGAACCTACCCTATTTCCCCTTGTTTTATTATATTATTCCCTCCCAAGCTCTAACTAACTATTTTCTCTTTTTCCCGTAACAATACATTCTCCCTCAGTTTCAGCCTTTTCCTCAAGGCTGAAGTTAAGAGTTCTCATTTCTACGGCTTGAACATCCTCAATAAGCCCGGTAACTTCTCTTCCTCTATCCCATTTCTTGTTTGCATAAGGTACTTTACAAATCAAGGATAACATGGATAGAACTCTGGCCATCACCCGCAACCGGATATAAGTGTTGAACCACAACCTGACTCGATAAAATAAAGAAGAGAGTCCAACTGCTAAGTATAGTCGCTGGACCCTTATCCTGAAGAACCGTCCCCACTGCCGTTAATTCCTGAGAAGCATCACCTTAACCACTAGGTAGTAGTGCACTACAATTCTTACACCAAACACACCAGCCTATCTTCCATCCTTAATCAACTCATTTGCAAATATCTATATAACCCTTTCCCAGATACTCGTCAGGAAAATTAGTGTAGTTATTCGAATTCCAAAAACCATACGTCCGTCATTGTACATCGTGACAGCTTGAACTCCAACTAGTGTGTTGTGTCTTGCATCTAATAATAGTCTTATCGACTTGAACTGGCAAATCCTTGTTCCCTTTACCCTTAATTCGTAGATCATGGAATCTACGTGATGTTGTCCAGCAATTCCTCCCTCATCGCTGCCCGTGTCCATTAGATATAATATACTGAGGCTAACTATTTGGGCCCATTCGTCATTCCAGCTACCTGGACAGCTCAGGAAAGACCTAACCGAGCCCAACCATAAAATTCCACTTGACCCAACAATTTCGCTGCTTTCTCAATTCGATACAGTCCGAGTCTTTTGGTTCCTTAATTCTTTGCGATGGACTTCTCCCGTTTCTGTCCAACCCCTCTGTCAAGCGCACAGTGACCCATGGGTCCCACTGCCAACCACCTGCTACCCGCCGGCCTCCCTCCGTCGCACGATCCTCACCCCAACCTCCTGAATGTCCTCCTCCCCTTCCCAAATTAAATTTAAAGCAAAGTGCGATATGAGCTGATTTGGCCGGCCGATATCATTTCTTTGGGCCCTACTACTTACTTTCCTGCTTGCCTCCTCACTTAGATATGATGATGTGGCCCGATTGAGAATGGGTAGCCCATGTGTTCTCAACCCTCTTATTTCATCACTGGGCCACAAAAAACAATAGCCCGTGTGTTGTTCACATCTTCATCCATAAAGATCTTCTGCACAATCCGCTGCCCTCCCCTAAGCTCCTCTCACATCAACGGAGACATGGGCTCTTATGGATTCCTTGGTTTACGAGCATTATATCCTTCTATCAATCCTTATGTGAGCCACCTCCCATTTATGTGTTGAATCCTCTTTTCAATTTCTCGGAACCAGAGGTAATGATGAGTGTTGTTATAAGCATATTAGTTCTCAATGAATCTGTATTTCCTTTTCCGGATTCCTTGGGATCTTCACGTTCTTCCTCCATATGTACACAATCGGAGTCTCGGTGATTGCCTCAAAACGTTGTCCAGCACTAGATTTCCGCCCTTTCAAGTCTATTCCATCTAACCCAGGTAAATACATTTGGCCTGTTTCATGCCATAATGTTCTTGTCTCGTTTCATCACCACTTTGACATCGACCTTCGTTAACCGAATATTTCTCCCCTGGAACCCATTTGTCGATTCATCTTCGATGTTGTGCCAGGAGTTCTTCTTTATGATTTGAGAATTCCCGTTGGACTCCATGAAGAAATCTTAAAATCCCTTTCTTCAATCTCCCCATCCCACTCACTGTTGTTCATCGCCATTTTGTGCGCCTCATCCAATACAATACTCAATGCCACCTTCCTCCGCATTCCAGCGCCTACTCCCTTTCACGAATGCTAGCACAAGTTTCACTGTCTTAGTCAGAGCCCTGATCTCCCCACTTATTGACTGAAATCACTCCTGACTTTTACTTCCTAGTCTAACAAAATCTTCTCCAACCTCTCAAATTCAGCATCCGAACTTGTGGTAGCCATTCCTAGTCCTCTCCTTCTCAGATCCAGCAGGTCGGACCAATTGTTGAGGCCACAACAATATATCAGCAAGATAAGTGAACAAGAAAGAGTGCATAATGAAATATGCTATAATATTTCAGGAAGTAAGGTAATGTATTGATCAACTTCTAGAAAACGTAGAGAATACAAAAAAACAACTCTCTCTACTATCAAGGAGGAAATCCCCCTTGCCCTAGCAAATGCTAGCAACTCTCGACAACTAAATTCTGGAACGAACCTACCCCCCCCCCCCCCCCCCCCCCCCCCCCCCCCTCCTCTTATTCTGTTATTCCCTCCAAAACTAACTAGCCCTCATTTCCCACGTGATCATTCGCTCTTCTTTGGTAAACATTCTGGAACTCAGGCGTTTTCCTTGGGTCTCTGAAGTGGGCCTATTAATGTTATTGACTGGGCTATATTCTCTTTTCCCGTAACAGAATTAAAGTGTATGTGTATGCTTGGTCCACATATGAGGATGCAAACGCAACCGTTGGCCTGGAAGTTCTACCCGTTCTCTCTGTGTTTCTCCATTGCAGAGAAAGGGAGGAGAGAGTATTGACTTATACTGTCTTTCCTTTTCAATGAATTTTTTTTTTCTTTCTCGCACTATTTTATTTGAGATTTAAGATCTACTTTTAGATGATAGATAGTCCTTGGGTAACATAAAAATTTCATGCATTATATAATTGAGAATCTGTCATTGATATGTTCATAGATCAACATTTTATTTGTGCTCATGAGAGTTCTTGGATAGAGATGACATTGACAATTTCCATTCTCTGTTATTTTTATTTAATTTACTTTTGGGTACTGCGATTTGATCCTTTTAGCTCTCTTTCATTTATTTGTTAAGTTATTTGTTTCCTTGGCTGATCAAATAACATTCATCTTCCAACATAATTCCCATTAGTAAAATTTAATTATATGTATGCACGGTAGCTTGCAGCATTGTGGCCTATTGGAGTCATGGACATCGAAGGAGTTAAACGTGCAATATATAGAGCAAAAGATAGGAGGAGGGCGCTAAACAACCGGAGGAAGGTGTTGATATCTTTTATTCGTCACCTTTCTGCATATTTTTTCTTGCTTAAGCAATCATCTTTAAACATTTTTGGTGGATGCTATGCATTCTAAAGCCATATGGATATGTATGAAATGCATTTTTCTACGGTGTCGGATCATGAGGAATGGCATACATGTAAGTTGCGCATTTTTTGCATGTTCATGTTAGATGCATTATCAACTATACTTGGAATGTCTCAAATCACTTTGAGGTTGTGCGGAATATAATTGCACTTCGGAATCTTTTTTTTTTTTTTTTAATGTACGAAAAATTCATCTTAAAACAGCTATATGAAGTCGTTTAGAGTATAACTAATATCCAGTGGACTCAATATTTTCTATTGTTTCAAATGCATGGCATTTCTAGCTACTGCATTCTATAATCTTATATTCCTATTTCATTTACAAAATAAGTCTCATTAAATTAATGCTTAGTTACTCTTTAACCAAATCATTTTGCCATTGATAAATTAATATTCAGAAACTTTGCTTTCATTGCCTATGCATGTGGTAGTGCGCGTTGTGGTGCTTGAAGGTGTGACTAATAGATGTTTAAAATGTTCGTCAAGTCATGCCTTCAGAGTTCAGAGTCCCATATTTCTTTTGATCCCATCACTTTTTTACTGGAGTGTGGTAGCTTGTTTTCATTTCATTTTCCTCACCACGCTTGTGCTTTCTTTCATTTCTTGCTTAGGATCAAGACAAAATCAAGAAGATGACAGCAAAAACAGATGATGCCATTCGTGGGGAAGGTACCAACATTACGCAGGCATCACATCTTCACGAAAAATCGCCGATAGATTCTCATGACCATCCTTCAACTTCAACAAGCAAGTCAAATCTCAATGCTGCTGTAGCTCACCCTGCTGCTTCTGCGATAGTTTCCTCTGGAAACATACAAGACGAGGATAAAGGAAGGCAAGAAAAAATGAAAGGCAAATTCATCAGAAATTCTGTCGATGCTCGGCCAACTGATGTATTGCCGAAAAAAAAAGTAAAAAGAAAGCCTGGGACAGAGATGGTCAAAGGTCAACTACACCTCGAGAAGGTGCTTCCACCGGCAGAGGAAAGGCACAAACACAAGCCGATGGTCGCTCCTGTCAATAAAACAAACCTCCAGCTGGCTGCACCTTCAAACTCTGAGCAGCTGAGTTGACGTGGTTGACTAAATTAGAATACTGCATTTTAAAGTAGTACCGAGGACTTTGTTTTCCCCGCCTTGGATTTCATTTTGATAGTACTCTCAACTGTTTCTTGTATTTTACTTTTTGGTGATTAATGTTAGTTTTTACGGCTTCATTTATAAAGAGATGGGTTTATCTATATCGCATTCTGTTGCCATCATGACTAAAATATGTGACTAATATGTTTGATGCCTAAAAACTACTAACGCTTAAATGTACATACTGGGAAGTAGCATAGGCTGTGCAGTCTAACCATTGGATGAGGTGGATCCTATGGATAGGATCCACCCCAAAACCTGCCCATCCATCCACCGGGAGCCACGGGTGTAACATCGGCCAACTTCTGGAGAGTAACATTTTCCAGTGTGAAATTTATGTGATGTGACAATCTAAGTGTGCCAGACTGCTATGGGTACGTTTTTCATATATCATCTTCATTATTACCTTAATAAAAAAAAAAGTCTCAACGCCATTTTTACGGTTAAATTCATGTTATATAATTTAACCAATGACATCACAAGAGATTGAAAGATGTTGAAAGGTAAGCATGCCCAAGTAATTTTGGTCAGTGGCAGTTCCTCTTAAGGATTAACATTTCGTGTTGGAAGCACACGTCTGCATGCACTTGTACAAAAAACAGAAGACTTCAAAATATTGCAGACGGAAGGATATTGACTGAGCAACCCGGAAAAAGTGAACTGACTCCTAGCTAAACAGATGACACTGGTGTGTTTTTTACTCTTTCAAGATGGTAAGGTGAATGGACTAAAAACTTGAGAATTCGACTCATTGCCAAGTAAATGTTTTCTACATGTACCGCAATCTGATTAGTGCATCTCAAATCATTTCATAATTCCATCATCAGTGGTGATGAAATCGTGAAAAAAGTGTTGGAAGGCTCTGCTAATTATCCAAAGTTCGAGCCATCAGTGAGATACGAAGAGCTAGAATTCTAGCCTTGTGTCAGGATCCTACGGGCCAAGGGACAGTCTCCGGTAGACAGTTTCTATGGGGCGTAGGCCTCCCAAAAGATAACGGAGGCGAGTTTGTGTCCAGTATCTCCCATTTCATAAAAAAATAATATAGTACACGCATCACTCAGCAATGCACATCATACACGAAAGGGGCACTATTTTGGAACAGGATGTCTAAAGTGGGAAGTATTTAAGAGCCAAGGTTTCAAGCTCTGTATTGATCTCAGTGCTTTTGGGTTGGCTAGCATGTTTCTTGCTAGACCTTGTGGTTGCTATTAAACCGCAGACATAAAAAAAGTTCATAATGCTCTTTCTGAAGAGAGCAATTTTTAACTTTAATCTATCATCTGTACACTAAACACACAGAAATGTACGGTGTATTGTGTTCCATGTTGTTTAAAGGGCTTTTTGATCCAGTCGTTCGTTCCAGTTCAAGCAACGAATTAAGCTTCGAAACCAATCGCCTGTTTGGTCACACTTGTTGACGGTAGGAAGTGGATGTTGGCTCATAGATATTCTAACTGAATCTCCCCTAGATAGTTGTTGTCTCCTCTTCCCATCAAATGACACCCAAGCATTGCTTCGCGCATCCTCGGGGATCTGAAAGACAAAAAGAGAGAGAGAGAGAGATGATTATGAACTATAACACAAGAGCTCATCCAGTCATCAATGAATGCATCATTTCTAGATAATTGTACACAGAAGCAACGTATAGCCATGTCTTTCTTCTATAATGTAAACCATTAGGCACGGTCGGAGTTCGAAATCAACCCATTTCGTAGCTGCAAAAGTCTTATGTTATGAACATAATCTACAACATGATATGTCCGAGTTTGTTTTCTATTCATCAGTTTCTTGTTAAGGCTCAGATCTAAAACTAGTCCGATAATTTTCAGCGATGCTGCCTCTCTATCATCTTTCAAGATATTTATAAATCGAACTATGAAGTACTGCTGAAAATGATGCAGAATGCTTCATAGAACACATGAATAGAATAAACTAAGTATCGTCTGGTAATTGAAGAAAAGATACCTTCAATTCAAGGCGAGCAGAATCTGGAAGGATGACGGGTCTGAACGAAAGAGAATGAGGGCAAATCGGTGTAAAAAGCATACAAGGAACATTTGGATGTACCTGCGTTAAGGAATAGCCACCATTAAAACTACTTTTTCCTCGTATATAGTACCAGATCAACTGCAAATGACAGGTACAAGTTTCCAGAATAGCAATTTTAGATTTAATCATGTCTGCAATGAAAACACCTTGAGCCACATTTAATTATTTTCTCTTCCATTTCCTCTTCTTGAATCACGTATGACCAAAGGTGTGAAATTGCTCAACACTAACACAAGAGGGCACTAAGACTAGGGGTGTAAACGAACCGAGCCTGGTCGCGAGCTTTTCGAGCCGGCTCGAAAAATATTCGATTCGTATTCGAAATTATCGAATTCAAGCCGAACTCGAACATGTTCGAACTTTTTCTCGAGCCGAACTCGAGCCCAAATTATTTTGTTCGATAGCTCACGAGCTTTAATATTTTATTAATATATATAATTTTATATTAAATAAATATATTTCGAGTATTTATTTTCGAGTAATAGTTTGAATAGCTCGCGAGCATGTTCGAATTTTTCGAGCCTAACTCGAGCTCGAGCTTTAATTCGAGCCGAACTCGAGCCAAATATTTTAATTATTCGAACTTCGAATCGAGCTTGAACTCGAATAGACTTATTTCGAGCCGAATTCGAGCCTTAAAATTTCCTTCATATTCGACTCGATTCGGTTCGTTTACACCCCTAACTAAGACCATCACTTATTTAATCAACAATGTCAACCAAGGAAGTAATTATATCCAAGAGGGCACTAAGACCATCATTTTATCAAATTTTCTAAATAACAAGTTGTCACCCGTAAAGACACCAAGTCACCCACTTGATTATGCATATTTATGTTCTATATAGAACCAAAACTGGCACGAGCTAAAGAACACGCACACAGAGAGTATTTTCCTGAAACATCAACATTAGGATCATAAAAAATCTAAGAAACAACCAAAACTTTTGTAACGCTAGCAATCTGTCCAGTGAAATTCTCAGAGGAACTTCATGATTGATAGCTTTTATTTTCTTTCACCAAAATTTAAAAAGCATTATACTAATATCTGAGTTTAAGCTTAACGTGCATCAAGTCGGTGGATCCAGCTTCTGACATTGATTTATTTTGATTTTCAAGTGGCCATACATGAGAGCTCTATCTTTGCATCATACCCACGTAAACTTACCATAGAACCTCCAGCAGCTGTGGAATAAGCTGTACTTCCGGTAGGAGTGGCCACTATAACTCCATCGCCTTGTACCTGTCAGGGGAATGATCAAGTCTGTCAAGCTGAAAAAGTAACCTTCTACGAATCAAATTATTACAATTCATTGATGTATTATTGTATTAAATAAATAGTCTCTATAGCAATGATACTGCTTGATGACCTACTGCACCAATTATCAAATTCACAAATCACACTATTATTCCAACCTCGGTAAAAAGCTAGCATAGCATAATGGTGAGCAGGCCCAAAAACCTTAGGAATTACTAAGCACTTTACCTTAGTTATGAGGTGGTCATGTTCGTAACACTCGATTTTTGAGAGGTATGGATTAGACCCACGATCGACCACAACTTCATTGAGGATATCAAATACCTTTCCAGGCATTGCTTTCCCATTTCGAAATATTTCACAGTGGAGACGCAATCTAAGAGTTATATAAACCCCATCAACCGTGTTGTTCCCATGGATAACTTGTCTCAAATCATTCTTAAAATCATCGAACTGTGGATACAAATAACAAAAAACAGTCAAGAAAAGGTTGTGCAAAAAGCTTTGCTGGCTATTATCGAAGGTGGAGAAAAGGGACATACAGTATGGGAAGTTAGAAACCCAAGGGATCCAAGATTAAACGAGACGACGGGAGGAACAGGACCTCGAAATAAGTTCGATGCATGTAGTATGACCCCATCACCTCCCAAGCAAGCTACTAAATCAACCCTGTAATGAAGGTCACTGCAACAGCCAATACGAACATCAGAGAAAATCATCACATATCTCTACTAAAAATGAGTAAGTTTCTTCGCAGAACAGTATTTTTAATGAAAAAGGAGCCACCCAGAACTAAGATATGGTCCAATGTTTGCGCACCTCGTATCTTGACTATAAAAGGTCTGAACAAAGCCAAAACCTGGTATCCTGGCAAAAACGTCATGGACTTCAGGTTCAACAAGAACATTCATCTTCTCTTGGTAATACAAGAAAGAGGCAGCCTGGATTAAACATGTGAATACAAAGTAAAATTTGGCAACCTAAGGAATGGGTAACTTAATAACTTAGCGGTTAGAAAATATAGAAAGTTTAGCCATTAAAATTCAAGAAAGTAACCATAAAAATTGTAAACCCCTGAGAAATACAGTAATATAAACAAGATCATTTACAAGGCTTGTATCGAAGTAAATGAGAACTTGCTAGCTTTTTTTATAAGCAATAGTACACTTGAAAAATGAGCTGAGCTGAATCTTTTCGACAAAATTATTAGTTCGCACAAAAACTTCTGTTCTCTAACGTTTGCATTCTATGAAACAGAAAAAGCATACAGAAAACTAGATGTTAAAAGAAATTTTAAACACAGCACTCAAGTAAATGCATCAGAATGAGCTGCGTATGAGCATATACAGTAATGTATCCACAAAAAAGCATACTGTGTCAATTTTATACGGTCCATCCTATAAAATGCAATCAAATTCAGATGCTTATAACTGGGTGTTCTGTTTATAGCTTAATGTTTATTGTTCGGGGTACAACTTGGCAACTTTTAAACCCACCTGTTCTATCCGCAATCCCCTACTGAATCTCTTAATTTGCACATCACAAACTCATACTTAAAAAACAATCAATCGTGCATACATGAGATCCATTTTCCAATCTTCATACAAATCCTCATTTTTCTTTGGTAGACCAATTATTTAACATTTTTAATTAGAATTAGAATCTTAAAGTTTTTTCCTTTAGATACAGATTAAAGGTCAAAATAAGAGCATATTTCTCCCATCCACAGAAACTAACACATGCTATAAATTAATCAATAGAAAAACTCCTACACTGATTGCAAAATTTCCGCGCTAGGACTAGTTACCTCTTTAGCTTCTTCCATGAGTTCTTGGCCGAGTTTCTTTAATAATAATACGGTTTTTGGAGTAGATTTCCACAAAAGCATTTGCTGCTGCGTGCTAGGATGACTGAATGCCAATGAAGATTCTGTTACTTTCTCTCTTGTGCAAGAAAATCCGTCTGTTCGGACCAAAAACATCTCCGCTTTTTTCCTTGACTGCAATCTCACAACACCAGTTGTTGAAGCACACATATTTCCTTCAAGCATATCCAAGTTGTCATCATCCGAAGAGAGGTAACTTTCAACCCTACACTCTCCAGTATCCACCACAGAGCTTACATTCGCATTCAGTTCCATTCTAGGGGTTTCAGAATCATAATCTTTACGCAAGCTCTGCACTGTATCCTTGTTGACTCCATCAGGAAGAGGTGCAGAGGTGAAAATGCTGCGATCATTATATGAACCATTACTAGAAGGTACATTCCATGGATTCAAAGATGCTTTCATGCTTCCAAGTGATCCATTCGTAGTGTTTTCTTCAATGGGACTGATTATAGAGTTTGCTTCTCTCTTTGAGAATGACCCATTGTATTTATATCTTAAAGCAGAAAGCATATCCAATCTTTTCCTTTCGTAAGTAAAGTACGTTCCAGGTGAAATTTTACAATCCCTGAAAAATTTGGACATTTCTGTTTTGGAGAATATATCGAAAGGAGGTAGTTGAGACTCTAGTGGGCTAACATGGAAGTTTACTGAT
Source organism: Haberlea rhodopensis (assembly GCA_907163345.1). Classification (NCBI taxonomy): domain Eukaryota; kingdom Viridiplantae; phylum Streptophyta; class Magnoliopsida; order Lamiales; family Gesneriaceae; genus Haberlea; species Haberlea rhodopensis. Next base: position 1,076,048 of record CAJQUN010000129.1, on the reverse strand, counting down.
GATTCTGTTTCACCATTAACAGTTTGTATTAATGTGTCCTGATTAGTTGGCGGGGTATTATGGGCTTGTTTATTTCTCTTTAATTGATTTTCTTTGGCTCGAGGGTCTCGACTATTTAATGCTTCCAAGGGGAAAAAAAATTCCCCAGATTTCTCGGGACGTGACCCTTTTCCCTCATCACCTTCTTCAAAGCTCAATGAGACCTGAGAATCTTCAACACCTCGATTATCTTGGACTGGGACGTCGGTGCCAGAGACTTGCTGATTATAAAAGGCGATTCGATCCATGTATTGCCTCCATCTTGAAATCATAGACGAGGTACGTCGTCTCCCTTCCTTACTATGGACATATATGGGCTTTTTACCTGAGTCTGAAACTAATGTAGCAAACTGCAGAACTTGCTCCACCGAAGGGATAGTACCAACTTCAACTGGAAGTTTAATCAGTTCAATCTTCCCAGAAGAAATAGCTTCCTCCAAAACTGTTTCATAGAAGCTATCCTTCACAATCTCTGCCCTAAGATCTATGATTTTTCCGAATCCGTTATCCAGAAGCCACTTTAAACTTTCTTCTGTCACCTGGCTACCCTTCCAAAATGCAACCTCCAAGTTTTCTGGTTGCATTTCTTCTTTCAATGTGGACAAATAAACAGGTCCCCAATTCGCAAGCAATGTTTGGCAAGGTTGATCATCCTCTCGGGAAAATCCCACATCGTAACACACACTTTTCAGCCTTTGTAATTTTCTCCAAACATTTAAACTCCGGCTCTCACCAGGTTTCAAGTAATTTTCAAGGGCAAAATGCAAACTCTCACAATAACTTTTCATCTCAGACCGAAAATTAGCTAGTGGAGGAAGGCTATCGTCCATTACACTTTTATCCACATCTCGAAATGAATTAATTATCGAGGAACGCCCCAAGAGGACATCCTCTCTTCCTTTATTTAAGAGACAGACCATGCAACCAAGAACTGAAACGATTTTGTCTTCCAACAATGGTTTATCCTCTGATGGCATATCATATGAAACACTGCATTCCCCAGTTATTGGATTGCATAAGGCATCCATTAAAGCGTTATGAAACCGTTCTGCGGCTCTAAAGATCCGGCAATAAGCCTCAACTTCTGCAATATCGCCGGGGAGCGGTCCAACCCATGGCAGATGTGATGAATCACGGAAACGGACACTCTTCAAATTCGTAAAAATATAAGTCACTTATGGTACAGAGCAATAAAATCATGCTGCTTTACATAACAGATACTCAAACTAAAATATTCCTCTTCAACTCCACATCAAAATAATATAGCTTAGTGGCGGAGCAAGGAAGTGGAGATTTATTACATTATTCCTTTTAACGTATTTAGATTGCAAAATGGCATGGGGAATCATTGCATGCCAACAAATATTTTTCAACTAAAAGTCCAAAGTATTAACTCATAATTCCCAAAACCTCACTTATATATATGAAGATTGGATTTTTATATTTTTGCGATCAAGAATCAACTAAAAAATAAATATAAATAGTAAATTACTTAAATTGACCTGAGAGTCCAAACCAATGTCCAGAGACAAGGAGCCGGAGAGTTGGGCGCGGACTACAAGATTAATACGACGCCGTTGCAACCAAGCCTTCTTCTTCGTTTTCTGCAACACAAACCCGAATACGGGTCCGGAAATCTTTACACAACCACAACCAAACGGTCGGCACCCAACTGCCGGACTCATATTGAAATGGCAAAAGCAATTATAACTACTATTAAAACAAGAAATAAATGATGTTGCTAATGCCATGCCACCATCAAAGAAACAAATATATTTTAATATTCATAATACTCTAATGGGACTTCGCATAATCTTGATTTATATCGAGAGCAATTAGTATTTTAGTTTCAGGAGTGTTGTTAGTTCGAAAACGTTTTCTGAATTTTTTCCGATATGGATAGTTCAGAGAAGAAGTATTTTTGTGGATGTGATTACTTTTGGTGGGACAATGGAAGGTGGGAAGAAAAATATAATAATCATGATAAAAGAGAATAGGAAATAGTTAAAAAAAAATAGAATGCAAAATAATAAAAGGAAAAGGAAAATACTAATTACGGGAAAAGGAAACTAATTATTAGATAAAATATAAGTTTTAAATTTCTTTTTGGTTTTTGGGTTAGACTACACATTTGGAAAGTCAAAAATATTTCAGATGTGTATAATAAATGGTGAATTACATAATTTCCCATTAGTTTTCATAATTGTTGTATTAACCTTCACAGTTTAAAAAAATAACATCTACCTCATTTGTTATATATTTTTATATCGAATTATAGGAGAAACAACTACAATTTTCCATAAATCAGTTACAAACTATAATACAGTTATTCTACATGAGATCCATCTATTATTATTCAATTTAGATAAGAAAATTCATATTACAACTATTCTATAGGAAGACGCCCATAATTTTTCTTATAATAAATATAGGGCATGTCACAATTTAGTTTTTTTTTTCAATACATCTTCAAGAATGAAGTATAACTGATATTTGATTCTCATTTACTTTAGTTTGCCCCACCTTTCTACTAAATCAAATGGCGAGTAAAATAACGTATAATCCTCAAATATCTCTCATAGATATCTCTTGAGCAAAACAAAGCACCTGAATATTGTTTCTTACTATCATGTATGATGAACATTTCAAACTCATTCATATGATATGGGGCATCAAACAGGATTCTCAATGAGTGCCTGGCATGGAATGAACCTATTTTGAGATGCCATCATCCCCATAAGTTATCAACTGAACACAATTGAATAGCTTATGATTCCTTTTTCTTTACCTAAATGTAAAAAAATATCTCACTCATTAGTGTTGAAGATTGTTGATTTCGACATCACTCTTGACTCGCAAGAAAAACTTCCCAAATCACTCCATTGCGATTCTTGGCAGATGATGTTGTATGTTGGCTGACATTGATGAAGATGAGGATGATGATGAATCCTCTTTTTTCCCATTTTCAAAATGGCTACAACTTTCCATTGATATTCCCGATGGATCCAAACCATGTTTTGGCACGTTCACGTCATTATAAGGTGACCAATATACATCTCCATTGCCTGAAACCAGTGCTTTTCTTGAGAGCCCTGGTAGGTTGGAAGTGTCAATCAAGAAATCTTCCAATGTTGCAAGAGATTTAAGCTGTTTTCCAAGGGATGCAATTGTTTTCTGACATTCAGCAAGCTTATCAGCAGCTACAGCTAAATCTTCCTGCAACAAAAGGTATGCTACTTGATATACATGTATGCATCTTCTATAAACTTGAAACAACGAATTCAAAACAAAGCATTAAAATATTTAAATCTAGACGAAAGAATGGGAGCTTTAAGCTGTGAATCGACCTTTTTTAGCTTTAGTTCACCATTAGAAGTTGTACTCTGCTGAAGTTCTATCTCCAAATCTTGACACTTGACCTTGAATTTTGCTGCTATGGCTCTTTCTTTTTCATTTTCTGCCTTTAATGAATCAACACAAGAAGACATGGTTCTTGCTTCAGCTTCCATAGTGATGAGCTGATATTCAAGTGATTCTTTTGCTTCATTGTACTGCTGCCAACTCCTTCCGCAGCTCCTCCAACTGTATCTCGGACTCCACCAGCATTTCTCTTGATGCATTGAGGGACACATGACTATCATCTAAAGCTCTCTCCAGTTTTAATTTCTCTGCATCAATCTTTTCCAACTTCTTTTCCACGTCAGCTACAAGTTTAATCGATCCTTCAAGTTCGGCTTTTAGAGGATTATCCAGAGAAATGGATTCTCCAGTAGCAGCTTCAGTCTCAACAGATAGAGTGCTAATCTTGGTGTCAGCTAATGCAGCGAGACGTTCCATCTCCAGAAAATCATCCATCACATCGATATCAACACTACAGGTTGCTAAAGTTTTAGACATGGGCCTTTCATTCTTGAAATTATCAAGCTCTGGTATTAAAATAGACACCCATGAGACTGAGCCGTTTGCTTTATATCCATTTCTCTTACTGTTGTAGGCATCGAGGTCTGATGTGATCATCCTCTCCCCACCATCTGAATAGCTATCTGTCTCAGATTCAGCATAAGAAGAAGAAGAAGAAGCAACAGGCTTGTGATCGTGGGCCATAAATGATTTTCTGGCTGAAGCTTGAAGTCTCCGGCACTCAGCCTCGAGCTTAGCAATCTTTTTAATGCTCCCCAGCTGTTGCTTGCTGGCAATTTCGGCTGCTTGGGTGCTGAAATCCCTTTCCAACATCATAATTTCCAAAGTCTTGCATCGAGATGCAAGCTCTTGCTTAAGCGACGAGTTTTCTTTCTGCATCACCTCAAGAATAGAAGTAGAAATATCAGCTCTGGCAGCTTCTACTTGTTCCTGGAGCTCAAGGATTTGCTTATCAAGTTCAGCCTTTATCAACTCCCACTCACCGGTTTTCTCAATCATAGCATCAGAGATTCTTTGCTCCTGTTCATCTTTGGCCTGTCTCAATTGTCTGACACATTCTCTCAGGGCACCATCAAGATGGCTGACTCTCACCTCTAATTTCAAGTTCTGCTGCATTGCAACCTCAAGTTGTTGTTTTAATACAGCCACCTCATTTTCTGCTTTTTCCCAGCCTAATAGGTAAAATAAGCATTCAAAAACAGTGGACTCGTCATATTTAATAATGTAAAAGGAAGGGAAGCATCTGCCAGAAAAAACTGTCTGCTTCAATACTCTAGTTCACTTCCACTTTTTAATGTTGCCAACAACGTTCCTATATCGTTCAATATGGTTATTTGAACTTTAGTTAAGGGGATGACTTACTGTATCTTGGGACAATGGAACTTATCTATTTACGAAACATAAATATGAAATTCAACGTTTTTTTTTTTGGGTACCGCACACATAATACTTTTGTTGTATACATAATACTGTTCCTTTAGGGAGGTTAGTTTCTGTTTTCCAGAGTAGGAGTGGAACATCACAAGTCTTCTCCAAAACTCGGTGCTATATTCTTTACCATGGATGTTCTCCATGTTTCCTCTTATAAAGTATATTACACACATCCAATCACCTATTCGTATACATAGTAACAATCCAGTCGATAAATTTGACGAAGTATAATAGAAGATGTAAAGGAGGGGTAGAGGGATGGTCATCCAGCAAATGTTTTTTTTACAATCATATGTGACTCTAATCCAAGACCTATATACTGAAAAAGCATACACAGACAGGAGTAAGATTAACAATTTGTGTTACCAAATGCAAGACTATTATTACCATCAACAGCTTCTTCAGCAACTTTCGCATGCTGCTTAACTAGATCTTCTTTGGCACTGACATTCACTAAAGCAGCTGATAGCTTTTCTGTCAAACTCCTCAAATGTTCTTTCGCTTCATCATCGATTATCATCGATTCTGATGTGACTTCGGATGATTGTGTGCCATTATTTGGAGATTCTCTCAATTCATCCTGCTAAAAAATCGAAACAGATCAAAGTTCTTTGGGCAGTGATAATTCCCTTGCTATCATGTGTGATTGCTTAAGTGGCATAACGACAGAAACTCAAATGCGGAATTTGGACAGCTGCACGATTTAATACATATGAATCATATTGTTATCATTAGTTAAAGCTTTTGGAATACCCATTCCAACAAATCGACAGCAAAAACCATGTATGGTGCATTATTTTGATTCAAATTATCATTCCACACACATTAAAATAGTCTATCGGGCATTATGAGTTCGAAGGTAATATTTGAGTTTAATGAGCATGCATCTAGGGTGTGATAGAAAATCTTGAAGATGACAAAGATAGTTTTAATGTTTTTTTTTTTTTTTTTTTTTACTAGTGGAAAAGTCGGACAGCTGATAAATAATGGCATCACTAGACTTCGTGTCAAACATCAAGGATGGGACTAAATTATCAAAGGTTTTCAACACTGAAGCTTCAATGTTTAAGGTTAATGAGTCAAATTAAAACATCAAGATTATTGAGATTTTAAGGCAGTCACATGGAAAGTTTACAAGCACTACACAATACAAAAATTAAGAATCAGTACACTAGAGGTTTCAAATATATGACAACGTTGGCGGGATTGATTAATAATAACATGAACCAAGCAAAGATATTCAATTATGACACTTCATCAAAAGCACCCATGGTAGCAAACATAAACATGAGCAAGCACACCATTTTAGTAGATGGGATGGCTTGATGAAATTTGGAAAAAAACAGTTGCTTTCTTTGAAAGTTATGTATATATTTTGAGATTTTTAAATTCGAGGAGGCAAATGCCCAGCTGGATTTACATGTTCATCCGAATGTCTATCAGAATTAGATGAAATTGATCCAGTGCCTTCACTTTCACCAGGACTTCCCTCAGAGGATTTCCTCTTCCACAACCACTTCCTCTTCTCCATTCCAAATGTTAATAAAACAAGCTCACAATCCTAATGAAGTGTTTATCTGCAAAAACAATACACACTTTGAAATAAAACAACAGGAAAACAAATGAGGCAAATAATTTTTTTTAGTTAAACACACACACACGCATAAATAGCTGACAAAGATAATCTCTTCCAGTTTATAGAAATAGCACTAATTGCATTAGATCCTTATAAATATTTTATTTGCGTTGATCTGAATGAAAATATTAAGATTCTTGTCAGTTTGATAATATTGTAAGCTTCCTCACTTCAATACAATTAAGTGGCCCTCGTTGAATTTACAACGGAAAGATTCAAGAAAAGCAGGAAAATAGCAACGAATCAAAGTAAAAATGAATCATCAACTAAGCACTACAACCATCAAGATCACATCATTCTCGATAGGTAAATCAGTACTATTTGAAGTAAATCAACAACAAAAAGAACTAGACAAAAGCAAGACTTTTAGTGGGGAATAAAGTACATAAGATGAATACAATGAATATCACCTGAGGCACAAAATCAAGAGATAACAACTCAAAACATCCAATCTTGAAACGACCCATCTTAAATAAACTGCAGAAATCCTCATTTCTGTACTCTGGTAAGCTTATATAGATGGGTGTGTATTTGAGATTTATGTTATGGGCTTTCGAGTAATTTTGAATCTGTGCAGAGATCTGTGGCTATGCTAACCAGCATACTAACTTCTGCCATCATAGAAAATTACCCTTTTTGTTCAAATACAAAAGCTTTTTCTTTCTTTAATCCCGAAAACCAGAGCATGTGATGATGATGAGTGTGCAGGATTTTTTCGAATTGAAGAATGAGACCTGTTTTTTCATCTTTTTTTTTTAATGTATATATACATTTTTTTTATTTTTGGGATTTGTTAATTTTTTTCGAAATTAAGTGGGTCTTACTCCCGCCCACTAGTTGGGAAGGTACCCTCCTCTATTCGGTTTCTTAGTAGGGGTGCTTATCGAACCGGGTCGATTCGAACCTGGTCCTAAAACCGGACCGGTTAGTCCGGTCCGAAACCGGAACCGGATTAATCGGTTCTGGTCCACCCCGGAACCGGTATCAAACCGGTCCAGGGCGGTTACTTTAATCCAAACCGATAGCACCATCGGTTCCGGTGCTACCGGTTTGGAACCGGTTCCGGTACCGGAACCGGTTAGATTTAAAAAAAATAAAATAAAATAAAATTTTTTTATTCAGCATGGCAACGGCTTTAAGCCGTTGCCAACGTTCAGTTTATTTTTTTTTAATTTTTTAAATTTTCTTTTTTGAAAAAATTTATAAATATGTGCATTTTTTTCATTCTTTTCCTCACAATTCATTCTTCTCACAATCTATTCTTCTCACAATTCTATACTTCAATCTCATATTTTCCTCTCAATTGTGCTATCTACAATTTATATATAATAATGGCATCTTCATCTAACAACGGCGCTGGTCGTATTATTGGATAATACAGAAGTAGTCTCTCTGCTGATTCGTTATGCATGCTCAAGTTACTTAAAGATTGGTTTGAAGCAGAATGTAAGAATAGAAGAGATGGGGCGGTTGACGAATTCGTAAACCATTATGACGAGCAAGAAAAAGAGAACGCAAAAATACTTATCAATTACGAAGAGTGATAAACAACAATATTTTTTTATTTTAATTTTTTAATTGCCAGCTCTTTACAATTATTTGTATGCATCTATATTATGAAATGAAGAAGAAATATATTAAATTTGTGATGAATATTGGGGAAACATTTACAACATTAAATAAAAAATAAATAAAACTTTTTGAAATTTTTTTTAAAAAAAATACGCAAAAAAAATAATAATAATCAGGATCGGCCCGAAACCGTCCTTAACGGACCCGGAACCTGCCGGTTCCGGTCCGGACCTGACCGGGTCAAGCCAATAAGCACCCCTAGTTTCTAGTCTTCTAGACTATTCACCTTTTGGTATCAGGATGTGCAAATTAGAATTGTCAAACGAGTCAGACGACACGAGGCGCGGTATGAACATGGCATGCCACGAGCCATGTTGGTATGACTCGTGTCGCTATGGTGACGGGTCGTGCAAGCCGTTGGCACGGATTTTATTTTTTAATGTTACCGATTGATCGACAACATACATGTCGAATGATTGGGAGCATTTGAAGTAATATATTCATTATATTTCAATGTTTAGCTTTACCGATCGACCGGCAAAGCCAAAAAAATTAAAAAAATTGAAATTGGCCATGCCGGGCATGCCTTTTGTGGAAACAGGCCGGCACGGCACGACCCGCTTCCAAGCATATCGACACGGCCTGTTTGATACATCTAGTTTAAATGTTGGTTAGTTTGAGATTGTCCGTTATATTTGATTCGAAAATATTTTTTTAAAAGGATTTTGAATCAAGGGTTGGATGTACTCATAACACTGTTATTGGGTAGCATTAAAAAATTCATAAACGGATGCGTATGTAGGGGTGTGCAATCGATTAAAATCGAACCGACTGAACCGCCCGAATCGAATTTTCGAAGAAACCGAACCGACTGAATTTTTTTCGTCTAACCGAATCGACCGAATTTTACTCTTAAAATCGAACCAATTAAAATTGGTTATTTTGGTCGGTAACTGAATTAACTGATATTTTTTAAAAAAATTTAAAAAATAGATAATTTGATTTTAAAAATTAAAAAAATTAGATATTTTGATTTTAAAAATTTAAAAAGTTAAATCTAAATAAAGAATGATATTAATTCATCTTTAAAAAAATGAAAAAAAATGTAAATTTTTTTAATTTTTTTTTTTGAAAAATGTTAAACAATAAAAGATTTCGGTTAATTTGATTAACCGATATTTTTAAAATAAAACCAAATTAACATATTTTTAAAAAAAATCAAAACCGAATTTCTGAAATAACCAAATCGATTTTTCAAATTAATTCTGTTTCTTCGATTTAACTGAACTTTTGCTCACTCTTCTTCTATTCAATTTGTGTCGTTTCGCCTCCATATGATTGAGTTTACTGGGATTTATTTTATATTTCTAAAACCAATTTTTATATTTCAAAATATAAATAAATATTACAACTGAAAATAATTATCCAGTGTAGTAAACACATTACTTGTTAATAATGGCTTTTACAAATAGGTGCTGTTTATAGAAACTTATTACAAATAAATCTGCAAAAAAAAAACTTCTTACCAAAAAATACACTTAGGAGAAAATTATATTCACATAAGTCCAATTTTAAAACTATTGGTTTGAAAAGGTATTTTTTAGTTACCAAAATACCCTTCAGTTGAAAACATCCTAAACCTAATTTCAGATCTTTATTTTCTTTCTCATCCCGTCGCCCCACACCTTAAATTTTCTGCTGAAATTTTCCAGCGATTCTCAGATCATTATTTTCTTCATCATCTCGTCACCTCATCTAGTCGCTTCATCCCTACAAAGTTTTGCTAAAATGTTATGTACATGAAATATGTTTGAATCGAATCATCTAAATTTTCGTAGCATTTGGAATCTTTTTGAATCGAAGAAGATTTCGAACTAGTCTGCAATATAATTTTTGATCTGCTATGCGCATTTCATCGTGTGTGTATACTGTGTGTGTATGTGAATTATAAATTTGAATACCGATGCTAAATTATAGATTTCGAAAGTCTGTTGGTATGTTTTTTTTTTGACTGATGCATATGGATGAAGAAGTAAGGTATGCATTGGTGTCCGTGCTTGTTTGCTCATTTTCAAAATTTACAGTTTGACAGCAAGATGTTGCAACGAAGAAGATGACCCAGAGAAAAAATAACTGGTGCACGAAAATTATAAAAAGTAACTGGTGCACGAAAATATAACCTTGGTGCACGAAAATCATAAAAAGTAATTGTTGCACGAAAATCATAAAATGTAACGGTGCACGAAAATATAACATTGGTGCACGAAAATCATAAAAAATAACTGGTGCACGAAAATGATAAAAAAGTAACTGGTGCACGAAAATTATAAAAAAATAACTGGTGCACGAAAATGATAAAAAGTAACTGGTGAACGAAAATATAACACTTGTACGAAAATATAACCTTTGTGCACTAAAATATAACATTGATGCACGAAAATTCAACACTGGTGCACTAACTTTGTGTAAATTTTCGTGCATCAGTAGCTGATTTTAATTTTCGTGCATCAGTTACTAATTTTTCGTGCATCAGTTACTGATTTTCAATCTTTTTGTGCACCAGTTACTTTAAAAAATTTCGTGCACCAGTTATTTTTTTATAATTTTCCTGCACCAATTAATTTTTCGCTGGGTCATCTTCTTCGTTGCATGTTTCAGACTGTAAATTCTAAAAATGAGCAACGAAGCATAGACATCAATGCATAATAACTAAAAAACCATATATATATATATATATATATATATATATATATATATATATATATATATACACTCTTACACACATACACACACACATACTGGAATTGAAAAAAAAATCTGGAACATAATGATGAAACGAAAAAGCGAAGAGATGAAGAGAAAAAACTGTAAGAAACCGTAATTGACGAGAGAGATTTACGATGCGATTTGAATCGCAATGGTGAAAGAGATCGAACGAAATGCTGAAAGTAAGAGATTGAAATTTTTTAGATTGTCGTATTTTCTTATTAAGGGCACTTTTGTCATTTTAACCTAAAGTTGACTTAAATGATTGCAAGTTTTTTTTCCTGAACTAGGATGAATAAGGTTTTATCATGGGGTACCGGTCTGAACTTTCCCCTTAAAAAAAACAATGTGGGCCGTCAGTCCATGTCATGGACCTATGGGCCGTGCCAAAACCGGTTTCAATTCAAATGAACCATGTCGGCACAGCTCACTGCAGTATCTGGCGGCATATTTAGCCATCTATATTCTCATAAGTCCAATGCCACTATCACTATGCAACAAAAAAAGAAAGAGGACAAATTTGAACGAAGTTTTTAAACGAACACACTAGAAGCATATCATCTTCTCTTTTAATTTCTCCTCAAACACAAAAAAGGACGTATAACGTGGATACTCCTCCATCATCACAATTCTAAGACCCTATCCACATCACTGAAAATTTGTGTGATACACAAACCTTCGTGCTGACTCTATTTTTTACCTAATAATAATTCAAGATTTCATATGAATCTATATATATTTCTACTCAACAACTTCAGTATGTACCAAATCAGACACACACTGAACGAACTAGTGATTAGTGAGTTGCAATGGCTGCTCAAACAATGTTGTTTACTGCTAATGTCAATGGCGGGGATGCATTGATTCGAAGACTGAAACCAAAACCCTTTTCTCATTTCTTGTTGCCTCCAAAATCTTGTTCGACTCCTCCATCTTCAACAACTGGAATTGTTGCCCTTTTCAAGGCCAAAACCAAGGCTGATCCTGCCAAGAAGGTTAGTATTTGTACATTTCTTGTGAAAGTGACTGCATGTGCTACCATTTTTATAAACTTATTGTGAATCAATTGATGCATTGATTTGATTTTTTAACACAGGCCACAGGTACGAAAGAAAAAATTAAGGTGGAAGATGGGATCTTTGGAACTTCTGGAGGAATTGGTTTCACAAAGCAAAATGAGCTATTTGTTGGTCGTGTTGCCATGATTGGCTTTGCTGTGAGTTTACTTATCATCACTTTTCGTTTACTAGATCTCCGTTAATTAGATTGTTGGGGCAAGTTAAAAGTTTAAAAATTCATGGGTGAAATACATCTTTCAAAAGTATTGTTAAGAATTTATGGGTCCTACTCACAAGTCATAACCAATTGGTTATGATGGAAGCAACCAAGAATCTTTTATAAGTAGAATATATAGATTTCAAGTTCTCAATATGGGACAACAACTCTCAAGAGGCCCGTCTCCTCACGAGTGACATTATATAAGTTAAACACGTGGATTGATAATGCGGGGATGGTGAACATGTGTGCGAAATAGCAAATCACATAGAAAGCTGTTCTGATACTATGTTAACAATACATGGGGTTCCAACTCAAAACCGATTAGCAATGATGGAGTAGCACATGTATCTTATAAAGAGTTAGCATGCTTGTAAACACTCCAATGCGGGATAATTCTCAACATGTTATAAGTCAAATACGTGGATTGATAATATGGTGACGGTGAGCATGCAGATGGAATAGTCAATCGCATGAAAAACCCACTCTGATATTATGTTAAGAATTAATGGGGTTCCTACTCATGGTTATGAGAGGAGTACCCATAATCTTTTATAAGGAGCATATATAACTTTCAAATTCTCAATGTGGGACAACAACTGTCAACAAAACAAGTATTAGGTTTTGCATATGAAAATCGTGTAAGTGTTCTGAAAGTTTTTATTTATCGCTTGATATTATTTGCAGGCATCAATATTGGGGGAAGCAATAACAGGAAAGGGAATCCTATCACAATTGAATTTGGAAACTGGAATTCCGATCTATGAAGCTGAGCCTCTTCTTCTATTTTTCATACTGTTCAACTTGCTAGGAGCAATTGGAGCACTAGGCGACCGTGGCCGATTTGTCGACGATACTACCGGAATTGACAAGGCTGTTATTGCCCCTGGGAAAGGCTTCAGGTCCGCGTTGGGTCTTAGAGAAGGAGGTAATGAATAACTATTTCACGGCTATATGCTTTAGGTCGATATATAGCAAGAAGAGAATTGATCAAATTCGTGGACGTTCTTACGAGGAAACATTTATATGTTAGAATTCATGTCTTATAGATCATGTTATTTTTTCTGGTATTGAATAGTGAATGCATGTTTGAATATATTAGGTCCTTTATTCGGATTCACGAAATCCAACGAGCTTTTCGTCGGGAGATTGGCACAACTTGGTATTGCTTTCTCAATAATCGGAGAGATTATAACCGGAAAAGGAGCTCTGGCACAGTTGAATATCGAAACGGGAGTTCCCATCACTGAGATTGAACCCCTTATTCTCTTCAACGTAGCATTCTTCTTCTTTGCCGCCATAAATCCTGGCTCTGGCAAATTTGTCACCGATGATGAAGAAGCTTGAATATCATTATTGGGTAGAATTAAATATGTGGATTGGTTTGTAGTAATCTATTTTTGTTTTCAACATTGTGTTTAGAACCCCCGAAGCATATCTAAGTTGATTTACACATTGTTGTTTCTTGAATTTAAAAAATATTGTAATCGGTAGTGTCGTTGAGAAAATCGACAAATCATGTTCTCATATATGATCGAAGAATTTTTTTTTCATAGTTCAGTTTAAATAAAAACAAACTATGTCTTCTAAATAAACACGAACTAGGGCCCATCGTTTTTTGGGGGAGATCTTTCGAACATGAGATGTCTCTCGATTTAAGACGATTTTAAACAAACGACATCAGATCGTAGAATATCAAGCATCTGTTTCCGTGTCCTTGGTTCTATCAAATCAAACCAGACTATTTCATTCCAGGGAGCACTAAGAAGCAAGGCCGAAGTGAGATAACGTAGGTTAGTCAGCTACCAAGTACCAGCAAAGCCAGGAAGCTGGGAAGAGCCGGTACGGCAAACTTTCCTATATGTTAGTGTAGTTCTGAACTCTGATCAAATCTGCTCCGTTTTTTCCGTTGCAGAAAAAGAGATCCCCTCCCCCCACTTTCAAAAATTAACACTCAAATGAGTGCGGTGTCAGCTGGACAAGCACATGCTCAGTTCTAAATAGGTCGCATGCTCAAATTTTACAATTAGTCTCCTTTCACATTGTAACTCCTGTCCTTAACTAAAGTTTTAATCGACCAAGGAAATTTTTGTATATGAACTAGAATTAAAAAACATACCACTGAATTCAGCCACATGAACCAGAACTTTCTTTGAATAACTCAATTATTGCATTCAAGTAGTGTGTATTTTCTCTGTCAAAATACGTCACACTGAGAAACAAACTCGCATTCGAGCAGACTTCATGTGTCTCACCTACTCTCCCCACACAGGCATTTAGCTGCTTGAAGAGCAAAATAAGTGAGAATGATATCTGCACCAGCTCGTCGAAGACACAACAGAGATTCCATCATCACTTTCTCCTCGTCAATCATTTTAAGAACCCCTCCGGCCTTGATCATCGAGTATTCACCAGAAACCTACGTTCAATAACACAAAAGAATGCTACTAAATTTCTCTTTTTACTCAAATATCACAAATTTGAAGTTCCCAGTATTTTTCATCTCATTATGTGCCCAACTATAAGCAAAACATTGGTGAAATTCATTTGACTTTCATGTGGTATTCAAAATTGCTAAAAACCCCATATAAAAGAAAAAGTCCTCGTGGGCTTTCGCTTGGCGTATAATTCGAGACATGATCCCAACAAAGAAGAATTTGCGCACACACACAATTAGAACGAACCAATTTCAGATTCTTGCAAACTGTGCCACGAAGAGGAGGTAACAACCCAGCACCTACTTTTTTCTTGCCCAGAGTCTTACAGTTTATCGATGAAATACTATGAGTGGTTAGGGCTCAATCTAGTACTTAGCTCTGATCCAGTTAGTCATTTAATTCAACAGAAAGGTCTTTTGGAATAGAGAAAGGAAGAGAACGGCTAGATGATTATCTGGAAGGCAATAGTTTGGACAATTTGGCTGCACCGTAACAGAAGATTTTCAAAGGGACTCAGAGTTGGAAGAAGACTTGTTAGATCTTGTTAAATTTAGGTCTTGGTTTTGGATTAAAATAGAGGTAATATCAATGTTCATTACGTTCCTTCGGATTGGTCGAGGGAATCTAGGAGTTGTTTGCTTTCACTTTAATCTAGGGCCTACTTTTGTATCTTTTGAAGTACTTCTGGTACTCTTTTATATTAATATTTATCTATTTTTTTCTGGAAAAAAAAAAAGCCCTTGTCCGATAATGTGCCAGCATGAACCTTTTTTCCTCTCTCTTTTATAAAACTAGCCTCAAATAACTCGAGTAAACCACTTTTTAGCCCAAATACATTGGATCATTTTTAGTGAATTTGGACATTTTAATCAATCGAACATGCTGGGTAAAGTACCTGATATGCAGCAATAGGCAAAGGAGAGTTATCTCGTAGAAGCCTTATTATATCCAAGTATGGTAGACCTGGCTTCACCTACAATCAACGTAATAAATTTAACCGCGCTCACCGATTTGGACAAAGACGAACACTCAAAATGATTGCAGACAAAGCCATTCTAACCAGAAGAATGTCAGCTCCTTCAGATTCATCCTCACGGGTTTCAACCAGTGCTTCTCTATAATTAGCAGGATTCATCTGATAACTATCTTTGCGTCCATGCCAAAGCAAGAAAGGTTATTACAACCGATTCAAAAACAAAAAAGTACAAGCAAACTTAAAAAATGAAGTTTGATGATAAGATAGATACGTCTTCTTGTCTCCAAAACGTGGATTCGAGTCCAGCGCCTCTCTAAAAGGACCGTAAAATGAACTTGCGTATCTGAAAAATAAGTCAACACTGAGAATTGGGTTCAACTCAAGAAAGGTTAGAAGGAAAGAATATTGAACTAATGATTTATGTGATTTAGCATATCCAAGAAGCCGTGTAAGAAAGTGTAGATTGCAGAAGTACACATTATGATTAACATAAAATTGTTGGACCAAATAATAATTGAGGACCATTTTAAATTTTACATTAGTTTAATCACCACATTTTAATAATTGTGCAACATATGTAGCCACACTGAAATATAGGAGTAATTGTCGTTTCCCAACAATAATACGGTTAACGGTAAATAAAACAAGTAATTACTTGGCGGTGTAGGACATAATGGAAACATGCTGAAATCCTTCAGCATCAAGAGCTGCTCGAATCGCCCCTATACGACCATCCATCATATCACTGGGACTGACCACATCTGCTCCTGCCCTAGCCTACTTATGGGGAAGTTCACCAGGCAACAATTTATAGACTTAGCAAAAGCAATAGCAATTTCTAGGGAAATGCATCTACATTACTCCAGAAAAATTCGACAAAGAACTCAAAACTGTAACGAAATTACCTGGGCAACAGCCTGTTTACACAGCTGATGCACAGTTTCGTCATTCATAATAACTCCTGCAATATATGGCAGTATCAAAATCAACTCGAGGTAATCCATTTTGTTCAAATGCTCAGTTTATGTTTCATCGTTCATAATCCATATGATAATCAGAGGCATAAAATGAGTATGAACAAAACACAATCAGCATCAAAATGATACTAGATGCTCTGGGAATCTTATAAACTAGTGCATTGACTAAAATTATCTTGTAGCTTGCAATTAGCAACTCTGTTTTAAACACCTACATAATCGAAGGTGGATCCAGGAATTCGAGATAGATAAGATAGAACACCTATTCCGCTGCACTATTCGAAGGTGGATCAGATATATCATTACTTTTTTCCTTGCAATTTGAGTTCCTAATTGTTTCGATGAAACACCTATTCCGATGCACTAAATTGACAATCAGCTGTCTTACCATCTTCTCTAACAATACCATCATGCCCATCGGAAGAATATGGATCTAAAGCAACATCAGTGTAGATAACCTACAAATATACAAGTCAAAAATATCACAACAAGATTCGATTATCTGAAAAAGACTGTGTACATGGAAACACCTATTAGACTCCACTGAGAAGAAAAACATACAAGATCAGGGTACTTGTCTTTCAGCAACCGTATTGTCCGTGGAACTAGCCCATTTTCATTGTAAGCTTCATGACCTGAAGAGGACTATAATAGAACCCAATCAAATCAAATCAACCACTACAATTTAGCTACATCCACAATATGACAAAACTTCAAAGTAAGAACCTTCAAAGCATCTGGAACTTTCGGAAAGAGCACGATGCTGTTAACACCGGCATCTCGTGCCTTGGATACCTGTAAAATATCACGTTTTTCAGAGCCCACTTATTTTAAGTATTACATCATGCACACAAATAAATAGCAAAATAATGGTTGTTCACCTCCTCAACAAGTCCATGTCGCCACCCAAGCCTATAACATCCTGGCATTGCTCCAATTGGAGTGTCTTCCTCACCTGCATATCATGTAAGAATGAGGTGCATATCAAGAGCATCTAAATCTAAATAAAAATAAATTTGACAAAGTGAAACGAATTTTTTTTTTTCTTTTTCAAATTGTACATCAGCCACAACATACCTTCATGAATGAAAAGTGGATAGACCAGATTTGCGGGACTCAAACTCGTCTCTTGGAATGCAGCCCTCAGTGCTGGGGACCTCCGATTCCGACGAGGTCGTCGACTAAGTGGCTATAACAAGCATTATGATGGCATAGATTAGAATAACTAAAGAAAGGAGATTTGAACCGCCCATAGGATATTATCAAATTCATTACAGAAAAAATTTACAAACTAAATGACTAGATCTCTAGATCTTTCATAATGATAAGTATTAAAGTTCCTAGCAGCTCATAGCGAATTATTTAGAACCAAAGAAAATGCAAAAATTTCGAGTAGATTAAACCCTGTAAATAAGCATATGCCATATACTGTAAAATATTATATCATAATTAAATGTGCAAGTTTTAACTTAAATGCCTGAAGCAAAAAGCATTTTGTTCGAGGAGATAAAAACCAAGGGAAACAAAAATAAGGCGAAATTCGTAGTCATAAATTCAGAAGGGAAAAACCATTCTTTTAAGCAATTCCCAAAAGCATTCACATATAACAGTGAACCTACAAGTGAAGGCACGACCGGGGTGCCAACTGGTGCCGCAGGTTTTGGTGGCACCAGAGGTGCATCTGGGATATTCCCTGCAACGACAGCAGCCTCACACTCCGCATCACTCATTCCCATCTTAATGGGCACACTGTCTCTTTTATCACGGGCTGTTATTGCCAACTTCCGCGGTACATTTTTTATCGAACGAGGCCTCACACACAGGACATTCCAGGGCACTTCCAGTGGTTTCAGACCCACATAATCAAGCTTCACAGCTCCATTAGCACTACAACTCGCTGAATTGAGCATTGTTGAAGCCATAACCGAACGATCTCAAAGTACCTACGCAACGTATGCAAGAAAACAAGCCAAAAAAGTGGGTGATGTCTCTACCAAATCATAAGAAGCTTAAAGGAACTTTTGGGTTTTAATATGAAGAGAAGGCTGAAACTTTGAAACAGATTAACGAAATTTGTCAACAATAAAGAAACTGTGGCATCGAGCGCATGATTATTAGTTAAGACAACAAATAAAGTCCAATTTCTAGTCATTCCTATGTAGGATTTAGCATTATCACTTTCGAAATCAAAGATATGCCAGTTGAAAAAACAAAGACAACCAAAAAGATCAAATCTTTGAGACAATCCCAGGCCATCGAATAAGACCCAGAAAAAAAATTCCTCAGATGAAAAACCCACCTTGAGAACCCGTAGGAAGCCTTATCCAAGAAGCACTAAAGATTTGGATTTCAGTTTTTGTAATGTTATCACGTGAATTAATCTGTACAAGGATGATGGCTTTGGCCTTTGGGGATCCGGTTGTTTATGGAAAGCGTGTACCATCTATTAAAGTCGTTAAAAGAACATCTTTTAAGTGGTATAGTACAGTTCAAATTGTTGAATATAGGAGAAAACGTGGACAGGTCAAGGTTAATAGCTGGTGGTTCTACTTGCAAAATGTGAGAACTCGTGGACTCGGTTTGTTGCCGGAAAAAGAATAAAGTAAGTGGATGTATGCAATTGTTTTTCAAGATTGTTTATCTATTTTCAAATTAAAAAAACAGATTTTGAGTGTTTTATTTCATCGCTTCTGCTATTGTTTCTCTAAAAATAAGTATGTAAAAACAAAAGCAGCTCATGAGATGTTTTTCATTGCTTTTGCTTGTGTGATGAGAATTTTGTAATAATCTGAAGTTCATTTCACTAATCATGCTTACTTTCTGGAAGAAACGATATTTTAAACACACTTTTTTGTGATAAATATCAATTTCAAACAATGCCAAAGAAAGTCATGAAATATTTTGAACGATAATCGAATACTTGGATATTTTAAAATCTTGTAAAATCGCAATCTGGTTATTTAGATAGTTCAATCATTTAAAAAAAAAATTGAACACTTTGATTTTAAATGACAATCAAATCAATTGATCGAACACCAATTAGCCTCAATAATTGTGTAGTATATGAGGAATAATAAGGCACCGTTTGACACAATGAATGTTATGTGGTAAATAGGGGATAAATACTTAAAAACAATGAATTATCTCTATCTTATAAATATAGTAAACGGTGTCTAAGAGTTTTGGGGGTAAGATCAATAGGTTTTCGGGTTGAAAACAATTAAATATGATGACATATGTACTATTTTAATATTGAAAATGTTTAGGACAACTATCATTTGTCCGAGAAACTCTGGAAATAAATTTTCAAATCATATCGGGGATTAAAAATTTAATAATATTTGTATTTTCAAAATAATCTGAGCAAATATGTTTGGCCATTTTAAATTGAGGAAATTACACAATGGTACCACTTTTCAAAACTTGTTTCAATTAAATCTAGCAAAATATTTTCTTTTCAACTAAATATATCTTTTGAAAAACATATTTCACATAAGTCCAATTTATTAAACCCTAATCTAACTGGTCTATTTTTATTACTAAATTACCCCTATTGCAAGCAATAAAAGCCATCATAAAAAATTTGATATTTCTAACATAACTATTATCGTTTTCCGAAAATTTTTTCATCAAATTCATTGAGCAGCTGATTTCGATCGTGTTTTAATTAGTTTCCCGATTTTAGATTGTTCTATCTGTCCAATATTCAATTAACTGTTAATTGATCAAATTTTCCTGAGATTTTTATCGTGAATTCTGATGGATAATGAATTCATGATTCTTTTGAAATTTAGAGAGGAAACACTTGTTTTGAATGTTAATCCCGGTTTCGAATTCAGTGATTTAATAGGCTGTGCATCTGCTAAGTGGTCTGATATGAATGCCGATCAATTTTGTTTCAAATACTCAATCGATGGGCATCCTAATTGTTGTTTGATTAATGCGATTGATATGAGAAATATGTTTTTGTTGTGTAAGATGATCAATCTTTGCTTGTTGACAGTGCATGTTGTTGATGGTAATGCTTCATTGTTGAGGTCTGTTGATGAATGTGTTGGTAGTTTACCGATTGTGTCTAGAGGTGCATGTGACATACATGCACCGGTAGACAGAATTGCTTGTGGTATAAACTTTTTGACAGAGTCAAGTGGTATACGCAATATACATGAACCTATAGAGTCTATTTCTGCCCGTGATTTACACCCATCAATAGAATCAGGTGGTGCACATATATCGACAAAACAAATTTGCAGTTCACCATCAGGTCTAGGACTTGATTCTGAATATCGAAGATGCAATATTAAAGGCAAGGAGAAGTTGTTGTTATGTTCTGGATGGTCATCAATTATTAGTAGGGTGAGTCAAGTATTTAGAGGTGGTGTTGAAGAGTTTCGAAGTGAGTTGAGTAAATATTCCATGGAGGTTGGGTTTGATTACAACTATGTGAAAAATAATAAAGATAGAGTAGTTGCTGAATGTTCTAGGAAGCATGTTGATGGGTGTGGCTGGTTTGTGAGTGCCAACATTTCACGTGTAAATGGTTCTTTCTACATAAAAAAATTGAACAACATTCACATGTGTGGTCTACGAGTCATGAAAGACAAATCAAAAAGGATTGTTTCACATTTAATATCAGAAATTATTTGTGAACGAGTCAGTTCCAATCCAAACTTTTCTGCTAGGTCTGTAATGGAGTTAATGAAAAAAGATTATGGGTTGGATATAACATACATTAAGGCATGGAGAAGTGTGGAGAAGGCTAGGTCTACTGCTTTTGGAAATTATGATGAGTCTTTCAAGGAGTTGAAGTGGTACATCGATGCGGTGAAGACGACTAATGTTGGGAGTTTTGTAGAGCTTGAAGTTGACGACTGTAACCGATTCATCCGTTTGTTTGTGTCGTTTCGTGCTTGTATGGATGGTTTTAAATTTTGTCGCCCTATGTTATTTCTTGATGGAACTTTTTTGAAATCCCGTTTTAAGGGAATAATTCTGTCAGCTACTGCAAAGGATGGGAATCAAGGTAAGATGCAACAAGATTATAATATAAATGAGATTTTACATGCATCGAAGTCTGTCGGTGCATGTATATTACATGCACCGATAGACTTCTGCGTAAAAAAATGCACATGATATAAAATTACTCGGATCGAATGCGGTGCATGTATTATACATGCACCGATAGTCTGGAAAGCATCTATATAAGAATTCCGTACGTTCGTAATCCTGAAGCTGCATATCAATGTCTTCTTACCATCTCTTATTCCAAAGAGTATACGAACATCATTTGTCCTGATTTTCATTGTATATGATCCGAATGTGAAATCTTTAGTATTTCTGTTGAAGCAGCCAATGATGTCTTTTATTAATATGTCATGCTTTTTGCAATGATCGAGGACAATTGTGTTGGAAAAAATGGAGTTCAGTAAAGGCCAGAACGGTGTCTTCATTAGCACTCTGATGTGAACTTGACTGAGTTCAAGTGCCTTTATCTCTGTTATAACTGCCTGTAGGTTGGCCCGATATGTGGTTTGTTTATTCCATCTTTTTGTAATTTCTTCTGAGCTTGGTGATGATGTAGGTGTAACTGAGAGAAAATTATATGTTAGTTAAAAAACTAAATCAATGAATTTAATAAATTGACTTATTCGGTGCATGTAGTTAGCCCGTAGGTGCATGTAGGTACAATTGGTGCATGTAAAGAATTTTCGATGCATGTATATCACATGCACCGATAGAAACAAATGTCAAATATTTACATGTTTGATAAATGCAATGTTTTATATTAGTGCATGTCGGTGCATGTATGTACAATTGGTACAGGTAAATAATTATCGGTGCATGTATATGACATGCACCGATAGAAAACATCTGTGGATGTAAAGAACTTCCGGTGCATGTATATCACATGCACCGATAGAAACAAATGCCAAATATTTACATGTTGGATAAATGCAATGTTTTATAACAGTGCATGACGGTGCATGTATGTACAATTGGTGCATGCATGTACAATTGGTGCATGTAAAGAACAATCGGTGCATTTATATGACATGCACCGATAGAAACAAATGTCAAATATTTACATGTTGGATAATGCAATGTTTTATAACAGTGCATCTCGGTGCATGTATGTTCAATTGGTGCAGGTAAAAGAACTATCGGTGCATTTATATGACATGCACCGACAGAAACAAATGTCAAATATTTACATGTTGGATAAATGCAATGTTTTATAACAGTGCATGTACAATACAAATGCACCGATATAAAACATCTGTGAATTTATGATTGTGTATTTATATACATCGATAGTACATTTCAAATTACAAAGTAAAATCAATATAAAAGATTTATTCAAGCATAATATGTCGATAAATGCACAAATGGTATAACGGTGCATGTGAAATCACATGCACCGAAAGAAAAAAATGTGAATTGGTGCAACTGGTTATTGTTGGATAACCAATAGAAACAAAAAACTAAAAAGATGTTCCATTGGTGTCAATTTGTTCATCATTGTTAATACAGAAAATTAAGATTTTAAAAAGTGGTGTATGTAATATAAATGCAAGATAAGAGTCCATCGGTGCATGTTAATTACATGCACCGATAGACTTATGTTAATTAAGAATACAAAAATTACAAACATTTCTAAATGCGGTGTTAATAAGGTCTTCAATAGTACTCATGCATTGTAGACACAAGTACTTACAGTAACAAACAAATAGTTTAATAAGTGGAAACCCTAGAATAATGATTAAGAAATAGTTTAATATGTGTAAACCCTAGATTAATGATTACCAGATTTTGGAGCACCTTTTTTCTTTCCCTTGACGTTTGTTGGTGGTTTGGTCTGAGGAATCTTCTTTGATTTTGGAGCCATTTTACGTTTTCGCCTCAGAAGGTTTGGCAAAATTACAGTAATTTACTTGTACGATTTCGATTAAATTTTTGAAAACTTGTAGGATTCTTTGAACGATATCGAGGAAAATGTTGGAGGAATGACTGGAAATTTTAGCGTTGAAGAAGAAGAGGAGGCGCGATTGATTGTAAGTATCAGAGTGTGTTTGACATTGAATGTAAGGAAGAAGACGAGGGTAATTTAGTAATTTGCGATCAATCGGACTTAAATGAAAGGCAAATAATTTGGTGGACTGGGCCGAAAAAACTCTTATGTTCTGATACCGGCCCGAAATTTTCCCTTTTAAATTTACTTAACAGACTTGTTAACATTGGGGCCTCTACGTCCAAAAAATATTATAAGCTTTGGACGGAAAACGGTTATTGAATCAGTTTCCAATAAGCCCTTGTTTTTTGTCTGAGCCCAACATTTATATTGGTCCATTAAAATTCGGGCAACCTTTGGGGTAATAAGCCCTTTAAAAGAAATAACTGACGGATAGATTATGAAATGATAATAAAATAAAATATATAGATAATTAATATAATGTAATAAAATACGTTGGTGTTTGGTATAAATGATTAAGAAATTGTGATGATATATATTAAGTTGGTGTTTGTGAATGCTTTTCAAAAATACATCTATTTTTCAGACAAAAAAAAACTGATTTTGAGTGTTTATATCATTTGGAATCAGATCCATTAAATACCCTTGCAATCAAAACTCAAAAGGATGTAGAGGATATATTGGTAAAATTTAGTGGTGTCAAACGCACGGCACGGCCCGTTTAATCGTGCCGGCACGATTCGAAAATGGGCTGTGTCGTGCCGGCCCATTTCCACAAGAGGTCGGGCCCGGCACGGCCCTAAGTGTCGTGCCATTGGTCGTGCCGGCATTTCAAGTTTTTTTTTATTTTTTGGCTTAGCGATCGATCGACACCTAACTGGCGATCGATCACCAGTTAGGTGGCGATTTAAAAAAAAAATAATATTCGTGTCGTGCCGTGCCGTGCCGTGCCGTGCCGGCACACGGGCCGGCACCCTATGGCCCGGCACGACCCATGCTACAGTGTCGTGCCTGGCACGACACGGCACTGTAGCAAAACGTGCCTTGCTGTGCCGCTCCGTGACATACCATACTCGTGCCGTGCCTCGTGTCGTCCGCTCCGTTTGACATCTCTAGTAAAATTTCCACAATTATCATATATGATGTGGCATCATTTGGTACGAAGGATGAGACTGTGCATCCTTGTTTAACGCATGCATATATGTTAGTTGAATTTTGAATTTTCAGGCAAGATGTTGCAAAATATATTTTTAATTTAGATTTTCCATAAATAAATATTTTAATGAATTTATTTAGATACGGCAAACGCGATGGGAAATATTACTTCTGCCAGCTTTATTTTAATGTTTTATAATAATAATAATAAAAAGAAATGATAGGAAATTCAAAAGAAGCGAAGTTGATTAATTGTGTATAATTTAAGCAATTAAAAGGAATTACATGGGAATGCAATTTTTAATGTTGAAAATTTTCATTTTGTTCCAAACAATTCCTTTCAAAATTTTCACCTTTGAATATAATTTTTAGTCATAATAACTCTTTTTTAACGAATTTTTAAAGAAAATTATATGAATATGTTATTTCTTGTTCAATCAAAAAATAAGATAGAGAATACTATTTAGGTATTTCAAATTAAATTGTATTTTTAATTCAAAAAGGAGACAAAAAACATCAAAGGATAAATAAATTGGTCACACAACAACACTAACTAACTTTTTAATACCAATAAACTGTGGTAGGCTTAATGGTGTCAAACAAGCCGTGCCGTGCCGGCACGATTCGAAAATGGGTCGTGCCGTGCCGGCCCATTTCCACAAAGGCCGGGCCTAGCATGGCCCCTACGTGCCGTGCCATGGGCCGTGTCGCGCCGGCACAGCCCATTTAATGTTTTTTTTATTTTTTGGCTTAGCGATCGATCGCCACCTAACTGGCGATCGATCGCCTGTTAGGTGGCGATCGATCGCTACAAGTTTAAAAAAAAATTATTTACTATTCGTGTCGTGCGTGTCGTGCCGGCCCCCGGCACGGCCTATGCTACAGTGTCATGCCGTGCCAGGCACGTCACTGTAGCAAAACGTGTCGTGTCGTGCCGCTCCGTGACGTGCCATGCTCGGCCGTGCCTCGTGTCGTCCGCTCCATTTGACATCTCTAGGTAAGCTACATGAACAATATAAAGAATCAAGCCGAGTCGGACACATGCATCAGTTTTATCCAAGCTCTTTTATCGGTCAAAATATCATCTTTAATCCCCTTAAACTCAAAGTATTTGCGTATAACTTCGAGTCATGTCTTCTTTGATCATCCTATTGCTCTCGTGGCCGAAAACCATGGACTCAACTTAATGTATGTGCATTGATGGTCATATGTCGTACGTGACAAAACAAACATAAAAGACTCTGTTGCATCTTCTCTTCTACACAAGTTACACCTACTTCAGCTCAAATATCTTCGTTCCTTATTTTATCTTTTTTGGTCGTACCACACATCCAACTAAGCATACACATATCTGTCACACTATCTTTTGGATGTGAATCCTCTTGGGTGCCCAACATTCCGTCTCATATAACATTGTTGGTCTAACGGTGATTCTATAAAACGTTATCTTCAATTTCAGCGGGATATTACGATCGAGAACTCCGGTGGCGTTTCTCCATTTCAACCAGCCCATCTGAATCCTATGGTTAACATCATTTTCAATCTCTCCATCCTTTTGGACAACAGAACCTAGGTATCGAAACTTGGTGTTCATCGATACCTCATGATCATCGAGTGCTATAATACTAGGATTCCGAAAGATACGACCACCAAATTTGCACTTCATATATTCCGTTTTAGACCTACTTAATCTAAAACCCTTTGATTACAAGGTCCCTCTCCATAATTCCAATTTGGCATACTCCTGCCCTAGTCTCGTCGATTAACACAACATCGTCAACGAAAAAACATGATCCACGATAATTCGGCCTATATGTCTTTTGTGGGACACAATAATTAGAATTATCCTGCAAAGCATAAGTGTAACTTTGATGATAGAACCCCCACGAGCAATATTTTTCTTGAAAATCAGGCTTGAATGCATGATTAATTAATGGAAAAGATAGGTCAATATAAAGATCCTTAAATTTGATTTCATGGCCCCAGATATTGCCCCTAAGTCAAAGTGTTTTAAAGCTCTCATAATATCGCATTTAAATACACATAAAACTGCATGCATATATATTTTTTTAAATTAATTTTTTATTATAAAATTTAGTACTTTGAAAATCTAACTTAATATACATGCTAACACCATGTGAGATAAAATTAAATAGGTAATGAATAATATTGAAGTGAGAGAGAAAGAGATAATATATGAATGATTTGTATGAGAATATTTTTAGATATATACATAATTTGAAGTATTTACTATTATATATTGTCAAAAATATATATTTAATAATGAATTTTAATTTTTTAACAAATATTAATATTCTCAATGTTCATACATAAAATACCATTATTCTATAAAAATTATTACCTACCAACCGATGCTGATGGTCTCTCTTTCACTTTCTTTAGTCAATCACTTTAAAAAGTGAACATTATCTAAGAATATCTCCTTTCTCCCTTCAATCTACAAACTTAAAAAGCGAATCTTCTTTATCTTTTTTTTTTTTAAAAGGTTTTAAAAAAGCAAATCTTGATCGAATAAATTACCTTGTTTAGTTGTTAATGGTAATAAATATTTTATGTCCTTACTTTATAAATTTCCATCGAGTCCAATTCCATAGCATGTTGCCCACACTTGACACCACCTCAACGATTATGGGTTCAAGAAGTTTTATTTGGATTGAAGTCGTGTAACAAGTCTTGGGGAAAGTCGACCCCTTCTCCAAGATCAACGCCCTCAATTTTATATGAGTTATGAGGTCCATATCTTAACATATAGACCTCATAGTCTTAAATCAATTGAGATCATTGTATCTGATCATACGACATGCTTGAATTTCCCCCAAAGTCTTGATACCAAAAAATTAAGAACGAAAATTTTAAAAAGTAATATTGAATCATGAAATATATATATATATATATATATATATATATATATATATATATATATATATATATATATATAAAGTAAGATTGAAAGATTAATTGATAAGAGTCTTTGTCCACAAATTGAGCGAACGACAACTAAACTCTATGTGGTTTGTCAAATAGACAAATTACCCCCATGTGGTTTAAATTAGAACTGTCAAAATAGGCCAGGCCCGCGCCCAACCCAACCTCCCAAATAGGCGGGCATTTTTAAGGCCCGCCAGCAGGCGGGCCTATATGGGCTGGCCCAAACGGGCCGCGGGTTTAGGCGGGCTGGCCCTGTTGGGATATGCCCTAAGACAAGTCATTAGATGATTGTTTAAGACATACAATGTTTATGGTTTTATGAATGACAATTCATTATTATATATTATTCTTTTAACTGTGCATTGTGAATTAATATATATGTTAATGTCCTTAGAATAATATTGTATTATTCTTAAAGATGTCCCTAGTCAAGTATTATCATGAATAGGGATAATGATAATACGTAGAGACTAGTATATGTTGATCGATGAATTGTTCATTGATATGAGATATCAAATCAACATATGGGTACATGTTAGAGAACGATGTACTGGACAGACCCACCATGAGAATGCAACATGGATAGTTATATGATCGTCATATGCAATTCTCATAGTGATAATAATGTATACAATCCTTACGACTTGTGATCATCAGAGATCCCAACATAAGGAGTTATGTATCTTGATATCGTCAAACGTTACCCGTAACAGGGTAATCTATAAAGGCGACTATTGGATACACTACGAATTATGTAGAGGGATGTTGACTGATCGAGATATGATTTGTCCCTCCTATATAACAGGAGATGTGTTTGGCCCTTGATCAAGTGAGAACTAAAATGCATGGCCATGCTCGAATGAGTCGATATGAGATATCGAGCTTATTCGTTTATTCTAGTTCTACTTGGGGATCAAGAAATGAAGATTGAATATACGAGTATGACTATTCCATGACTCGTGTTCAATCTAAACACAAAGGACAAAGGGATTAAGTTACATGATTAATATTATCACAAGTACTAAAGGTTATGTCGAGTCATTGACATTCTCGTAATTTGGGTAGCATCGATGTGTTGCTAGATACCGCTCGATGCTTGCGACATAAAATGAGATTTTATGTCACTGCCAACATTACGAGATCCTATCGGGTCGCACAAAAGATTAAATCGAGAAGGGAAATTAAATTCATGGGATGAATTAAATAATTAAGAGGAGTCTTAATTAATAATCATAAGGATTAATTAAATCATGGGCTTAAGCCCATGAAGCTTTAAGAAAGCCTTTAATTAATCATATATAATTTGTTAACAAGTTTTTAATGAGAGGAGATACTTGAATAACATTCCAAGACACAAAACCTAGCAACCAAGACAAGGTGCTCTCGGCCACCTTGTTAAAGCCACACACGGCCGCCTCACTCTTTGCTTTCGGTTTCTTGATAGCCGAAGAGGGAGAGTGATAGTGTGCAAATTTGATTGTGAATCAAAGTGTGGTTTTTGGTTCCGGTTTAATAACATGTCTAGCAACTTGTTATTAAATCGTCCCTTCATTCGATTTGATCGTGTGGATACCGTTGAGGCAAAACCAATCGAGTTTTGCTTAGTGACTCGGAGAAGGCGTAGGACGTGGTGCAGCTCCGTGGATTCTGCTTCAAACGCGCTACAAGGGTAAGACACTTGTAATTCTCTAATCCGATATGAATCCCTATGTATAGATCGCTGGTTTGTAATCCCAAAATTTTATTCCGCTGCGTTGTATGCTCATGGGGTAACTTACAGTGGTATCAGAGCCGTGTACAAGGCTCATATCGGATTTATGTGGTTAAATAGTTTAATCATGTTAGAATTAATATTGCATGCTATTTAAAACTGTTTAAATTCATATTTGATATGAAATTAATTTTAGTTTATGAAAATCATCGTATAATTGTATTTGATATAATTGGCGAATAATTGTATACGATACATGAAAGCGTAAAATCGAGGTGTTAGCTCACCATGGCTCACGGCCGAAGCCACCAAAGGGCTAGGGTTTCGAACCCTAGTCCCATGGCTCACGGCCGACGTCACCAAAGGGCTAGGGTTTCGAACCCTAGTCCCATGGCTCACGGCCGCCGCACAAGCTAAGGGTTTCGAACCCATTGGCTCGTGCATGGCCGAGTAGCCGCCGCTTAAGGGCTAGGGTTCGGACCCTGGCTCGAGCGTGGGCCGAGCCGCCGAAAAAAAAAATTAGGGTTTTTGAACCCATTGGCTCGTGACGGCTAGCTCATGACGGCTAGGGTTTTGAACCCTAGCAGCCGTGCATGGGCTCGGCCGCCGCCGCTAAATGGTTCGGCCATGGGCTAGGGTTTCGAACCCTAGGCCCATAATTGATCCATGTTGGCTCGAACCATGGTGGTTCGTAGCTAAGTCGAATTAAGTTCGTGGCATGTGATGTCCCGAGCGTACGATAATTTTTCAAAAATTATTTTACAGTTTTAATTAGAATTAAATTTAAATTGCTTAGAATTTAATTAATTAAATGTTAATGCATGCTTTATGTGTTGTTTGAGCATGGTGCATGGTTATAGCCCTTTGACCTATTAGATAGGATTTGTGAATGATTGTAATTTATAATACGACCTGCGAGTCGTGCCTTTCTCTATTTTATTCTAAATGTAATCCCTCCCCTATGTTCCCCTCGAATGTGAATCGAGGAATTCTATATCTTGTAAATAGTATAGTTTATTTTATTGATGGTGATCAATGAAGATGGAGCATCGTGCCGGGATGAGGAGGCCATTCACAAATTGGAGCCAAAGGAAGGAGCTTATGAAGTTACCTTAGGTTGACTCATAGGAGTTTCTCATTGGCTTGAGAAACTCATTAGTAGGGGCTATAACCATGTCACGTTTTAATTATGTATGTTGATGCATGATTTATCTTATGTTTTAGTTTGATAATAGTATTACACATATATGTAGATATGTATACAACTATATGTAGTGGACATATTTTAAATTATCAAATTAATCATGAGATCAATAAATCCCTCTAAAATATTAAGTTTTAGATGCCTTCCAAATAAAAGTACTCGTCAATAACTTCGATTGTACATGTGTGGGTTTGCCAAAGCAAAGCACCGTGGCAATCTTAGTAAGGCGCGAAAGGATAAAAGTGATATCCGTCATACTTTAATTGGGTACGACTTAACTAGGTTATCTCAATAGGATTGGGAACCTAGAGGCATGGGTTGGATCATAATTCATTTGATGAATTGAACAAAGTGTTGTTCGTCCAACTATCCAAGAATTATATGTGATGTAATTGACAAAGTGTTGTCTACCTAAATAACCGAGTCTTGGGCGATTAGCCAAAAATAACTCAAGATTAAGTGAAATATGGATCTTGGCCCACTAAAAGTAACGAGGGTTGATATTTTTCAAACAAAATAGTGGGAGTATCATTTAATATAAGACCATGTTAAATGATTTAAATCATAAACTTATTTTGCATATTTATATTGTAGATATCCATGGCAACTAACAACGTTACTAGCACTTTATCACTGCGATCGGTCCTTGAGAAGGACAAATTAAATGGGACGAATTTCCTAGACTGGCATAGGAACTTGAGGATAGTCCTCAAACAAGAAAAGAAACAATATGTCCTAGAGGAACCCTTACCCGCTGAGGAACCTCCCCTAACGGCTACTAGAACTGAAAAAGATGCTTACAAGAAGCATCAGAGTGACGCACTTGATGTTGGGTGCCTCATGCTTGCCAGCATGAACTCTGAGCTTCAGAAGCAACATGAGGAAATTGAGGCGTTCGATATGATCGAACACTTAAAGCAGTTGTACCAACAGCAAGCTAGACAAGAGAGGTATGACGTCTCTAAAGCGTTATTCCAGTGCAGGATGGTAGAGGGAAGCTTAGTTGGAACTCATGTGCTCAAGATGATTGGGTACATTGAGAATCTGGACAAGCTAGGTTTTCCATTGGACCAAGAGTTGGCCACCGATGTGATCTTGCAATCGTTGCCTGAGAGCTTCAGTCAATTTGTAGTAAATTACAACATGACTGACATGGAAAAGACTTTACCACAGTTGCTTGGTATGTTGAGAACATATGAAGCAAATACTAAGAAGACTAAGGCCACAAATGTCCTTATTGTGAATAAGGGCAAAGGAAGGGCCAAAGCTAAAGGCAACAAGAAAGCAAAGAAAGTCTTTGCTAAATCTAAGCCAAAGTCTTCTGCACTGAAGCCAAAGGGAGGGATAGCAAAAGAAGGGAACTGTTTCCATTGCGGTGAGACCGGTCATTGGAAAAGAAACTGCAAAGTATATCTGGAGGATCTAAAGAAAGGAAGTGTGACTTCCGCTTCAGGTATTTTTGTTATAGAAGTCAATTTATCTACTTCTTCATCATGTGTATTAGATACTGGATGTGGATCTCACATTTGTGTAAATGTGCAGGATCTCAAAAGGAGTAGGACATTGGCAAAAGGTGAACTTGATCTCCGAGTTGGAAATGGAGCAAGAGTTGCTGCATTAGCTATAGGAGATTATCATTTAGCTTTACCTTCTGGTTTATCACAGATTTTAAAAGACTGTTATTTTGTGCCTTCAATTACTAAAAACATTATTTCTATTTCTTGTTTAGACAAGTATGGTTTTTCATTTATAATAAAGGACAATTGTTGTTCTATTTATTTAAATGATATGTTTTATGCTAGTGCACAAATGGTGAATGATCTTTATGTATTAAATCTTGATATGCCTATCTATAACATAAATACTAAAAGGATTAAAAATAATGATTGTAATCCGACTTATCTCTGGCACTGTCGCTTGGGCCACATAAACGAGAACCGCATATCTAAACTTCATAAGGATGGAGTATTAGATTCATTTGATTTTGAATCATATGAAACATGCGAATCTTGTTTAATGGGCAAGATGACTAAAGCCCCTTTCAAGGTACATGTTGAAAGGGCAAATGTTTTATTGGGACTAATACATAGTGATGTATGTGGACCAATAAGTACGCAATCTAGAGGTGGTTTTCAATACTTCGTTACATTTACTGATGACCTCAGTAGATATGGGTATGTGTACCTAATGAAACATAAACATGAAACCTTTGAAAAGTTCAAAGATTTCAAGAATGAAGTACAAAACCAACTTGGCAAAAGTATCAAAATCCTTCGATCAGATCGAGGAGGTGAATACTTAAGCCAAGAGTTTCATGACTATCTAAAGGAGTGTGGGATAGTCCCACAACTCACTCCTCCGTATACTCCACAATGGAATGGTGTATCCGAGAGGAGAAATCGAACCTTGTTAGACATGGTTAGATCAATGATGAGTCATGCAGATCTTCCGATATCGTTTTGGGGACACGCTCTAGAAACAGCAATTTTCTTACTGAACCGTGTTCCATCTAAATCAGTGGAAAAGACACCATATGAGATATGGACTGGGAAGCGTCCTAGTATGTCTTTTATGAAGATTTGGGGTTGTGAGGCTTTCGTTAGACGTCATGCCACTAACAAACTTGGACCCAAATCTGATAAGTGTTTATTTGTGGGGTATCCTAAGGAAACGAAATGATACTATTTCTATTATCCCACCGAGAACAAAGTAGTTGTTGCTCGGACTGGTGTATTTCTTGAAAGAGAATTCTAGAAAAACCAGTGGGAGAAAAATAGAACTTAGTGAAGTTCAACCACAAGAAAACACTGAACCTGAAATTGAGATGGAAGCAGAGCAGACACCACAAGCTGTTGTGGAAGAAGTACCTGCTCAAGAGACACAAGCCCAGCGTAGGTCTGTAAGAGCACACCGGGAGCCAGAGAGATATGGATTTCTCGTGACTCAACAAGGTGACTTACTACTTATTGATGAGGATGAGCCGTCATCTTATCAACAAGCTATATTGGGTAATGATTCTGAGAAATGGCAATAGGCCATGAAATCTGAGATGGAATCCATGTATGCAAACCAAGTATGGACTTTGGTTGATCCACCTGAAGGGGTACGACCCATAGGGTGCAAATGGATTTTCAAGAAAAAGACCGATATGGATGGTAACGTACAAACCTATAAAGGTCGGCTGGTTGCAAAAGGATTCAAACAAATTCATGGTATTGACTATGATGAAACCTTTTCACCAGTGGCCATGGTTAAATCCATAAGGATCTTACTTGCAATAGCTGCATTTCATGATTATGAAATCTGGCAGATGGATGTCAAAACAGCTTTCCTTAATGGAAATCTGCTCGAGGATGTGTACATGACACAGCCCGAGGGTTTTGTCGATCCAAAGGATGCTGGAAAGATATGCAAGCTACAACGATCCATTTATGGATTGAAGCAAGCTTCTCGGAGTTGGAATCTTCGTTTTGATGATGCAATCAAAGAGTTTGGTTTTATCAAAAATGAAGATGAACCTTGTGTCTAAAAGAAGGTCAGTGGGAGCGTAATCATTTTCCTAGTGTTGTATGTAGATGACATACTTCTTATTGGAAATGATATCCCTGCCTTGCAATCTGTAAAGATTTGGCTAGGGAATTGCTTTTCGATGAAAGACTTAGGAGAAGCCACCTATGTATTAGGAATCAAGATCTATAGAGATAGATCGAGAAGGCTTCTTGGTCTAAGTCAAAGTACATACATAGACAAAGTGCTTAAAAGGTTTAGCATGCAAGAATCCAAGAAAGGATTCGTGCCTATGACACATGGTATTTATCTCTCGAAGGAACAGTGTCCTTCAACACCAGATGAGAGACAACGCATGAGCAAGATTCCATACGCGTCAGCTATTGGATCTATCATGTATGCCATGATATGTACTCATCCCGATGTATCGTATGCTTTGAGCATGACGAGCAGATATCAAGTTGATCCAGGTGAAGGTCACTGGATTGCTGTCAAGAACATCCTGAAGTACTTGAGAAGGACTAAGGATACATTCTTGATTTATGGAGGTGAGGAAGAGCTCAATGTAATGGGTTACACTGATGCAAGCTTCCAAACCGACAAAGATGATTTTCGATCGCAATCTGGATATGTGTATTGCCTAAATGGAGGTGCTGTGAGCTGGAAGAGTTCAAAGCAAGAAACAGTAGCCGATTCTACAACGGAAGCTGAGTATATTGCTGCCTCGGATGCAGCAAAGGATGCTGTTTGGATGAGGAAGTTCATTTCTGAACTTGGAGTGGTGCCTAGCATTAAAGATCCGATAGAACTCTATTGTGACAACAATGGAGCGATCGCATTGGCTAAGGAACCAAGATCTCACCAAAGATCCAAGCACATACTTAGGCGTTTCCATTTCATTCGAGAAATCGTTGAAAGGGGAGATGTTAAAATATGCAAAGTACCAACAGATAATAATGTATCTGACCCATTGACGAAGCCGCTGTCACAGCAGAAGCATGATCGTCATACTAGATCTCTAGGCATTAGGTATATGTCTGAGTGGTCTTAGTGCAAGTGGGAGATTTGTTGGATATGCCCTAAGACAAGTCATTAGATGATTGTTTAAGACATACAATGTTTATGGTTTTATGAATGGCAATTCATTATTATATATTATTCTTTTAACTGTGCATTGTGAATTAATATATATGTTAATGTCCTTAGAATAATATTGTATTATTCTTAAAGATATCCCTAGTCAAGTATTATCATGAATAGGGATAATGATAATACGTAGAGACTAGTATATGTTGATCGATGAATTGTTCATTGATATGAGATATCAAATCAACATATGGGTACATGTTAGAGAACGATGTACTGGACAGACCCACCATGAGAATGCAACATGGATAGTTATATGATCGTCATATGCAATTCTCATAGTGATAATAATGTATACAATCCTTACGACTTGTGATCATCAGAGATCCCAACATAAGGAGTTATGTATCTTGATATCGTCAAACGTTACCCGTAACAGGATAATCTATAAAGGCGACTATTGGATACACTACGAATTATGTAGAGGGATGTTGACTGATCGAGATAGGATTTGTCCCTCCTATATAACAGGAGATGTGTTTGGCCCTTGATCAAGTGAGAACTAAAATGCATGGCCATGCTCGAATGAGTCGATATGAGATATCGAGCTTATTCGTTTATTCTAGTTCTACTTGGGGATCAAGAAATGAAGATTGAATATACGAGTATGACTATTCCATGACTCGTGTTCAATCTAAACACAAAGGACAAAGGGATTAAGTTACATGATTAATATTATCACAAGTACTAAAGGTTATGTCGAGTCATTGACATTCTCGTAATTTGGGTAGCATCGATGTGTTGCTAGATACCGCTCGATGCTTGCGACATAAAATGAGATTTTATGTCACTGCCAACATTACGAGATCCTATCGGGTCGCACAAAAGATTAAATCGAGAAGGGAAATTAAATTCATGGGATGAATTAAATAATTAAGAGGAGTCTTAATTAATAATCATAAGGATTAATTAAATCATGGGCTTAAGCCCATGAAGCTTT
Organism: Haberlea rhodopensis; assembly: GCA_907163345.1. Classification (NCBI taxonomy): domain Eukaryota; kingdom Viridiplantae; phylum Streptophyta; class Magnoliopsida; order Lamiales; family Gesneriaceae; genus Haberlea; species Haberlea rhodopensis. Next base: position 1,039,936 of record CAJQUN010000129.1, on the reverse strand, counting down.
AAGAAAGCCTTTAATTAATCATATATAATTTGTTAACAAGTTTTTAATGAGAGGAGATACTTGAATTTCCAAGACACAAAACCTAGCAACCAAGACAAGGTGCTCTCGGCCACCTTGTTAAAGCCACACACGGCCGCCTCACTCTTTGCTTTCGGTTTCTTGATAGCCGAAGAGGGAGAGTGATAGTGTGCAAATTTGATTGTGAATCAAAGTGTGGTTTTTGGTTCCGGTTTAATAACTTGTCTAGCAACTTGTTATTAAATCGTCCCTTCATTCGATTTGATCGTGTGGATACCGTTGAGGCAAAACCAATCGAGTTTTGCTTAGTGACTCGGAGAAGGCGTAGGACGTGGTGCAGCTCCGTGGATTCTGCTTCAAACGCGCTACAAGGGTAAGACACTTGTAATTCTCTAATCCGATATGAATCCCTATGTATAGATCGCTGGTTTGTAATCCCAAAATTTTATTCCGCTGCGTTGTATGCTCATGGGGTTACTTACAGGCCCGCGGGTTGGCCCTAATTTTTTTTTTATAAAAAATGTTATTTCTTTTTTTATGCTCAATTCATAGATAAATACTCAATATCACATTGAAGCATTCGATCTACTATATATTTTTCACTTGGTCTTGTTTTAAAATTGCAACAAGTATTTCAAAATTGAGTAAAATACTGATTCACTAATCAAGTTCTTGTTGGTTCTGTTCTCTTAAAAAACAAATAGACAAAGCATAAGAAGATCACAAACACTATGATATTATAAAATTGTTGAAACAGTAAAAACTTACAACAAACAGTTTAAATAAACTGGACAGAAACTTTGTTGTTGGACGAGGCCACAGTAAACCGTGTGCCCGTAAACTCTAAATTGCCCGCCTACAACTTCTGGCCTCCTGGACAAGAGAGTTCCAAGGTACAACGTCCCAAACACCTCTGTATGGATTGAAGCAGAAACCCAGACAGACTCACTCGAACACTGAACAGTGTGTAGTACTCTCAAGATAATATGATATGATATGAAATGCAATTTCGGGATGAGATAAAGAATGAGGCTGGAGCAGCTTATATAGCTGCAACAGCAGGCCTACCAAAGGCCACAACTTAAATGACAATGCATAGTGGGTTAGATGAAAAGTCTCAACACTTAACATCAGATTCATTTCGGATTTAAGTCTCACACTTAAATCTGACATCAATTCTGCAGGTATGTGAAAAGTCTCAAACTTAATACTCAGCAGAATATGAAAAGTCAGGCAGGTGAAAAGTCATTTCAGAAATCCGTGTAGTAAAAAGATAGGACTGCCTTCGCGGCAGCGACACGCGCGGCGCGGCGAGGCGAGGCGAGGCGAGTCGTGACGTGACGTGACGTGCCGAGCGGACGGACGGACGGACGGCGCGCGAGGGGCACCCATCTTTACTACTTAACTACACTCTAATGATATGTATCTCAATATAAACAAACCATAAGTGCCTCAATTACTCAATGTGGGATTTCTTTAGCCTAATTGCCTTTCATAATTAACTTACCATAATTTTGTTCTCATTAACAAAATTAATAATAATATTGGGCTTTTAATGTTTAAAACCCATTAATTCTAACAGTTCTTTTAGTAGCAGTGTTAATATCTAGATAAAACCTAAAACAAGTTTCAGTATTCTTCTAGCATCATTTCCTGGTTCGGCAAGTTTAGTTGGAAACATTTTTTTGAACTTTCTTTAAAAAAAAAAAAATTTAAAAAATTCAATATAAAAAAAAAAATTTAAAATAAAAAAATATATTTCGGCGGGCCAGCCCGCCCCAACCCGCGGCCCGCTTCGGGTCGGGTTGGGTTGGGTTTTCCCAACCCGCGTGGAGGCGGGCCCAAACGGGTTGGGCCCGTTTGGGCCGCGGGTTGGGCGGGCGAGCCCGTTTGGGTCGGGCTGGCCCGTTCTGACAGCTCTAGTTTAAATATACATTTTACTCTCTGTGATTTATAAAATATGCAACTTACCCCATGTGATTTGAAAATAGCATTTTACCACCCTGTGATTTGTGAAAATAGACATTTTACCCCCTTGTAATTTGTGAATAGGTGTGAAATACACCATATGCATAAGGGGTACACTATCTATTTTGTAAACAACAGGGGGTAAAATGACTATTTTCACAAATCACAATGGGGTAAAATGCACATTTTCAAACAATATGGGGTAAACTGCATATTTTGTAAATCAAAAGGGGGTAAAATGCCTATTTTCAAACCAGATGAGTGTAATCTGCCAAAAACCCTTCACAAAAACATAAAGAGATAATATTGCAACGGCTCATGAGGCGGATTTGGATGGCAGTTCTGTTATCTTCCTCGTGATAGGATCTAAACGATTTGTTCTTTGATATCCCATTAGGTAGTGTTTATGGGGTAGGTCCAATCATACATGGGGTATATTTCCATCCAACATTGAAATATACTTCATATTGGATGGTTGGATCTACGCATGTTGCCTTACCATACCCATGGGATAACCAAGATCTAAACATGACGACCCAATACGTGGCAGACACTGAATGGGGACCCAATAGTTCACCAAAAAATATAAAGTGCTTAACACGCTTTTTGCATAATTTGTACTTTGGCTAACTGTAGGAGTCCACCCTTCCAGTCCTTCTAAAATATAAAATGCTTAACGACATTGCCTTAGCTTATACCGTACTCATTAATGTTACGATGTCTCAAGTTCGCGATCTCCCATCTTCTCTCGACCACTCTCCGAATGGTATAGGATTATACTAAAAAATATATATATATAATTGTCAATTACTCGGGCTCTCAATTATTTTTTGGATCAAATAAAATTTTTGTGAGATTGCTTTGCTTTTTTCATTATTTTAGTGTTTTGACAAAAAGATTATATCAATTTTTAATTATATATATACATATATATATATATATATATATATATATATATATATATATATATATATATATATATATATTGTAGTTACCTTTTAATTCAATTAATACTAAATAATATTACATAAACAAGCATCTTCTCACAATAGTGTCTCATTAATTTCCAGTTTTACGTGATAAGACTAAGAGGCAAAGGTGGGAGTTTCGAAGGGACCGCATAAGATTTGTAAATTATGAAACGACCCCACATAGATTTTCAAATATTTACATGTGGTCCCTGTATTGTACCTTTATTTATTTCTTGACTATATCATATAATAATCACATAAGATATCAAGATTTGATTCACCACTTCCATATCCAATCCTCTATCACGCTGTATGCTCACAATTCACACGTATCGGAGGGTAAAAAAATGTTGGGTTTTGTTTTTAAAATGTTTCATTTTTTTATACTAATTGTGACAACTCAGGGCTAGCCTGATGATTTGTCACCCGACTTCCCTCATGTTGACGATGGAGCGAATCCCCCTCCCCAAAAATTGTAGTTGTAATAGTGATAAAAAAAGAAAAAGAACGATACTAATTGTTATTTAATTAGATAATAATTATAATATCGAAATGTTAAATAATTAAATTCAAGATTGTGTATAAGAAAAGAGGAAGGAATTGACAATACAAATGGATATACACAAAGTGAGAGAGCAGTAATTAGTAGGGTAGATAATCACTTTTTAAAGTCATCTACATCCCAAATCAAACCTGTGATTACATATATCTACACAAGATCATGGTAGATATTTCCTTAGTCAATCCCACAATCTTAATTTCAAATTGTTGTCAATCTTTAATTGGTCTTTTAATATTATCTATTGTTGTTAAAAAATTAAAGTTCAAAACTGGCCTCATGCTAAAAACCCTAACTATTTTGGGTCGTTTGAGCTCAAACAAATATTATTTTCGTCGAATACAATCTATCTATATATTAGTTGATATACACGTTTTTTTGTTCGTATCTTGTATGTCAGTAACTTTTGTCCGCCTCAAGAAAAATTCTACATCCGCCCTATAAATGGGTGTTTGGTGAAATACATGTGGTACGCGTTAGAGATTAGGAAATGTATATTTCAATTTTCAAAGCTTGCAAATAAAAATAATTGTTCTATAGGTATTGAGTCTTTGATATCTTAGTGAGAAATATTAAATATCTGATCTCTTAGTTTTGATAATAAATCGAAGCCAATTATCCTATAAATTTGAGCTTAATCACAACATTTATATTTTAACAATACAAACATGCAATTTTCATATATCAAATGTAAATCCCAAGCTATATGTTTTTTTTCTGTCTCTGATCATATTTGTAAGATTTGACAATATCGCATATAATATTATTGGTCAAGGTCACTAGTAACTTCTGAATAGAGTTTCAAAAGTTTAGGGAAATATATGGGTCCACAAAATTGGGTTTTTAAGGTGTGAAAATTAGGACATTTCGTACCAACAAAATGTCTGAACAGAATCTAGTGTGAAAGATGTGGGAAGTTTCACGCAATCCTATCGGGTTAGGCTGATGTTATTTTTAAGGTTAATGTTTTTTATGGTACATCAATCGTATGACGAAAATATTCTCATCCAAGGTATTGTATATCCTTAAGGGCACAACCCTTAAGGGTAGCAACAAATCAAGCATCCTACCGAGGGAAAATTTGATACTGCCGTAACTCTATCCAAAAAATCAGTATCATAATTGATTTGAAAAATGTCAAATCAATGATGAGATATACTTTTAAGTGTATTGTCGTTATGAATAACATCAAGGATACACCTACCCAAAGAACTTATAAGGAATTTGAAAATATTCTCAGAGGTATCATCAAATAAATCTCTCCCCTCCCCAGTGTGAAGAGCTTATAGGGAAAGATCATTCATAGTCAGTTTTATTTTGTTTTTTCTTTTTTACATGTAAGCTCTCTGGGTAGGGGTTTCTTGAACAACATATATAAATTGAAATGTTTTTTGCTAACAATGGGGTAGTGTCAAATGTGGTAGATTCAACCATTTAATATGGGGGTATAATCCCAATGTTGGATAACAAAATACCCTATGTATGATTAGATCTACCCAACGAGACACTAACCCATAGACCATAGCGTAGCAAAGAGCAAATCTATAAATTTGGGTTAAAAATGTAGAAAAATATGATTTGTAAATGTAGAAAAATATGATTTGAAACTAGAAGAAACTAGAATTTTTTTTTTAAATTCATAATTTGGTGAAATGAGAATCAATAAGAAAATAAATAAAAGAAAGTTTTAATTAAAAAATAAAAAGAAAATCTTTTTTTTTATTTTTTTTAAACAAGAAGAAACGCTTTTAATCTGTGATTGAAGTGACGTACGAGAATAAGTAATAAACCCAATACATATGACATGATGTTCTCACACCCGGAAAATACTTAGGTGAATTTGGTGTACCAATACACATACTTATGTATGTATATATTGATATGTGAGTTGGTGTGATACACCGGGTGTACTGTATCATTTCTCCTTAGGGTTACTTGTGTATGCATATGTATGTATATGATGATATATGAGTTGATGTTTGGTAGACGATGTATCGTAGCATTTCCCCACACACCCTGATTTTACTGCACAAGTCCTACATGTAAACGCATCAATATACTCCTCACGCTCACACTCACACGCAAAAAATTTATATATTATAGCATATAATGTGATCATCTGGGCTTCCATGAAATAACCTTAAAATCACAACGAAGAAGAAATATGAAGACTCGGTTTTCTTGAATACAATTCAGAAACTGTCAAATGGAGAATTCAGAAGCTCTATTCAAAAGTGAGCAAGAAATCAAGCATCGTTTTCATGTATTGGCTGTTGATGACTGTCAGACAGATAGAAAGCTTTTGGAGAGGCTCCTCACTGTATCTTCTTACCAAGGTATGAATGAATATATGTAGTTACATAATAGGATTAATTAGTTTCTTGAATTTTCTTCATTCGGGTTCAATTCCATTTCATGTTTTGTTTAATTTGGGATTTGATATGGGTCAGCTGTAAATTGTAACAATGTTGCAGTGACATGCGTGGAATCTGGAGATAAGGCTTTGGAATATTTGGGGTTGCTCGATATTGAAGAGAATGAATATGAAACATCATCATTATCAACCACTTCTTCTAAGTCAATATCTCAGCCAGAGGTGAGAAAATTACCTTTTTTTTTTTATGTCCAAACATGGATTAATCGTTTTTTTGCTAACTTTCAATATTTAATTCTGAAAACCCAGATTAAATATACAAATATAGGGCCACTAGCTTCTAGCTCAATTGAAACCAAGAGATCTAGGATAGGCTTTTGTCTTACATATCCCATAGGGCACCACCCCATGAGGTAGTTCCCACCATACATTGGGAATATGGATTTTTCTAATGTGTGGTAGGATCTACCCCATGGGGTGGTGCCCCATAGGATAGCCAAAAATGGTCCCTAGGATAGATCTCGAGTTCGAGACTCCGAACCCCACTCCCCTTTCACCCTTGGTCTTTAGAATATTTAGTGTGACGTATGTATGGGTTTATGCTGCAATATACGTCCTTCATCCTTACTAAAATTCTCGAGTCATCTAGTGGAAGAAAAAATGTACTGTTTTATTATAAAAAAAAACCTTAACATCATTTAATTACGGGTTATCAAGTTTGGGTAGAGTTTGTTATCCTAAACCCAAAATTTTAATTTTCTATATTTTATTTATATAATTGTATTTGTGACTATTATTATTATTGCCTGTGTCGTGTAAAAAATCAATCAAGGCTGCTTTTTCTTCTTCTTGGTGAAATGAAATAAGTCGTTTACATATGGGGTCCTAACATTTAGTGTTCCCATCAAGAACGAAGTAGTAATGGGGACTTTAGAAATTAATGTCTTTATTATACACATTGACCCGATGACAATTTGTGTCTTTTCTCAATGAAAACACTATCCTATGATAGACTTCTCGTTTCACAATGACAAATCAAAGGCAGTTCCTCGGGCAATAACTGTTTATGGAATTTGTGGGCACATTTTGTTAAGATAAAATTACAAAAATCGTCCTTATTTGATCCAAATTTCACTTTTCAAATAAAGTTTGTATCCTCAAATTTCATGAATTATAGCACTTTGCACTATGTTGACCCGGTTTGATATTTCTATCAAGATTTATCACCGTATTCGTCATACATTCTCAAACTTAAAGTCTCTTTGGTTATATTTGCAATTTATTTAAAAAAAACTCAAAAGAATTTTTGGGTGTCAAATTCTTTTTTTTTTCTGAGATCAAACAACTAAATTATTTTGATACCCAAATATTTTTTTTTTTTTAATTGCAACAGTTAGCTCAAAAAGCTCTAAAGTTGAGAATGCAAGGTGATGATGGAATGCAGCGATAAATCTTCGATAAAAGTTTCAAACCGAGTCAAGATGATGCAAAGTGTTACATTTGTGAAAGTTGAGATGTAAACTATAATTTTTCAAAAAATGGTTGCGAAATAAAATTTCGACCAAACTATAGGATGTTTTTTTAAAAAAAATTTCCTTTTATTAATGTCCATTTCTCCTACTTAGAACTTAGAAGGGTTGTTTACACATATGACACTGATGAAGTATAAAAGACAAAACAACTAGTATATTAACAAATACGTAAATATTTGTAATAATTAAGTTGTAACAGATTTGGTTGAATGCAGGTGTCGAAAATTAACCTAATCATGACAGATTATAGCATGCCAGGAATTAGTGGTTACGATTTGTTGAAACGAGTGAAGGTTAGTTCGTTGTCTGAAACCAACATTGCATCAATTTGTTGGTATTTCGTTTTTTTTTTTTTGGTTTTGAAATACTGGGAATATTTTAAATTTGATATTTTTAATTAATTAATTTTTTTCACAGGATTCTTCCTGGAAAGATATACCAGTCATTGTTATGTCGTCGGAGAATGTACCTTCAAGAATTAACAAGTAAACTTTCTGTGTTTTTCAAGTACACTTAAACTCTGCGGTTTGAACAAAAAACAGTTTACTCCCATTTGTTTTCAAAATAACAGTTTAACCTACTATGGTTTCAAAATAGACAGTTTGTCCAATGTATTTGTGAGTTGGTGCAAAACACTCTCATATAAGGGTCATTGTGTTATATTTTGCAAATTATAGATGAGTAACTGTAAAATAATGTATATTGTATGGGTAATGTGGTTGATTGTTATGTGTAGATGTATGGAAGGCGGAGCAGAAGAGTTCTTGTTGAAACCAGTGACATTATCAGATTTAAGTAAACTTCATTCTCATCTCCTCAATTCCAGTACTAATCATCCTCGCAACAAAAACAAAAAAGAAGAAGATGACGAGAATGTCGCAGTTAACAAAGTTAGTTCAAACAAGAGGAAGGCAACATCACCAGAACCATCGGAGAGAAGGCCAAGAATCAAAGAATTGCATGTTTCCTCATAAACATACACGTTTCTTATCCTAACTAAAAATATTGAAATTTTATGTGCAAGTATTTAAAAAATTCAAGTTTCATCTCCTTTAATTCCATCTTGTTGCCCCTTTCCCATCTTGCCCCTCCTCCTTGAAAATCTTCTGTTCCCCCTCTGATTCGATCCTAAACATTAAAGAATTTTGCTTATATTTTGCCTTCAAAATTTGGTCGAAATTTTCTGGGTTACTTCCTACTTCATTCCCTGCTTGAAAGGAAGTGAAATATTCTCATGCGTTTTCAAAAAAAAAAAAAATTAATAGTACAAGAATAATGAATTTGACTTGGAGAAATTATTTTAAGTGCAAACTGGTTATCAGTTTTCCAGATTAAAAAAAGTAGATTTTGGGTGTTTTATTTCCTTGTTTCTGCTATTACTTCTTTAAAAATAAGCAGAAAAAGCAGAAGCTGGGAAGCAGATCATGACATGCTTTTGACCACTTTAAGTTTTTTTTGTGGCAGTTTTGTAATTAATTGAAGTTTATTAAGCTGTTTTTTTCTATTTTAACAGCAAACATTCAATGCTTTTACTTAATAACAACTTTTTCCAACTTTAAGCAAAAACAACATAAAAATACTTTGAATAAGCAATTGTAAGCACCCCTAAATCTTATGTTCCCAAATGATGTTCCGATTAAACAATTTGTATTCGGAAGAATTTCACACGTTTAATGATCTAAATGGCGTATATTTTTAATGGTTACACGTATTGGAATGTAAAATTTGGTTGCTGGACTAACCGAGGATATAGATTTAGTTGATGTTTGCAAACCATTTTTCAAAACTACGTATCTGGTTTTCGAACAAAAAAACAGATTGTGAGATTCTGCTATTACTTCTCTAAAAATAAGTAGGTAAAAGCAGAAGCAAAGATGCATATTATGAGATGTTTTTCATTGCTTATATTTGTGTAGTGACAATTTTATAATAATTTAAAATTTATTAAATTGCTTTTTATTTAATAACAGACACTCAATATTTTTGATTAAAATCAATTTTTTCCAACTTAAACAACATAAAAATACTTTGAATAAACAATTGCAAATACACTCTTAATTCAATGAATTCAGCTCGTTTATTTTGGCAATTCGTTAATCTTAAAAATATTAGTTTGATTTGTTTAGATTATTTTTTCTCAAGTCGAATAAATTTCATAAGCCGAGTTAATTCGGGAGAAAAAAATATTTTAACATAAGTCGAATGTACCAAATAAGATGCATGCCAAAGCAGCAATCACAATCATTATGTTTAAGGAAATAATTTGACTGGAGAGGCTTATCGGGGCTCCCTCCAATTTGCTTCGTACTCTGCTCGAATCTTCTGTTTCATAGCCTCTGATAACTCTTCAAATAAGTGTAAGACTCATTGAACTTATTCTTCTCCTTTGGTTAAAAATGTCGAGATTTTAGAGTCTCTTTCACGCGATTTGGTATTTAGATTCAATCTCTTGTTATTTTAAGTAACAGCAAACGAAAAGTGGACACTGGTATTCAATTTTAGACCTGCACCAGCCATAAAAAGTGACGGATTTAAGAACTTGTGTCATCATTCATGTGAAGATTTCCATGCATAAAAAAGGGAAGTAGACAGGTGAAAGTTTGAACGAGCTATTCAAAACAATACTACCTTTCCCGTCGAGTACTCAGCCGCAACAAATTTTTCTGGTTGACCTTGAGGGGGACTGTCATCCAATGAAAAGCCCTGCAAAAGAGTGAAGTTGGGTTTATAATATAGATTTAACGTATTTATGTACTAAAATCTTAACTAATCTCTCACAGTTGTATGCGTATTGGCAAACTGAAGGAAAACAAATCGATAGAGAACGGGTTGGCCAGCAATTACCAAGACTTAAGTCTTGGTCAGTAAGCAGATGATAGGAATGGAACAAGTAACATGCACATATGAGAGGTCTAAATGCAGCAGATCCGTCATCGATAGATGAAAAAAAAAAAAAAAGAAGCTAAGTTGAGCAACTATTGGGACAAGTTCTTGAAAACCAAGCTGAAAGACATTGAGGGACCCCTATTAAATAGTGATACGTTGTATTTTTTCACCCATGCTAGTTAATAATTAAATTTGGATAAACACCAAGTGATGAAAACAAAGGGAGTAAAAAATGAATATTGAAATCTGTGCCGCAAAATAACTAAGAAAATACCTCAGGTGGCTCAAATTTGGATCCAAGAGAGCTAAGCTTAGCGTGGGCTTCAGCGTAGTCCTTGAAAAATGCATCTTGATCTTCAGCATATTTCTCTGCAAATTCCTGAATACATGTAGTACCACGTAAGTTGAGGAGCATAACATACACAGAAAGCCTCTCAAGGCAAGATGCTGCTATTTTATAATGAAGGATCTTTATCTAAGTAAGCTCAGTAGGCGGAACACGTAAAAAAGCTCTTAATGCGACATTCTTCCACTATACCTTGAATGAAGGATCTTCAAAAAGAACAGCATCCGTAGGTAAAACCAACAGATTTTCATCTTTTTTTTCTTTTATATCCTACAGATATATTATCCATCAGAACTGAACAGAGTAATTTCTATCCAACAAACTAATCGGAGAACGAGAATATTAGCGCTGCACCTTGAAGTATGAATTATCAAATTTCAGCCACTGCGCTGTCCATGACTGTCCTCCAGGAGACCCAGGTCCATCTTTCTGCCATGCAAAGAAACAGATGGTCAGTAGCCCTTTCATTTGCATAAAAATGACAAATGAATTAGGTTGCACGTTGTTAGCAAAGGCTGAAGCCCGAAGCCAAAAACTGGTCCAATTACTGTAAATCAAAGTAAAAGTAACAGGGAAAATATATCATTATATTTTATAACTCATCAACTTGGCAAAACCATTTTCAAATGATTACGCCATTCCAATTAGATGATCCTCCACTCAGTATAATCAAAGGCAGCTTAATAATTAAAGCATTGAGGTTCAGAGCCATACTGTTCCTCTCAAACGTTTTTGCATGTCGAAGCAAAACAACGAAATAAAAATAAAATGCAGCATGCGATGATGATAAGCTGATATACTATCAAAAAAATGTCCTGCTCAATACCGTGTATTTTGTCTCAGGTTTTCCCCATCCACTACGCTCAGGCCTCGACCTTCCAAGAGTGTGGCCACCAGAGAGTGCAACTATTTCCTGGATAGAGAAAGCCAATCCTAAACATCGGGTTTCACTTTTGCAATCACAACAATTGTCAAATTGAAATAAAATAATAGATTACCTTATCATTAAATCCCATGCGGTAAAAAACACCACGTAAATGAGTGGCAGGAGAAGGAGGACCAGCATCTAATGAATGAAGACAGTTAGTAGCTAAATTTGAAGAAAGTAGGTACGATAATTGCAGTTCAATGTCAACTGTCAAAAATCAACAAACGTGTCATGATGTTCTAGCATATGATCTCAGAGACTACAGTATGATTTCACCTAAAAGAACTGTTAGATTTGTATCAACTTAATTCAATCCAAGTCACAAGTTGCATGCACCAGGCTGTTGAAGGTGGTTAACAGCAATTATAATTGCAGTTGAGGATGACATGCTGACTGGATGAAGGCTAGAAGGTAACCCTGTTGTACAGGTTATCAATGGTTGCATCTATAAATTAGAAAGCAGGGCACGACAGATGAGAGAGGAGTGGCATAGAAAATAAAGAGAAAGAATGTGAGGCACAAGAGTGATGCATGAGGCAGTGGTGCATTCTGAGAGTTTTTTGGTGAGGCAAAGCAGAGTGAATTCATGTGTTATCCATTGTAATACATAGAAGTGGATTAAAGGAATGAATTCATGTACCGTAAGCTTCTTATACACTCAAAGAATCAATGAAAAACTCCTCCCGTGGACGTAGGCGTTCTTAGCCGAACCACGTAATTCTTGTGTCGTTTTCTTTGTGTTTTCGTTTCTGATTTCATTGATGATTACTGCCGTATGTATGATCTTGTGTGTGCCTTCATTTATGCCTAAAATTCTGTCTATGTGCGTGGGTTTCTAATCAATTGCTCTTGCCGACATTTGTTCGAGTTCAAGTTGGTAGTGTTCTGGAAATGTTTCTGAGAACAATTGCCGTGTATGATATTGAAATCAATTGGCCGTGCAATCTGATTCTTGATCGGGAATTGCTGAAGAACAATTCATAACAAGTGGCGCCGTCCGTGGGAATCGACCACGACAAGAAATAACGATCAAGAACATCAAGAAGAGATGGCCAAAGGATTGAAAGGGAGCAGCGGTTACTGTCCAAGGAGAATAAGAGTGAACGATTTCTGAAAAAAAAGGCAGAATATAGCAACTGCTTCTTGGAGTCCTTGAAGGAATTAATCTAGAGCAGTGAGCTGTTACGGGAAGTCCAGTGGAATTCAAGTCCGTGAGAAATGAACAATGCAAGAGCAGGAGCTTTCTTGGAAATTGGAATCAAGAAATAACAGAAGCTGCTTCTTGGAGATCTTAGTCGATCGAGCGTGCAGTTCTTTGGGGGAAGAAAGAGATCGGAGCAGAGGCTCCTTTCTAGATCCTGGCGAGCATCGAGGGAATCAAGAAAGATAAAAGATCAGATTGAGTTCTTTAGTGATGTTCCAACGGTTCTTTATTCCCGATGCACAGACATGGTATTGCACGAGAGAAGAACTGAACCGTATGAACAATGCATGGAAGACAGAACTAAAACTGGTGAAACTGACGTGAAAGATGGCCGAGAGAATTTAAACCTATGAAAAGATGATTCAAGGAAGAACATGGGGATCCATATCCGGTCTTCAAAGGACTCAATAGATTGAGGAAGGGGCTGGGTATTTCTTGGGGAGTTCTTGGCATCATTGGATGATGGGAAAAGAGTTCCAAGAAGAAATGATGCTCTACAAACTATTGGAGTGGAGAAGAGGATACTTGGATCGAGGTGGAGCTTCGAGGGTGAGATTAAAGCCGGGATAGACTGCGGATTCTTGGTGAAATGAGTAGTAGGCTTCAATCTCGGATACGCCTCGTGCCATTGGTTGTTCCGGAGTTTGATCATCGAGAGGGTTGGTTGAATGTTCATTAGGGCTGAGCCTGACTTGGATGGGTATGTGATTGGATGATTGAATTAGTCGATAAGGTGGAGATTGTTAGATTTGTATCAACTTAATTCAATCCAAGTCACAAGTTGCATGCACCAGGCTGTTGAAGGTGGTTAACAGCAATTATAATTGCAGTTGAGGATGACATGCTGACTGGATGAAGGCTAGAAGGTAACCTGTTGTACAGGTTATCAATGGTTGCATCTATAAATTAGAAAGCAGGGCACGACAGATGAGAGAGGAGTGGCTAGAAAATAAAGAGAAAGAATGTGAGGCACAAGAGTGATGCATGAGGCAGTGGTGCATTCTGAGAGTTTTTTGGTGAGGCAAAGCAGAGTGAATTCATGTGTTATCCATTGTAATACATAGAAGTGGATTAAAGGAATGAATTCATGTACCGTAAGCTTCTTATACACTCAAAGAATCAATGAAAAACTCCTCCCGTGGACGTAGGCGTTCTTAGCCGAACCACGTAATTCTTGTGTCGTTTTCTTTGTGTTTTCGTTTCTGATTTCATTGATGATTACTGCCGTATGTATGATCTTGTGTGTGCCTTCATTTATGCCTAAAATTCTGTCTATGTGCGTGGGTTTCTAATCAATTGCTCTTGCCGACATTTGTTCGAGTTCAAGTTGGTAGTGTTCTGGAAATGTTTCTGAGAACAATTGCCGTGTATGATATTGAAATCAATTGGCCGTGCAATCTGATTCTTGATCGGGAATTGCTGAAGAACAATTCATAACAAGAACTACTTCAACTATGAGGTCACAAAGCCAAGGTAGTTACTATATTGTGATCTAAACCAATAATATCTAGATATCACAATAGTAAATGAAATAAAAAATGTTCAATCCAAGTAAATGTTGGCTAATGGCCCATTGCCACATGGATGCCGAAAAAGTACATAAGAAAATATTCTTTTGCATTTCAAGCATCTGTGAATCAATTTCAGCAATATTTCAAAATAGATTATTGGATCTATCTCATTAAACCAGGCAAATTTAGTGGCCACCAAAGGGCCAATCAACCATGTAACTATGGCCAACAAGTTTCGATATTATATGATATCTCAACAATTAGATGCCATCCATGATACTCTTCATTCAAGATAGTTTTCTAGCTATTGTAATGCACAACATAAAAGAGATATACAAGGGCCACAATTTTACCAGGGAGCCTCCCTTCTTCTGGGCATTGTTCAGGTCCAGTGACATCTACTCTTCCGTACTTCATGGGAATTTTGGGGCCTCCAGCATCCTTTAATTAAAAGAAGTGTCAGTACAATAGTTGCTAAATAAATTTTCTCATTCACGTAGAACCAAAATAGAGGAACAACCTCGATAGCCGTAGCACTGGCCAACTGAAATAAGTCTGCGTATGTCACGCTAGAATACTTGTCCTTGATGGGCTGAAGAAGTTTAAGAGCATTAACAAGCCCTGTACATCAACAAGCTGTTAAACACCAATATCATCGATTAAGAAAGAGTAATAATCCATTGGATTGAAATATTACCAGCATTTGAACCATGTTTCAGTTCAATTTCAAATCTTAAACTTCCATTGGCACCACCTCTTTTTGGCCACTCTTCAATATTCTTGTTATACGTACCAGATTCATGCCATGCCAGTCGAACCTGTCAAGATAAAAATAAGACGAACTCTTCCTCTTCATGTATCTCATCATTAGAATTTAAAACTGCACCATTAATTACGCTACAGGAATTCAAAATATGAAGCATTCCTTCAAAAATATATCGATAGCAATTTGACGAAAAAAATTACAGCTTAACAAATCATATACACCACTTTTCGGCTTTGTGTAACTAAGAAAAGGGCTAATGACGGATTACCCCTGTGGTTTTGAAAATAGACAGATTACCCCCTGTGGTTTGAAAATAGACATTTTACCCATCGGTAGTTTTGAAAATAGTCAGATTAAAAATAAGCATTTATCCCCTCCATGGATGCTCATTTTTGCAAACCACAAGGAGGTAAAATGCTTATTTTCAAAACCAAAAGTGGGTAAAATGTCTATTTTCAAACCAAATGGGTTAATCTCCCTATTTGTAAAACCATGGGGTAAAATGTCTATTTTCAAACCACAGGGGGTAATCTGTCTATTTTCAAACCAAAAGAGTTAATCTGTCTATTTTCAAAACCAGGGGTAATCCGCCACTAGCTCCTAAGAAAATAAATTAATTGGAGATTTTAGTTCAACTCTGTTGAAAACAAGAAGCATGTTAACAACTGGCCTTAACTGCAGTTGGAAACGGCTATAAGCAACAAATAAATAAATTAGATTGTTAGCTAACAAAAGGTGAAACATTGTAGACAAACACGATAGTTAAGAAAATGAGGATATATCTCAGGTAGAGATCATACAAAAACGTATAACGGTACAAGTATGAACAAGTCTCTAAATTTTCAACAATCCAATAAAATATTTTATCACTAAAAATTCTGCTTCAATCTTCTTCCTCTTTTACGATTTTTTAATCACTTGAAAAATTTTCCGCTTCTTGGTATTCTGCCTTCTCTTTGAGATGCAGAGCTTTTGACTCTAAATTTAATATACTACATAGAATGTTACAGATGCAACCTTGACAAATCATATTAGCATGAGTACTTTAAGCTTACTCTTGTTTGAAACTAAAGACTGAAAAGATCAGATTTGACTAATTTTACGGCAAACTTCACTTAGTCAATTCACATGATTCAATTTGATTGATTTTGTTTACTTTCCCTGATTTTCCCGATTTAAAGATGCAGATTTTTTACCCCGTTGAATTGATCACCAAAGATCGCAATGAAGGTGTTCAGTTAACATGGCAAAATTGTAGTAGTCAAGTTAATAAACAAGCCGCATTCGAGTATTCGATTATTTATTTGAGAACAACACTTCCAAACAATTACTAAAAAAAGGAAATGAAAGGTGAACTTGGTAAGTTTACCAAAATAGGATGACAGAACTTAGTCTGCAGGAGCTCCTTAATATCCTCCCGCGCACTTTTCAACTGCTCAACATCCGAGGCAAAGCATTTCGGCGGAGCAACAGTCGAATACCCAACCCTCCCATTCGATAATAGCCGCGAAGTTCTCTTCTAGCAAAAATGAAAATAACAGTATCGTGTTAACATTGATAGCTCAAATTCGTAAACTTGTTTGAAGCCCTAAATCTCAAAGCATGTTTGAGGTGAACCTGGGGAAGGAATTGGTGGGAGAGCTGCGGGAAGGATCCGAGTGACTTGAGGTAAAGAGAAGAGGAGTAAGAGAGTTTTGTAGAGGAGACGGTGGAGGAAGGAATGAGGCGCGTGGAGGCAGAGGCGGCGGTTGCAGACGTGAGAGAAGCCATGGTTGCTGATTCGGGGAAATGATGAAGTACTGATTGACTTGTGTGTCCTTATATATTGAATTTGAGAGGTGCGCGTGGAGGCCACATGCCAAATCAATCGTTCGATGGGAAATCAAAGTTGGAACAGAATATTCTTATTAAAAATTAGGCACTCTCGAGCTTCGAGCTTATATATTGAGAGTAGGTGCCCTCCACGTCATAATGTACGCTATCTAACCTCTTTGGAGAAAAAAATGTGTGTGTATCTCCCTTATACCAATTCAATATAATTTTTTTAAATAAATTATATACCATCAATTAATAATATAAGGATCACATTTAGGGGTGTTCACAGATTCGGTTAACCGATCGAACCGAAAAGTTCGGTTCGGTTTTCGGTTTTAAAAAAAAAAAGTTCGATTTTTGGTTGCAGGGTCCAGTTAACCGAAAATCGAAAACCGAAATTTAAAAAAAAAAAAATTTCTTGAAATTTTTTTTATGGTTTAAATATGTTTTTAATGGTTTCGCTCCTGATTGTATTAATAAGAACTCGTAAATTAACAACGTGTTTCAAGTATAATATAATTTATTTTGTTGTATCATTTAAACTCGATTTTTTGTATTAAATAGCTTCAAAATAATATCAGAAGTTTAAGTTGATTTTTAGCAATTAATCATATAATTTCAAAAAAAAAAAATTTGAAAAAATCGAAAAAAAAAATGAAAAATTCAAAAAAACAAAACCTATGGTTCGAACCGAACAATTTCGGTTCGATTTTCGATTTTGAAATTTCAACCGAAATTCCGGTTCGGTTCAGTTTGAACCGAATGAACACCCCTAATCAAACGTGGAGCTCATATCAGATTCATATAAGTATTTTTTCGTGCAGGGTCGTATCCTCTCCGGTTTAATTTCTTACAAATCCTTTCAGTAAATGCCAAAAAACGAAGAACAATTTGATTTGACGACTATGGTATGTAAGAATGTAAGGTTATTCCAGATTGCTCTCGTGTATTGGATTCTTTTCAAGTGTATTTTACAATTTCATATTAAATCAATCCTATATTGAATTCTATAGAATCTTTCATAAAATATGATTCTTGAATTATTATATACAGATCCCGTGTATGCCAAAATTTATGCAATACAACCATATTAGATTATTCAAGAATATATATATATATATTAGTACAATATAATAAGGAAAGAACGGTAGCTACAGTGCTCTGAGTCACGTTTAGCCATTACAATGAACAGTGTCGCGTTTATTGGGCCACGGGTCAAACTTATATTAATTTTGGGCTCTTCGGCTCTTTGGGCCAATTCCAAATTAGATTTTCGTGAGTGGGTTTTGCGTGGGAAGTCTTCCTCTTAGGGTCGTCATCTTTCTGCCGAACAAACGTTTTACCTGGCGTTTCTTTCTTCTTTCCGCTGGAGAAGTTTATTGTTTCTGGACTTGCGCCGCCTGCTGTTAGGTGATGTTGTCATGTGGATGCGACAGAAGGAAACATGACATACGCCGGCGTCTGTGGATGCATCAGAAGGAACCAGCAAAGGAGGTTTCTCGCGGACAAACAGAAACCCCGTATGATTGCATTGGATGCATCAGCTATTGCCCTGTGGTTAGTGTCTCTGGCGGGATGTCCGGTGATTCTTGTGTATGTGACGGGATGTATTTTTCTACCTATAAGTTATCTTGTTGTGTGTTCCTTTTCTTGTACGATTTCTTCTTTCGAACTTGGATGTTTATTGCTGGAGCATTTTTTAAGGTTTATTTTTCCCCCATTTTGATTTCATGCTATTTACGATTGTTCTCACATTGAATTGCCGTGGGAGTTTGTTCGGGTGGTCTGTTTGCATTGATTTTGTTGTGGTTATCGGGGTTTCTCGGTTGTCTTGCTTCATTTCTTCTTTGTTAGTGCTAATTAGCTCATTCCTTGTGTATGGATAGTCTTTACTGCAGAATGCACTCATCCCGTCGTTAAATTCTTTATATATAGGAATTCTTTCCCAGTGTAGCATAGGGAGCAAAGTTGTGAGAATAACATTTAGATTTTTTATCTTTTTCCATAAAGGTCAAAATGAGTTTCTTGGATCAATTCTAATGATCCGGCTCCTTGTGTTAGGGGCTTCATTTTGGTTGGTTATCGTTAGTTTCCGCTTACAAAATCTATTCAGTCTTCTTCATGACATGCTTTGGCATCTTCTTCTTCACTCCTCTTCATATTCACTTTGCGCACTATGGATGCACTGCCTGTAATATAGAATGGAGCCATATTGCTCAAGTAAAGGCTTTCTTTCCCATGAAGTCACCTTCTTTGCTGGTTCCTTTTATTGCTTGATGACCACTAATAGCTTCTTCATGACATACCGTGGCATCCCTAGAACAACGGTCTTAGATGCAACACTTGGTTTTCTCACCTCCTCTTCCCAATCATATTTGTTCAGAGTAAGCACTTGTGGTGCGTTAACATTTATTGGCTTTTCTGTCACCTCCTCCATTTCCCGACCATATTGGCTTTTCTGTCACCTTCCGTTTTATGAACTGTGAAGAGTTCGAAGGTTATGAATATCTCCTAACAGATGGCAGTGGTGCGTTAACATTTAGTTGTCCTTTCTCATTAGCTCCCTGAATTATGAAGCTTTGTTTACGCCACTATGAAACTAACATCGATAAAACAATAATGAAATGGGGAAAATAACATATTAATAACTACGAACTTCTAGAAATGTCTTTTTTTCATAGAATAAGCACGTAGGTTTGAATTTATTTTCATAATTATTTCGAATCTATTTGAATTACTCCACATTGGGTTATTTGATCTGTGGATCGGAAGGCTTAGCTAAACAAATGGAGTGATAGTCAAGCAAGAATTTAATTTTTTTATATATAAAATAATGGTTTAGTTTATCTTAGGAAGTAAAAATGCAATACGATAATTTTTAAAATTTAAAATGCAATATGCGGGTATGTGTGTAGAATGCAGATATTTTGATATCCGCTAATGTTTTGGTAAAATGCAGAAATTACATCTCCGGTATTTTAGTTGGATGGGCCTCATGTTCTTGATTCTTTTGGGTTCATGGGTAAATGTATACTTCTTTTTCAGTTTGAATTCGACAGTTGTCATACACATACATATTACACGCATGTCTAGAAATAAAATCTTGAATGTAAGGGGCCACAAAATATAGTGCCTAGGAAACTAAATAATTTTGAGCTGTTCAGTTTTCACAAGTTATCAGATGCTTTTTCAGGGGTCGCAAAGCCAACCAAAAGGAAGCTCGATTTTGGATTGGCAATCACGACACCAGCCGAGGACCCTACAGGCGTTGGTCCGGGGAAACCAGCGGATGTTTGTGAGATAGGTTGTCCTTTTAAACTAAAAAAAACAACCCATACAATAGCATTTCAATATGCAATTGACAAATTTATTAACTTAGGCTTGAATGTGATACACAGAGGGTGTCTCGATTCGGAGACGCCTTATCAAAATGGGGAAAAACAAGATTTGGGAAGAAAGTCTGACGTTTGAGCCAAGTGAGTGGTTGCTGCCAAATTGTCTTTATTTTAATTATAGCGACACTTCTTAGTTGGGCAAGTGGCTACAAATAACTTATGTCAACAAAACGGTCTGTTGCATAAATTACAGGTGGTGTTGTGTCATTTGAGGAATCCGAGCTGCCGTCCACCGATTTACATGACATTGGTTCTTCTGATGACGGTATGCCTCTTTTAGGTTACCACCTTTCAAATATTTGTCTTCATTTAAAATTCATACATACACAATGTTTGTCACATATTGCTTGGAAACATATTACATAGTTGTATTTGTGTATTTCTAGATCTCGTCCAGGCAAACAATGCTCGTATCCCATTAAAAAATTCACATGTTCGACCCACAACTGAAGAAAATCAATTGACCAGAGGTACTTCATTGACGATATTTCATTATAAACTACAATTTAACTTTTACAGCGATAAATAATATTTAGACCTCATATTCATGTCTATAAGATCCTTTCACATCTTTGGATTTAATAGATCGGACAAAAGTCGACATACCTCTACTCGTGAAGTCGGAAAAAGGTAATCATCATCGCTGGACAGATGAATTTAGCTTCGCAATCACCAATAATTCACCTACTTTATTCTGTGTTTCTTTGGCATGAGAAGGTATTACGATGAAAAGTGCCCCTATCTATGTAACCCACGAAATTTTTTATGCAGTTGGCAGTGCTAAGGAAAAACAAACACGAAAGAGGTTCTTGCATCGAGTCATCATTGATGACGGCGACTCAGAAGACGACCTCAAAGTTGGTGAGAACCTCAACCAAGCTGAAAGTACCATCGAAGGTTATTTCTCTCTGTTCCATCTACCAGACATCATCTTGACATTTTTATGGGGTTTTCCTATAAACGTTAAAGAATTTAATGGCTTGACCAATGCAGATGCTGCTAACGAAGTGACCAAAGCGAAAAGGTCTACAAGGGGAAGAATCATTAAAGCCAAGAAATTTGACTAGCTATGCGATGTCATCTCCTGCCATGACATACCGAACACATATTTGCTCTATAATGAACCATTATCATTTTGAAAACTCTTGAAAATGACTTTTGTTTAGTTTTGTGGTCTGTTAGAGTTAACCTTTGTTGTGCTATCGGATGTCATCTGCTACAATGATGCACTTTTTGCTAATGACTTTTGTTTTAGGATATCTTGGCCCCTGCTAGGAGCTAACAATCTGGATGCACTTGCTTGTTTGTAGTTACAGTCATTGCTATCATGCTTTAATATATGATCTATAGTTATTTTAATATTGAACTTGCATGGGCAACTTCTAGGCCATTATATTTTGGTTCAAGGCATGAAACAGTTGAAGATAGATGATACATTTGAATATACCATGAGTGAGGCGGATGTGTTGATTGAATTGTTGTCCAAGTTGGAGAAGAACCCTCATCTTCAAGCTACTTCTAAGTGAGCATACCCATTTTCGGTTTTTGTTATTGCAGTCAAGTGTGAGTTTATATTTTTGTTGTTTTACCATAGAACCTGCGAGATACTGATTTTGTAAAATATATTTCTTCGACCAGTAAATTTGTTCCTGGCACCGTGCCTTGCACGGTGCCAAGAAAAACTAGTATATATATATATGAAATGATAGTAATAGTTTGGACAAATTTCAATGAAACATCGACACCATTGTTAGACTTAATTTTTAATTGGCTATGCATGTGATGATGGTTATTGAATTCGAAAATGGTCTCCAAATTTACAAGACGTGCTTCTTTTTTTCTTTTCTTTTTTTTTTCTTTTTTTTATCGTTGAAGCACTACAAAACCACAAAAATTCTAACTTTTTTAGGTGTTTATAATAGACAAAAGAAAGAAAACGGTAGAGAATTGCATATAAAAATAATATTATAAGCAATCAGAATGGTTCTAAAAACTTCTAGGGGTCTTGGTCATAGATTCCAGAGATAATACATTAATATGTCACTTTCTGTTAATTTTCGATACAGTCTCTAAAATATTCAGTGACGTGGTTTAGTCTCGAAAATTAGAAAAATATCCATAGTTCAGTCCACAACGTTTCGCCGTGAAAACAAACAGAGATTGACTGATTTGTGAATATTTTTAAAACTTTAGGGATTAAACTGGGTCTGATTTATTCTCAATCTAGTCCCTAAAGTTTTTAACATATTCCTGATTCAGTCCCTCTTTGTTTTGCTTCTTACGGCAGACTTAACGTCAAAGACTAGACTGAGAAAATTTTCAAACTTTTAGGAATAAATCGGATCACTGAAAACTTTAGGGACTCAACCGAAAATATTTTCGAACTACATGGACGTTTTAATGTATGTCCACTAGACTCCAATAGTCTTGGTGTCAATTTGTAACTTTATACAATTCTGGCCATCCAGATTGCATCTATTCATGAAGGTTCACAACCTTACCACGTGACTTACAAACCAGATTAATGTATTCCGTTCATTTACAATCTATTAGTCCAGATTTCATCTCTTCGTGAAGGTCAATATTATACATCCTTTTAATCTAGATGAATCTATTCTGTTTATTCACAATCTAGCTGTCTATATTATTTAACTTATTTATATGAAGCGCTAGATTTTAATCTTTATAAGAAAATATCATTTTGTCGAGTTAAACAACTTCTACTACAACTATAAAGGGAGGGTGCGGCAAACTCAAACCCGAGTCTCTACACTCACAATAACGAGTGGTGCCAGATGGGCAAGAGGCCATCGGCTGCGGTTAAACAAATTTAATTCTACTTTTCCATTTGTGCACTAGTGCAAGAATCAAAGAAGGCGCCTAAGTTTGATTATTATTTTGACTCTCATTTTACAACTTGGGCAAAGATGCTTTTCACATTTCTATTTTTTTTCGTTTTTACACCCAATCCGACCAATTGATCATCGGGGGACTAGAAAGGAAATTGATGCAAAAAATCGAAGAATTTTGTGCTTTTCTATGTTATTTCATTTAAAAATTATTATACAATGTTATCTCATATCAAGTTTAAAAAGAAATATTAAATTAATAGTAATATTTAGGACACTCAAAATATGGAATTTCTTTGGTTCATCTATAAAAAAAATAAAAGGGAACATATGTTAGATTTTATCCGATCGCTGTTAAACAGTTAAAGTATGCTAAAATTAATTAATTAATTTATGTTTGTTTGAATAATGATAGAAAGTAGGCATTTTAAAATTGAGAAAAGTAATATAAAGATAATTCATGGAAATTTAATATCTAAAAAACCTAAGCAAAAAAATTTATATTTCAAAATGCCTATTTCATAAATTTTCATGTACAATAACACATTAGTTCAAAATATTCATTTACTCAAAATTACCATGGTTCATATGGTTGGGAGTGGTATACCCAACAATTTTTCTGGGCATTTATAGATATATGTGGTTATCTACTGTCTATAGATAACAAGTCTGACTCATTGACACTCACGTTGTGCATCCCCTCATGTCTATATATTGTTTACTATGGGGTTTTGTGTTGCCATCGTATAAAGAAATAAAGTTACATCTGTTAACTATAGTTTTGACCTAGTTGTAAACGTTTACTCCTAACAATATAATTCAGAAAATATAATACTAGAGATAATTTTTGTTAAGAGAAATCTATATCTGATGCTAATTATTCATCGAAAAATGGTCTAATTTTAATTTAATTTAATTTCTTTCATTTTATATTTTTGGGACGGTTAAGCATCTACCTAACGAAGTTTTCATATATATTTTTTTCTGTAGCTAAAAAATAGTTAATTGGCAATATATTTATCATATAAATGACAAAATATATTTATCACATAAATGCCAAAATAAGTTAAATGATTATGTTTTGTTATTTTCTATTTTCTGTAAAATATAATTAGCTTGATTTGTAATTGTATTAATTTGTCAATCAACGAAGGTTATCATTGTTCACACCTACCACAATTCCCTTCTTTTGCTTAACAAAATAAACTAAATATATTGTTAAAAAAAATTTAAACTGAATATATACAAATTATCATCATAATACCTTACTTAATTGATTTAAAACTTAATATAATTGTAACTATATGAAATTATTGAAAAAAATATAATTTAATTAAAGAACTATGTTAATCCAATAAAATATTTTTATTAGAATGACTCGTGTGACGGTACCCATTTTAAAAGGGAAAAAATACAACTTTGTATATCGAGGCTTGTATCTTTGCGATTTTGATCATCTATGTTGTCAAACTTTAGTCTTAATTAGCTATATTTGTTTCCTATGTAATTTTAGTCATTTTTTCATGTGGAACTGATATGATGCTGATGTGACGTTGATATGATGCTTATGTGTCTGGTCTCTCATAAAATTGCCAAAAAAAGTGAAAGATGCAATATTAAAACTCAATTTTAATCCGTATTTGTTGTTTGAACCGACATAATTCAAGAAACAAAATTTGTTAACTCAACTAATTTATTTATCTTGAGCTTCATGAGCCTGATCAGGAAGTACACAAAATTTTATAGCAAGTATAAATATGATGAATTTCTTCGTACTTCAATAACACATTAATGCCAGGAAAGACAGCAGCTTCTCTAAGAACTCATCACCAAACCAACAAAGTTGGGGTGACTTAAGGTCGAGTTCAAGTCTCAAAATAATTGGTGAGCGATTAGCATACCGAATAGTGTTGCAATTACTTTGCACGAAAACTAATCCATCATTCCCTTGAGGATTCTCTGTAACTTCATCTGGCGTACTGTCACAACATAATACAAATCAACTAAAAAACATATGATAATAAATAGAAAACAGTGGTTCTGTTAAACAAATTAGATCAATAAACAATTGCTCTTACACGAGATAATAGATGCCCTCCCCAGCCACTCAAACAGTCTGGGTCCACTGATGACGGGAGTGCCTGTGAGATGGTCTCAAACAATTCGTCTGCTTCCTGGATAAGGAGTATTAAGTTACTAATATTGGCACAGAAAACAATGGAAAAACCAAAAATAGAGAAGGTTGGCTGAATGCTATGTATCTGCCAACGTCAACTTTCACTTTCCCTAACCACATAAATTCAGACTTCAAAGGTAGAAGCAGGAAATATTAGCTACAACAAAACCCTTAGGTATCGTTTGGTTCGATAGATGTGATAGATAATAATAAAATTAAAAATATGAAATGATTGTAAAAATAGTGTGTGATAAGTAATGTGGTGTTTAGTTTGAGGATAAGATGGTTGATAATTTTATGTTTGATATAATGATCAAAATACCATTAACTTTATAATAATAATAGTATATATATAAATATAATAATATAATAATAATGACTCTTATTATTATATAATAAAATAATAATAATAATAATAACTATATTAATAAAATAGTAATAATAAAAATAAATAATATATAAAGAACAAAATAATTATAAAAATATATAATATATATATACTAATTAAAAAAAATTTATTATTAACATAATAATAATAATATATATGTGATAGTATATAATAAAATATAATATATATAATAATCAAAATACAATATAATATCTATATTCACACACAATAATAATACTAATATCTAAATAATAATGATTGTTATTATTATATAAAATAATAATAATAATAAAATAACTATATTATAAAATAGTATGTAATAAAAATAAATAATAATAATATATAATATATTTATATATAACAAAAATAATAATAAAAATATGTAATATATATATATATATATATAGTAATTATTATTAAATAATAGTAATATATATGTAAAATTATATATATAATAATCATAATACAATAGATAAAATATAAATATATGTATATATATATATTACAATGATCATATAACCTATATATGTATAAGAATAATAATAGTATATATTATAATAACATTAATAATATATATAATAATATTTATATAATCTATAATAATAATACTAATACTAATAAAGTATATAATTATGGTGTGATATTTTTTGAACAAATTTCGAATATTAGTTACTTTATTCGATTGTTACCTGTCAGCTACTCGGCCTGGCCGGACCTCGTCTTCATTTTTTTTTCACGCTCTTCCCTCGTATTCTCACTTCATAACTTGCTTGGGTTTAATATATTTCAAACCTCTACGATGGTTTTTACTTTTTATGTTTATCTCATATCTACGTTTTTTCTTTCTTTTTCTCATCTCCCTTCATATGGGTTGAATTCAAAGTTTGACAATTTTCAGCTTTCTATGCAACGCTGAAGAGCTCGATTGGATCAATTCAAAGATTGAGCTTCTAAACTTTTCAATTACTCCAATTCCAATCGAGCTCGAACAGGCTTGAAATCAAATTCACGAGCCTGTAAATTGTCTTTTTAATATTAGGCTCGATTAGATAACGATCATAAAACATGAACCACGTGAATTAAAACCCCAGAATTTACATGTATTACCAACCTCTTGCGTGCAATTTTAGACGAGGTTCATCGATGCACACAACCTTTTAAACCAATAACATTAAGACATGACATAAAAACAGTCTCCACCAGGTAACTAAACATCATCGTTGGAGAAAAGCAGAATCATGCATCAAATCTTTCGCCTTCGAGTCCTACGTTTAATCTGAAAGACGAAAAATGGAAAATGCACATCATAAACATCCATGCTAACGTAATACAGATGGGGTTGAGTACTTGAGTTCATACATTGGGAACTCTATCTATGTCTATCTGACAACACATCAGGAATTATATGGCTAAGACACGATAATATATATACGGGAAGGATTTGCAAGAGTGAGTTGTGTTTTTGTTTCAGCTAATTAAAGTAAGTTGAATAAAGAGTCGTGTGCATCATCACCACGTTGGAAACTGCATTGGTTTTGATATTTTCATCAACTTATATGTCAACAGGTGCTAGGTGAAAAATCTTCATTAATCTATTAATAAGCAATAATATTATCTGAAAAATCATAGTATAGGACTTTGCAGGAGTTCAAGTTGTACAGTAAGTATTCTATCCACTCCACGATAGATATTTTTTTCTAAAAAAAGCAGAAACAAAAACTTACCATGTTGCCATCCGTATCGACGACCTCGGATGTGGATATGTCGATTGCATCTTTACATCTCTTATCTCTTTTCACTGAAGTAAAGAAGGAGTCTGAAGAAATGAGATGTCCTAACAATCTAGAAACTCATATATAGGAAATATCAAATACATCAGCTTTCCAGTAACTACAATGAAAACAATTTAATAGACGATCAGAAACAATTAAGGGCAATATGATTACCGGCCTGGGCAGCCTTTCCAACAGAGAAGACTCTGTTTTTTGGCAAACTTTCTGTTTTGGAATCATATTCAAATGCACCAAGATTTATGCTTTGAGCATTTGCAGAAGAATCATTGCCATGGTCACTACAAATTCAATATAGAATATCTTAGTAAAGCAAAAAATGACCAATACAAAAAACATGAATTTATTCAAGAAAGTGGGTTACAAAATGGATTTCTGCATTTTCAGCTCTTTCTTCAGTCAAAAAATGAAGCAGAATGCTTATAAAAATTATCTTCTCCATGTTGTTTCCATACAGCATGAGTGATATAAACAAAAGTCTCAGACGACAAATTATCTTCTCCATGTTCTTTCCATTCCTTTCTATGTAACTCAATGCCTATTTGCACATAATCATGTTACCCGAAGGTAAAGAGTATATTATCAATCAAACAAGCACGAACAAAAGAACTGAATAAAGAAATCACCATGAATTACTGCAGTATCAAGCCTTCCAACGCGTCAAAAGGATTACAGTATGAGGATTGCCATTATCCTAAACTTCAATTACGTGTGAAAACATGAGGATCCCCACCCAAAAATTTCAAAGTTTCTTTATTTATGGCTTCTCTCTATGTTTTATTTCATATAGTCAATAAACAGAAATGCACAAAAGAAAAGACAAAACTAAGGTGCATAAGTTGGTGACAGCGACAAGATCATTTCTTTCATTTTCTTTATTCTTTTTTGTAAGCCTCACCATGCAGGTCAATTCACATGAAAGGAACAAAAATATGAATTTGAAACTCATGGAAGATAAATCAAAGGAAAAAAAAAAAAAAAACATTAAAAAGCACAATTGGGTGGTAGAACATTACCGAGAACTTGATGGGATATCATCAAAATCCTGTAGCATAATGTACAAGTTATGTTATTAGTTATCAATCGAAATGGCAAGGCGTTTAAACATGCTAACGGACGGAAAAATAATCTTAGAGAAGAAATGAGGCAGCAGCGATAAAATAAAGGAGAATAAACAATTGGAAAGCATGCTAATTATTTTAATAATCAGAAGACCGCATTTCTAATCTTTTCATTCCTTGAGTCTCCTTTCATTGACAGAACTATACAAATTCACAAGTAGACGGCCTGATAAAATTAAAATGCCAAGTTTTAGGACTCGAAAGTATTTTAGTTAGAACACAGAATGCTACTGCTACAATATTAATTCCATTAAGTATATTTAACTTCCAAACAAATATGCATGAAATGTATGGCACAATCATTCGGTAGGAATGATCATTTTTAAAAGCACCTATATATGCAATCAATTAATATGAGATCTTTGGGTGAAATGACATTTTATTCAAATTACATGGAATAAATTTGTTGAAATCAACAAATCTCATTTGAGCAATGGATAGGCTCGCATTCGATGAATAATTTACAAGCGACAAGGTTACGGCTATATTTGTTAATATTTTCCAAATATGTTTTCGTTTTCAGAAGACATTAACAAACGTATATTAGCTCCAATTTTTTTAATTGATATATATTTTCATTCCACTGTTACATTTACCAAAGCAAGCATTAACTTAATTCAATTCTTCACCACTACCAAAACCAATTCTTTAATTATATTATATTACAACCTAAAACACTATAATCTGAAATTTTAAAATATCTACTTATTAAAAATTAAATAATCTAATAAATATATGACGTGATATCCACAATATAACATATCTCTTACACTTTCCCGATTCCTACATCTAAAAATACATTTTCATGAATATTTTTTAGAAAAACAAGAAAAGAACCAAACATACAGTATTCATTTTAACATGAAATATATGAAGTTTGAGATATTATTATGAACTCAGACTGTCCTAAAAAAAATACAAACGTGATCCAAAAACTTGAGAAAAGATATATCATTTTAATTTCAACTGATAAAGTATAAACTACTCTGTGAAGGAATAGAATGCTTTGTCTACTTCATTGATTAGGGAGGAATTAATTATAATTCCTGCTAGGAACAATAAATCACACACACACAGTGGACTAAGTTAAGAGAACAAACATGTTGAGATGCTGGGATTTTCTAATGCTGAAATAACAAAGGAAATACAAGAAGAACTCAATACCCAATCTTATTCAATAGAGTAGCTCTCTTGCCCAAGCTCTTGCTTGCAAAACTCTCAATTAACTATCTGATGCCCTACCCCTTCCCCCCTCCCCTTTTATTCACTAGTTCCCTCCAATTCTATCAAGCTAACCTCCCTACCCCAAGTTTTTCTTCCCTCTCCTTTATAGGCTTTATCGATATCTGGCTTCTGCTTATGAGCTTCTGAATCTGGCCCATTACTATCCTGAATTGGGCTGGCTTCTTTTCTTCCCGTAAGAATTCCCCACTTCACAACATCCAATTTTAGAATGTCAACCACCCCACTGCCATAGCCCACCGGTAATCTAGAAACAGTCTATTGTGTAAGATGATAGGATTGGTATTAGTAAAGATAGGTATCAGCATCCGTTCTGCAGCATATACCTAATGACAAGTTTGATTACAACAAGAGTCACTTGTGATTAGAATACTTAGAGATAGCTAAACCGTACAATATCCCTTTTTATATGGTAGCCAAGACCATGCAAGGAGATAGCTCATAGCTGTCTAATTTCTTTCCTCAAAGAACGTGTCAAATTCAAGGCCCTTTACTGGTTGTCAATTTCAGGGGATAAAAGTTCAGTACAAGACTAGCAGTAAAAACAGAATTCTGAAATTCAAATCAAGTATGGATATCAGATACAATAAAAGATTAATAAGACTTGCAACCATTTCATAGACACCTCAACCAATGCATGAAAGATACCGCCATTGAATATACAACCATCGATGCACTGAGGGGGAAGGGAAGAAAAGGCCGTACTTCAATTTTAATAGCATACATGAAAAGAAAAAATATAGTTTTGAAAAAATGCCACCATTCAAGTAGTGATGACATATGAGAAATTGTAGTTCAAAAATAGAGGACCATGTTCACAATAGAAGTTACCTGGTGTTTGCTATTGATAGAATCAAAATCATCCACGACACTAGAACAATAACTGAACAAACATCAATGCAGTATTCAATGAAATGACAAAATAATGCTCTTGAACACAGAAGTAGCAGTTTCTCACCATTTTTCAGAAGGAGAACAAGCAACAAACGCTTCCCTGTTCGATTTGATAATCTATGTAATCCAGAAACAAAAAATGCCTATTACGAAAAACAAAAAAAATTGCAATATCGTTTCCATCACGAATATCACATACCTTGGAGCTACAATGATTCATGTGGTCAGTAGCTCTTGATAATTTTGATGGTTCAGCACAAATAGTACTGGTATCTTCTTCATTTTGACTAACTGTATATGGCTCCTTTTGACCAAATAATGATCTTGATGCCGCTGACCCAGAGACTGAAAGTTTTGCATCCAAATTTTTTTGAGTATCTTTAAAATGTCCATTTTCTATAGTAAGCTCATTATGCAACCCAGCAGATCCATGAAGAGAGGACATGATCTGGTTTACTTTTACCCCTGTGTCAACCTCCTGGCACGAGGTCTCAAGCAATACCTTATTTCTAGGGTGCGGTCCATCAAACTGATATTTCATTTGATTCATCACCAAATCATCCGTATTTCCAGATTTAGCATGTACTTTACTGTTTGGCCACAGATAATTCTTGTCTCTCTGTTGACCATGATGTGTGCCACTACTACCTATCTACAGAAGGAAAATAAGAATAAATTCATTAAGCATCCTAACATGAACAAATAGTAAAAGATCAAGCGCAAGCGTACCCTTGAGACCTCAGTTTTTAAGCTAGTTACTAACTTCTTAGTAAAATGCGCATCGACTCTATAACCATTTGAAGGATAAATATTAGCCTGTCCAATATAGGAGATCATCATAATGATGAAAAGGAAATTATTGCATGCATTACAAGATTAAATATAAGCACGACAACTTGCCTCTTTCACCTTAGCAGGACCACATTTATAGAGTGATGATGGAAGCAGAACAAGCCCAGGACTGTGTGTCACGGGAGCATATTTGGTATTTAGAGAATTCAAAATCGAAATCCCCACATCTGCTAAAAGATGTAGCTTCTGCAGTGTGGCAAGCAACAGGGTGATATTAAAAATATTGTCGCAAAAGGGTAAAGAAAAATGTGGTAGCAGGTGTCTAGGTGTGTCTGTGGTACTTTTACACTTGAACAAAAAGACATACATTCACAAATAGCAGAATACTTACTGGAGACATCTGACCATCAACAGCATCCTCTGCTTTTTTGATTGCATAAAAAATACTTCTTAAGAATGATGAAATATTTGAGGAATGACATGAGTTGCTGTGAACTATATTTATATTTACTATTGCCTGCAAAGTGATGAAGAGAGGACTGCCACAAGAATAGTCATAAAAATCAGGGGAAAAACGAAAGAATAATTGTTCTCGTAGATATTCCATCACCAAGCACAATATTGTTTGTGCCTGCATAGCATTGGTGTGAAATTCAGAACTAAGTAGTACCTCAGGAACCTAGCATAAATATCTTCATCTTGACAGTCAGGAGAGGGAAAATCAGTATCATGAGCAAGAACGTGGATTAAAAATACAGCTAGGTATAGAGGGTCATTAGCTGCTTCTTCCATGGTCATGGTTTCGTGTATTGGAGCTCCTTTACAATTTTTCCGAATGTATTCTTCCAAATATTTCATGGCCTAAATCCAATATATCAAAAACAATGACTACTCTACCAGGAAACTCAAAATGAAACACATTTGTATAAGTGCAGTTGAAAATATGAACCTACATCACATCGCAGATCATTTAGAGAATCCAATGCAGCAAATGAAAAGGCACATGCATATCTATTGGGCAATGCATTCTTCCTCGATAACTTGCGTAATTTGTTGATAAATGATCGACGTACACTGGGAGATTTATCCTGAAAACTCAAGAATACCAAAAATTAGTCACTGGTTATACAATCAGTAATATGTAGTACCTGATGAAATAAGGTAGAATTAACACATTCAATATGGGTTTCTAAAGTGTATTGTTTTGATCTAATAAAAGACTAAAAGCACCTCGTAACTCAGTTAAAATGGCCCCTTCACTTAAAGAAAAAACTCAGTTAAAATGGCCCCTTCACTTGGATACAGTACCCATTATACAGAGAAATGCTGCTGCATGCAACACATTCAACTGCATTTCTTGTCTAAATTGATAGGAACCAGTTTCTGAATCTGAATTTACTGATAATGCAAAGAATAATGAATCTTTCTTTCAGTTCCAAATAGAATCTAAAGAATAATGAATCTTTCTTTCAGTTCCAAATAGAATCTTTCTTTCAGTTCCGAGTACGTACTTATTGCACACACAGTAAGACATGAACAAAACATGAAAAGAGAGAACAAGTCAACCATCCCTTCTACCAAGCTTTGACCAAGCAAAATCCTATTCTCACAAACAGAAAGAAAATGAACCTCCGGCGAAGAATTGAGCAATCCGATAGATTATATCATCTGTTAATTCCCAGTATCTAACAACATGACCGACTTTTTAGGTAATATGGACTATTGAGTAAAATTCTGGCTGCAGTGCAGGCCTACTCATTCTAACTTATTATAATTACTTTTGCACTTATGTTTAAATGTTTTCATCTCAAGCTCTACCAACCTTGGAAGTTAATACCGTTGAGCGAAAAATCTGGGGAGATATATGCAATTCCCATTTCCTTGAAAGCAGAATGACGGACTTGGCTGCAGCTAATCGGATGTGGGACTCATCATATTTACTGGAAATATTTTAAAAATGATGTCATCGCATGTTATCAAACTTGGCTTCGCAGGAGGCTATACGAGATAATCATGATTTGTACAATAAGAAAAACAGAAAGGCATTGGGCGGGAAGCATGCATTTCTCAATAAAGCAACATAAATCAAGAATTAGAGAAAGGCTAATGTAGAAGAATATTAAAAAGGCGAGGATAATTGCACAAAGTCCAACTGATTATGACAAAAGAGCCAGATAAAAAAAACTCAGCAGCCCTTATGATTGGGCTGAAGGATCCAGTATCAAATTTCTACAAAAAATACACCAATTTTTCTGAAAACTAGGCCTTTGATCTTCACAGAAATTGGTCAGAAAGAAAGCAAAACATTTGGTACCCCACGTCATGTTGTTGGCCACTTCACATATTAATAAATCTGCCGACATATCAAAAGAAAAAGGGAAAAAAAAAAGAATGAATCTGCCAGTTAACTAACTTAAGAAGCTTTGGTTACACTTTTAAGAATTTCAACTCCCTAGAAGGGAAAAAATTTAGGAAACTTCATGGGTTTTAACCCAGAAATATTGACACGTGAGGAATAGAAAAACAACACAAAGTTGTCAAGGCAGAAAATACTAACACAAGGAATGTACAACTACTTTTAGATTTTTAAGATCCGTTGTGTGACTGCACCTTATCACAATTAACAGTTCTCTGAGGGGAATTGATTCATAAATTCTTACATAAGCTAATCGGCTTTTCAGTGTTTATGTGAACGTCACGCTTGCAAGACTTGCAAACTAAAGTGCTTGCTTACAATGAAAGATAGAGCAAGCAGCAAAAGAAAAAATTATGTTTACCAGTATCCTCACCATGGGATGGTACAATCAGAACATACATCCTTTATGTTAGAAAAGATATAGCAAGCAGCAAGTGAAAAATATTAAAAATTGTTTTGAGTATCCTTACCATGGGATGGTAGTATCAGAACAAACATCTTTTCGTAACATTCGATGAATGATGTCCATCAAAAAAGATATTGAACGACTTGGAGTGGTACGTTTATGTGGTAAAAAGCTCCGTACAAGTGTTTTAAGCCCAAAAACCTGTAGGGAAAAAAGTCACTGAAACCTTGCGAGATATACAATAGATAAAGATTCAGAACAAGAGAGAATATTTTACAATGCTTCTAAGACACAATAACCAAAAGTGACTGGACTTCACAGTTGACTGTCAGGTTGTCCAAAATGTCAGTCTAAGGGAGAGAAAGAACCATGGATACATCAATATCACAACTTAAGGACAAAGAAACAAGCATTCATTTGGCCATGACCTATAATCAGAGAAAGTTGCAAGCTCGAGGACACCCAGTTTATTCAAAATAAACACAAGAAAAAGATCAAAGTAATTTGACAA
Organism: Haberlea rhodopensis; assembly: GCA_907163345.1. Taxonomy (NCBI): domain Eukaryota; kingdom Viridiplantae; phylum Streptophyta; class Magnoliopsida; order Lamiales; family Gesneriaceae; genus Haberlea; species Haberlea rhodopensis. Next base: position 1,005,078 of record CAJQUN010000129.1, on the reverse strand, counting down.
CAATAAAGTTCATTGACAAGATAGATGCACTACCGAAGATGCTTAAATGTCATCATACAATACAAACAGATGATCTGACTCAAATAGAGGATAATCAGAGTTTGTATAACATCACTCTATGCATTGACAACATATTAATTCCAAATCTGTTATTTTTCAGATGTTTGATTACTTTTTGTTTTTACCATCAAAAGAAAATAAACAGGCATGGGTAGGGGGGCGGTGGCTCATCACAATGTAGTTCAACTACATATTTAGGCACAAAAAGTTGCCAACACAATCCAAAAATTGACGTGCTCACCTTCAACTTACAAACACTGCAACTTTCAGATGTTTCATGAAATAGAACAAGATCCTTCGAAGCAAGAGCCTAATCATGGAGAACCCAAGAGAAAAAGTGCATGTGTAAGGTAAAATACATGATATGACCCAGCTCTAAAGAAGTTCAATAAGAGGGGAAAAATCAAGGGAAATAGCAGATAATTACATCATTTTGTTGAAATATTTCCTCAACAATATACTGTGTAATCAATTTTTCTTGGGATTCAAATGTTGAAACAAAATGCTGACCCACACAGCCCAAGGACTGCAAAACAGTAGGAGTATTCTGTCCACTGCGCAGAGCATCCACAAGCATCTAGTTTCACAGACAGGAGAACAAAGATGAACATTGATAGACAGATATCTGACAGATTCTAAAAATCTAGAAACAATCATCCAATCAAAAGGAAAATGATATAGATTATTGACCTTGCAAAGTTCTGACAAAACAAAATCCTCAGATGTATCAGCTAAGGCAGCAATAGCAGAAACAGCAAGTTTAGACTGTGCACGTGTTGCCTCCAAACACAATTTTGCCAAGGGAGTATACATATCACTACATACATAAACATTACAAATTACTTTTTAAAAAGAAAAAACACTTGTTCAAATGGTTTAGCTATGTACGATACCATGATTCATATAACAAACTTCTGAATAGTTCATCATTTCTTTATAATTTTTACCTGTTAATATTCAATACAAATGGTTTATAAATTTACCATTATCACTCTCTTTTACTGTTTGGCAGGAGGGAACTGAGTTTTCCATAATGTTTAAAATCTCACAAGCTTAACGACACTATAGTATCAACAATGAACCAACAGGCAAAACTTTAGGGCGATTCTCATCAAAGATCTGCCTGTTGGTAGGAACACTCACGGAACAGAAGTCACAAATCAGAGACGAATGGCTAAAAGGAACAATCTAACTATCAAATGTAAAGCACTGTAGTTGTGTCTAATAAGCATAAAGTGCAATGATATGCAATAAGAAGGCTTCCAGACTCAAGACTTACAGCCGAACCAAAAACAAATTAGAGTTATTTACCCTGATTGCACTGAGAAAAATCCTAATTGTTAAAGTTTCCTTATCACAGTGAATGAAGCTTAGCTTCCTTATCTTATGTACCCACATGCATCATAACTCATTTTTCAGTATCAACTCTACTTTAGCTTTAGTCCTAGCTGCATTTCCAGTCAAATGCCATACTCTAGAACGAAAAAAAAAAAGAAAAAAAGGTGAGTTCTATGGCAATTTTCTCAAAACAATGACTTCAAAACAATGACAGGAAAAAAAAACAATGACAGGAAACTAGGGGCATATTTTCAACAATCAAATAATTTCTCAAAAAAGTACACCCCTGAAGGAGAAAAGGAAAGGGATTTCCGAGCAGTACCATCAAAATTATTTGATTGCGGCAAAGAATTCATACAAATAAAATTGTAAGAAAATATTACCACATGCAACACTTTCCTCAAGAATACAACAACCACCACTAAGTCTTTAATCCCAATGGAATGGGGTAGGCTACAACAACTACTTTCACAAGAATCAAACCCAAAAAACAGGAGAGCACTATAGCCAATTGACTAGAAGTATTACCTGAGTTTAAAAGACAACTGTGAGCCCTCTTTGGCGAATACCTCAATCAGCTGTTCATTAAAAGGAATAACCTTTTCTGATAACAAAAGCTGAAACTGCTTCTCTGAACCTCTAAGAAGGGAGGGAAAGACACCGACGATCATCTAGATAAGGGATAAATTGAGAATTCCCTTATAGAAAAATTTATGAATGAAAGGGTAAACACAGAAGGACGATGGGTTTTCAATCACTTCAGTATACTAATACACACACACAAATAAGCAAGGAAAAAAATTTCAAGAAAGTTAAACTGTAAGGTAACATTGCTTACCAAAAGAAGTTGCACAGAATAATCCCTCAGGCGATTATGTTCAACTTCATCAATGGAAAGACAATCTAAAATGTATTGAACGTGCTTTGAGTTGAAAATATTGAAAGAGGCCTTCGTGGAGAGTAAATGAAAAAAATCAGAAGATAGATTTTGATTGCCAAGTTCTCTGAGAAATACATCCTAGAAAAGGAAATTATGACAAATTAGAATCATAGAAAAAGTAAGAAACACTACATAATAGCACATGAACTCGAAGGAAAATGTGAAATGGTTTGACACAAGAAAAGATTAGAATGATACTTCATGTTTTAGTTATATATATATATATATAAAACACTAGTCATATTTATTCTAAAAGATCTACTTGCAAGTGATGGGATGATTTTTTGCAAATAGCAGAGCAAGTTATTTGACTTGCACATGACATTTCAAAGTATAAATGAACTAGATAAGTCTTGGTAAGGGGTATTAAACCTTTCATGGTACACAAATCATAACTACATAAACATTCTTTCAGTTGGTGAGCTCCATTGATAAAAAAATAAAAATAAGAAAATATAGAAATAGTCTAAAAAATATTTACAAATAATAGGTATAGTCAAATTATTGTCATAACAACTGGCGGAAGTGCCATCCTTGCCAAAAAAAACAATTTGGTTTTTTACCCTTAAAAAAAATATTTTTTAAAATTGCATTTTACCCTCCAAAAATTATATTTTGCCTCACAAAAATTACACTTTAACCCCCCTAAATTATATTTTGACCCCGTAAAATTTTTGTTCACCTCCAACTTTCAGTTTGATATTTTTTGCCCCTGGGTAAAACCACTGCGTCCGCCCCTGGTCAAAACAAATGAAGACAAGCACTCATGAGCTCACATGTTTTCTAATCATTTTCTTCTCTGGATAGTTGTAGCCCTTCAGAGAATAAGAATTCATAACCACATGACACAACAAATGTAACTTCCATCAAATTTAGACTGAAAATCGGTCTGAATTACTTCCCACTAATGGAAGGTTGTACCTCCAAACAATTTTAGGGCGACAATCGACCTAAATTATTGTAATATTAATCATAAGTAATTTCATATTTACAAACTGATTTCAAATTCTTCTCAATGTTGTAATTTAAATTCGTGGAGAATAAATCAAGGCTCTGCAATAAGTTTTTAAACTGCATAACCTCTCTGTACATCCTAATAGAACTTCTTTATCCACTTCATTTAGTTAATTCCAGCAACCAACATCAATCGTCTATTTTAAAAATCTCAAATGTAGATTATCCTCCAAATCAATGGGATTGGAGACGAGATCTATTTGATTGGGAGGATTCTTTATTGCTTGCTCTTTTATCTTGTTTGGACAGGTTGCAGCCACAATCGGAGGGAGAAGACTTCTGGACTTGGACAGTGGACGAGTCTAAAATGTACATGGTGCGATCGGCTTATGCACGCATTCAAGATGAATTAGGAGCGGAAGGGAACACGGCGACGATTTACAAGTCAATATGGAGGACGTGTGCACCAACAAAAGTGTCGGTGTTCACATGGAGGGTCATCAGAGACAGGATTCCGACTATAACGAATCTCCGTCGAAGAAATATTATTGCTGGTTCGGATTCGGAAGAATGTGTTCTTTGTAAAGAAACTCAAGAGACCACACAACATGTGTTGTTCACTTGTCCGGAATCTTATAAGTTGTGGATGAAATGCTATCAATGGCTGGGAATCTCAACAGTTCTCTCGGCGGAACCCGTGGACCGTTTATTGCAACACAAGGGACTGTGGAAGCATGCTAAGGGACAGAAGGAGTGGATGACTATTTGGGAAGCAATCATTTGGACCATTTGGCTGCTGCGCAATAATCTTATTTTCAGAGGAGCTGACGATACCAAGGGAGATCTGCTAGAATTAATCATTTTTAGATCATGGTTTTGGATTAGTAATAGAGGACATCATAGATTGGGGAACTCGTTTTGGGATTGGCGGCATGAGCCTATAATTTGTTTATTAGCTCTTCGTAGTTCTGGTCAAGGATAGGCTTCGTACGAGTTTCATTGTGGTTATGTTTTTAGTTGTTTTGTATGACTTTTTTAGTACCTCTGGTACTTATTTATATTTTATTACGGTTTGCCTGAAAACCCAAAGCAGCCTTTAATTTCCAAATTCATACAATTATGGTGCTTCGTTTTCAGTTATTTTTAACATCTCCATGTAATTGTCATCATTAATTGCATTTAAGTGTGATGAAATCTTGGACTTTAACATCAAAATTGTAGGAATTATGTCAAATAATCAAACAAATTTCAGCCATCATTCATGGAATTAAGGTGAATGTTGAAATCTTGGACCACTCAATATGTGACCAATCTTTGATCATCTCATATATTCATATTTAGAATAATGCAAAACCATTCTTTTCCCTCTGTCTTAAGAAAAACATACCCTTCTCCAAAAACACCTGAAGCTCTTCTGTTTCTTCTTTTCTCATGATCTTACCCCATTCATATTAAAAAGTGAAGATAATAACTAGAACCAATATACAAGAGAAGATACAACAGGACAAAAAAGACACAAAATTGATTGGATAAACCGTATATTTAACATGAAAAGCTTAAGAATAGAATAGATGTGGTTGAAATTCTGAACTCACCATGGTGGTCTGACAATTGTGCGCAGTTCCCTTTCTAAAAAACTGCCGCAACCCAATAAGTGTTCCTTTATCATTCAATTCATTAAAGTAATCTTTTGCTTTGGCGGGATCAGAGAAGCATGTAGACATTTTCAATACCAATGCCTCAATTTTTCTTTCTGCGTCTTCAGAACCATTACCCTGCAAGGTGACAACCAAGTGAACCATGAAGTAAAACAGAATGATATGCATCACACAATTATATGTCTAACCTGTTACAATGGGCCACATACGCACTTTGTCACTTTTATACGACACATAAGGGGAAGGAAATTTCCATTTGGAACATAGTAATCAACAACTGAATACCACATTGCACAAAAGTCTAGGGGAATTAGGAGACTTGGAGAAACGAAAAAACAGTTTGTGGTTGCATGAAGTAATTTCGCCACCGAGCATAGAGCCATAGCCAAAGGGGATGTTAACTCATTTGGATACAATGACTGCAAACTTGATAACTATGGACATGTTTAGCAACAATGGGTTAGCTATCAATATAATTATAATCAAATTCAGCACGACCGCATGAAGCACATGAAGATGACAGAAAATGGAATTATTGCACTCTACTGTACTCCTATGTAATCGCAGGAGGCCGACATTCTTACCATGGCTCTATCAAAAACGGACTTTGATCTATGCATTGCAAGCTATGAATTACCAGCTTGAGGGACGGCAATGGAATTCAAAATAAAAGAGGCACCAAGTGTGGAATAATTAGTTAATGATACAAGCGTTAGTTATCTTTTGTAATATTTGTCTGGCAAGTAGTGAGGGATACATTCCCTTCCTCAATTCATCTGATTTTAGTTTCTTCAAGTATAGAATTGGTTGTTTGTATCTGCCTATGAAGGCCACATAACTCTGATCTTCAAGTAAGTGCAAAACATAATTCTTTTTCTTTCCATTGTAGAAGGCGAACAAGCTCTTGAGAAGGCGGAGGGGGTGAATGGATGAGCTACACATCAACCTTGAGTCATTTTTAAATGACCTCATACACAAACGTGAGTCTTCCATTATGAGCAAACTAAACCATGAAGATTTCAAGTCAAGGCTTCAGTTACAAAATCTGACCGCTATGATATGGCAAACAACAAAAGAACATGACCATTCATTCTTTAAAAAAATTATTAGGTTCACAAATCAAAAAATAAATAAATGTAATCTTTGACTATGGTTTGCAATAGATTCAGAATAAAATAGAAGAGTGAGGAGAAAATACAGGAAATACAAACAAAACCTGAGCATGATTATTTATTTGAAAGCGAAGCCATTTTCCCTAGAAACTTCTGTAGAGGATTTTGGAAATGCATGTCAAATCCACTGAAAATGGGCCAACCCAAGTATTCTCCGATGTTGATCAATGAGTATTATATCGTATATCCAACGAGTCAAGAAAAAATACATTATCCCTAAAACAATATGCTATACCTCTGTTCTAGTCCACAGATCCAAGTAATCCTGCAGCCAGTCTTGTAGCCTTAAAGAGTAAATAACAACTTTTAATTGAACATGTCACTAAAGTTTGAAGTAAAATGAAACAACGATTCAAAAGAAAAACTAAACCTTCGTTTTTGCGATAGAATGATTTTCAATGCTTTAACATGAGGAGGCTTGAAGAGTGAGAACATAAATATCCAATGCTTTGTTCTTTCCTCGGTTGAAAGGGAAGTGGGAAACAGATCAGCTAGGACTAGTTCAAGGCTTTGAGGCCTGGGATGTAAAACAAATCGTAGTATTGCACTTTACTGATAATGATCAAAGTATTTACAGATTCATCGTCAATATAAGTAGGTATACCTGAACTCTGGACAATCTTTTTCAAAACAAAGCATCAAAACTTTGCAAGGGATCTGTTCAATAAGTTCATTGAGAAAGGTAGTCCCTGCCACACACCTCGTGCAATACTCCCGGTATAGTTCTAACAACTTTTGTAATGCTGTATTTCTGACTGATACCTAAAGCATGGAAATAAAATTAAGCAGAAGGCAGAGAAGGTTAGCGAACTGAATCATTAGAAACCCTTAAAGCCAATGCAACCTTCTTATCTCGAAGTCTTTCGGATGCTCCATTTATTAAATCTGAGGACACCAAATTTAGGTCAATCTTAGCTAGATCACACATTACTTTTACTGCTTCTGATCTCACTTTCTCATCTTGATCTAACAGCCGACCATGAATGGCAGCTTCCCAGCCAACAAAAAGTTAAAATGATTTAAAAAATTAGCACTTGGAAAGTTAAGCAAAACCATGCTGCAATGCACAGGTATTACTGAAGTTCTGACAGCTTACAGAGAACTTCAAGAGATTCCCTCCCTGGTGGATTGGTCAGGCAAAGAGATTTTACACATGAAATAGCTGTAAGTCTCACTTCAGCTGATTTGTCAGATAATCTATTCAACAGCTCCATGAAAACAAAGCGATATTCCCTAGCAACATGGTTCCCAGGCACCGATAGGAGCTTTCCGATCAAATTAAGAGCTTTAATTCTGACATCAACCTGATCAGTCTGCAAGTTTCTTTTATTTTTAAGATATCAAATGCATCAAAACCAAAATCTACAGCATAGTATCAAAGGTAAAATACGATATATAAAAATTGCTCTTGCTCGTAAATATCATTAGATTTTCATATATAAGTTTCAAAAGCAAGGCCAAGACTCACAAATATAGTTGAGTTGGCGATCTCATAAGAATATAATGATTTCGGAACAGATGAATTGTGAAGGGATTACAAACCAGTAATTCATGGGTCAAATTAGGAATGACAGGCAGAAGCATTTGAGGAGCAATTTGGAATATTTCAAATATAATTTCATGGTAAAATTCTTTAGCCACACTCCCAGCTGCATCTCTATTCAATATACATGAAGTCAGGAACTGGGATATATAGCACTCCAGCTTTCCATCACAATTTTTCAAAACAGAAAGGGCCAACGCAAACGAAGCAGAAGCTACACCCTAAAAAGCACAAGAGCAAGGGAAAACTTAGAAGTATGCGAAACTGAATTCTCAAATGGAACAGAAAAGCCTAAAGCATGGAGCAAATGTGCAACAACAACAGAGTAAGCATTTTCTGTCAAACAGCAGAGAGAAAATTATTTGTCCGTCTTTGAGTTGAAAATAGCCATGTGTATATCATACTATCATTGTTGAAAGAAGGTATGATATATAGAACCATTTAACATCTACCTTCCCCTCCTTAATGATATGCTGCAAAATCACATCTAAGAGTGCCTGGGATACATTAGCTTCAAAATTAAGAGGATCTGAATGTGTCTCCTTCACTTTCTCCTCCAATATGTGTTTAATTATAGATGACATTGAATTGATCAAACTTTGAGGATGATTGTCCCTGGAAGAAAAAATTTTAAGTTAACAAAAACCTTTTCATGTACTTGATTTCAGGATCCTGCTGATGTACCAAATATGGAATCATGACAACAAACACAAAGCCACACACCTATGTGTAATATAAAAGATAGTGGAAAGAGAAGCTACAACATAAAGAAAATATGTGATTGGGTTCATACGGTTGATATCCACGATTCCACGTCACTTTCTATCTGATATCTTGATATACTGGCTGACTAAAATATCTTAGGTTATCAAAAAGATGGATGAAATCCTTCAAAATTATCACAATATATCAGATCATAGATTTATCAAAACCTTGATTAGCAATCCCCGGATATTTCAAGGACAGACATGATGTACCTTTTATTCGATGTGTTCATATATTCAAGGTGATAACTCTTTGTTGGATACTTTATTACTATCCATTAATTAGATTAATACTTATGACTATCGATTAGTTAGATTACCACACCATTTTAACAATTATGGTAGGGCAAAGGCTGGAAAATCCCACCCTGATTCTACTTGGTAATAATGGTATGAAAGTAATCATTCCTACAATTTGGACAGAACATGAATCTTTTCGATAGGATCAGCAATTGATAGAAAGAAAAAGCAGTATGGTACAATCTAGAGAGTCGGAGATAGAAAGAAAAGTATGTCGTTGCAACTACACGAGTACAAAATTAAAAATTTAATCACAGTAACATTAAACAGAAGGGGCAAATGCACAAAAGAAATTATTGCGTAAACAATGGACAGGTCAGATAAGCATGAAAATCAAGTGGCTAGAATAAAGCTTTGTTCTTCATGTAATATATCAATCAAAATATTCAGCAAAGAATCAAAGGGAAATATTAACCCTCATTGAAAAAATTAAAACTGGGTACGGATTTACTGTTATAATTTTTTTCATGCTTTTATATAATGTCAAGAGAATGTTATTCCTGGCAAAAGTTTACCTAACATTTTCCCTTTCATCTAAAACAAAGAGTCCCTAAACCTTGAAATTGTAGCGTTAGAAAATATCTTCGGGATATGATTTGACATATCCCGAAGATAAAACCTGAAGTCTACTAACACGGCACCTGCATTCACTGGATTATTTCATCTAATAATCAAACTTGCCTTGCGTCATTCTTCGAAATAAAAATGATATAATTGCTATTAAAAAAAGCTAGTTTTTTAACCTTTGCACCCCCTGGCAAACGATATTTACTATATGATACACTATTTAAAACAAGGGCAAGTGGTAAATGTATATTCGCAACCAAGGAAAACCAGAGAAAAAAAAAAGATATGAAGAAGCAAACATTGCGAAAAAGGTACACCGAGAGATAAAGAAAAGCAAAGAATGACAAACAAACCTCACAACATTAAAGAAACTTTTGAATAGCTTTAAAACTAAATCTTCACATCCAGTGTCTAGCATCAGCACAAAAAACTGCAATTTGGCAACTGTCTCCAGCAGTTTCACCCTCCTAGAGAAATATGGGCTTGAAATATCGCCAAGCTCGGCAAACAAACTTAAAAAAAGTGTAAATATGTCCTGAAAAAGGCCAAGAACAAAATGAACGTGCCAAAATGAATATTACTCCCTCGAAAAACAGTTTATCATGAATAACACTGAATGAATTCCTTACCCTAAAAACCTCATCACTAAATTCAGGATTTGGCGCAATGATCCTTAGAACTTCACATATACAGATGCCAACGAGCAGCCTAACATCTTTATCTTTATGGTGAAGTAGGCCATGCCCAACAAGAGAATCACTCAATGGCTTCACTACTGATTTTAGTGATTCTGCCTGTTTTAATTCAGGAAAGGCACTAGTAGCTTGCTGCGAGTAAAATATCTCAAGTTAACAGCCTACAGTGAAAAAATTGGCGTGTTTCACATAAATACGTAACAGCTTTCAGCAAGTACAAACTAAATAATTTAGAGGCAAACTGCCGGTGAGGTTGAGAGCCTTATTTCTGCCAAGAACATGTCTCTGTTAATTTAGTTTAGTCAAATCCAGAAGAAAATCAACACCAACAATTTGAGAGCAATATTAAGCAAATAAAGAACTAAAGATATTAGAATTGATTGTTTCTACTTTGAGTAATTTGACGAGGGAATCTTTGGTGGGGCAAGTCTTCGAGGCGGCGAGTTGTTTGCCTATCTTTGCTATCAGCTTACGCGCCTCATTATCCTTCTTCTCGGCTTCGTTCGCCATTTTTAGTGCGTGTGTTTTGTGTGATTCAGTATTTGGTGCGGTTTTTCTTTGTTTTTGAGATGGGAAGATCCCGCCAGTGAAGATTGAAACGCAGCCCAGGCAGAAACCGCGTGGCGGGTAGATGAAATTTTCGATACAGTTTTTATAATTATTACCAAATAATATAAAAACAGGTATTGTGATTTAAAAATAAACAATTTACCTATATAATTTAAAAATACATAGTGTTGGTTTGAAAATAAATGAATTGCTAGACATTTTACTCCCAGTAATTTATGAATAATGTGCAAAACGCTCTCTCCGTATATGCTATGTTTTACAAAGCATAGAGGTTAAAGCACTTATGTTGATAACAGATTGGCTAAATTGCATATTTACAAATCACATGTATTAAAGTGCTTATTAGGAATACCACATAGAGTAAAATGTTTTTTTATAAATCACATTGGATAAAATGTCTATTATCGATACCAATATGATGAATTGTCACCACCACTTGTAAATATGATATATTATTTGCATAATGTAGTAAGAGATTGTTTGGTATTATTAATGGATGAGATAACTGGTGGATGATTAGTTAAAAATTATGGTTCATATCACGTTTATGAATGTACTAAATGGTGCCTAAAAGTATGTGCAATGATAACATATAGATAGTTCAAACCTGTAATAAAAGTTTGTAACCCATCAAAAAAAAATTAACGTATGAATAATGAATATTATCAAATTTCGAAATTGTGAAATCTTCACTTATTTTCAGTATAGGTATAAAATAATTTAATAATTTGAAAACTTAACAGTTTTTTTATATTAAATATGAGAGTTTGAAAATTCAACAAATAAAAACTACAATATTTATCAGATAACCTCTTTTATATAACAAAACAAGGGCCCCTATTTATTGAATATTAAAATAGACATTATATATCTATCTAGTTCAATTTGCTGGATGATGCAATTCTATGCAATATATATATAAATGATAACCACTTTTAGTCTAGTATTATATTCAAAAATTAATTGGAAGAGACTTAAAATGTGAAATAAATTTGTAATTATAGTATATTAAAAAACTAGAAAAAAAACTTATAATTAAAAAAATAAAATCTTGATGAAAAAGACCAAATCAATCTAAAAGTCATGACAAATAATTTTTCAAATACTACAATATCTTATTCTATACAAAAAATTATTACATAAAAGTCAAAAACAAAAAAAATTAACGGAATGAAGTAAATATCAACTCAGTTTCATACTTTTGTTCGAAAAAAGATACATATTTTTCACTTTTAATAGCTCATACATGATAATAATAACAAAATTAAAAATAATAAAAATAATGGCAATAATGTTATATTTTAAAAACAAGGGCCAATATTTCCTCAATTTGTGGCGGGATTTTGTTGTACCTGTTTGTCATATTAATATAATTTCAGTTTCATAAAATAAAAATAAATAAAAAAAGAACCTCGGACCCCGAAGGGTCGGGGTCATGGACATTGTTTTGTTATAAAACTTTAAATTTTATTTTATATGATATTTTGCTAAATTTAATTACTGTTGGAAATTTTGAATAAAATTAAAAAAGATGTGTGATCGATCGCGTGAGGCAGTAACTTCCTCTTGTTGGAAAAGGGGTGCGATCGATCGCGCTCTACGGTCTTGCGCAGGATTGTGTCTTTTTGGACATATTTCTTGGTATACTATAAATATAACATCCCTCACTTGAATTGATTAGGGAATTTCAAAATTCACACCATATTTGAAGATCAAAATTTGAGTAATTTTGTGGGTCTTCATCCTTGTTTATATTGAGTTCTTTTAAACCTTTATGGTTTAATCGATTTGTGATTTGGAGTGCTCCTATCACAAATCATAGATGTTGTATCTTTGGGAGACAAATTGCCAATTGAACTGTTAGCACCGTAGTGTGGCAATATTGTCTTAAGGACAAAGATTTCAAATCTCGCCTTGCCATTCCTACTACAAAGCCATTGTTGTTATTGTTTGCTACCTTCCTAAATACACACCCGTAAATTTTGTACAACAATCTTAAGACAATATCAGCAAAAATGGCTTCTTCGAGTGCAACAACGACTCCCCTTCATCATTGTGAAAGACCAGAGAAGTTCAATGGAAACGACTTCAAGCGTTGGCAACAAAAGATATTGTTTTATTTGACAACCTTAGGGTTGGCAATGTTTCTCAATGAGGATGCTCCTACCGTCATGGATAGTGAAAACCGACAACCAAAAGAGGGTTGCGGTTGATGCGTGGAATCAAAGCGATTTTCTATGCAAGAATTATATTCTCAATGGACTAGAAAACACACTGTACAATGTGTATTGTCTAGTGAAGACGGCCAAGAAATTGTGGCAATCCTTTGAGAAAAAGTATAGATCCGAGGATGCCGGCATGGAGAAATTCATCGTTGGGCGATCCCTGGATTTCAAAATGGTTGACACAAAGCCGGTGATAGCACAAGTGCAAGATTTGCAAGTAATCATGCACGAAATTCATGCGGATGGAATGATATGATTCTTGAGGACCTTGTGGTTCGCTTAAGAATCAAAGAGGACAACATAATTTCCGAAATTAAGGAAAATTGGCACCAACATGAAGCACGGGTAAACTTAGTGGAAAAACCAGACGGAACAAAGCGTAAGTTTGACGGCATGGCCTCCAAATCTGGAAAGGTGAAGAAGTTAAAAGGCAAGTGCTACAAATATGAAAAAACAAATCACATGGCGAAGGATTATCGCAATAAAGACGATCGTAGGAAAACTATGGATCAAGTAAATGTGACCGAAGAAATAATTTCTCTCAAATTATTGGGATGATCTAGCGCTTACCGCTTAATTCGATTGTGTATCTTTGAAAGTTTTAACTCCAAGAATGGAGTGATTCTAAATAAATGTAATGACGCTGAAAGCAATAAAATTTATGTTATTACTTCTTCTATTGAATCTTATGGAATGTGACATGATTGTTACAATCATTTTAACCATGATTCACTGCGAAAATTGTAATACTAAATATATTGCTTGTGTGGGACTAAGTTAACAAAATCGTCATTCATTTGTTAGAAGAAACATAATGTCTCTAGAGTTAATTCACAATTATGTTTGTAATGAAAAGATTGTGCAAACTATATATGTATGAAAAATAATTTGTTACTTTATCAACACTTGCACATTATATTGTTGTGGCGTATTTCTTACGAAGCAAACCGAGGCCGTTGAGGTGTCAAATACATTAAGAATGATATTGCAATCAAATCTAGCAAATGAGGTTTGTTATGGGAAATTGTGAGTAGATTATATTTGTGTTGTCTAAGAATTTGACGCTTAAGATTGAATTTGCAATACAATAAAATCTTGAATTAGAGTTTCTAAGCTTTGTACGCTTAAAACATTAAATTGCAAGATATAAAATATTGGATTCAAGTTTTATAAGTTACTGCGCTTGAATTGCAAATTGTGAACCGAGTTTGAGAATATTATCCAAGTTTCAACTTTTGTAAGCAAGTACGCTTAAATCCGAAATTTTAAGAAATAAATATTGAATTTGGATTTGTAAGACGATAACGCTTAGAACTTGAAACACGAAAGTTTGAACGCCAGTGCAATTCGTGAATATCCCCAAGTTGTGCGGGGGGGGTCAATTCTATGAGTCGATCACATTCTAAGTGTCATATGTAGGTAATGATGAAAAACATTGTGATTAAAGGAAAATAGAGTTTTCTACAATATTTGAAACGTTGGGGTGCTTGGCTAAACCAGAAATATGAATGTCAAAGTAAAGTTATAAAAAACGTCAAATAAATGACATGAAGAGTTTGATAAATCATGTTGTTAAATAGATTAACGAGTGTGACAAATGTGTACACATCTAACCATATGTATGCTTGTGTATTGATGATATGCTCATTGGGGAAGCAATTTAGAAATCATCAAGTAACAAAGAAAAAGAAATGTTGACGAGACATTTTTTGACATGTATGCATCAAGAACAATACTTGAAATTAAAGTTTCCAATATATTTGAAGAATGAAAAACTCAATAATTAATTCAAGTTTCAAATTTTAAGCTTTGCGCTTAAATTTCAATTTGCAAGAAATAGAATCTTGAACTTGTAATTTTTAAGAATCTATGACCTTAAAAAGTTGAATTGTGAATTAAAGTTGAGTATCTCCTCTGGTCTCGAATTTTGTAAGAAATAACGCTTAAAATTCGATGATAGAAATATCCTAAAGGGGTAAAATGATGTGAAGGAGGTAATGTGATTACCAAAAACTGAAGATATACTATTGTGAAAAATTCTCTATGCAAAACATATAAAGCTTGTTCGGTCGAGTGACTTTATAAGTTGTTAGAGAAAAATCATGTGCATGCAGCTAAAATGTGTTGCGCTAAATGCTACATGACAAAATGATCTCTAGTGGCATAATCTTGAGAGATTACGTGAAACCGCGAATCCGCATATGAAATGGTTAATCGAGAAAATCATATGAGAGTTTATCAGGGGAATGTGGTTAAAACCCTATAATCAAAATCTCATAGTGGATACCCAAAATTGTTGAGTGGAGATCCTAAGATCTAGGTTCAAAAGGAACAACTAAATTATGAGATTGTATAAACACCTTAGAGATCACTCTCCAACCCATTCCTAGGATAAGTGGTGTGGCCTGCAAAATGGATACGAGGATAGACAAAATGCCTTTAATGAATTCTAAGACATATAATAATATGTTGGAGTATAGCGGGATAATCTTCTAGGAGATCACCTACGTGAGTGCGAAGTGTGACAACTTCAAAGATGGAAAGCACTTATGAAATCAAGCGCGGACCAATACCGGCATTGACACAACCGTAAGAAACCAATACGAATGTTAGAATTATTATGGCGTTGGTTCAATTGTGTATGTTTACACCAACGATTAAATAGTTCAAAACTTTAAATTCACTATCAAGTCAAGTAAATCCAATTGAATACTAACATGGAAGATTCAAAGCCACAAGTTATATCTGCAGATGCCATAATAGTTCGTTAAAAGCATTCAATTGCATACGTGCGTTAATTTAATTCATATGGGGGATTGTTGAAAATTTTGAATAAAATTAAAAAAGACGTGTGATCGACCGCGACCCATGCTGCGATCGATTGCGCGAGCCAGTAGCTTCCTTGTGTTGGAAACAAGGGGGCGATCGATAACGCTCTGCGGTCTTGCGAAGAATGGTGCGTCGATTCATGTTCGGGTGCGATTTTTCGTGATGTGGTGCCTCCAAATGGTGTCTTTTTGGACATATTTCTTGGTATACTATAAATATAACATCCATCACTTGAATTGATTAGGGAATTTCGAAATTCACACCATATTTGAATATCAAAATTTAAGTAATTTTGTGGGTCTTCATCCTTGTTCATATTGAGTGCTTTTAAACCTTTGTGGTTTAAAGTGATTTGGAGTGCTCCTATCACAAATCATAGTCGTTGTATCTCGGGAGACAAATTATCAATTGAACCGTTAGCACCGTAGTGTGACAATATTGTCTTAAGGATTGAGATTCTAAATCTCAATCGACATTCATACTACAAAGTCATAGTTGTTATTGCTTGGTACCTTTTTAAAATACACGCTCCTAAATTTTATATAACAATTACTTTTTATTATTCAAATAAAAAGTTGATAACATGTGGATACCACCAATTTTTATTTTTGAAACCTTCAACATATATTTCCTGTAACATACGCACACATATAACATATAATATATATATAGTAATGATAGATTCCACATTATATGTATTTTTATCATTATTTTTTTATATGCCAATATTTATAAAAAAACAGTGTCATTATGCTAATAAATTTATAAAAAACAAATCAAGATTGTCAGACAGTAACATTTAGCAATAAATTTAAATTGTATACAAATAATAACACAAGATTCTCAATACACAATGGATGTAACATTAAGCATCAATTATGTTATAATTAGCCATATTATCATAGTAAGATAACCAATATTTTAACCAACTGAAAAAGCAACTTAGTGAACAAAATCGGTGAAGTCATATATAGATTTTATTTAATAAATGTGATACTCTTAACATAAGTTGCTCAATTTTCAGTTCATAGTTAAGATTGCATTTGGATTGAATTATGTTATTTCAACGATGGATTTGAAAATTTGGATTTAAAATGACTTCAATAATTAGGAATTTGAAATACATTGATATTATTAAAAATATCTTAAAATTGAAAACAGTGGATTTGAAAGCCATAGATTTCAAAATTAACCAAACAATTAGAATATATTTATATTAAGTATTTTGAAATCTAAATCCATTAAATCCCTTACATTGAAATATAGCCTAATGTAAATTAACGTATCCATGCTTTTGTAATAGTTTGGATTGGATTCAAATAGATGGTTCAGATTATGTGCTTAAAAAGTTTATCTTACCATCATTACAATTGCTAAAATTGAATCGGATTATTCAGATTAACCAAGTTGTTTACAAAAATAAAGACTTTTGACATATCATTGTAAATGATACGATGTTTAAACTATCAAAAAACTAAAGGATAACCAGGAACAGAACCAGCGGGGAGATCTAGCATGGGGATAACCCTTCCTCAAGTTAAAGATTTTGAAGTTTAACGAGTGATTCTTCTTAAATGTAAAGTTGCCCCACAAATACAAAGTCGTTTCGATGAAAAACACAAAGCAATAAGGTCATAAAACTATTGTTATGCACAACGGTCAGTAAGAAATAAAGAAACCCCCGAAGCAAATAACCTGGAATCTGCGTTTCTCAATTATACTCATCTCAAGAATTAAGATACACCAAGAATTTATTTATTTTTTGTTGATCCATGTACCGTGCTACGTCAATCTGCCACTCGTTTTCATTGGGATTAAACTATTGTTATAAACCATAACCCTGCTCTTATCTGTTTTAATCTGACTCAAAGGGAAAGAAGACAACACATACCTTTCATGTCCATGGTGGAGTGTAAGGTTTTGGGGGGTAATGTTCCCATCCATTTTCGGGTTCTTTCCGCTTTCCACCAAAGCCTGAACCAATAGTGGATTGGGAAGTGGTCCTCAGCTGCTCATCCATTTGTCGAGCCGGGCCTGAATTTAAGAACAGTCCCAAGCTTGTAGGGTCCTTATTCCCTCCTTCCATCGTTCCAGAATTGAGATCTAACATACCCCGTGAAGAACCTACACCGTACGAAAGAGTTGAGTTGGGAAAAAATGGTGTTTGAGAGAAAGCCGTTGGAAACGCTGAAGCTGGGCCAACAATTTGGGGGATAACTGGGGCTCCTCTAGAATCCACCATGTAAGGAATAGGTCCCCCAGGTCCATAGATTGTGGAGGAGAGAGGCATTCCATGTGCAGGTGCAATGTTGTTATAACCATAAAATGTAGGGTGGACATAGGGAAGGACGGGTCCCATTCCTAGAAAACTACATGTTCTCCCCGTGTTATTGTCAAAAGCAAGCTCTGAAGTTTTTCCATTTGGGACTGGTGGAGTTTGAGATGCGAATGCTTTATGATTGACCTCCACTCTTGCGCCCAAGATGGAAACTACTGAGTCGTCTGATTTCACACTTCCGGGAAAATTGAGATTTTGAGAGTACTTACTTAAGTAGGAATGGTCGAAAGAATCATTGGTAAAAGATGGATGATCGTTCAAATCGATATTCTTTAAGGAAGGCTGCTTTGTTGAAGATGTTGAAGAATTTGACCGACTGTGTTGAAAATAGCTATGGGGAAAGAGCTGCCTGGTGCGCCAATCTGTTGACCCACCTCCACCATCACTTGCAAGATTCAAGTCCAATTCAGTATGCCCGGATCTTGATTTCATTTCGACAGAAGATTCTCCCGATGGAAGACTGAAAGATGCAAAGACTTGTTTATCTGCGAATAGGTCTCTTCTTCTGCCATCTCCACTATCCGCCACATTCAGATCAATATCAAGCAATTCTTGTCGTTGCTTTGAGCTGCTACTTCTCCACCCGTTGGAAAGCTCCTTATCAATATCAGGCATTCGGCGAGAAGATGCAGGTCGAAAAGCACTTCTGGCAGCAGAACCTTTCCAGCCAAGCTTCCCTTCAAACTGCAATGGAGCCACAGGGAATCCAGGCACGGCTACTGGTCTCGAAGCAGAAACAACAGAGACTGGTGCCGAAAATTGATTTACAGGGCGATCAGTATCTTCTGAACAAATGTCTACATTTAGATCAAAATCACACAAGCCTTTCTCTTTATTTGTCTCTTCGTGAGATGCCACAGTGACTTGAGAGATTTCAACATCTTGCTTGCCATTTGTTGGATCGGTATCTAGGTCTTGAGAGCTATCAGAAGATTCTTCCTGCCTTGAAGAAGCTTCAGCAGACAGATCTGGGTCATTCGCTGCCTCTTCTGATGAACCTCCACTAGCATGGGTCTGGTTTCCACTCACAGAGTCGAGGCTAAGAGACGGTTGTACATTTTCTTCTGGCAGTTTATCGGAGCTACAACTTTGTTCTCTGTAATCCACTACTTCTCTCTCTACTTCTATGGCAACTTGCCTAGCAAATTCTAGAGGATCTAAAATTCCATAGTCTAGGTTCACAGTAGACTTCTTGCCTGATGGCTCATGCTCTCTATCCATATCTTTTTTGAAAATACCGTAATCAGTTGTCAGGACATAATCACGAATGCTCCGTTCAAATCTGTTAATCTTTGCATCACCTTCAATTGGTAGCAAGACTGTCTTTTCCTCCTTGAGATTTTCCCGATAATTTTTACTGCCAGAGGAGCTCCACAACACATGATGGTTAAATTCACCCCCTTGTTTACAATCAAATGCACTTGAACTTTGTCTTCGATCTGCATGTCCTTTATTGCTCATGGCAACCTTTCCACCAAAGTCACCTGCATATGGGTCAAGGCAAGATGACCCTTCACCACACAAGTTTTTATCAACAGAAACGGAAGTAGGTTCTGTTAAAGAAGTCATCGAATCTGCCTCATCCAAACTTGAAGGAAATGGTATTTCTTCTGATAACTTGGGATCTTTTGGCAACTCTAATTTCCATGAAGAACTCCCAATCTTTGTGATATCCTTCGTATCACTAGTTGCCTCCAAGTCGGGGCACTTTCCAGAAACATCAGGACGGGATAAGGTAGCAGAGGTAACAGTGGATGGATATACAGGGGGCTCAATGGTAGGATTGATGGAAGGTGAACTGACGTGATCTAAAGGTCCATCATCTGCAAGTAGGGGATCTAAGAGCATGTCTGGATTTGGTTCACTTTTTTCAACTGGACCTGGACAAAGACCATCCGAACATGTAGCAATCTCTGGTACTCCTTTACAGGGAGCTTCATTGGAAGGAGAAGTATCTCTCAAACAATATTCCGGAGCATCTTTTGTTAGAATATTTACACATTTCCCCATCCTATCAGCAGTCAAATATCCCTTTTTTTCAACATCTGATACGGAATCACCAGGTGGTTTTTTATCCTCATTGGCTCTCTCTTTTTCCCAGCTTTCAAACAGCACTCGAGCTTTATCCTGAACCTTCAAACTATTGTGAGAACGGAGATCGTTGACAGTAGTCCAGATTTCAGAAGACAACTTTTCATTGTTATCATGCAGTTTTTCCAGTGCTTGTAAGAAATGAGTAACTGATTCTTCGAGAAAGCTGTCACTTGCTTCATTGCTGTACTTCTGGGCATCCTTTAACAAATTATAAATAAAATGAAGTCCATCTAGCTGCATGAAAAGACTAAGACAATCCTTATTGTCGGTGGCAGCTATAGCCCTTGCAACTGCCGACCACTGCCTGGTAGCATCACCAACATTTTTCACAGAGCACCCTCTCTCATTCATCATGACTGTCACAAGTTCTCTAACTCGAGAAGGGACTGTAAGTCCATTGTTCATCTCAGCCAAAGTGAAAAAGTCTTCGAGAGTCATAATTTTCATAAGTTAGGACTGCAACTAGCTACAGCATTCACCTGCATCTTCTTAGTTCTGCCTCCTAAAAGAATTAAAAGTAGAAAGGATAAAGACATAAATACTCCATTCTTAAATATCGATCACAAGGATTAAACTTGATCAATTCAGTACGACTTTATTTCAAAGTTTAACTAAGGACTCCTAATCAACGACGATTCAACGGTTAAAGGAAGTAATCAGAGGAGAGAAGTAAATTTTGGCTTGATCTATAGAGGCAATAATACATTATTAAAGATTAGAGAGTCGAAACATTTAATGCAACGTGGTTAGACAATTTTTTTCGCACACTAAGTGGTCAGAAATTAAATAGCAGTGGATAGTTGGAGAGCATTCATATCAATTTTTTTCTTCAATAGCAAGTATCCCAGCATTTCAAGTAGGACGATACGTTCATCACTAAAGTGATCGCCCTAAAAATTGATCCTATGACAGTTAAAACGAGAAACTCAGTCAATGTTCTACATCAGCAAACTGGGAGAAAAAGGGATAAGTCGTCAGAATTTACCCAACAAGTCCAACAATCATTTACTCATACAAAAAAATCAAGAAACCTAATTGGTAGGTCATATGTTCATTCACACATTCTTTCTATTCTAAGCCATGTGATCGCAGAACACACGCAAACAAGAAATCTGGTCATTCCCCAAGGATATTGAGAAAATTGCCACTGAGCATATGGCCTCACACTCGAGCCAATATAAATCGATTAAATACCTAAATTCCAAACTACAGGTGCTCAATCTTGTAAACGAAAAGCAGTGTTTGACACTAGAATAATAGAAGGCACTTTACCACGTTATGGAAGAACCCAACACAGTGAACTTTTATGCTTGGTTCGGAAAGTGCATGATGAAAAACAAAGGACCTAACTTATATATAAAAAAAAGAATGAGAAATGAAGTGCTAGACCTAGAAAAGTTAAACACCCTTCACTTTTATTTTGTGCTTTTTTTTTTACGTAGAACCATCACAGTTTTTTCCAAGAAATAGAAGTAATAGAAAAGGGAATCATCATAAACTCAAGAAAAATCAAAGTGCTGGAAGACCTTCCAGAAGTACCTCGAAGGCTCACACTAACAAGCTTCCAAAAATTGTTGGGGAGATTCAATGATGACCACCGATTTTGGAACGCGAGTTTAGGAATTCTGTAAGAATGGCAGGGAGGAGCAATATTCCTGAACTGAATATTAAAACTGAGGATAAGTCACAGAAACAAGAAAATAATCTTCAAATCCAAAAATCACATATGCTTGAAATATAACACCTAAAAATTCTCTCTCCAAATTCAATAAAATTGAGGATAAACAATTTTATACCTAGATAAGATGATACGTTCCTCATATTCAACTAATATCTGCTTTACCAAGTACAATGTCAACTAAAAACATGTAACTGTTCACAAGTCTATCAGTTACAATACCAGAGGGATCTTTTAGTATGTCTAATGCACATTTGAAATGATAAATACTGTAAAAATCCAGTTTAACACGGAGAAATATAGCTAATCATAGAAAAAGAATAGATTCACACAACGTCGGGTAGAATACAGTTAAAGGTTATTATAGAAAAGTCCAGCTTGACAACCTCCATATGTTTTTCACTGATAAAGTGCATATATCTGCAGTATTCATTGCATTCACAAGAGTTTCTGAGCATGTAATTAGTGATGATAGGGCAAGGAGAGCTTAGAGAGCAAAACTTTCAGACGGTATGTGCCCAATTTCTTTACCATTAATGTTATTGCATGCATTAAAAGCAATCCAATCAGTCTGAAGATGCACAGAAGTGGCATCTATTTTCTTGAAAACTAATGACAAACACCTTGGAAAATTGAAGCATCAACAAAAACTGTAATACACATTTCAGGTTGGTCTAATGTGGAATCCAGTCGCATCACATACCCCAAAATTTTGTGATCAAAAGTTGATAATTTCATAACGTAGAACAAAAAAAATTTCAAGCTAATATTTTATTGCAATTTCCAAGCTATATAATGAAGAGCAAAACCATAAATCACTCTCTCAGAACAAATTTACAACGGTAAGTAACTAATGGTTCCAAAAACCATAATGATGAGCATAAGAGAATAAATCTAGATACTTTGAAAGTCAAACGCTAACACTTCACCAATTCAGCCAATTCTGGAACAAGCTAAAATTATTTCAGTATGAATTACACCCTGAGACAGCAGATAAATTCTGAAAAGGAAATAAATTTAGAAGCGCAAAGTAGATGCATTGATCAAATGATTATACATTCATTTACCAGTTCAAAAACACCTCCAAACAACAAAACATAAATTAAATCACATCAAACAAACTAAAGCTGACCATCAAAACCCACAAAAAATCATAAAAATAATAGGGCTTCTATAAGACCATGAAACAAAAAAAAAAAAAAACAGAACCTAAAAAAAAATACCAAACTTACCTAAAGCAAACGACAAATCTTCAACCAAAACCCTAATAAAATATTTTCGGCTTAGCACTGCATATACATACAAAATGTGCTTATACACGCAATTAATAGGAAATACGTGCTCAAAATAGAGTGGAGATTGTTATAATATATGAAGCAAAATAGCAAATATAAATCACCATAATCCTCACCAAGAAGAGCGAAATTAACACAAAAAAAAAACTAAAAATTCAATAAAAACGAATACGGTCATCACCTCTTCCCAGAACTTTGAACTTTCCAACTCCAAACTGCGGCCTCCTTTCCGCTCACCGTATCAAAATTTTCAATTCTCGACAACTGAAAATTTTAAAAAAAAATTAACGAAAAATAGATAAAATCTTTAGCCTCTGCACAAACTTTTCGATCTCTGAGGCTTCTTTACTGAAATTTCCTCTTTACTTTTCGGAATTTTGGCATTTTTTCGTATGGATTTATTAGATTATTTTAAAAATATTGCACAGAGAGTGTGTTTATTGTGGTTTTTTTCGTAGGTCACACGTGACCATCATCTGAGCCCGTCTTGCCATGTAAACGGGTTGGCCCACATCACTTAAAAATATCAACTCCATACCCTAGCGATTTTTGGGTATATTGTATATAATTACAATATAAATATATAATTATTATATTTTTTTAAAATTTAAAATATTTAAACCAATATGATATTTTATTAATTAGATGAAATAAGTAATTTTAGAAAATTTGAAGAAAATCAAAATAATTGAGATAGTTATTTATATAAGGGTGTTTTAGGAAGAACACATAAAAACATATCAAGAGATCAATGTAATTATTATGTGTTGATCTTCCTTTATAATATATATATAGTATAGATTTTAGATAGACTCAAGTTCATATCATACATATTTTTTTTTTTTATTTACAAGGTATCCAGGCTTTCGCCTGACTAATTTTTGGGTGACGGAACCGGCCCCTCAACGCCGCCACCAGGTAAACCGAGGGATGTGCCAGAGCTGACAGACATCTGTGGGAGAGGACCTACAGGCCACGACCCCAGAGCACACCCCTACAATATTTCAGCAGGGAATGCGCTCCACACGGGAATCGAACCTGGCGCCGAGGGGATACAACCTACGTCACCACAGACCTTACCAACTCGGCTATGCCTCTGGGGGCCATATCATTCATATTTTAGATAGACTCAAGTTCGAGTCTTAGTTTTGTGCAAAATATTGATTTAGTCCATCTATCACTCAAAAAAATCGCCCGAACTCATTCCACCAATTTTTTTTTTAGTAGCCATCAAATTTTGATAATAGAAAAGGGTTTAATCACCTCCACTTATGTTTTAAATAATTATAAAAATATTGAGTTAAATTTGAAAATTATATATGCATTTGTACCAATCAATATCTCGATGTTTATTTCCATCTTACAATTATTATTCACTTAAATATTAGGGGACAATAGTAAGGCATATAAAAATCTCAAGGGATATACATATAACTTAGCATAAATAAATGTAAAATATACCCTCGGGGAATATATATATATATATATATATATAAAGTTTTAAAGTTAGCTGATTTTTATAATTATATTAAACTTTATGGAAGTATATATGATTAACCCTAATGAAAATTTATGACGCCTAGATCTAACTTATTTTTCCTGAATTATTATAATCTCATTTGATTAAAAATAGTAGATTATATTCTTAAAATTTAAATTGTTTAGTTATTTGCATGTGATTTATTTTAAATTTGATATACAATCATGAAACTTCCTTGAAACACTAAATTGTGTGTTTATCATATACCAAATTTTAAAAGCTCATCGATGAATTGAAGATCATCGATTGTCATACAAAGTGTAATTTTATTTAACTTGGAATTTAATTTTTCAACTTTAATACTTTATTAAATATATTTCAGAATTATATTAAAAATGAGATTTTTGAACTCACAAGAATTCAAGATTCCAATCTGATGATTTTTTGTTTTGGTCAAACGTAAATTAGGTGGAAAAATGAGTTGCAGTGGTTCACTATTTACAACTTATTTGGTGACCTAATGTTTGTATTCTTCTATTTTAATGGCCTTATTTCGTTGAGCTATTAATTAGGAATTAGAATATACATATTTTTAATTGTCATTCCATCCATATGAATTAAATCATACTTGTTTTCAAAATAAATTTAATAATTATTTAAAATACAAGTATATCATTTATCTACTCTACATATATATAATGTAACATATAATCTAACCCTAACTCAAATAACAAATCAACGAACACATAAAAATCATGGTTTGATATTTTGATAATTTCTTTTCTACCACCACTTCAACACTTGAAGTCTAATATTATGGATTGTATAATATGTGTTACTAAAATAGATTTCAGTCTGGGCACGAACTCCCCGACTTAGCCGAGATGTAATAAGAGCTCATGCCCACTTTGGGCAGCCTCGAATTCGAGTAGTGTTTGAGGCAAAAAAAAATTTGATTTAGCTCCCGACTTAAAAAAAAAAAAAAAATTAAAAAAATTTTATTTAACTATAAAAGTTAATTATATTAAAATATCATATTTTACTTACAAATTCAGTTTGCAAATTTTGTTTTATTTTTAAAAATAACATAATCAGGAATAAAAATAATTTTCAACAATTTTTTTTTGTGTCATCATTTTTTACACAAGCAAAACATGTGTTTGGTCTAGTAGACTTGTTGTACTCGGAACTTTGTAACTTCGTTTTGGCTTAATATATATGATTTACCTAGGGAAAAAAAAACCTGTGCTTGGTTACTGATCTATGGAAAGCGGCACTGAGAATATACATCAGGCAGAACATGTTTGTGTACGTTTCCAATCAATACACCATATCTTACTTATGCACAGAGAAGGTAAGAATATTTTGAAATAAATTTATTGATAATTTAATAAATACAAGACATTCATTTACAATTTACATATACCAAAGAATAAAACCACTCACCACCACAAGGAACAAGATTCCAAAAATGGGCAAATACAGAAGAAGGATGAGTGAGTGATGCATCAGTCTCTCAGTTAAATGCAGAAGCCCGTCAAGTCATACCTCACGTACTAACTGAAGCCAACTTCACCACAAAACTGCAAGCATATCCACCTTGCAGGAGGCACTCTTTATGTCGTGATTGGACTGTATTTCTCGCCCATAGCACCACCTTTTTGTTTTTGGAATTGAATGTAACGCAATGTGCTCGTGAAAAAAATATCAGAAGCTTGATTTGGAGTTGTGCTGTCGCTCTGCATCTCGGTCTTAATTAACTCCACAAGGCTCTGAATCAGACCGCCAGTTATATGAGGGTTCCCCTTTTCGAAAAAGTATAGGTACCTGAAGAATGTTTTGAAAAAAAAAAAGGTGGGATGCAAAAGGAATTAAAATGAATCCTCAACTGCAGTTCAAAATAATCCATTAAACTAACTTGTTGAGTATTTCAACAAAGAGCGTCACAGGCCCGCTGCTACCCCTTGTAACATTTGCCATCTGTTGCGCAGCGTTTGCTATCCTCAGGGAACGCTTTAAGCAAAGTAATACCCTGTAAACAAAGGAACATGAGCAAAACATGAGCATTTCATGTCGTATCAACGTGAACTGAAAAGATGTAATTGACTGTCCAGACTGGAAACTTCAGAGCTAATAGTCTATTACCAAATGAGTATTAGGCCTGCAAATTATTTGGCTAAACATCATTCCTAGTCCCCCAACTACGTACGGGGCATGACATTTCTAGTCATTTATTTATACGATAATCAATTTAAATTCTGCAACTAATTTTCAGCATTCATTTAAGTCTTTCTCACGTAAACAGTAACATTTACATAAAAGAATTTCAATCTAGGTTATTTTGAACATAAAACTATATTTGACTGTGATAATATAATTAATAGCTAGACTAGATGTATCTTATGTCAAAACTCACGTTACAATACAATAATAATAGCGAAATTGATGATCTTATCTTAAAACTTACATAACATGACAATAATAAATTAAAGAGTATCTATACGTTTTTGTGATTTATTAGCAAAATTTTTAAAAAAAAAATTTATCACGAAGGATCCGTAGCTGCTACCATCGGTGTGTGTACTGGGTAAGCCCTGAGGCTAATGCAGAAGCCTGTAAACCATGTCAACCAGGTAAACGGCACTAGCAAGCCCGGTGCGACAAGCTCAGACCGCGAAAACGTTGGCAGGGGGAATCGAACTCATAACCTTACTGTCCCGAGCTATTATTGGATGGTCAATTTATTTATTCACGCCTATGCCATTAATTAGGAAATTTTCGTGGAAAATGCGTGTGGAAAGGACTAAAGTTGGCTATTGCAGAACAGATTACGGTACCAAAATTGATAATTGCATACATAAAGGACTAAAAGTGTTGCACCCCTACAACAACATGACTAAAAAAGTCCTTGCAAGATAATTGAATGAAGCAATATCAGAAAACAGCTTACCTTTCTCCATCTTTGACGCCGTCCTGATCTTCAACCCAAAACAGATGCGAACAAGCATAGACGGCTCTACACTGATCAGGCTTCTTCAACAGTTTGGCTGAATACTAAAAACAAAACGCAAATCAGGAAAAATACAGGGAAAAAAAGGCTATAGTGAACAAGCTGCACAGGAAACAACGATAAAGTTACCCCGGTAGCCTTATGAGTTAATGTGTCTCTGTTCTCAACACCAAATACATTCATTCTCTGAAGAGTCCCAATTATTAGGTGTATAGCTGTTACCTGGGCTTTAGAATCCTGAAAAAGATGGAGTAAGAGTTACAGTTACTGATCTAAGTCGCGAATGTTACAAAAAAAATCTGGTATAAAATGAATTAGTACATGAAGATGAGTTATATTTGATAAATACCGCGACTTCTTCCTCATAAAGCACAAAAGCTTGCGTGAAAAAATCATAAGCCACTGGTTCGAGATCACAGTCATTAGCTGCCTGTAGAAACAGATTTCCAAATCAATGCAATCAAACAGAAATCAATTCTATACCTAGAAGCAAATGATTGACGTCCAATCAGCAAGTTACACGAGTAAACCTGAGCTAGTGATACATTTAAGGATGAATTAAGCATGATACAGCTTATGATTCGATAATAGGATAGAGGTTAAGCAGCATAATGAGAAATTGAATGGTCTTTGATTCCGTGAATGTTGATAGTTATAGAAAATGTAACTTATACATCATTACTCCATCTTGCTTATCACAACTATCACAAGTAAGGCTCCTCTCAAACTTCATTAACATCCAATTTCTTCTCCAAGTACATGATGTGATCGACAGGGAATCCAGGTCATTAGCTCTGATGCTAAACATAATAGTTCAATTAAACACCCATCTTCGCCATTATCCTTCGCAACATTGTGCCAATTTCTAAGGGTCATTTGGCAGTTGAATAGTGATGCATTTTAATTCATGTGCTACAGGAAAAAAGTGTACTATCAAATTTTATTCCACTTCCAACAGTACTAAACAGTCCTAAATTTCTTTACCTCTGCACATTGCAAGCATAGCCTCAATTCCAGTTCAGGTGATGGAACAACTGAAAGAGCCTCAATAATCTGTTGCCAAACAAGTTTTTATCCAATCAGTGGATATCATATAACATTATAACCATAGTTTTTATATTTACTTGTACAGTGAAAAGATAAATGGAAGCATTGTCAAAATAGCTGCAATTAATCTGTATCAGATTGTCATTGCACCGGAGGGTGATGCACCGATAAGAAAATATCAAGTTCAGTTATAGTTCACCTAAATAAGCACATTATTTCAAATTGCTCCATGCGATTTGAAAATTAGGAAACACAAGGTCAAACAAATTTATCACATACGTAATTTTGAGGTTGGAACTTTTGTTACCTGATTCAAGAGCTGAAAAATTATCTTTGGAGTAGCTGGAACTTCTTCTCCAGCTACATCCCCGTCTTGACCATGCAATCTTCTAACCAACTACAATAGGAAATACCCATCATTACTTGAGAAACTCATTCTTAACCATCACATTAAAAATTGAATCATATTTTAAAGTATTATTGCAGTTTTTTGACCAATTAACTTCAATGTTATGAAAAACAAGAGTATACGCATTTATGATACATCATACCTTGAGGGCAGAAAAAACAAGAGGTGGGATGGTGAAAGGTAAGCGTTTGGGACCTCCAACAGATATATATTTCCACACAGTATATATTATCTGATAAAGTAGAAAATAAAATCCGGTTACATGGCATTTGAGAATACATGAAAATAATTTCACGAAGTAATAAATAGTGGTGGGGATTATGAAAATTCTCAACATCACAAAAATTACAAAAAATCAATTCAAACAATTTACAGGAGTGAGATTTTTTTTAATAACATAATCTCACTTGATAATACATCAGAAGGGACAAAAGCCCAAACACAGCACGTCTACACATATGCAGGGCTACCCAGCCAACGTTAACACTTAACAGTCTATTATATACCAATATTGAAGAACTAATGATCAAATCAAATTGAGAAAAGTATTTGTATCCAATTTCAGTACTCTTGGCCATGCCCCTCCCACAACTTAGCAAAAGTAAACTGCCAATCAATCGACGTTATGAAATTTTGGTTTGGCATTCAAGATCTTCAAAGTCAAATATGCCGAAATTTATGCTTTTAGTCCGTTCCTCAGATGCACAACTGTATTTCCGATAGAAAGTTTCAAGTCCTGAGATTCTTCAGATATCTTGATGGACCAATCAAGGCAAGGTACTTCCTAGGTGCGGCTATGCTAAGATGTAACCATGTTCAACAACTTAAAAAATTTCCAACACTTGGAATCATCTTTGGCATTAAATTCGCACAAGCTGCCCAAGAATGTGGGGTTTCATCAAGGAATATTTGTACGACAAGCTGCCTTAGAATGTGGGGTTTCATCAAGGAATACAGAGTTTAGGACTAAAACGTTTTCCCTAAAGTAAGGGCACCATGGAAGCATAAATGATATTCAAAAGCAGAGAGGGAGCACAAGATTCAAGTAATAGTTGATCTGAGAGGAGGTTGGTGGCTGTCGCAGGTTGTGCACAGACGTGTTTTGTGGTCAAATTCTGGATTGACAGCTGTGTGAAACAATAATAATGAAATCTCTCTTAAGATTTAAGGGCAGCTATTCATATAAGATTGTCATTCATATCTACTTTACAACAGGAAAAAGTAGACATATGCAGAATTTGATATCCTGAAGCTACAAAAATTGCAGATTACTGAAACAATTAGCACTGTTGTTACAAACATCCCATATAAGATGCAGAAAAATCTTATTCACCAAAAGGAATATCACCTTTAACATCTCTTCCGGGTCATCATTATACAACATGTGCATGAGGCCAGCAACAGGAGTTTTGCTCCTCGTTGAAATCCTCTTCATCAAGCTGTTGGCCAAAATATATGACCCAAATAAAGAAATTAACACCAATCAACAAGAGCAAGCAGATATTTTTAAGTGATGGGTTCACAAAAAATATTAAACTGCAAAGCAATTTTCCACGCACCTCATCTATCGGCATACCATCTAAATCTTTTATAAGCCCTTTAATCAGTTCAAATAGAACCTCAACCTGCAAAGTAAATTTGAGTAATGCATGTGGTGGGTCAAAACAAAAAAAAAGAAAAGAAAGTTGAAAGGGTAATCTACCTTGTCAGAACTAGAGACTGAAGTCTTATTCTTCATAATGCTTTTGATGATAACCATAGCCATAACTTTATTTGTTCCAGCATCAAGGTGATCCATTATATGGGGATAATTTGATAGAGTAAGAGCCGTGACAGTATCATTGTATTTATCTAGTGGAGCACTCAGAAGTGCAACAACTTGTTTTGTGGCTTTACTATCTTCAAGCTTTGATTTCCCCGATAATTTGTTGACACAAGCTCCCTATCAAAGATCAGAATGCCAGATCATTAAGTTCCATATTCAGTATTTTGATAAAAGGTGTCGGTAGATCGTCAAATACTGTGTGGAATCCCAAAATTTTAGATTCATGAGTTTCTGCTGAAGAATGCTGTATGAATTTTGGCAGTACTGGCTAAGTAACATACCAGCACTTGATCGACATAATCCAGCCGATCAGGATGTACGCGAAGAGCGAAAGTCAGAAGAGAGACATATAAAGTAATTGCTCCAACTATCGGCATGTCAGTATGTGCTTCAATGACCTGCATAGAGAACCTATTTATGTTTCAAATATTTTAAATGAGAATGGCCCAAAGTCATTCACACATGCAAACACTTTCTGTTCACATCAATAAATGAGAAACTGCAATGTAACATACAATGAACATTCACAATCTAACGGTGTGCTCGATAGGGAAGATTAAGAAATTCAAGAGTATGCTAGGAAGCATATTGGAAAGGGAGGGAAAGGAGCAGAGGCTTTACCTGCTTATTATACTTTCATTTCTTTGTTTCTTTTCTTTCACAAGTTACCCAGGGGTAAAATTTTGTAAATTGAAGTAAAAGAGTGTCTCCTCGCCTGATATTTATTTTTATACAAAACAAGGTGAACGACACTTTGATTGGAACAGAGAACCGGTTGTTTTGTTTGTTTGTTATCTTCGTAGCGCGGGAGATAGATTTTATGTTTCTGTTGAGTTACCTATTCTCTTTTTGTAACTTGTTTGGGTACTTCTTCTACTCCCATTTATAAAATAATATATTTTGCCTGGTAAAAAAAAAGGTGAACGACGCTCTTTTCTTCCCCTCCATGATATCAAACAACTGAGATATTTGTTAAAACCTTATCCCTAGAAGGAAGAATTAAATCCTCATTCATGCCCTCCCTCCATCAAACTCTTGTGATACAAAATGCACCATTTGTGCCCCTAGATTTCGAGGAACTAAACATATTGTGTCAAATGAAGAAAGGATCAGAAATAAGTAGAACTATGGCTGTTGAAGGCAGACGTAATACACATTTCAAGCATTAGGTTTGACAGATGAGGACAATGATTCCATGTAAGCTTCCGTATTTTGGAATTCGATATGTTAAACTCAGCCTATCATGCATGTGTCATTACTACTACCAACTACTACGGTCGTCGACATGATGATGTTTGTATTATCAGTGAGAGCAGAAACAAGAATTCTCACCTACCACATTTTTAAGTTTGCCGGAACTCATTCAGATATAGAAACCAAATTTACCTTTCCAATGGCACTGCTCAGTTTGGAAAATGCTTCAACTTGCAAAAAATCTGGTAATATCTACAGAGGGAAAAGTGTTCAATCAACAGAATCTGCAGGAGTAATAAAAAGCAAGTAAAACACTCACTTCAGGACTTGAAGCAGCATAGTTTGATAACCTCTCCATCAACTGTGACAAAACTGTTTTGACTTCAACCGTTGGCTGAGAATCACAATGAAGCACATCAAGAAAACTACTCAATAATCACAACATAAGATATCATATAATGAAGAAGTAGAAAGCTCTTAAAATCCAGAATTTCCAGCAATGGCGCATAATATTATTCCTTCATGAGAAAATTCTTATCCCTACCCAAAGTTGCCACTCACCTGAAGTTGGGAGCAGGCACCCAATAATGTCTCAAGGGTCTGCAAATGGTACTCATCTGGAAAGACTTGAATTATGCAGTCCATCAGATAATACTGGGCAAGTTCATCCTTGCAATTAACAACCTGTTAGAAACATTACACGTCTTAGAAGAAAGATACTAAAATTTCTTAATATCTCAACATCATCAAAATTGAATCAGATATATTGACCTGCTCCAACACTCTCGGAAGGACAGTGTCTCTATATATTTCAATGTCAACACCCTCTATCTGACTGAGAACATGTAAATTTTTCCCAACCTGTAACATTAGAAAGACAGTTGAACTGCATCTTTAGAAGTTAAAATGGTGGATATGTGAACATGGTAAGCAACTGCAGAGAAATATTGCCCTTACAAGATCACGCAGTTCGTTCCTTTCCTTTTCAAGTTTCTCTCTCTCCCTGAGAGGTCCCTGCAAAACCAGGAAAGAAGGCCTCAACTCAGGATCATAAAATGATGCATCACAAGCATTGTCGCCCCAGCAAGCCCAAAACATGCTCCAATGATTTATTTCAACTTTGTGGCATCAAAGACGTCAAGCATTTCAAAAGTCATGCATTTCAAAAGTATGAATACAACAAGAATGGTGAAAGAATTTCACAAACCTGATGTTGCATCCGTACCCAAAGTGTATTCATCTCGGTGAAATTTTGAAGTACAAATTCTACAGCATCCATGACAGTGTCACCTTCACTGCAATAAGAGTTTTTATGGAGTTATTACCAAGGAAAAATTACAATGAAAACATAACATAAGCCAATATCAAACCATAACCAATCAATTAGAAACTGAGAGTGGCAAAAGTTACTGAATCAAAAATAATAATAATAATTCAGCGGAAGTGGGTATCTTAACACTCTGGCACAAGGGAAATTTATCTGCCAGTTCTTTTAATCTGACATCTATGTTTGCAATAAAACATGTCATTCTTGAAGGTTCACTAAGAAAATGTGTGCATCTTCAGTATATAAATTTATTTCACACATGCCCCCAACAGGCAGAAAAAAACCATGTTCAGCTGCCTCGAACAATCTTATATTTCAAAGAAACATAGTAATAACAAAACTAATAACTTCAATCGCGAACAGAGAAAAAAAACTAAACAAGCTTATATTATCATTTAGCTACTAACAAGATGAACTTGAAAAAAAGAGAAACATGAATAATATTTAC
The DNA here is from genome assembly GCA_907163345.1 of Haberlea rhodopensis. Classification (NCBI taxonomy): domain Eukaryota; kingdom Viridiplantae; phylum Streptophyta; class Magnoliopsida; order Lamiales; family Gesneriaceae; genus Haberlea; species Haberlea rhodopensis. The sequence continues at coordinate 971,318 of CAJQUN010000129.1, read as the reverse complement.
GAGAGTAAAGAACGACAGGTGTGGAGAGAACAAGAGAGGGAAAAGCTTCAGACTGGAAAGGAAAATCAATAATAATGAAGATTACAGTTAGACTCGTAAGTAATAAATAGAAGGTGCTCTTGTTGATCCCATGTGCATTATGAACAAATAAAATATATTTTGTCTCAACTATAAATAGTGCACTGTATCACAAAATGGAAGAAACCAGTTTCCTTACTCTTCGTACTCTGAACCAATATCTGGCAACTTGTCTCTGCTAACTTGAGCAAGGTAACTCCTCAAAAAGAGACCACGTATTGGATGTTGAACTCCACGACACATCTCAACAAGATCCTTCAAAACATGCTTAGCAGGAACCTGTTTGGACTTTATATAAACAGATCCAACTGTACACAAGAGATACCTAATATATTGACCAAGCAAACATGAGCAACAAAAGCACCACTAATTTTTTATAACATTAAAATTCATGCACATATACAGTCAGTAAAGAGGATATAGTTAGTGTAAAACACGCCTATAGTTTATAGCAGCTATAAACTGGTCATGCATCCGTTGTCCATCCCTAGAGTTTTGACACTCATGTTACGTGAGTAATAACTGAGTCCAAATTAACCTTCGCCTGTTACTTTGCTTGCATGACAACATCCTACACCCAAGTGGTATATCGTGATTGGTAGGTGTGATTAATCAAGCAAGTAAATGAATGGTGAAAAATAACAAAAAGACACATCAACTTAACTTACAACTTGCTTCCATAAAATTTAACTCATATTAGTACGTTGCATGATCAATAGTTAAAAGAGAATCTAAATCCACCATAAAACATTTCAACAGTGTTGTGAAACGGAAAGATCGTATCACATATCAAATGAAGCAGAATAAAATTACAAAAAATAAAAACAAAGAACATTTAACAAATGTAGTGAAGTGTGTTATAGTTTGATAAACACTTACAGCCTAGGCAAAATGTTCCCAGCGTGCTGAATCAGTTCATATAGGTCAACCACTGAACAACCATGCCGATCTTCGTCCTTGAAGAACATTTCCAGCCTCCTCAACTCATCAAAAGCTCGCATATCTAAGACGTAAACACGAAATTAGTTCCCCAAAATTAATACGTATTACATTGATTAACCAAAATGTATCAAAAATAATAATGCACTAAAGAGAGATCCAGAAAGTATACAAAGCTCGTAATATTTGTGAGGCGAGAGTTTCGACGTTCGAAGCTCAGACAATAATTGGGCGGCGTATTTCAACGCTTCTCTGAGATTATTCGAGTCCTTTAATCATAAAGCAAAAGTAAAAGTGTTATAAATCAAATTTCACAGCACTTGGAGAAATTAGGACCCTAATTATTCATCTAGTGCGTAGAAAAATTGCGAAATGAATGGAAGTACGATGGGCGTTGTACCAAAGCTCGATGCAAATAGAAGGCGTTATGCTGAATTCCGGCGATGCCTTCTGCCAGCCATTTCTCCTCGTCGTCAATTCCGTTTAACATCATTTTTGCTTCCCAATTCTCTAACTGATTCCAGTTTGAACATTGAAGAATATGACAGAGATGCTATGATCATAATAATAATAATAACAACGATAATTATTAATATGAATATTAATATTATTAATTACCTATTATTGAAAATTTGTTCTAAAAGGAAATAATATACTCCGGTTTTGTGTTTATGATTCATACAAACTTAGGAAGCTTGCCCACCCAAAAGCTTTCAAACATGTTACACTTTGAATTTGTATTATAATTTTAAATTCTAACTTCTAATCAAACATTTTGATTCGATTATATCGTAACTTGACTCACTCACGGTTTAGTAACTTGACTCACTCACGATTTATTAAATATTTTTTGATAGCTTCAATAAGGACTGAACTCATAGATATGATTGTGGAAGATTAAGCCCTCTCAAATATAATTCATTAAAGAAGTTAAAAGAGCAAGTTTACAAATTTTAATAGAACTATATAAAACTCAAAAGTTCTATATTTGAAGAGAAACGATAATGTTTAATCATGTTTTGATCATACAATAGTTAATAGATTTCGAAGTTAATGATAAGTGTTGTGGTATAATACAAATTAAGACAATGATGATACGTAACAAATAGTATTGTACGTGCGCGGATGATTCTAAATATAGATTTTGGAACATTTATTATCTTACCGAAAAAATTATAAAATTATCATGCATCAGGTTATTCAGAAATATATTAATAGTTTTGTCTAAATGATGTTATCCTAGTAAGAATTGTTGGCATCATCACAATGAATGGTTAAGAGTATTTTTATGATGTCTCTATTTGACTTTGATGAATGAATCAATTTTTATTTTAAAGTTGATAAAAGGTCCGCGAATCTATGCACTGATGAGTGTTGCTGTTAACCACCGTCCCGTTGATGTCATATCAATACTTGTTTACTTTTCATTTTTTAAGGAAAAATTATACAAAATATCTTATAATTTGGTCCAAATTTCACTTAATAATCATTATTTGAAATATTATAGTTTACATCATCAACTTTGATGAATTATAATATTTTACATCCTCTTGATTCGATTATGCATTTTTATCGAAGATTTATCCTTGCATTCAATCATTGTCATTACATACTCAAACTTAGATTCATTTAAGCTAGTTATTCCAAATGTTTAAAAAATAAAATAATATTTTTGATATCGAAATTCTCTAGTTAACGATTAAGAAAAATAAAATTTTGACACTTCAAATATATATTTTTGATTTTTTAAAAACTTGCAATTATTAGTTTAAGTTGCTCTAAGTTTGAATATGTAAGGCGATGATGAAATGCATCAATAATTTTTTGATAAAAACACAAAATCGAGTCAAGAGGACGCAAATTGTTAAAGTTTATGAAAATTGAGGATGCAAACTGTAATTGTTCAAACAATAATTGCAAAATAAAATTTGGATTATACTATAATATGTTTTTGGTAATTTTCCGGTTTTTTAATAAAGAATGTACGCACCATGAAGTCGTGGATGATTTGTTTTGAAGAATTCCGATAGAATAAAAGTCGCTTAGGCAGAGATCAAAATACACTAGTGTCGCTAAATTGCTACAAAAGACTGTCATTAAAGTCGTTCTCCTTTTCAAACACCAATATTTACCATTATTTTTTATAAATATAAATTAATTTGTAAATAATTATTTCAGACGACATACGTCACAAAATCTCTCTGTTGGATTACTTCAACATAACTATTGATCATCCAGAAGAAATGTTGAATCGTCTGATGAATCAGCCGTCGAGAGGGAATGTTGAATAGGAAAAGAGATGTTAAATACAGCGTATAAAATATTACCGAGGCATTGGGATGAAGAATTAAGATTTTAGATAGGGAATTAGGGAATTGGGCTAAAATCCATAAAAAAAGGGGATAAAATATTAGATCTATAAGCAAAGGTCCAGGCTTGCCCCTCAAATGTTTCGCATGGACGATTTTTTTCCCAGATAAAAGAGAATAGTGTTTGATGATGCTGATAGGTTTCTGTTCTGCATTTCAAAATGGGGAATGGCTGGTGTTGACATCACTGGAGGCCAGATTGATCGGAGTAGGATTAAAGTGATTGTGAGACGCTAAAGGTGAACTTTTATTTTATTTTCTCTACATTTGCATGATTGTCGAGCTGGATTTACAAGCTTTGATGTGTAAAAAAAAAAAAGCTAGTGAAAAATGAGCCATGTGATTATGAATATATTTGTTAATTATGGAGACATGATAAGTGTTACTGCAAATTATTGATCTTCATAGCAACATTTTTTGCCAAAAGAAGAGGGATGAAAAGTTGGGAGGTAGTAGTTATGAATTATGAATCATAGGCTTTGATAGGATCTATGGTTTTGACTGCAAGAACGTGATGTACAACATCAAAACTATATAATACATTTTGGGACCCTGGTGGAGATTAAAACTTTAAAAAAATAAAGAATTGCTTATTAATGTAGAATAATATGAAAACCAAGGTAAAAATTTGCCAAGACTCTGTTTGAAACGACAAAGTGGAGGGTGGCTTCCTTTGGAAAGGGCAGTTTGGACCGTGATAGTTTTTTATTGAGGACATTGCAATAATAATGTGCAATGTGAAAGAAATATAATTTGCCTCAAAACAACCCCTATGTAAAACGCCCATTTTAGTAGGCTTAAACAAGAATAATCTGGCCAATTTTAATGGGCATCACTCATGATTATAATTATGGCTTTAATTTCTTCAATGCAACATGTTTTGTTTCTCATCAAGAAAAAAGAATACATGTAAATACGTAGACCTGCTTTGTTGAATGGTGGGAGATAATGAAGGAGATTAGATTTTAGGCAATGATAAAGAAAACCTTTCCTAAAACATGATATGAAGATATGCCTTTCTGATAATAATAATAATAATAATAATAATAATAATAATGATATGAAGAAATGAGAATTCTTTTGGTGCCCATTGTAGAGGAGTTACATTTACTATACAATCGTGACAAGAACTTGTATATTAAAAAAATGCATCTGAAATTTGAGATGTTATTCTGAGATGAGAACCTACTTGCCCACAGTGAGTATATACTTCAATTTCTCTAACATCTTATTTTTTCTTCTGAATAACTGGAAAATATCATCGTCCCAAAATTCTGCATTTGGGTTTAAATGTTTTATTCTAAGAGCTCGGAGGACTGGTGTGGTTCATCATCATCCCAATGGGTGTGGCTATGAACTTTTTCATTGTGATATTTTTTGTTAAAAAATATTGCTTCATGATTTTGAGAGGTTATTACTTTTTTAAACTTCAACTAATCAGTTAAATTAGTTATAGATAGTCACGTAGGTGGTTAGTTAGTTAGACACTGTACATTCTCCAAGTGTATGTATTTAACCCGCGTACGTACTTTGTTCAATTTACGTACATTTTATTCTTCAACGGAGCAATAAAGAACTTTGCATAATTCTCTCATATCGATTATCGATTACTCTCATGATTCATATTCTTTATTTTATTTTCTCAATATTTGCATGATTGGTGGAGTGGATCAACACCTTGGCTATGCAAAAAATGGTACAATCTACATTGGAAATAAAGTGACGGATTATGAATATCTTTGTCAATTTATGGCTATATGGCTAGTACACTAAAACCTCGATAAATTACCACTCGGTAAATTAATAACCTCTCTAAAATAATTTTTTTTCAGTCCCAACTTGGTCTCAACATTATTAGTTTATAACTCGATAAATTAATAACCTCTCTAAATTAAAAAAATTTATTGTCCCAACATTATTAATTTATAGAGGGTTTATTGAAAATTTGTGTATTCATAACCAAACTTTTTTCCAAAATAAGAAATGATTCAAACAAATATGGATTCAACATCTTCTTTTCATCTGCTCGGAGTCCTACGCTTCATGGATCAAGTGTTACAAGTGGCTAGGATTCTCAACCGTTTTGCATACGGACCCAGTGAATCATCTAGTGCAGCATACAAATATTTGGTCTCATAAGAAAGGCAGGAAGGGATGGGTGACAATTTGGATGGCGGTGATTTGGACAATTTGGCTACATAGAAACAATCTCATTTTTGGAAATCAAGAGGAGATGAAAGGCGATTTGATGGAGCTAATCAAATTTAGGTCTTGGTTTTGGGTAAAACATCAATAATAGACTCCCTCATGTCCCTCAGATTGGATGAGGGAACCTTATGTTTGCTTATTAGCTGTTTAGTTTCTTTAGCTTTCTGAAATGTTTTTTTAGTCGTTGCGTTTTATCCTTTTGTATGTTAAAAACTACTAAGTAACTCTGGTACTCCTTTTCTATTTTATCAAATTTTATTTGCCTGATTAAAAAAAAGACTGATGAGTAAATTATTATGAATCATAGGCTATGATTATCGACGGGATCAATTATTTTACTGCTGGTACAAATATGACAGTGAACCTCAAAAACAAAAGAACTACAATAAATTTCATATCTGAGGCAAATTCAAGAGCCTTTATGATCAATAATTGGACTCGGAAATAAATAAAATAAAATAAAAATAATGACAGTCTTAATTGCAAATGATGGAACAGAGTCTTATTCTTAACAAGCTTTACACATGAGTTGGGATCAATTCTCGACCCTATTCATTTCTAGAGCAACTTGCTTTCTCGTACGATTGATGTTAAGTAGACTCAGATATGTATGCTTCTCTAGCTCTTCCAACTGTCCCAAGAATCTAGGCTCTTGCATTTGGAATACCTTGGCAACCATCTTTAAAATCTCACTCTTCCCCTTTTTAACACAATTATCAACTACCGAGTGCATGCGTTCCATTTCCTCGTTCATAGTCTTTTCGAGCCAACTTGCTGTGTCCAAATCATTGATCAGTGTGTATATCCCTCTTGCTGCAGCATCTAGTTGTGCAAATAGTCTTTTGAGCTGTTTTTTATTCAACCTTTGTTTTGTTTTCTTCTTAACTAATAATAGGACTAATAAAAAAGCAAGTATTATTGGGCCAACCACCACGCCTATCGTGCTATGCATTGCCAACACGAGCAAGGCAACAGACAATGCACCAAAACCCACCACTTTGAATACCGTTTTGACCAATGTAATACACCTGTTGGCCTTGATTCTTTGTTTGGTCTTGTTACATTGTGATTTTAATTCACGATACAAAAGTGTGTGACTATGATGTAACTCATGGAACTTCTCAGGGTTGATCACTGAAAGAGGGTTCTGTGAAGCGAATGAAGAAAGAACTTTTTGTACCTGGTAGTATTCATCATTATTCCAACTTGAACTATTTGGAACGCATTTGATTTGCTCTATCATATTCTGTATTTCTTGATAATGAATGCGTTCTTGATTGATATTTCTGAGGAGCAATTCACAGATTCTGAATGCTTCTAGGCTACTCCTATAATACTCGGCAAAAATTTGGAGACTTGGGTTCTCTAATATAGGGGCTAGGGTTTCTTGGCGAGGTTCAAGCAGATGGTCCGCGAGTTGGACATTGCTTAGACGAGGTGGAGTTGATAAGGAGTATGGGCATTGTCCATCAAAAGACTTATTTATTTCCAGTTTGTTTTTAACTTTGCTGCATATCTCAGTGTAAGATTTCGTCCTAAATGCTTCTTTATATTCGTCATTCAAGTTTGGCTTGCTCACATTGTCTTTTCTGCTTTTTGCTGAATTTAAACAACCAAACAGCATTAATTCAAATTATATGAAGCTATATTGATCATTAAAACAAGTATTGAGAGAATGAAATCAGGGTAAAAAAAAGTCCAAAAACTAATTAGAGCCATTAAAAATTAAGCAAAAGTTTCTGCATCAAAAATCAGGATTTGATTGACTAGAACGTCAAATCTTTGAATCCTGATGGTGATTAAAATCTGATCAATAAAATTTTAATTTTGCGATGAAACAGTATAGAAAAGTGAGATACTAAATTTGACAGGGAATCATTTGAGAGCGACAAGGAAAAACGTACCTTCCTTTGGTAATTTGAACTTGGACCATAACATTTTTTTAATTGGAGAGATGAAAATCATGATGTGTTTGAAATAGAAATATGATAACCCAAAGAACACCCCTATATATAATGTTTCATGTTTTGTAGGATTTTTATGGATAATGCTTTGTTAGAGACTAAAGCAAGAAAAAGCTGGCTGCTTTTGTTCCGCACCGCTTGTGGTTGTAATTATGGCTCTAACTTTTCAATGCTATGGCATTCCTTGCAAGTTAAATTTTGTACATGTGAATATATAGACCAGCTCTTTCTAATGAAAGAGAGGTAATTAATGGAGGAGATAAGGTTTTAGGTAAATATAAAGAAGCCTTCACTGAATCATGACATTGTGTTACAGCTATTTTAACCATACTTGGAGTCTACGTTTGTTAATCGTGCTTTTTCTATCCCCTTTTGGATGTCGTGTCTTGTATTAATTTTCATGTGCTCAATCTACTGCTTGCGTCGTAACTTCGTAAGCATCTATTTCAATTTACATTAAAAAATTTCACTTTAAGTTAGTAAATATCAATTGATACAGTACATGCTTTGTTCTCTTATTGGTTCTGTGGTAAAAAAATTGAACTTTTTGCTTTTGTGCTATCTCTATGTTTTGTCAATATTTGAAATCATCTATATTTTCCTGAGTATTGCAGCCCGATCTTACATGCATTTCAATTCATGTTATTTTAAGGTTTGAGCGTTAGGTCTAATTAAATTTCATAATTTACTCAGTTGAGATGCAGAAATCATTTTCCATAGAAGTAGAGACAAATCTATTGAGAGAAACTTTACTGAAGCTTATTTGGTATAAAATGCGTCATGCTTTCGTGTTCAATTCTGTTGAATTAAGTGAGTTATGCATATACACAATATGATGTTTTGTTGTTTGTAAAAAAATTGTTGTTCTTCTATGAGGACTGCATTTTAAAAAAAATGTTTTTCCTCCTATTTTGCCTTCTATTTTCCATTGGCTGCTTGAATGTGGGAAAAGCAACCAAATCATCCGATTATAGCATCATTAAACTGTCACCATCATTTTGAATTCATCATATTTTCATCATATGGATATTGAAAAATCAATCGCACTATTTATGTTGCTGCATTTATTTAAGTCGTACATATCAGCACTCTAAATTCATACAGATGAAGAGCAAAGGACAAATATTATGTGTTGATTCAATAAACATATGGAATAACTTGTGTTCTAAAATATTATGTTCTACTATGAATGGCTATTAAAAATAAACTTGGTGCTCTAGTCTTGATTGATTTAAGTAATAACCTACAACCGGAACTTGTTTTTCATTACAATTTATGGGCACAAGCATGATTTGTTAACTGTCTCACGGGGAAAGCACACGAGTCCAATGATTTTTTACTTAGTGACCTTTAGATTCTTTCCTTTTATTGTTTTGCAAGTTTTATCTCTTGCTACTTAGAAAGTGTTTTTTATTCTGGCAGGTGTTGTGTACAGTGGTTTCTATTCGAAGTTGATGGAAAATGAATTAATCACCCGCAGTTGCTGTATTCATCAGCTGCATTAATTGGTAGGAGTATCCACATTCTTACTTCAAGTGATGGCCATAATATTGCAATCTATTAAATCTTGTTATGACCTTCTGACGAGTTTAGATATAGAATCTGTTTTAAATGGAAGTTGAAGCAATTATATACTTGATTTTGATAATTAATTAAATATTATCTTTTTATTTTTCTCAAGGAAAAGTGATCCCTACATTCAGTCAGTTCTGATTTTTAAGCGCTCTAAAATGCATATAAAACAGCACTGAAACATCAATAAGTCATCATTTTAAAGTGTGTTTCTTTTGAGTAACTTACCTTTTGAAATATATATATCCAAACGTCTATATGCTGAGATTATGACTCGCCGTATTGTTGTATTTAGCTGAAATGACCCCATCGCCATCATGTTGTTCTGAAATTTGTTAATCAACTACATGGACGCAAGAAGAAGTTGAAAACAGTTTAGTATCATGGTCATTGAAAGTTGCAAGTTGTATATAAATGGCAATGTGTACTGCTTCCTATACATGATGAGTCTGAGATTGATTGATTTCTGCACCAAAACTAGTTTAATTCTTAATCAATCTTCCATTGTGCTAGAACTCCGAAATATTTCGATTCATTTCTATATTAAATAGGATTCTGGTACTTGTAGGAAATATTAAATTTATATTTTTAGTCAAACTAGTAGAATTAGAATTCTCTAGTTACGTGAAGATTTAAACTTCTAGTATTAGAGTCCTAGTAGAAGTCTTAGAGTCCTGGTAGGAATATAGTTTAAAAGTCTATAAATAGGGATATATGTAGGTTATTTTATTTGTACACAAGATGAGGATAAAATTCTTATTTCCTCATGTCTTGTGTTCCACATTTTCTACATGGTATCATATCAGAGCTATGCTTTTTTTCCTTTTAAAAAAAAAGGTTGCACTATAGCAGCACCCACCACCTTCAATCCCGCCGGCCGCCGCACTCTTTTCGGTTGATCCACCCTTGTCCACGGTTACCCATCCTCCCGTGAATCAAATGCCCCAACTAATTTCAGATTCCAGTCCACCGTTAGGTAGGTTGATTCTGACGGAGAGTTCGCGATTTGTACACTACCTAGCCGCCGCCGCGGCTCTCCTGTACAAACCCTAGCAGCTGCTGCCTCAATCCAAGCAGTCTGCGTCGTCCATGATTTCAGCTGCAAGCTGCTGCCACAATCCATGTCATCATCCGCTTCGTCCATCATGTCGACTGAAAGTCTGAAACAATGTTGTTTTTTAGTTTCTACTACATTTTTTGTGTTGTAATGGTGTCTTTCCTTTAATAATTGCTTTTTTTTTTTATCAAGATTAGTTTTGTCCTCCTCCCATGCCCGGGAGTTGAGTTTTGTCCTCCTCTCATGCCCGGGAGTGAATTTTGTCCTCAAACTTGATGGTTCAGCAACTTTTCATCACCATCAGCACCAGCAGGAAAAGTTCGAGTTCCTGCTATCATATTGCTGCTTTGTTTCGTGAGGGATTCTTGGATAGGCAGTTTCTTCTACAATTCTCATGTGCCTACGTCTCATCAGCAAGCTTGGTCTCGTCAACATCTATTGTCAAGCTCGAGGGAGAGTGTAGGAAATATTAAATTTATATTTTTAGTCAACCTATTATGAATACTAGTTATGTGAAGATTTAAACTTCTAGTATTAGACTCCTAGTATAAGTCTTAGAATCCTAGTAGTAATATAGTTTAAAAGTCTATAAATAGGGATCTAGGTAGGTTATTCTATTTGTACACAAGATAATGAATAAAATTCTTATTTCCCCATATCTTGTGTTCCATATTTTATTTTTTTGGTGACTCGGTATCCGGCCCGAAGACCGACTAATCCAGGGGACCAATCCCCCCGTCCACTAGCGTGGGGCCTAATTGAAGCCGGTGTTTTACGCCACCGTATGGACTGGCCCCACAGGAATTGATAGTACCATGGAGGTTTCGAACCTGAGACCTAGAGAGGAACAAGACTACTAAGTTCCACCACCAGACCAACCCCTGGGGGTTTTGTTCCATATTTTATACAGTACTGCAAATCCTCTTTTGACATTTTGATAGCGTCCAATTATCCTACCATTTGATTTCCTAATTATTCAGCTATTATCGTGTTCGCAATATCTTTTGTAGGAAATTTTTTTTGTTAAAATTGTTTATTTGTTTATTTATTGCAGGCAGATACAGAAGGGATACATTGCCAATTATCTTGCCAAAACCTGCAGATTAGATCAAGGGGAAGGCTTCTCTTATGCTTTGAAGGTAAGAAAAGCTTCCAATTAGCATCGGTCGCAAAATCCGACCAATTCTGCTTTCTAGTACCTGAAATTTTAAATGCATACTCTGATGTGTCTAAGTACATGAAAATCATTACGATTACATATTTTTTCCTTGGAAAGAAACCCAACAATTTTCACAGCCGACAAAATAAATTGTCACAAAGTCCAATTATTTCCCCAAACCTTGAATTGCATATCCAATACTCAGAAATTAAGATTAAGAAACACATAAACTTAACAATAATCTGTAAAGAATAACGGCATTAAGTACTCAATCAATTGACAACTCTACAGTTCAATCTTATTTCATTTCCAGCACCACCAATGCTACTCATTTTGATCATGGACTTCACAAATCCCTCAAAAAATTCTTGTTGATTTGAAGCGTATTTGATGACCAATGCCTTAGTTGTTGAAGATGTGAGCAAAGCCTGGTCTGAAGAGAAAATGGACTTTCCTTCAAGAAGCAATTTGTAGTATGCATTGTCAAATACAGTTGGTGTGGAGTCTAAGAAAGAGCCCGAGTTATTGACCTTGTTGTGCATTGGGCAAACCTCCCTCAAACTGGCAGCAAACGATGGATGCAATGACGGGTCAACATCCATTGCGACGTTGAAGTTGTGGATTCTGTTCTGGAAAGATGAGCAGTGGGAGAAACCAAGTGTGTGCCCTCCTGTGTCGTGTGCAAATTTATGAACATTGTTTTGACATCTAGCTAGGTACTAGCAATGGTGGAGCAATGACAAGTGTGGTGATGGGCAAACATGAAATAAGATACATATGTGATTACCTGATAATGATACTAAATCATCAACGGAGAGGCCTCTTTGTGAGAAGCTTTGTTGCAATTGGGATATATTGAAGGTTGGAAATGGTAATTGTCTTGTGTCATTTCCCTTCGAAACTATGCCATCTTTTCTTCCATTTGGCACATACCAAGTGGGGCCGCCAGACTACATATAAGATGAAAATAGTCATTATCAACAGTATTCTAAAACGTGTGAAAGCACCAAATGTGAATATAAAAAAATTCGATTCTGGCAAAAGCATGAAAGAAATGGTCAATCTTAGGCATGAAAAAGTGAGTTTTTTTAGATAAAATTTATTTTTATTTTATAAAAGACGACTTTTAAATTTTAAATAATATAAGTTTGTATCGGACAACCTGTAAGACGAGATATAAGACGAGATATTATGAAGAAGATGATACTGAATTAAAATCCGACAAAGAGCTAGATAATTAGAACTATAACAGGATAATTGCAGAAACCCATTAATATTTGTGATTTTGAAACTTTTATGTTTTAGGACTTGAAAATTTATAACTGATTCTTAAATTTTTTATGTTTATGTGCTATTTATTTTACTTGGTTGACTTGATATATTAAAATTATATTAAAAAAAAAACATTATTGACTCTTAGGGTGACGTTGAATTGCAAAAACATTATTCACTCTTAGCATTTCTAGTTGTTTTTTATGCAAAAACATTGAGTGTTTGCTATTAAAATAAAAAAATAACAGTTTAATAAAATTCAATTTATTAAAGAATTGCCACCATATTAGTTAAAACAACCAAAAACCTATCATGACTTGCTTATTTTCTTTTGTTTTTACCTAATTTTTTTTAGAGAAGCAACAACAGAAGAAAAGAAATCAAACACAAAAAATCTATTTTTTTATGTTAAAAGAAATCTTTTTTTTTTATCTGAAAAACAGATCTCCTAATCGTATACTAAACAAGCTTTAGCTTGAAACTTGACCGTGATTTTTAGAACCTTCATATAAATACACAATTTATTAGACAAGCTATTACATTACTAAATACTTCCATCACTTATTTGATATATATGTGTACAATATATCATAATAATGATATTTTTGCTTAGTTTTTGTTCTTTATATATAAAAAAAACTAGCAAATATTTCTTAAAAACATTTTTTTCTTTCTAAATAATAATAGGGATATAGTATACGTAAAAAAATCAAAAAGGAGACATGTTATAGATTTTGAATTTTTTTTCTTTTTCTTTCTCCAATAACATACGATAGTATACGTAAAAAAACCAAAAAGGAGACATGTTATAGATTTTGAATTTTTTTTCTTTTTCTTTCTCCAATAACATACTATCGTAAAATAAATAGTCCATCTATTGTTTTTTATTTATTCTTTTTCTAAGAACATATTGTTGTAGAACTAATTTCTCTATTATCTCTTCATGGTTGATGGACCGAAACACCTTGTTTTGATAGCTTTTTTTATTTATTTTTATTTTTTATGAACTGTTTTGATAGCTTTTCAAATAGGACAAATGCTTTACACTGTCATAGGTATTTTAGTGGACAAAAAGTTCTTGTGTGATCTCACAAATAAGAATCATTAACTGAATGTTACCATAATTAATATGTTGAGCATTTAGTCAATGAAGTATTCATAAAAATATGTATAATTATAAGGGATGAGCGAAAGTTTTTGCGCACAACGCGACTCGAACTCGAGTCTTCCCAAATAGAAAATGAGCTTAACCACTCCGGCTAAGACCGAAAGCTCATAAAAATATGTATTTGATTTATACTAGAAATATTATAAATTTGCACTTACAAGGGCAACAGAATCCCTAGCTGCAAGAGCCAAAATATCAGCACAAGAGACCACACCAGGGCACTTCTCTTCTATTTCTTTCTTTGCATGATCTATTACATAGAATGCATGCAACGATATATTTGGTGGCCCATCCTTCTCAGCCTGGTTCCCTCCCATTGAATCCAGAAGCACAGAACCATCACAACCCTTCGACAAAAATAACTAGTTATTATAACAAACAAACTGACTTGTATGTATTAGCAGCACATAAGCCTGATTCTATTCCGGTTTTAGGTTGAGTGGTAGGTCGTTAAACTGTATCTCTCTCCGGATTATTGATTTGTAAGGGCCGAGTATCTCTTGTACTCAATCCTAATAAATTTGTCTTTTCCAAAAAAAAAAAAAAAAAACAAACAACTGACTTAATATTAATATATAGCATATACCCTAATGAAACAGTCATGGAAATGCATCCTTAGTAGAGCTGCTGGGACTGTTCTATCGTTCAACATTCCTTTCTTTACATATTTCGCGACCGTCGGCTCGGCTTCGGGGCATGTCTGGTGATAGTAGTTTAAACTTAGTGCATTTAAACAAGTGATCAAGCTTGAAGAAAAGAGTATTGTAATAGAGACCAGAAACTTGGATATCTCCATTGTGAATTAAGCTTGATTATATTCTCGTGGATATTAGTACTTTGATATAATTGAAGGGTATTTATAGAGAGATCTCATTTATGAAATACAATAAAAAAAATATCCGTTCCACTGGTTGGCATGTTTGGTGGGCTAGAATCACCTTGAGTTTATTTGTTTAATACGATCTGATTTGGAATTCCATATTATACATATGGTATTGCCTGCGTAATTTTTTTTTTTGAAAATGCGAACCGATGACTTGTAGTCCATCTGCGACTCCGCCAGTTGCTAAAAAAAGGCGAATTGATAAATACGTTACCAAAATTACAGTTGATCGTATGTATTTCGAGTAATTCATAAGCATGAAATTAAAGAAGGCCTAGGAAAATTCATTTAGCTTTCTTAGCTTAGAAAAACTGTTGTTCTTGTTTGGGAATGAATTATTAGTCCATCTTTGCTAAGCAATGGCCGTTCATGTTAATCTTAAAAATATAATATCAAAACTTATTTTAATTTGTCACCTCTCCTTGATTTCTCGTAAATGAGTAAGGATCTTGAAAATCAAATTGAAGGACTTTATTATTACAATGTTATTTAAAGGAATGTGACCTATGTTTAAGGTAGTTGAGTATAGAGAAACCCAAGAAAAAAATAGTAAAAACTTATTCTTTTTAGGTTTGAGGTACGACCACCCAACCGAAGATAACCCAACCCAACTGATTATTTGTACTATGCTTATGGATCCGTTAAATGGAATTATATATGAATTAGTGGGAAAGCAAAGCTCTTGGTGGATAGAGTTCACCAAATAAAGTTATTGCAACTAATTTTACAAGCTCTTTTGCTTTTGTTTTGACTCCAATCATAGGATTAATCAATATTTTCTTAAAGACTAAAAAGGAATTACTAAATTAGAATGGCGTTATAGTGGGTACCTATAATGCACGGATACTTTAAAAAATTTCACGTTCAAGTATCGGATATGCACGGATACGACCCCGATAAGTATCGGATACGCCACGTGGCGTATCCGAAACTTAAAATTATTTTTTAATCTCGGATACGTGCTGGATACGGTCAAGATACGCTTGACTCAGACGTATTAGATACGTCATTTGGAGTATCCGGAATTTTAAAATATAAATTTTAATTTTGGATACGTGTCTGGATATTGCCAACATATGTCTAAGACAATATCCGACAATGTCAAGATATACCAACTTTGTTATTTTGATTTTTAATATGTTTAATGCAGACTAAATGTTTAAAACTTGATTTCTTCTCAACTTCCATGAATTACACGGGATTTTCAAAATTGCTAGGATGTGATACGTGTTTGTATGGCCATTTTTATTTACTTAATATATATATATATATATATATATAATATTTGAACCATTGTATTGAAATATTATGTTTATATACTCAACTTTCATGAATTATAACATTTTACATCTTCTTAACTTGATTTTGTGTTTTTCTCTAAATTCATCGACACATTCATCATCGTCTTACATCCTCAAACTTAAAGTCATTAAACTAGCCATTATAATTTATTTTAAAAAACAAAATAAATATTTTGAGTGTCAAAATTTCGTTTTCTAAAATCAAACAACTAAAGAATTTCAGTATCCAAAATATGTTTTATTTTTTTAAAAATTACAAGGTAATTAAGGGCTTTAAATTTGAGGATACATGACGATGATGTAATGTGACGATGACTTTTAGATAATAAAGAACACAATCGAGTCAATATAATACGAAGTATTATAATTCATGAAAGCTGAGGATATAAACTATAATTTTTCAAACAATGTTTGCAAAATGAAATTTAGACCAAACTATATGATGTTTTACGTAATTTTCCCTAAATAATAGTGATGTATATATTTAAAAAAATTACCGTATCCACACGTATCATATACTAGAAATTTTCAAAAACCCATTGCAACCATATCCATACATATATCCATGTCCGTGCATCATAGGTTGGCACATTTTTCTTACTTTCTTATAGGAGTCTAAAATCAGGAACTACAAACTAATTTAAATTACAATTTTTTTGTTTGTTTAATTTAAACTCAATTTGACACTATAAGCAAGATATCATGATTGCATCTTCATTGCATTAATAATTAATAAAGAACTAAAATTACAAACTGTTAATAAAATTTAAAGATGTTTCATTTGCATTAAAGACGCATCGTACTTCAAAATGAATGTAAATAATATGCTAAAATATTTTATCGTGATTCAAACTTAACATTGAAACCAAACGACTTAAATTCATGTTATTTGAAATTACCTAAATAATAAAAATGGACTTGATTTATGAGTTGAAATCCCAATCCACTAACTTATTCCATCCAAACACATCTAAGACATGTTTTCAGAATAAAAAAACGATATAATTAGGGAGTCATACCTATAAAACATCAACCCACAAGCTTATCCAGACATATAAATTAAAGAATGTATCAGATTATTCTCGGATTTAGTTAACCATGAATCATGAAACCAGAGTCGAAAAATGAAAACAAAAACGCTCACAGGGCAAAGGCGACCTGCCAAAGGTCGCCAAATTAGTCTACAATATCCTATAGTTAATACAACCAACAACCCGAAAGATACATAATTCTTCTATAAATATTTTCTCTCACAACTGCCACAAAGTTGGAATAATCAAGCATCTCCAGTAGAAACATTGATCGGTCCATTAGATCGGAACCCACGACCCCTGCCACGAGTCCCTCTCCCCCAGCCACGACCTGCATAGTGAACATTTCAGTTGATATTCTGTAGAAACAGATTGATTAATGACGACTAAGACAAACTTGTTCCGTGTGAGTAAGACTAATAAATAAATTACTCCAACTATTTGTTTGTTTACAAATAATGTCCAAAGTTCTTGTACGCAAGGAGAAGCGGGAGAGGTCAACCCTCTCCACCATATGCCAGGTTTGTCTTCAAAGTGCTGAATTCATAAACCAAAATGCATGAGGTTATCAAAAGGATATCTCAACCAAAAAATAAAATAGAATCACATCCTTGGTGTGATAATATTTCCCTTCTTCCAAAGGGATCAATCGTAATCCAGCTCTGATTTGATATAAGTTGACTAATTTGGATTGGTAAAGATGGGTGCATAAAAAACCACAACAACAAAACAAAAATGGCTTTGCTGACAAACTACTGCTCAAGCCATTTGGTAGACCAGCATCAAGTGGGAAGCTTGAACAGACAAGTAACAAGTACTACATCCAGCATCTAGATCATTTACGACATCCAATAGACAAAAATTGCTGAACATGTGAATCTAAATGATATTGTTAACATAAAAAAAAAAGAGAGAAATAGTACCACGAGGAGCTTCTTGATTGTAGCCTCCAGCATCATATTGGTTATCCACCTGAGGACCACTATACCCTCCTCTCCCACGGCCACGGTAACCATAACCTCTCCCCCGACCCCTGCCCCTGGCATATATACGGTTCCGCTCATAGCCTCCATCCTCATACTCAGCTGATGCAAAACCATTCCCTAAGCAATCGATACAAACAGATATAGCATAGTTACATTAAGAGCTGAGTACAAGTTTCCACACATACATCACGATACAACAAAAAGAACCGCCATAAACATTTAATATTTGTTTCACCACATTCTAAGATGACTATCTCCATTTAAAAGCAAAAGGAAACAAGTGTTTGGAAACACAAAACATTATTTCATCCTTTAAGTTGAGATTTTTCCTTCTCTTCTACCATTCACTTTCTTCATATTTATTGTATATACATATACATGTGCGCTTGAACACATGCATATACAACAATATATAAATACAAATAGACGTGTATAATTTTTTAACTATGCACACATAAAGGGGCCAACAAGTTCTTAAACTTTAGGAACAAATTTTTTTTTTTCAACATACATTAACAGTGTTAAAGCTCTAATAAATTAAACTAATAGAGATGATCAAACATAAATCATACCTGATGGGGCTCTAGGCCTCCCCCTCCCCCTCCCCCTTCCCCTACCAACTTGTCCTCTTCCTCGGGTAGATGGTGATCCCTCTACATAAATAAACTAGTTAAAAACATTTTTTCCTCGAGCGGATATATCAAGAACAAGCACAGGTAAAGGAAATGTGACACCTCCTCCATCATAGTCGAGTTCTGTTGAAACCTTAACCAGGTCAGCTGGTATGGGTGGTTGATACCTGCACAGCAGAACAAATCAATCATCCCACTTCCACGGCAAGAATTATGTAAGAAGTACAAAATAAGTCCCACTGTAATAGTTGAAACAACTTTCAAAACCCAAAGGACACTAAGATGTCGTAATACCCATAACTTGAAAGACTAGAAAAAGCTCCTTTTGCCTTACAACTAACGAAACAAAGAAGCAAATTTTAACCTTTATTCACCATATTGTTTGTTCCTCAAGAAATTCAAAGAACTAGTCTAAGTAAGAGAGGTTATATATTTTAAAGCTGAACAAGCCAAACAAACAGAACAGTAACTTTCAAAAACAGAAAATTTTTGAACCAGTTACCCGATATTTTTCTCATCCAACTCCTTTTTTGAGAGAGTGATTGTGACCATCGAAACTTTCCTCGTGGTTTCAAGCCTGTAGTATGAACAAAGAATGTCACAAAAGCTAGCTAGTAGTCATACTGCCACATTTAAGAAATCTCGACATGAGAACATTTCAATTAAAAAATATATTCTTCTTTTCAATAAGATTTTTTGATAATGTCTTACATTTGGAGGCCTTCTTCCAATGGTTCCCATGTGTCAGTTATGTCTGTGGATTGAATCACTGTAATTTGATGAAGTCCAACAATTCTCCTCTAAATTACAGACAGTTAATTGTAATTTGGATCAACACTCCAACCATAAATAATTGATAGCCAAGAAACAAAACAAATTATAGAAAAGCACTACCTTGATTAACTCCACAATTGTCACAGTTTTATTGATGGCTCTGCCCATTGCCTTGAATATGATTTCATCCGATTCCTTTTCCTAATTTGCATTACAATATAACTTGAGAACGATAAATGCTATAGATAAGCATGTCCCAAAGAATAATCTTGCCCAGAAACAAAATCAAAGAAGGACTAGCAAGGAAATGCCCTTGAATAAATTAAAAAAAGAATGACAACCAATTAAACGACAAAGAATCATCCTAAACAAATTACAATAGACTACACACTCCAATCAACAAGCAAATAAGACACCATATGATATATCTCTTAGTATGCTCACATTTCATGTCTTCATTTCATCTAATCACCAGCAGTAAATTCACAAGGTCAAACATCCATGAGATTATATAAAAAAGTTTGGAACTTTCTAGATGACTTCTCATCTTTGATCCCAAATCAGGAACAGGCCCCATCCGGTAAATTAGTCAGGTACAAGAATATCCTCATCATAACCAAGTATACCCCTGTGAAAGTAATCCTTTGAAACTACCGAGATATATATGATTCTTCCACTAACTTTGTCTAATAACCAAATCCACATTTCACCTCTTAAAAAATTCCATAAAAGGAAACAGCATAATAACAAAGCCACAGAGCCATGAAATCTAAAGGAAAAAGTTCTAGTGACGTCAAAGCAAATATTTAAAGAAATATAAAAAAACACAACAACACGCGCAATATTACAACACTCGAACATCTAGGGTTAAATAATCGCCGAGGATTGGCTAGTACTGTTATATTAACCACTAATGAAACCAAAGGGCCCAGATTTCCTTACATTCGTCAAACTCGAAAACAAATAGAACCAAACAATTAAAAAGAACATAATTTTGACAAAGACAGCATCTACAATTACAAGTATAGTAACGTGCAAATATTAACACCTGAAGCAAGCTCATGGCATAAGTGATGTAGCTCCGCATCCTGCCTTGGCTTGTAATTCGAATCTCGTTTACATCAATTGGTGTTTCCACCTTAGGTTTCTCCACTTTTTGATACCGATCCATGCCCCTACGAAAAAAAATGACAAAAATTGAAATAATTCTTCATATATTAAATTCATAAGACAGACGAAAAGATAATAGCAAAATCCGCAGATAAATAAGTTAAAGGTGTAAAGCAACAGATCTAAATATTCCTCGTGTATTTCTTTCCAAATTAGTACAGTTACAGTAATTGATATTAAAAAATTACCTGAAACTGTACGAAAGGATAAGATATTAAGCTCCACGAAAGACAAGCCCTCTTCACCGGCTTCGTTTCTTCTTTACGTCCTGACCGCCGCCCTGGAAACTCCTCAACTATTTATAGTCTCTGTGCCCTAGCTCATTTTTGTACTTTCTTTCTATGTTTAAATAATAAAATAAAGTAAGGGAATCTGTTCTGAGATAAAACTGTGGCCTCAGATTTGCATGCTAAGTGACACGTTCAGAATTAGAAGGCACAGTTTCAAAAGAAAGATAGAAGGTACAAGCCTTAAAGCGTACGGGTGCAATCAGTATGCATCGATTATATATATTAGTGTCCCCCGGCACACTCACGGTTTTTTTCAATTGATTTTTTTAACTTTTTCTCGGAATTTAATTACAAATATTATATGATATGATAATATTGTAATTGACAATATTATCAAATGAATTACAGATATTTTAAGAATATAGTATAGTATGATAAATTGAAATTATTAAAAATCTCAATGATATTTCAATCATTTTTCATGTTGACATACTATTTGTGATTAATAAAAGATTTAGGAGCATTTGGTAATTATATGGTCATACTAAGAAGCGAAGTAGTTTATCTAGCTAATAGAATAGTAATAGATATTTTGCTAAGAATAAATTTAATTACAAGTTTTATCTAAAGTAAAATTTTAAAATTAAACAGAAAAAATATCAACAATTAAGTGAAAAATAAAATTATTTTTGGGGAGCGAAGTCGTCTTTGCAATTTATACTATGTGATATCTATAATAAAAAATTTCTTTTCCCAAAAACAATATAAACACACATTTGATAACTAATTCCCACACAATATTGTTTTTTCTCAATCAAGGTTTGTAATTTAGAGGTGGAAAATAAAAACAAAGATCTTAAATTACCCTTAAACATTAGGAACAAAACAATATCAACTATTGAAATCCAACTTCATTCCCAAACCTTAAATTCTAGTTTATGTGGGTCAATTTTTTTAATTAATACAACAAGACACAATTTGGTATACTTATAAGGATATGATGAACCATGATTTTTAACTATTCATCACTCACTAATCACGTCTCATCCATTGTACCAAAGCAATGCCCAATTGTTAATTATCATCTCATCTAAAAGTTTTTTATATAGATATTGAACAATTTATTATGTATACTCTAACAATTCCACTCATTTGAAGGTCAATTTATTCCTTTTTTAGGAGGCTCATCAAGTAGATATTTCATAGTGGGTGGAAATATTTATAAAGAGATTTAATGAATCAAGTCAAACTTGCTTGTATTGCATTCACTGTAAGTGTGTATATATACAACTGTGACCATCAATAGTTTCCTACAAATGTAGAACAAACTATCTGATATAACAATTATAGATTACATAGACATTTGAATTTTAAACTTGAGCTTTGATCTTATCAATAGAGATCATATCCGTAGTTGAGATTTGGTCTTATCGGTAGATATTATATCCTTAGCCTTATCATGTTCCAGCAAGATTGGGGTACTGCAATGAACACCAATCTTGAACCTTTGTCTGAGGAAGGACTGACGTGCTAGAGGCTTTGATCAGCAGCATGAACATGGGAAAATCGAAGCTGATTTTTGGCAACCTGGTCGCGTACGAAGTGAAAATCGATTGCAATGTGTTTCATCCGAGAGTGGAACACTGGATTGACACATAAATATGTAGCACACACATTATCACAGTAGATTGTTGGAACGGTGGATGGTAATAAATTCTGAACCCAATTAATTTCTGTAGCCGAAGAGGCAACATACATATACTCTGCCTCAGAAAAGCGAGTTGATCGCACTTTAACACAAAATTTATTATCAATTTAAAATCAGTGTGCGAATATAACGCAAGTGCACGGTGTCAAGTTTTAGTGTAGATAATGAGGAACAGGTTGTCGAACCCACATGGACTAACTGTAAATATCAAATAAGACGCTTTAAACTATATTTAATCTACGAATATGAATTAACTAAAATACTAAGCAATTAAATTAACTACTTATCCAACCAAGTCAATAAAAGTAAACAAGAAAATTCCTCTAGAGAATATATCAAGAAGTCGGCTCACCAATGCAATCCCTACAATTCTATTTGAATGTCCAAATATTTCTAAGGTGACGAGTTCTCCGAAGTTATCTAATGTACTCTCTCGAGCTATATTAAATCTAATATCAAATTTCAGTAAGTCACTCTTGTACTTATTTAACAACTCAATATTGAATTAAGATCCGTGAAAACTAATAACTTTCGATTACTTGATATCTATAGCTATCACATATATATTTGACTTTATCTCTCGATCTCAGTCTGAAATCCATTGTATGAATTATTAATTCTGTATCATAAAATCATCTATTGATCTCAATTATGATACTAACATCATTCAAATGTGATCAATCCCTCAAAAGCATTAAAATCATAAAGCATACACAAAGAATTATAAGGATTCAATCAAATAAATAATCATCAAATCGTATGTTCAAAACAAAGGGTTGCATAGACTTGATAAATAAATTTAGTTCAACATAATTAAGCAAAACAAATCAAAACTAATGATTAAAGATAAAGAAAAACTTTCGATGTCGACTTCGTTCGTAGATCCTTGCTTCCTCTCTCGCTTCCTTCTCGATCGTCTCTTGAATCTCCTTGTTGGCTTGTTCCAAAGCTAGGATGAATTATGGATGTATTGTGGTTGATGGTGAATGTGGAAGATGGGATGGAGGCTCATCCTAGGGTATGAAAGTCTGATAAAAGTGTGATTTTCGTCCACTATTTATAGAGGATGGAAAATATAAAGTTTCTTTGTTTGACAAAAACTCTAAAAGGAATTTATTTTTCAAAAAATTCGTCCGGCGATCGATCGTCACTTCCTCGGATCGATCGTGATTTTTTCTGCCTGCTTGGAGATCGATCGCGATTTTTTCTGCTTGCTTGGAGATCGATTTCGAGATCATAATTTTTTTTGTCCAATTCTCGTCAATGCGTGATCGATCGATGGTTTAACGGAGATCGATCGCCAACTGAAAATCTTCCTAATTGTGATTTTGGTCCTACCTTCGACGTGTACGCTCGGTTTGATTTTTTTTTTGGTCATTTCTAGCTCATTTCCCTCACTTTTATGCATATCAATATTTATTCCTTAAACATATAAATATATACCAAAATCGTAAAATGGTATAGGAATCAATACGAAAATGATTACAAATTTATAGCTAGATAAGTGTAAAAATGACACTTATCAACTCTCCCCAAACTTATCACTTGATCGTCATAGATTAAGCATTAAAATCACATGATAGAGTTCGATACTTAAAACAAATTATTTCATTATTTTCATTATTCTCAGAAATCTCACATACATACAAAAGTTGACAATACGCTGTTTCTCCTAAATCAAGCAACATCATCTCAAAATCTGAACGTGTGTGTGTGTTATTATCAATATCAAGTTTCATGCACATTTTCAAGATCAAATCATGTCCAATCAACTCAAAGTCAAGATTATCATTAAGTACCCCAAGAATGATGTCTTTCCAACATGATATGATAATCAGCAACTATCCGGGGGGAAAACAGAAGCATGTCTCGAGCAGAATTCAGTAATCCGTGATATATTCAAAACAACAGGTAAGCTGAAATGTCCAGAAGGCTGAAGAGAAGTACAGATAATTTTTGACATTACGGAGAAAGATAATATCTTCCCTTATGATGTCCTCTACTATTTGCAACAACCTACAGTTGTCAAGTATCAAGGAAACCTTCAAATTGGTGAAATTGATCTAACAATTGCAGGAACTGCAGGAATAATCCCAGAACAGCTTATTCTAGGGATTGAATTTCTCGAGGAACATAAACCTTGGGAAAGATTGCAAGACGAAATGGAATTCACTGTGGAAGGAAAGAGATATAAGATCAGATGACCACCAGTCCATTCTCCATATATATCTCCGTTGGGATGTTATATACAAAGTATCAGGCAGAATATTTGGCAGATTACATTGACTCAGGAGCTAGAATATGTACTTGCAAGCGTGAAATCCTCCCCCAAGAGGTTGGTGAAAAGTTATCAGCCATTGTCGGAAGAGACTTTTCCAAGCGGATCCTTATCTTAATGGAGTAGTCCAGGGAGCGAAAATAATCATCGGCGGAGCAGGCGGTACACCGTGGTACAAAGTCAAAACTCCACCTATCTATTTCAATGATACATGTGTTGATATGCTGCTCGGAAACAATTTCCTACAGACATTCAAGCGTTCACTCAGGAGAACGAGAAAATATGACTTATTTTCACAACCCTTTGTGATCATAAGATTATTGTGTTGTGACTACGGGAGGTGTTTCACCGAAAATTCCCCATTAATTTTCGCAGCAAGCGTGGATGATGAAGGAAAAACTTCAACACCCCTAAGATGAAGGATCAGAGGAGATTTGGTGAAGCTATTCTTCAATTTAGGCAACAAGGGACTGGTCAAAAGAGAAGAATGTCTTTTGATGGTATAAATGTGATGTCATTCAGGGAACAAAATGAAGATAGGGATGAAGATGAAGAAGAAGTCAATCTCGACATCCCACTGTTACTAAAAAAAGGCATTACATAAGAAAGCCATGCAACCTGATGCTACCCTCGAAAAGCAGATTACTCTAGAGGAAGTAAAAAGAAGATTCAGATGAACTACAATGAGGATTCTCTAGCATGGCGGGACAGAAAAGAGCTTACAACATCTTTGAAGGTGAAAACTGGAAGAGAATATGAGTTCGTAAGGTACAAACCGATCCCATGAACCAAGAAGATCGGAAAGATATGCAGATTATACTTAAGGAACATTTGGACCTTAAGTTAATCTTAGTATGTGTTTCTCCATACAGCAGTCCAGGATTTCTCGTACGAAATCATGGAGAAGTTAAAAGAGGAAAACCAAGATTGGTGATCAATTACAAAGGCAATCAACGAGATCTTGGAATTCGATGGATATTATATCCCAAACAGAGAACATTTGGTAAATAGCATCAAGAATGCCAAAGTGTTTTCTAAGTTCGATTGTAAATTTGGATTCTACCAGATTAAGATGGAGGAAACCAAGCAAAAGGTTCATCAACATTCTCCACACCACAGGGACGCTACATTTGGAATGTCATGCCAATGTGATTGACAAATGCTCCCCAGATATATCAAAGGAAGATAGGGCAATCTTTTCAAAGATTATTCCAGCTTCATGTTCGTGTACATTGACGATATCCTCAGTCGCGTCAAGAAACATGAAAGAGCATCTTAAACATTTGGAAATCTTTTCAGATGTTTGTTACAAGGAAGGATTAGTGCTCTCCGAAAGGAGGCAGTACTTGCCACAAGACAAATCGAGTTCCTTGGAATTGAGATTGACGAATCAGGAATCATCTTGCAAAACCATATTGTTGAAAAAATGCAAGGATATTCGGATGATCTCAAGGATTTGAAGCAACTTCAGAGTTTTCTGGGAGTTGTTAATTTTGCCGGGAATGTTCATCAATTACCTATCAAATCATAGGAAATTGTTTAGTCCACTACTAAAAAAGGATGTTAAGTTTGAGTGGAATGAAGGTCACAGACAAGCTGTCAAACAACTTAAAGAAGTTTGCAAGCAACTACCAAAGCTTGCAACTCCAAACGACGAGGATGAACTGATATTATATACAAATGCTAGTGATCATTGGTGGGCTGCGGTACTTATGAAGGCCACACCAGATGGAGAAGTGCCATGCAGATATTGTAGCGGTCGATTCGATAGCAGCGAAGTTATCAGATGGCACTATCAACGAGAATGAGTTCTTTGCAGTTCGGAAGGCTTTTAAAAAATGGCCATTATTTTTACTTGCAAAGAAATTTATCTTAGAAATAGATAATACAAGTGTCAAGTTATTTTTTTGAAAAATAAGATTGAATCAAAACCAGAAAAGGCTAGACTTTTAAGATGACAAGTTGAATGACAATATCATGATTATGATATTGTCATAGTGAAATCAGATAAAAATGTTATTGCAGATTTCTTAACACGAGATGGAGGGACACATTGCTAGCAATACCGAATCTCACGGAAAACCTGGAGATCCTGGAACGAGAGTTTTGGACACTTTGACTCAATGCTGAGGTCGCATGACGACTTCAACGAGCAGATCAGGAACTTGTTACTGATCATATACGAGCTTGCTTTCGGGACCATGAACGTCTATTTGAAGTCTTGAAAGGGCCCATCCTCCAGGCCGCACCTCCAACGGTGCAAAAAAGAGTGTTTAGAGAACGGTGCTCATCTAACCCGGAGGCAAAGGATTCAAGTACCCCTGTCATGAGTGCTGCAGATGATGCATTCCTTGAGGATGTATATGCTATAACGAATGTTGAAGGTCATGTGTTATCACAATCTGAACCATCAAATCAACCCAGCACCTCTGGGGTAAAAGAGGGAGAGTTGAACCTTAGGCCAATGACTGGCACCTCTAGGGTTCAAACTAATGATGATTTAGTTTCTCTATCTATGCAGGATTACCAACGCACTTGGGAGAAACTAATAACCAGACGGGGTATCAACCTAGACAAAACTATTGTTGATATCTCCGAAAATTATCCGAGGGTTTGGATGAAACCAGGAAGCCATCCAAACGAAGTTCAAGAATGGTATAATTTCGGAGCTCTTGCTTCGGTTTATATTGTTGCACCAACATTCTCTGAAATTCAAAATTAGCAAAATGGATCAGGGAAGCTGTTCACGAGACATGGGCCAATAATCTACATTTGGCCAGAGGAGATATATTGCAGTTGTACTTTTTTCAGTGCTGCTCCAAAACCAGCGAAGAAGGGCTTCATTGAAGCTTTTCATTTTATAAAGCTCAGACGACCAGATGGTATCGCCTTAAAAATATAAGAATACCGCTGCCAGATGGCATACCAGTTTTGGCTGGAACTATCACAGAAGATGAGGTTTCAACCAGACGCGCATGGGGTCTTTGGGTTTGTCTAACCGAAATGGACAAAGTCAAATACTCATTCAAGTTCTTTCAAAATTCAGCTAATAGAACTTTCATGATGAATTTAATGACAGGAACATCAACAAGATTTGCTGAAGAACTCTTCGAAACAAAGAGGAGAATTCTTTGGGAGAAAAAAGATTCCTGCAGGAAAAAGAAACTTACCAGAAATTCCGCAACATGTCACATGTTGGCCGATGGATAGATCGAATTTGCCAAGCATGCCCAGAACAGAAAGAACCAGAGTTCGGGAAAGGATTCCGACAGATCGGAGGCAGGAAAAGACAAAGGATCTGCTGACAAGAAAGCCTGTTTTCCTAAAGCCCGGGAACCGCAATAACCAATAATGCAAAGATTCCCGACAAAGGAAAATGTGTGGACCATTAAAAATTAGTGCGGTAACTATTCTACGCACTCATACAAAAATAACGGACCACTAACCAGAAAAGTTGGCATAACCAGACAAATATGTCAAACCACGTGAAAGTTAAGGAGCACTCACAGGCGCACCTAACAATTATCAAGATTTAGAATCCGAAGTTGAAGTCCGAATTTATGCCTAGATAAGGGCACTCATTCAGGAAGCTAAGGACATTGAAAATTCTCAATAATTTTCTGAGAATAAAAATTGTAGTCTCCAAGCTTTGTAATCTTTCTACTTTCATAGCTTGGTAATATTTCTCTTCTTTTCTTGCTTTTCGTAAACATATGTAATTTTGTTCTGTTTTAAGTTTATGTGTTCTTGAGTCAAGCTTCATCTTTATGAGAGGCTAAACAAGTCTGTCTTCTCCCAAAAGGAGACGTTTTAATGTAATAGATATATAAGTATTTACAGAATAAAACGAAGGCTGTTGCCCATCTTTCTCCCGGATTTCTTTAAATCTTTCTTATATCTTGATTATACCTTACGCCATAAGGTAGGAACCGAATTAGGGCTGTGGTGTGCGGTTTCTGAAGGAATTGGATAACTGGCAGACTAACCTCGTCTGAAGACTGAGGTTGGATGGTGAGGAGCCATTCGAAAAACAGTCTGGAGGCAGTAAGTATTTGATTGGTGGTTTGTAACCCACCTCACCCAGGTGCCGTTATGGTCAAAATGATATATTTCAGTTGGTTAAAATTTTATTGTAATACGAAAGCATGATGAGACTGTTATTTATTTTCATTTGTTCATAAGGGGAATTTAGGGATAAATTCATCATGAATTGTGAGTCCTTTGTAAAAGTATACTCTTGGGTTCTCTCAAGATGACAGAATTGAAGGATCTCATGTTCATTAAGGCCCCTGCATTTACGTATCCTTATTAGGAGTTGTTTATTAGTAAAAATGGGATTTTGGGTGTTTTTGTAACAATCCTAAAAGCTCTAAGAAGATCTATGCAATTAAAGTAAGGGCTTTTATGTCTTTTGAGGTACGTATGGAGTTGGAATAAATAAAAGAAGTATAGTAGGGAGTTAGAATAAAGAATCTTTGACATAGGGAGGAATGTTAAAGTTATGTTTGGAGGTGAGGATTTTAAGTGAGTTTATCATATATTTTAAAGAAAATATACAGTGTCCATGAGGCCAAAATAAATTAAGACGTTGCAATGATTGGATACCTGAATTTTTTTTTTAAAATATTTCGAAAAACTTACAGCACAAGCCGTATAAGCTAGAGTGTCGAAGTTTGAAGCAATATGTGTTTGATCGTAAAACTTATGTTCTTGGACCATATGCTCTTTGCAAACAAAAACGTGAACGATATTCTTAAATATCACATATGCTAATCAAAATCTAAACATTTATACTATCGATAATACTATATATAATAGAATTCTCCTGCTTTGCAAGGATGTATAAGAGCTCATGCCTCTTTTGGGAAGACTCGAGTTCGCGCTCGTCTAAAAAAACATTGATTTAGTCTCTCCCCACTCAAAAAAATTAAAAAATAATACTATATATAATAGATATTATTGAATTATTAAAATAAGACAAAGAAGGGCAATCTAAATCGAGGCCAATGGATCAGAATACTATAAATAGGCTACAGGTTAACCTAAAGAAATTAGGACAAAGCTGGCTCAAATTCAAATGGTAATACTGACTGAACCGACGGAAGAACTCGGGAATGGAAAAACGAAGCCCCCTTCTAACTGTTCCCGATAAAAAATATAATATCCCTCAGGGATCGATGGGGACAGTCTTCCTCACAAGGAATAATGAAATTGTACTCCGGGGAAGCCTTACTGAGATCCCGAAGATGGGGCCCATCGAAAATCTCAATAGAAGGGGCATAGAGCTCATACCAGGGATAGTTGTATGCGGTTGAAGGACCCTCCAGCTCCGTGATCTGGAGTTGACCCGAGGGTGAGGGACCAGTTTTTTGTGTCTCGTTAGGTCGCGGTGGCCTATGCGTGAGATTGGAATCATACTGATCTATCTTCCGCAAGACCTTATTAGACAGTGGGGAGGGGAACAATTTATCAGAACCCGACATCATAACATATAATGATTTAGCTTAGAAGGATGGCATACCTAAAATAAAGAAGACAGGAAATTGGGAATCTACTTCGCAAGAACATGACAGAGGTCAGGCGCCGAGCTAGTCCGATAAAAAAAAGTCAATGAAATGAGGGGGTTCCCTCCAGGTATTTATAAGGTATCTGGACAAAGATCTTACCGTCGGTTTAAAAATCCATCGGACGACTCAGATTTGACTCGGAATACGAAATGACGCTCTAACGATCACTTCTTTAAATTTAAAATTAAGAATTGGGGATAATGTAGAAATTTTCCCTCCAAGACCTAATCAATTCAGATCGGCAAAAAACAATACAAACTTATGGTGTTTGACGTCAACTCGACTTGGAGGGGGGGACTGTGATACCCTTAAGGATAAGAAGGTCACCCCACTAAAATAGACACGTCACCTAATCAGATGAGCAGACCTGACATAATCGATCTAATGCACTTTGGCCCCGCTTATCACGGTTTGCTTCTTTTCGTGGTCGAGCTGACCTCAGTATCCGACCTGAGCTACGTTACCAACCTCATCAGTGTCGAATCTCCTTACAGGTTCCCGAGCTTGCATTTCCCGAGCTCATAGTATGAACTGAAGCAGGGTCCTTCTAATCACATAGCTCAAGGAAAGTAAATACATGTCTTACTCACCAGGACTCCCTTTATAGCGAGATCTTTGAGATATTGTTTCCTTATCAAGAATATTCTGAAATCATATCAAATCTTACTTGCATCTTATCAAATACCGATAAAGAAGGAAAGAATTATATCTACATGATAACTCTTTCTCTATAAATATCAGGTTTGATCTTCACTTTAAACATTATTCATAAACTCTTGCATATATCACAACATATTTTCATCTTCTCTCATCTGACTTGATCGTCCTAGGGGACACACCGAAAAATCCTTTTCGCCCGCTTCTCACTTTTCCGTCATGATCTCATGTCTTTCTAAGACAAAGATACATGGTAAATCAACAGTATTATCCGCATTGAAGAGCAGAGATGTAATATTTCACATCTTATTGATATTACAAGATCACCCGTTTTTTCGTGGTATCATACTTCAATACAGATTTTTTAGATTAATTAATCCAACATTTTTAATTAATCGATACGTCACCAATTTTGAAAAATTAAAATAAAAAAGTAATAAAAATTTGAATTATCTTATTTTTATATATATTTAGAAAATATCCAGTGTCATCAGGCAAAAGTAAATTAAATTGTTGAAATGATTGGATACCTGGATTTTTTTTTAAAAAAAATATTTCGAAAAACTTACAGCACAAGTCGTATAAGCTAGAATGTCGAAGTTTGAAGCAATATGTGTTTGATCGTAAAACTTATGTTCTCCCACCATATGCTCTTTGCCAGCAAAAAAGTGAAGGATATTCTTACATATTGCATATGCTAATTAAAATCTAAACATCTATACTATCGATAATACTACATATAATAGATCTACATGGTCTGACCGGAATGGATAAGAGTTCATGCCGTCTTTTAGTATACTCGATTGAATCGTGTTTGACTGAAAAAAATTGATTTAGCTTCTCCACAACTCAAAAAAAAAGAACCTATATATGATATATTATTGAATTATTAAATTAGAATATAAAACTGGATTGCGAAAAATTATTTCAATATACTTTATTTATTGTATAGAAATTAATTATTTTGAAAATTATATTGAGATTTCATATATATAGATGTATTCAAAAAAAAAAAAAACACTAATTATTATAACGAAAGAAAGAGAGGCACCAAAGCAAAGAACCCGAAAAAAGCAGATGTATAAGCACACGCTTCCGCGCCGCGTCCTTGCTTCTCGTGTGTACAATCAATATAAATTTATGACAAATAGATTCTTATAATTTTTTTATAGAATGATTAGATATATTTTAGAATATTTATATTTATAATCAAAATTTATTTTAGAACTAAATCTTCAATTAGGATTTGTACATGGTCGCAAAAATTGTCAAAATGTATCAGCTAATTTTATGTGACCAGGATCTTACGTGACAGCTCCACTTAAGACCCTGATTTAATATTTTGGGATTATGTATATTGAGAACCCTCTATTTGGTAATAGGGTTTGTGGTCCATTTCTTTTACACTTATTTCTAACAACTATGTTCGCACACAAAGCGACTCAAATTCGAGTCATCTCCGAAATGATTTTACCACTCCGATAAAGCCGGAAGCTCCATACACCAACATATGTTAATATATCACCCTTTTAATATTTATACCTCAAAATCATATTCACAACTACCCCTTCACTCACTTCCCCAGAAAACAAACAATTTAGCGAAAAACAAACGAGAAAACCCCCGTTTCCAAATGGGATCTTGCTTCTCCAAACTCAAGAAATTCCAAGACATCCCAATATCGTCGTCACCATCACCTTCACATACTCCACCTCGTCCTCACTACCAATATTCCCTCCCACAACACCACCATGCCCCGCCGTCGCCTCCGCCTCCAAGAAGACCATCTTCTCCTCCCTCAATAGTGGCCAGCACCACCACGACCACATTCACGCAACGACCACCTTCCAATATAGGACCCATTCTTGGCAAACCTTACACAGACATAACCACACTCTACGATCTTGACAAAGAACTCGGGAGAGGCCATTTCGGGATCACCTATCTCTGCACAGAAAAGACCACTGGCATCAAATATGCATGCAAGTCTATTTCAAAAAGAAAACTAGTGACGGAAAAGGATATACAAGATGTGAGAAGAGAGATCTTGATCCTGCAGCATCTGACAGGACAGCCCAATATAGTGGAGTTTAAAGGGGCTTATGAAGATAGAAAAAGCCTGCATTTGGTTATGGAGTTGTGCGGTGGAGGTGAACTTTTTGATAGGATTACTGCAAAGGGGAGCTATTCCGAGAAAGAAGCTTCGAGAATTGGAAGGCAGATTCTGAACGTGGTTCATGTTTGTCATTTCATGGGGGTGATGCATAGAGATCTTAAGCCCGAGAATTTCTTGATGGTAAACACGGACGACGATTCTCCATTGATGGCTACTGATTTTGGGCTATCTGTTTTCATCGAGGAAGGTAAGTTTCCAAGATTCGACACTAATTAACCCTTTCTTTTTATTCATTTATATATTATCTGTATAATTTATGTAAATTTTTTTTAAAAAAAATTATATGATACAAAATTACAATATAAATATGATTATAAATATTATGTAATGTGACAATATTATTAAGGGTATTACAGACATTTTAATAATATAGTATATTAGGATAAACTAAAATTATTAAAAGTTTCAGGGATATTTCATTTTGCATGTTGACATATTATTTGTGATTAATAAAAGATTTATGGGCATTTTAGTAATTGCATGGCATACCAAGAGGCTAAGTAATTTCTCTAACATCTCCCTCTTTATAATATCATAATAGATAAGTATTTATGAACCTTCTCTGTGTGTTTTCATTGACTATTGCGTGATTGTGAGCATACAACGAGAATAATCAATCATATCAAAAGTATTCTCTGTTCCAACTCAAAACTAACTAATGGTGCTGAGATGAGTAACCATGTATCTTACAAAAAATTAATATAGTTTGTAAATTCTGACAACTCCCTCGACGACGACTGATGTTAAATATAAATTTTCCTCCTTCTTGACGAATTAAATCGATTGCTGTGATTGATGTCACATGATCTTCATCTGTGTTTGGGTGTTCTATCATTGTAATATTTTCCATCTATTTGCTTCGGAGTCAAGTATTGGTTGCTGCAAATGTGAGTTTATTCGTGTTAGTTTTGTTCATCCCTTCTTTTGTGATTTGCAAGTTTAGCAGTTAAATATTAATATCAGCTTTTATCTTACCTACCCCATGAGGTACCATCCATAGGATAAATCACACCACACATTGAGAATATTTAGCTAATATCAGCTTTTGTCTTACCTACTCCATGGGGTAGATCCCACCACACATTTGGAATATTCCCATGATATCAGCTTTTGTTTTACCTACCCCATGGAGCATGGAATATTCCCAATATGTGGTGTGATCTACCCTATGGGATGGTGCCCCATGGATAGCCAAGATGGTCCCCTAATATCATGTGTCATATAAAATATTTTATCATAAAATAATATTTAATATTGAGATTTCTTCGAAAAGTATTGTATTGTAATTAATTAAAGTGTGCTGTGATAATTTCAGTATGTGGAAAGTATTTTCACCTTAATTTTTTAATTGCCAATTTTAAAATATATTTAGTTACATTCTGTTATTTTACGAGAATAAACCAATAGAGCCAAAATACCTATAAAGTTTAGTTTAACTTGTCCGAGAGGGTTAAATGCATACACATATGTAAAATACAGCCAAGATCTAATATTTTTTAAAATTTACAAAATATTAAAAATACTTTTAAGCTTTTTTATTTGAAAATTTAAAAAAACAACTTTAATAAATTAATTTAAATTTAAAATACTGTAATAAAAGTGTGTATACATGTATAATTTATGGACATTAACGTGGCAGGGTTGATTGGTTACACAGTTTTTACAGTTCGTACAGTTCAAGTAGGAAATAAAACTTGCATTGACCTGAAAATGGATGATGATGAATCCACTTTGGTTTAGTGAGAAACGTGGGGACGACCAAGTCAACTCGAAAATGACTGGTCAACTGGGTCAATCATGCTTGTCTTTTTATGTTTCCCATTAAAAATATTTCAATTTTTTAAAGCATGTTAAAGGGTTGCCTTATATATATATATATATATATATATATATATATATATATATATTAGTAATGTCATATTATGCAAAGT
Source organism: Haberlea rhodopensis (assembly GCA_907163345.1). Classification (NCBI taxonomy): domain Eukaryota; kingdom Viridiplantae; phylum Streptophyta; class Magnoliopsida; order Lamiales; family Gesneriaceae; genus Haberlea; species Haberlea rhodopensis. Next base: position 936,208 of record CAJQUN010000129.1, on the reverse strand, counting down.
ATGGTTTGACATTAACCATGAGGACATTATTTTTAAAGATTTCATCACGATTGATATAAATATTCCATATCAATTGAAAATCAACGATGGATGCTATCCTCACGGCAGCATCAATAGAGAAAGCATCAATTTTTTTTCTCAAAGTAACATATTGAGTTGAAGATATCACACCAGATAAGTATAAATGGATTAGTTGAGTGTTATATACTTTTAATACTAAAACATAATTTATTTCATTAAAAATGTAAAATGATAATATAACATTTTTATAGAGTGGTGCATGGAAAATTAAATAGATTATTATGGTAACTATAAATATATATTTTTGAGAAAGAAAGATTGTAACATTTGGTTCTATTTTCTCAAAATAAGAAAAAACCGGAGGTAGAAAATAAAACTGAACTGAACATAATTGTTTGTAGGGATAAGTAAAAAAAAAAACAAAGGATTGATATGCTTGGAATTCCATCCAAGCATATAAAGCAATACTTGACAACGGATGCTACAAGATATATGATGATTTACGCCTTTCTGATAATCCAAACTGTACTTGGACAAAAACATTTGATGGACTAGAGTGAGAACCAACATAGAATTTTTTGTGACTATCAATATTTTCATTTAGTTACTTAGTGAGATAATGTATTAAAACGTCTTTATAGTTTGAGTTTATTCCAGGTTTGTTCTTAAAGTTTTAAAAAATTTTAAGGTTAGTCCACGATATTAGGTCGGTCGTGTGAACTAAACAGAGTGAGAATGTTTAAAACTGGACTCAACATAATTGTTGGTAGGGAAAAATAAAAAAAAAATAAAAAGAAAAAGGATTGATATGCTTGGAATTCCATCCAAACATATAAAGCAATACTTGACAACGGATGCTACAAGATATATATCCAAAGTGTACTTAGACAAAAACATTTTATGGACTAGAGTGAGAACCAACATAGAATTTTTTGTGACTATCATTTTTTTCATTTAGTCACTCGGTGGAATAATATATTAAAACATCTCTATAGTTTTAGTTTATTCCAGGTTTGATTCTTAAAGTTTTAAAAAATTTCAAGGTTCAATCCTGAAGGTCGGCCGTGGGAACCAACAGAGAGTGAATGTTTCGGAAATATTTTTAAAACTTAAGGGACTGATTTGGGTCTTATTCGTTCCCAATTCAATCCCTTAAGTTTTAAAAATATTTCTGGTTCAATCCCTCTCCGTTGCTTCTTACGGTCTACTTAACCTACTTAACGGCAATGACATAGTTGAGGAATTTTTTAAAACTTTAGAGAATAAATTGGGTCAGTTTGGACCGGTAATACATGGATGTTTTAATGTATTTTCCATTAACTCATAGTATTCATGATTTCATGCACATTATTTTCAGGAAGAACCTATAGAGATATAGTGGGAAGCGCGTATTATATAGCACCAGAGGTACTTGGACGAAGCTATGGAAAGGAGATAGATGTATGGAGTGCTGGAGTCATACTTTACATACTTCTAAGTGGATTTCCTCCTTTTTGGGCTGGTAAATTTTTACAGATTCAAGCATGGTTTTGTTCGTTTAGGGACGGATTTATTTATATCTAAACGTCATTGTCCAGAGACCGAGAGAGGCATACTTGAAGCAATTAGGAACGGTTACGTAGATTTTGACAGCTCTCCTTGGCCTTCTGTATCAAATGCTGCAAAGCATCTCATCAAGAGAATGCTGACTAGAGATCCCAAAAAGAGGATTACTGCTGCTGCGGCCATTGGTAAGAAGATTAACTCAAATTTGTTCTTAATTTTCTTTAAAATGTTTTTGTTCCCCTAAATAAGAGCATGTATCAGAGTAACTAATTTGTTTACCAGATATTTTTGTCACTTCGACCCGACTAGATAGCAAGGATGAACTACCAATGGAAATATGTTAAAAATGGTGTCCTACCAACCATTAGCATATAAAGAAACATTAGGATGGGATAATAAACGACAATTTCGTGTGATCATAGAAATGCAAAAATATGAGTGCATATTAATGTATTTTGTCTATGTTAAACAGAGCATCCATGGCTGCAGAAGGATGGCGAAGCATCCGACACACCGATTGATAGTGCTGTTTTGATCAGGCTGAAGCAATTCCGGGCAATGAACAAACTGAAAAAGCTTGCTCTAAAGGTATCAAAGTTTGCATTTTTAGAGCATGGTTGGTCTCGAGAAGCGCAGACAAACCAAGCTCTTTAACAATGAGAGATGACTTAAGTTAGACCATCAAAGTTCAAATTTAATACATCAAGAAAAACGAAAATTGTTAGGGGAAAACTCACACTTTTGAATTACAAAATCATATCTTCAATTTGAGAATCCTTTTCCTTCCATGGAGAGGCCACTAACCACCACTCTGGCCTACCATGGTCACAACACCAATTGGATGAATCAAGAATCTATTTCAGCAGTTGATATAATGAAAAACTCGGAATTCCTTGCAGGTGATGGCAGAAAACCTATCAGAAGAAGAACTCAAGGGATTGAAACAAATGTTCAACAACATGGACACAGACAAAAGCGGTACAATCACATACGAAGAACTCAAAACTGGCTTATCTAAACTAGGATCCAAGCTCAGTGAAACAGAAATACAACAACTAATGGAAGCCGTAAGAATTTCTTCCATATCTAATCTTACCTTGGGCTTTGAAGCAAAACTTGCACGGTTTTCATATGCATATACAACAATGTATTTCGCCCTTAACTTCCATTAACTTAATTCATCACTCTTAAGTAAGGTTTTTGGCTCGACTCTTATTTTGAGGGTCCAGGCGGATGTCGACAAGAATGGAACTATAGACTACATTGAGTTCGTCACTGCAACTATGCATAGGCATAGACTTGAGAAAGAAGAGATTTTGTACAAGGCTTTCAAGCATTTTGATGTGGACAACAGCGGGTATACATATATATGCCTCTTAATATTTTGACTTTGAATCCACCTAAATCATCTCAATAACTCAGTGCAAACTTAAATCCTTATATTTTCATAAAAAAATGGAGAAAAAGAAGAGAAATAAGTGGGCCCTTTACCCATTTCCTTCTGGCTCTATCCCTAACTGATAGAAGTTTTTAGCCATTTTATACTTGAATCCAATTCCATTTTCTTGAAAAATGTTACCTCGTCGACCAGATTTATAACAAGAGATGAACTTAGACAAGCAATGACCCAATATGGAATGGGGGAGGAAGCTACAATTGATGAAGTCATCAAGGATGTTGACACTGATAATGTAAGCAATTTCTCTATCCTCTTAACTCTTAAGGTGACTATGTTTCTGATAGAGAAAAAATATATTATGTACTTGAATTTGATAATGTGATGAAAATGAAAGACTGAAGAGTGAATCCTACAAATGATTGCACAGGACGGGAGGATTAATTACGATGAGTTTGCGGCTATGATGAGAAAAGGCACTGTGGGATTTGATGGAAAACAAAGAACAGAAGATTAAATTATAATGTTTTCTATGTTTAGAACTTGTATTTTTTTCATTGGGGATTAAATACTTAATTGTTGTTGCTGTATTTGTTCATGCAAGAACTTAAATTTAAAATGAGAGTAATTTGAAATTTTCTTATATAAAAACATTCAAATATAAAAAAACTAGACTTTGCAGTTCAAGTTTTGTCATAAAACTAAGACTAGATATTACTATTTTCGAAAATTTTAAATCTAAATATATTAAATTGAAATGTTTAATGTAATGATGATATATTTTAATAAGACAATGCCAAAACTAAAATTAAGCTTTTTTCAATGTTAACATTTCATCTACATAAAATAGTAGGCGAACGGGTCGTAGCGAGAATATGACAAACTTCGTCACCTTCGATAATTTGATGCAAAGCTGTGAGAACCGAAAAATTGCTTCAAGTGTACAATCATACTAAGAGGCTCCTTTGGCCCATCTGACACCACGCATCATTACACTTGTCATTACGAATGTGGAGACTTAGGTTCGAGTATGTCGCTCCCCTATATTTGTAAGAGTGCTAAAATAAATATGAAGAGCATTTTCGCCAAAAAAAAAAAAAATACATATAATTTCTTGATAGATGTCATTGTAACTTGTAAGGATAAGAATCGAGAAGAGGCGATTAAGGTGCTTAACTCGAATGCCTCTACTTTTTACCCTATTTAGGTGCATTGCTAAAGTCCAGGACGTCAATTTTGCTCAGCGATTGTTTGTGAAGATGAAAAAGTTGAAATATAAACCCACCACCGTGACATATAATATACTGATGCAGATGTTTGCTGAGTCGAAATCTACTGATATGGTCATCAAGCATTGGAAAGAAATGAACAAGAATGAAGTGGAGCCAAATGTGAATACTTACAAAAATTTTCTGTCGTCACACCTCATTGTTATGGTTGGTGTAAGAAACGAGACTAAAATGAAAAAAAAAATTAAGAAAAAATAATTTTCACTTAGAGTAAATATGTCAAATCATACAAAGATAAAAAGAAATTGCGCGTATATAGACATCTTTGGCACCATTTTTTGAAACGCTTCCATTGATCAACTTCTTCTATCTTTGAACACCACATAATCTGCTTTGTTTTTCTATGATCATGGCAGAAATCAACAATATTGTGAAGAAGAAATCTTTAGCATTTTCTGGCGATCTTAAAATCATCAAATCAGCCCACAACCCATTTTTTCCTCCCATTCCCGTCCGCGGCTGCGTCAAGTGCCGAATCTTTTCACACCTGTTTCGAGAGTTGGAGTATGTCTTCGGGTGCTGTGCTCGCTTCCTCATAGGGGGCCGCTTTTAAATACTAAAGCTCTTGCTTGTGTATCAAATTCTTCATCTTTATCTGTGATTTTCCTTCGTCTCTCTCTCTGTAAGATTGTTTCTTATGGGTAGCTTGCAGGTGTGTGAGTGTAAATTGTGTGTCCTCTGCTTTTCATTTACAAAAATAAACAGTCTGTCAGTTTGTGGTGCTGGAGTTGTAAATGCAGATTTCCCAGTTCATCGGCGAAATCAGTATTCAAGAAGGGTGTTCATTCTTTTCGGTTTAAAAAAATTCGGTTTTTGGTTACAGGTTCAGTTAACCGAACAGAACCAAAAACCGAATTTTTTTTAAAAAGAATATTAATTTTTATGGTTTAAATATTATTTTTAATGATTTCGCTCCTGATTGTTTTAATAAGAACTCGTAAATTAACAACGTGTTTCAAGTATAATATAATTTATTTTGTTGTCTCATTTAAACTCGATTTTTTGTATAGCTTCAAAATAATATTAGAAGTTTAAAATTAAAAGGACAAATGTTCATAATTCATTTGAATCCAATGTATGATATATTAATGTTTGTATTTACGTTGAATTTTCATCAATTAATCGTACAATTTCAAAACAAAAAAAAGTACGATTCGAACCGAAATCGAACTGAACAATTTCAGTTCGATTTTCGGTTCAGTTCGGTTCAAACCGAATCAAATGAACACCTTTATTTGACGGTTACGGTTTTTGATGAACTGTTGGTTACAGCTTGAATCTTATTTTTTTAAAAAATTAAAAATATTATTAATAACCAAATTCCAAAAAAATTAATTTTTTGCTTTCCACAACAATAAGAAATGCAATAATTTAATAAGTGACCCGAACTCCTTGATATCTAAGAATCTCCCCAATAAGGCAATAAGTTCCTCTTTACCCGACCCAACATACCTCCCGCGAATCTCACCGTCCCTAATAAACAAAAACGTGGGCACCTCTACAACATTCATCTCTTTCAAGAACTTCATGCAGCTCTCGTTTTCATCCCCGTTCATCCGCGCAAACAACACCGTATCCGCCATTGACCGCGAAAGCTTGATCACCGTGGGGTAAACCTTCACGCACGGCCCGCAGTGCTTTAATCCCACGTCCAAAACTATCAATTTGCCGTCGATTTTATGTTCTTCGATCAATTTCTAGAAACATTTGGAATATAAAATGTCTTTTCTAAAATCAAAACGAAACCACTACTTAAAACTAATTTGCATGTCTCAACAGCCTCCACATGTGCGGGCATCTTGTTGCCAGAATAGATGCTCTGCTCACTTCCCAATGGCTTCCTTAGGTTTTGCAAACTTTACGAGTCTCAATAAAGCTTTACGAGCTGAATCCGAGGTCAGAGCTTTACAAGCTCATCCGACCTCCCAAGACAAAAAGACTTTACGAGTCTCAATAAAGCTTTACGAGCTGAATCCGAGGTCAGAGCTTTACGAGCTCATCCGACCTCCCAAGACAAAAAGACTTTACGAGTCTCAATAAAGCATTACAAGCTATATCTGAGGTCAGAGCTTTATGAGCTTATCCGACCTCCCAAGACAAAAAGACTTTACGAGTCTCAATAAAGCTTTACAAGCTATATCCGAGGTGAGAGCTTTACGAGCTCATCTGACCTCCTACGTTAAAAGATTGCGAGTCAATAAAACTTTATAAGTTATATACAAGTTTAGAATTTTACAAATTCTTCCAACCTCCGAAGACAAAAAGAATTTATAAATTTCAATAAAGCTTTACAAGCTACATTTGAAATTAGAACTTTCCGATTTGTCCGATCTCCAAAGATAACAAGAATAAATATCACTAGCTGGATTGATCTCTTAAATAAAAGGACGTGGCAGGTCTTGATTAGCAATCAGATAGTGTTTTTTGACCAATCATTCTATAATTCGAACCTCAGATTTATAACAAAACTCCTAACTTTCAGATTGATATAAGTACGAAACATGTTCATAGTTTAACATAAGTCACTTGTCTCAAATAATTACAGTGCAAATATGAAAAGCTAAACATCGTCTGCCCTCACAGGGAACATTACAAGATAAAGGAATCTCAAACATCAGGAGGAAGGTTCTGGAGAGCACGATCAAAATCTAAAAAATCTGAAGAAGTTCCTTCGGGAGGATATCCTGCCTCTTTGAATTGAGAGATACACCCTTTGAACCCAATCTCCAAATACCCATAGGCCTTCTCCCCACATAAATCTGTAAATTCAGAGGACTTGAGGAATTCATCTTGAAAGCTGGCTTTTGATTGGGAAGCTCTTGCCTCTGCCTCTTCCCAATTCTTTTTAAACACTTCCATCTCTTGAGTAGCCACTTCGGCGACCTCCCGAGATGCTTCTAGAGCTCGACGAGTTCCCTCCAACTCCTTACTATAAAGATTGGCATTCTTTTGAGATTCTTCAAGTTGGGCCTTGAACGTGTCTGATTGCTCCTTCAACTTAGCTATTTCTTGCTCATGGATAACTTTAAGGTCATTGAAAGCACGTTGAAGCTCAGCGTTATTAGCTTCAAAAGTTTTAGAATCCCTCAAGGATTGCCTACGAAAGTTGTTGGCTCGCGAGGAGAATTCACCCAGTAGGAAGATGGTCTAAATAAAAAATAAAAGATCCTAGCTCAAAATACAGCAAATATAAATAATAATAAATAAATATAGGGGCAGAGGGAGGATGTATCATAAACCTCAGCAGCGCTGCTACAAGTCCTTTTAGCCAGCTCGGACCAAGACAGGTCGGCCATGAAATCAGCATCTGGTGGGGTGGCTAAGTCACGAAATAGGGAAATAGCTACATTACTGGGACCTTCACCAACCAGGCGCATCCCATCATGGTAAGACTCAAAAACTTTTTCCCTTGATCTCTCCACCGAAGTCCTCGGAACTTCAGTACGGGGTTTGACTTGCCTTAAAGGTTCCTCCTCTGGAATTGAAGCTCCCTGTTCCACAGTCAAGTCAGTAATCACCTTTGGAAGGGCAGATTTTTTCTTACGCTTTAAAGAAGTCCCAATAGCCTCGGTCTCCCCTGATACAGCAATGGTTACAATAGGAACAGTAGACTCGGGAGCAGTAGTTGAACTGGTTTTTCCTTTTTTCTTAGCAGCCGCTTTCAAGATAGAGGCATTCATGATTCTATCAACTGAAGAAATGTAGGCATTCATGATTAGATACCATAACAAGGGGAAGACAATATAATAAAAAGAAATAAGTTTTATTTTATCTACCGAAGATTCCCTTCAAGGGTACATTTGCCAAGCTCAGACCACAGTGACATAAGAGATCCTCAGATAAAAGACGAGAGATATTGAAACACCTCGACCCGATCACCGACCTCACCTCGGTAAATAAAGGGCTCCTCCGAAACCCATCAGGTGGAGAAGGTAAGTGGGGAAGATGATCACGCCAACGGGAGAACATTGACCAGGGACGAGGAGGTTTAATAAAAAAATAATAGTTTTTCCAATATTTGTTACTTGAGGGGTACCCATCCAAAAATTTACATCCAGGACGAGCAGAAAAGTAAATAGGTCCTTCTTTAGATCTTTTAGGAATCATGAAATGACTAAGGGAGAAGCAGTCTAACCTTAGTCCTAAAGCTCGGAATAGAACTACAAAAGAACAGAGGAGGCGAAAGGCATTTGGAGCAAATTGACTAAGGTTTAAGTGATAGTATCTACTAAGTTGTAAAAAAAAGTCAGGGATGGGAAATCGAAGCCCCCCTTCAATCTGATCAAAATAAAAAGTGTAGTAATCAGAGGGGGGCTCGTGAGGCCGATCCTCAGGAGAAGGAATGATGATGTCATAATCAGCAGAAAGATGGCTTAAGGTACGGATTGTAGTTTTAGCCGAATCGTTAAGGCCAGAACGATAATGGACATACCAAGGAGAATCCTCTACTACAAGGGAATCTACTGGTTCCCCGACCTGAACTGTGGTTAAGGTTGGGTCCTCAGTAAGAAGAAGGCGTCCGACCTCACTTCGGGAGGAAGTACTGGGGAGGGAAAATGAATCTTCAGAAGATTCATAACGATCGATTTCCCTATACACGGCACCCGAAGTAGAAGAGGTGGAACCGTTATCAGATGACATAATGACTATATAGAGGTTTCCTAAATTTTTCGGAGTAAAAGATGAAAAGGAACAAGATAAATAATAGATCTTACCTAATGAGCGAAAAGAAGTAAGAGGTCGGGTCCGAGCTTTCTGCAACTAAAATAAAAGATGAAATGAGTGAAAAAGACAGGGTATTTATAGTAAAAGTATGCGCAAAAGGGACCGTTGGATGAAAACGATATAGAGGGTCAGGATTAATCTCGGGAATTGGAATGTTACCGTTGGCAATTTGAAATTCAAAATTTTCCTATTTCCCGCCCTTATAATTTCAATGCTCGGTCAAGTATACGAGTTTCTGACCTTTGGTGTCAACTCGACTTAGGGGGAGGGATTATGATACTCCGCAATAGGATGATCTCACCTCACCTTATTCTAGTCAGTCGACCTCCCGACCTAATCAACATTTTGTCCTCGGGAGTACCATACCTTCAAGACCAGAAGATAATCTCCCGACCTAATCAACACTTTGTCCTCGGGAGTGTCATACCTTCAAGACCAGAAGATAATTCCTCAACCTACCGACCTACTTGGATCAAGACCAGAAGACCTAATTTTCAGAGCTCCCATCTGAGTTTCAAGCATCTTACCTCTAAGAACATGTTGACCGAGTCTACGTTGATCAGGCACGTTCCGAAATTTCCGGAAGTGGAAATGAGTAGTGGTTTTATCAGTTGACTGACATGTCCCGAAATCCCGGGAATCGTGTGAATCGTGGTCTAACTGCTCCAAAGTGCACGCTTGAGTTAAACTCTATAAATAGCAAACCAATACAAGATTTCAGGTATGCATTTTTCTCCTATACGCAATATACAGCACCTATTCTCTTACAGATTTTGATAGATATTTCCCGTGACCTGACTTGAGCGTCGGAGGGGACACGCCGGAAAAATCTTCCGGCCCCTTCTAACATCTTGTTTCGTATCTTAGCAAGTCATTTAAAGATCTGTCCCTGATTATCTGGTCTAGGGAGGAATATAAAGGGAAGTCATTAAACCTATTATTGATACTTAAAAAGCATCACTCTTTTTGGGAGCATCAAGTACCTTTCTTTTCAAGCCACTGCTGGAATTTGGGGCAATCTTTCTTAATGTGATCCTTTTTCTTACAAAAGAAACACTTGATTTCCTTCTTAATATCCAGCTGAATAGGCATTTTGCCTTTCCCCTTATGCTTGTGCTGACCTTTTCTTCCTCATATGGGTAGCTACATGCACACTTTCAGGTTGCTCCATAGCCAATCGACCCTCTTCCTGAACACACATGGTCATAAGTTCATTTATTGACCATTTGTCCCTATGTGTGTTGTAGGAAATCTTAAATGGACCGTATTGGTAAGGCAAAGTGTTCAAAATGTAGTGCACCAGGAAAGTATCAGACATCTCAACCTCAAGTGTCTTAAGTTGAGCTGCTATATCCCTCATGTGCATGATATGCTCACGCACTCCTCTAATACCAGTGAGCTTCATCGAAGAATCCTCTCCTTCCACACCTTATAGTTATCACCTTTGAGTTCAGGAACTTCACATTTCATATCAGATAAATTAACAGGTTGAATAACTGCAAGAAAATTTAAAATACATGCTTATATCACAATTTTCGAAGCAAATAATTAAATGACATGTTTTACCCATGTAAATCATGCAATAACTTATGAACCGCTGACATAAAAATTACCTGTGGGCTAAATTTCTAATTCAAATAAATTCATATAACTTTATGATAAAACTATCGAATTATCCGACATTCTTAATGCCCGTGGGCAAATTAAGAAAATAATTCAATATCTCATCCTAATTGAACATATTTAATATAATAAAATTTCATGTGGGATAAATTTCATTATATCAAATATAATTAATTACAAGTAATGTCTATTTAGCTTTATGTGATGTTTGAGAAATTAATGCACATTAATTAATTAAAGCTGTTGTGGCTACACTTTAATCAATCATATAATGCATATCACATAGACATTTAATCTGAATGCATAAAACTATGCAATAATTTAATTAATGTAATGCCTATAATACATTAAATGATCCACAAAATTAATGTATAATTTAATCAATTAAAGCTGCTGTGGCTATACTTTAATTTATTAAACTACACGAATCACTTAGACATTTTCTGAATGCATAAAAATATTTTATGCTTTATCTTAATTCATATAAATATTGTCTATTGAACTTTATGTAATTCACATGATTAATGAATAATTTAATCAATTAAAGTTGCTGTGGCTATACTTTAATCAATTAAATTATACGAATTACTTAGACATCTTAATTATTCATGCATAAAAATATTTTATGCTTTACATAAATTATGGTGCATTTATCCATAATAAAACAATCAAAATTACACATAAAGATTGCATAATATAAATTATTAAAAATAAAGCAGAATTTCGAATTTCAGAATTGTAGCAGAACCAAACAGCCCCTTAAATTAAACCAACCTTCATTCCCAAAATCTGTAAAAAACCCCAACCCTAACCCTAACCCTAACCCTAAACCAAATTCACGCCGCCGCCGCCTCCGACAAATCCACGACCGATAGACGTCAACCCATAGACGGCCGAACACTATCAAGATATCGTCGGCAGCAAACTGTTGGAAATCGGCTATCCAAATCGCGATTATCACAGTTATCGCGCAGCGCCAACTTCAAGCCCTTAATCCGACCAAATCCTGACGTTTTCCGACGTCAACCACCTCTAAAACCACCATAAACGCGATGGTTACACCTTATTTGACGATTAACGTACAGAGCCGCAGTCCAAATGGTCGGAAATCGTTCAAAATTCGGTTCAAAAGAGACAGATCCCGGGCACCAAAACGTGATCTGATCCCGGCCATTTTTCCGATATACGATTCCGTCCAGCGACGTCCGATGGTCGTCCCCTCATGGTGGTTCGGGCAGTATCTTCAATTCCGGAATTGGGTTCCAAAAGGCGGCTGATTACTCATCCCAAAAGCTAGGGTTTTTGGTTCAATAACTAGGGTTCATGCCAAAATTGAATTGGGAATTTCGAAAATTGTGTAAAAATAATTCATGATACAAAAACAAAATTGCAGCAGTATTATTTTTCAAAATTTTTGGCCCAGATCATAAATCTCAAACGTATCAAGGCGAAAGCAAAACGTTGCTCTGATACCAAATGTTAGATGTTTAACATGAATACTAAATCGATTTTCAATGTACCTAAACATACGGCACACAAATCGAATATGCGGAAATAAAAGTTCAAGATCAGTGTTACCTCCAGCCATTGATATGCAGTTTGATCCAGACAGATCTGAAGAATTGAGATGCAAGAGGGCTCTTCTAAACCTTATGCAATTCTAATAGATGGTGTATTTTATGAAGTGAATTGCTTGGCCTAGGGACCCCCCGCAGTGTCCTATTTATATAAGTGTCTTGCCATCAAAGACTTAGAGTTTGACACAGTTACACCACTTAAAGATAGTGGGTGGTTATCCAGATAGTGCGCAATCTTCTGGATTAAATATTCTTGATATTATCTTAATAATATATTAACCAAATTAATATTAATTATTAACATATCTGTGATTTTCCTTCGTCTCTCTCTGTAAGATTGTTTCTTATGGGTAGCTTGCAGGTGTGTGAGTGTAAATTGTGTGTCCTCTGCTTTTCATTTACAAAAATAAACAGTCTGTCAGTTTGTGGTGCTGGAGTTGTAAATGCAGATTTCCCAGTTCATCGGCGAAATCAGTAATCAAGAAGGGTGTTCATTCTTTTCAGTTTAAAAAAATTCAGTTTTTGGTTACAGGTTCAGTTAACCGAACAGAACCAAAAACCGAATTTTTTTTAAAAAGAATATTAATTTTTATGGTTTAAATATTATTTTTAATGGTTTCGCTCCTGATTGTATTAATAAGAACTCGTAAATTAACAACGTGTTTCAAGTATAATATAATTTATTTTGTTGTCTCATTTAAACTCGATTTTTTGTATAGCTTCAAAATAATATTAGAAGTTTAAAATTAAAAGGACAAATGTTCATAATTCATTTGAATCCAATGTATGATATATTAATGTTTGTATTTACGTTGAATTTTCATCAATTAATCGTACAATTTCAAAACAAAAAAAAAAGTACGATTCGAACCGAAATCGAACTGAACAATTTCAGTTCGATTTTCGGTTCGGTTCGGTTCAAACCGAATCAAATGAACACCCTTATTTGACGGTTACGGTTTTTGATTAATCGTTTGTTACAGCTTGAATCTTATTTTTTTAAAAAGTTAAAAATATTATTAATAACCAAATTCCAAAAAATTAATTTTTTGCTTTCCACAACAATAAGAAATGCAATAATTTAATAAGTGACCCGAACTCCTTGATATCTAAGAATCTCCCCAATAAGTTCCCCTTTACCCGACCCAACATACCTCCCGCGAATCTCACCGTCCCTAATAAACAAAAACGTGGGCACCTCCACAACATTCATCTCTTTCAAGAACTTCATGCAGCTCTCGTTTTCATCTCCTTTCATCCGCGCAAACAACACCGTATCCGCCATTGACCGCGAAAGCTTGATCACCGTCGGGTAAACCTTCACGCACGGCCCGCAGTGCTTTAATCCCACGTCCAAAACTATCAATTTGCCGTCGATTTTATGTTCTTCGATCAATTTCTGCACGTATTCGCCGGAGTGGAGCTGCACCACGGCGGAGTGGTTGTCGCCGTAGTACAGAACATCTCCGACGAGCTGGTATGGGCCGATTCCTTCCTCCTCATGGATTTTCTGCATGCTTTTGTAGAAGCTGAAGTGAGGTACTTGCTCGATCTTCTCGCGGGCGCAGAGTTGGCGGGTCTCTTCCGATTCGTCGCCCATGACGAGTAGAAAGTCGACGTCGCTGCAATTACGGCTCAGATCTACCATGAAGGGGTAGATTTTGCTGCTGTTCACGCTGTGACTTGCGGCGTATTCTACTACCACCAGACGATTCTTCGCCGCGCGTAGGGCGTCGTCGAATTCTTCGGTGTTGTGGACTTGTTTTACTCGTTCGTCGCTGTTGGCTTTCTTCACCACAGGCGCTGCTGTGGCTCGAGGAATGAGATTTGGGCGGGTTGCTTTTATAGTGTGGTAATTGTTTAAGATTTGATGAAAACTTCTGCTTTTATCTGCTTGATTTTAATCAGCAGTAACAATTGAATAAGACACTGAAAATCTATTTTTTTGTTTGTTTTGAAAAGAAGTAACTGTATTAAAAAAGAATTATGACTCCATGAAAGTAATGAGAGCATGAATTAGATTAGGTATAGCGGTGATCAATTATTAAAGTTGATTTTTTATTTGTCTCAATCATCAAAAGTCATCAAGGGGGGAAACTCGAATGCTAACGTGTTGTTTGAATTATGGCGAAATGTCTCCTTTTCACTTTCATGATTTTCATTGTGTTCGGATTTGGATTTTGGACTCGTGAGTTTTTTGTTGTTTCAAGAAGAGAGAAAATCTATTGTAAGCCAAAGATTCACGTTCATTCGGCTCAGAATTTGAGCACTTGATAATATTCTACCAAGATAACTGGAAGTTCCAACCAATAAGAATCCTAATGAACCTAAAAAAACGATAACCTCCAAGATTCATGAAATCGACATATGATGTCAAAAAAAAATTGAAGGCTTAGGAGTCATACCTGCGGAAGACCATCACAGAAGAGCACGGTCGAACATGCATGGCCAAACAAGTCTGAGGGCGTAGTAGATAACATGCAAATATCCAAACTTAAGGTGCAATGATAATCATAATAATACTCATGTTCATGAATTTGTCTGCAGGCGAGAGAAATCTGTGGAAGGTGAACTTAAGGTGAAAGGTGCTTAGATTTTCAAAAAGCAGTGTGCGGCACCTCAACAAATAGAAACCATAGACAATTACTTGGCATCCAAGAGAGAGTAGGAAATGGGAGTAAAATGTCTGTAAATTGACTCACATAGCCAAGTTAACAAACAACTTCCACAAGTTTCATATCTGTGCTTTTAGCATTTCCCATACCATCTCCAGAGCTCGAAGAATTATCTCCAGCACGTAAGTCAGGAAAGTTGTGGTAGTTCAAAGAGTGCAGCCAGAGGGCTACAACTCCATCCTTGTGCTCTGTTGACGCGATACGTGGATAAATATACGCCATTTTGAAGTCCTCGGCTTCCTCTGAATAACCCTCCAATGACAACTCTTTGTGACTGTCTTTCCATTTCTTATTATACGACGAGAAGAAGCACTCATCGAGATACAATCCAACCTCAGGAGCCATGGGCACATTAATGTTAACTTTCCTGAATTCAATTGAAAAAATGTGAAGTTAATGACACAAGAACCTCATCAAAGAAAAGCTCAACCGAGTATAGAGATTCACAGAATCATGTGCTCACTGTTCAAAAGCAGTTTCGATCAACGATTCCGGGGTTAAGTTCCTCATGATTGCAACTGCAAGACCGATCATTTTGCGTATCTGATGAAGCATGAAGCTCTGCCCCACCACCTCACATCTCACGAATTCAATTCCATCAATATTCAATGCAGTATCTGCTGTAAACGACATAATGTATCGTTTGGCGGATGGGTCCTCTGCTTTGAATCTTGAAGTGAAGTTGTGGAAGTTGTGGGTTCCCTGGTAATTCTTGAGTATTCTATTAAACCTCTCCTTCACCTCCTCTCCATAAAAAAACTCACTTTTGTTCTCAAAATTCATAATGTCATTAGCATTCACATTCTCAAGGTCAACCTTACCTTCCTCCGTTTCCTCGTGTTGGGTGACTCCATTTTCGAATTTATTTCCAGAATAATCATCATTTCCAGAACTTGCAGCAACATTATGTTCTGATAAAGCACATCCATTGTTCGACAAAGTGCCTGGACCAACCGCAGCATCTTGAGACACTAATTTGGTCTCTAAATTCCCGTTTCCCATCACCCCAAATACCTTCCGCCCTCTTTCGGAACACTCCACACACTTAACAAGCTCATTCGGAGACCCTAAGCTAGCTAGGACACTCTCTCTATCGATGACAAGATGGATCGAGCGCAAAAACAGGTATCAAGTAAACATACCGCCGCTTATCGCAGAATTTTTTAGCACTGAAGGATGGCGTGGTGCGTTTGTAACAAAAAATCCGAATCTGGGTAGACAGGTGCGAATTCAATCTCTCGACCAATCCGGGCGGATCGACGTAGAATCGACCAGACACTACTTGACCCACAGCGCTGACGCCCTTATCGGTTCTGGCGGACCGGGCAAAGTCAAACCGCTTGTGCTGACCTCGATCAGCTTCGGGAATAGCTCCGGAATGGTAGAGGGCTTCCTCGATATCGCCTTCATTGGTTTTTGATTCATCTACACCCTAACACTCTAGAAGGATACATATGCAACTTAAAAAGTTCAAACCTTCATCTACCCCTCACATTTTCATTGTTATTTTTTTATGATTTTTTATTGTAATTTTTAAAAAAATTTAAATAAACTTTTAATTTTAATTTTTTCAATTTAAAAAATATAGGGGTTGAACCGTAACCGAAATCATATACAAAGGTTAAGGTTAAGGGTCGAGCTCTTTTGAACCTTCGAATCGGCGGTTCCGAACCGTCTAACCGTCCGTTCTAAACCGTGATCATGTCTATGTAATGTTAGGTTTTTTTTTAAAAAAAATAATTTGCACAAATAATGTAAATTGAAGGTGTATAAAAAATAAGACGCACGCCGCTGACAATTGCGGATGTTGCCGAAAATTGTAGGGTTCGCCAAAATTGTCGTGTCCACCAACCACATTAGTGGACTCTTTAGCGTCTACCAATGTGTCAAACATTGGCAGACGAATGCTCCACATGCAGCATCCCGAATTGAGTGATTTGGTGTCAAATCGAAACTAAAACAGAGCTGGGATTGGGTTGGGTAAATCGGGGTTCAGTACCTCTAAGAACTACCCGATTCCTGACCCAAATTTTCAGGTGTAAGAAATTCCATTTTTTCCTTTTTTTCATTTCGTTTAAAAAAAATTAAAAAACGAAAAGAAAACCCGATCGGGGTCCAAAACAATATTTGATTCTTGACCCGTCGGGAAATGGGTATTAACCAGATATTTCCCGAATTTTCTTTCCCGGTCGGTTCGGGTCGCCTATTCGAATACGCAACCTGTATGCCCACCCATATTATACGCGACTTGTATGCCCACCTATACTAACACATAGCACTACAATCCCGTGCATTATTTTGGGTCTGACTAGCTAGTTGAGCGGGGTCTCCTTTTTTGGTGTTTCCTTTCCTCTCTACTTATTATGTATTGTGTGGTTGTGGTAACTTATACATATGGTATGTATGTAGTAATCAGTGGGTTAGTGCTTTTTACTTTTTCACGGTTGGTTTCTGTGTTTCGTGTCACTGCTGAGACAACTTTTGGCGACGGCAACTTGGTTCTTCAGTTTCGTGCGCCATGCATGTTTACCTATTTGATGGGTCTCAGGGAGGACTTTGGAAATGAGAGCTTTTGCTTTTGGTTTCCAATTTCAGTTTATGCTCCAACTTTTCCTTCTCAGTTCCTTCAGTCGTAGAAGACATTTTACCTTACTTGCTATTAATCTAGAATGCATGTTTGAGGGTACTTTATGGACTCAGGGTGTCCTGACACTGTATTAGTCACTGCTGTGTGGTTTTCGGGGCTTCGCGTTACTCGAAAGCATTATCATCACACGTTTATTAGGCGTCTTTTCATTAATGTCATCTGTGGGTATTTGTATTTCATGTTGGTTTAGATTGTACAATTGATTTTGGGTTGAGGTTCGTTTGTAAACCGTTTGATATATTAATATGATATAAGTTTAATGTTAAATAAAAATATAAACAAATAACATAATAGAATTGAAATTGAGTCGGATGCTTCTATTTAAACCTTATTTGAGCGAATCATTGATTTTGTGTACTTGGAGGCTTTTGTTAATTTGTTACTGGGTAAATAAAAGAGAATATTTAATTTCTTGCATTCGGTTTTCAAGGTTTTTTTTTCCCCAACTTTTTCAAGGTTTTGGTTGCTTGTAATTTCAGCAAACCAACGTTGGTAATGTTGGTGTATCATAGAAATCAACAGATAATTGAGGTAGTAACGCAATGAATATCACAAACACATAATATCAATTGAACAAGATGAACGTCAATATTTTTAGTGGTTCACCCTAAATTGGGCTACATCCACTCAAGAACCCTCAAGAAGATTACTTCTTTATAGATAACAAAGAAGACAATAGAATTGATAATACAAAATATTTCACTCATAATAATTTTTTTTCACTAATCTTATTTCTTCCAAGGATAAACTCTCCTTAAAAACTCTCACACTCAATCATCCTTGCACTTCTACACTTACGCTCATAGAAGAGAGGAATTGTGTTTTTGGAATGATTTTGGAATGAAATCATTCCAAAGATACGCATCATCTGTAATATCAGATCAACTGCATCAGAAGAATATTCCAAATAGAAAATTCTCAAATCAAAGATTTGATATATACCTAAAAACATCAAACCCATCGATATATAATATGTGTGTAAAGTAATTGTGATTGTGTATTTTCTTTAGCAATAAATTTCAGTAAATACCAGCCATTTAAATTCATAATTATATGTAAATAGATTAATTATATTAATGGAAACATTAATAGATGATACAAGTTCTTGTTCCACGATAACAAATTACATGAAAACTACATAACATCAAACGAAATGCAATACCCAATGGAAATATAAAGAATATGACCTTGAGTTAAGGTCATTAACTTAATCAAAGTACTAGAAGCACAAGCTCCCTAGTTCCAAAAATGACTCCCCCTCTCATTGGCAGAGACAGAAACTGAACTTACGACTTGTGAATTATCAGCACGTTTAAAGGGGACGGGTGTGTCTCCCACTGGCCCGTCCACAAAGACGCGCGTTCTTTGGGATTGGATACTCGTCTCTAAACGAAGTTGAGGTGGTGTAAACTCGTAGATAAAATTGTTGTCCTAAGTACTGTCGCGCCCAAAACTCTGATCTCAAGTTCCACATTCCTACGTTGTCTAATGCAAGGTAAATTGCGGTCCAAGAATTGGGATACACCTGCATCCAAGTTTGAGGGATTTTCATGTTAAGAAATTTTCCCAACAATTTGATATCATAGGACCTCACTCAGCAATAGTTCGTATACACATGAATAAGAAGGAAATCATATAAGTGGTCCCTCATAATCGAATTTTCCTCTGTTCATCAATGAATCTAAAAGTGTAATCACTTCTTTTGTTTTCTTTTACCTGAACCGTGCATCTAGAAACAGCATCCCGGAGATTGTATTGATCTCTACTTGCCGAGGTCCATGGCCCTCCATCCATCCTGCCATAGTAATCGAAACATACATCATAGAAGCAAAGATATCGTATCAAAGTTTACATGCATAAAGAAAACAAGTCAAGATTTAAAAAATTTAGACTTCTCACCCTACTACCCAGAAGGAGTAGCCATTTAAGTGATAGCTCTGCAATATATCTTCACCATTTACAAAAACAATCTCAATGAACGCCCTGTAATCAGCCCCCATTACTGACGTGTCGAGATACATTCCTCCACCGGTGGGAGCATCAGGTATACTTCCAACACGAAAAACACCATCAATTTTGTAGTAGTCAGCAAGCTTCAAAGGGGTATCAGCCGGCACGAATGATACACTATTGATTGCGTATCTTTGTTTTCCATTAACTTGGGCAGCAGAACTTGCAAGCCTAATGGTCCTTGTGGTGTTTATCATGCCATAATGATATGAACCCTGTGGATTTGGTCTTGGTCCACTTGCTGTGAGATTACTCCTAAAAGTAATACAAGTAAGAATATTTCATTACCTAATAATTAGGCAGTCTTTTACTCGTAAACTATCAATGCCTGCATCAAAAAAGGAAAACTATATATATACCTGATTGAACGAGCCTGGTTGAGGGACCAATCAATCTCAGTAGTTGGTCCACCGGGCAGCGGTCCAGAGGGAGGACTATTCGAGCCAGCATATCGAAGATAACCGGTGGTGACTAGCACAGGAGTGGTGAAACGGCTCGACACGACAATGTAATAGGCCTGAGGGGGTTGGTCTGCTGTTACAAGAACGGACATGCATTGCCCGACGTGAATGTCGAGGGATGAATAGCTGATCTGCAATGTGTGTGTTCCTTCGACTTCAACCACTTTCATCTTGTGGCCTTGGATTCGGATGTTGAGTGAGTTTTGCAATCCAACGTTGCATATCCTTAGCCGGTATGTATTCCCTGTTATAATTAGTTACTTTCACAGTTCATTTTTCATATCGAACTTCTGTCCTAAACCCAGACTCAAAAACATGAAAGTGGACAATAAAATTAATTGTAAAGGACTAATATTTGCAGAAGATGTGGAACAGAACGTGGCCGTGGAATAATTGGAGAAAAACTGAAAAATATTGTAAGAAAATGAAAAATGGACCTGATTGAACAGAGAAAGAGGTGGAGTTAGGACCACGTCCGTTAATTAGAATTCCATCAGGGAAAGGTAACTTGTTGCCACCATCTAGTTTCGCCTTCAAATCCTAAATACAAAAAATAACAATTGCCAATTTACTATGAGGTTCACATAAAAAGTGAACGTAGTTCAAATAAATTTATACAACGAAATCAGGGGCAGATGCACACTCGGGCAAGGGCGGCAAGTGAACCAACTTGCAAAAAAAAAATTTACCTAAACTTTTCTTTTTAAAAAAAGAATTGCATTTTTTATCCCTCAAAAATTACAATTTGCTCCTCAAAAATTACATTTTGACCTATTAAATTTTTTTTACACTAATTTTTTATTTAATTTTTTTAATCCATTTTCGCTAAATTTCCTAAGTTTTGCCCCAGAAAGAAATGATTATTATAAGTGTGTATTTGAACAAAAAACATGTCCCTCACCAAGTAATAGTAATATACATGTTTCCAAGGCATGTTTACAAATAACAATTAATGAATTCACCGAGATGTTAAAATGTTCATTAATTGTTTCAAAAAAAAAAATTGTTCATTAGTGAAGGTATTCAAAAATACTTGGAGCTGACCGGGCTATGTGTACAGTTAAAGAGTTATCATGATTTAGAGAATTGGATTAAAAAACTTAATCTCTGAAAATTAACACTAAAAAAACTTTTTTTTAAAACAATTTGCATGGGATTGAAGCTCATCTTAACTTATATGGTTGCTCGGCCCCTATATATATACATAAAAAAAATACTAGTTGAAAGTTGAAACACTGTACGAGAATCAAAGAATATACTGATTAATTTATGGGCCCAAATCCCCACAAGAAAACTGGGTCACCGAAATCCCAGCTGTTAATAGAATTAAATATAAATATTTACTGAAAGGAAGGGGGACCCATTAAATTTGCCGACACTGCAAATAGTATATGTATGAATGTATACTTACAGTGTGATTAGTAGTGTACCAATCCCCGATCAGGAGTGAGTAATCATCGGAGGGATTAGGGAAAGGAACTGGGATTAAGGGTCTGCTCAGAATCCTGATGGCTCCGAAACCACCGGCGGCCTTTTGGAAGGCTAAGGATGGGAAATAGAAGAAACTCCCGATTTGATCCTTCATTTGAAGGATATATGTGAAGTTCTTTCCTGGTGGGATCGGACATGTAGTCCCATAAACTCCATCTTCATACGAATTCCTCCTGTTCTGTATCCCATTCCTGCATTTTTCATTTTTATTTTTAACCGTAAAATTAGATTTTGATTATGAACAAAATTACACCAGGACTGAAACCCATGTGAGAAGGTTGGTACACGAATGATATGTCAGATTCTAAATTAAATTATCGAAGAACAAGTTAGATGAAACTTTATGGCCATTTTCAAATTTTAAATTCAAGATGTAGTACAGGAGTCATCGTCCTCGGTTCTTGTAATTGTTGGAATTTGTACGGTGCATATTATCTTGTCAAATTCAGGACCTTTGTTGGTATAATTGCTTGTTATTTTATTATTAGTAAAAAATGAGGGTCAATCTAGTTTCCTCTTTAAAATACGGATTTAACTATGAACTAGAGTATGAGACACTCTTACGGGTGAGTTCTTGCTAGACAATTAGATATATTGGACATGTGGAATAGCCTTAGTCTTACATATTAATGGTATAAGATATAATTGTTTTTGAAAATTAAAAAGAAATATTATTTTTTTAATATGTGGGAGGGGGATTTTTTAAACTTTTTTGGGCCGTGTTTAGACTCGAAGACGAGCCGTTTTAAAAAAAGGATATGAGTCTTTATCATACTATTAAGTTCGGTGGCTCAAAAAGAAATATTATTTTAACTCAACCTAAAGTCTTTCACTGGTGCCTTAATTCAAAAGGAAAGAATCAATGCGAAACCATATAAATACAAGTTGGTTACATGTTAAAATTAACCTAATCAACACATGATTTATATGGTAGACAAGATAGGAAATAAAACTAGATTGTGTAATTAAGGAGTAAATTTCTCTGAATATATGATCTTAAGAAATTTCAACAAAAAAAAAAACATGAACCAATGTGGGTATGCAATGAGTGCTTCTTACCAGTGGATGAGAAAAGGCTCATCCAAGCTGTTGAACACATTAACAATGATATTGTCATTGGTGACAGAGTAAATCTCAGGACCAGGAAATTGCCCATTTATCAAAATACCCTGAAATATAAATAAAAACAAAAAACAATAATAAATTGATATCTTTTTTGCATCTAAACTGCTTCTTGATCTAAACTACTCAAACAATTGTATAAACTGCTTCCAGCACCAAAGAATATTGAATAACAGTGTAGATTAAGCATAAATGACAGTGCAAGGGATCACAACGAAGTTAAGAGACAAACCTGTTGAGGGATCTTGAGAGGATAAATGATGCCATAAGTTACATTCCATGTAAAGAATCTGTACGGATCATCTGCTGAAACCACCATGAAAACACATACCACACAGTACACTGCTGCTAATTTTAGCCCCATTTTCATTTCAGAGTACTCTGTACCCAACTACAACTACAACAATGGGGACTGGAACTTTTGGGTTTAATAGTAAGGAGAAGGTGAAATGAAATGATGGCGGTATATATATATATATATAATATATAAAAGTGGTGTTCATTCAGACTGCAGCTGTAGAAAAATTAAAAGTAGCCCCTAATGCGATGATAGAGTTGGTAGAGTAGATGGGCGTGAAGGGTTTTGGTCACGAGCTCGATTCCACAACACATTATCGGTCGAGTCTGTTGCTTCGGTCTTACCTAATACGATTTATTTAGTTGGTGTGGTTTGCATTCCATCATATTAGGCCGAACATTTATCCAGCGCATACAATCCCCTTATAAAAAAGAAAAAAATTTAAAAGTGTAGTGTGAAATTAAAGGTTGTGTGGCTGTGAAGAGTGGAGTGTAATATAATGAAAATATTGATATTTTTAATAAATATAATGGGGAAAAGTTAATTTGATTATAGCATTTTTAAATGATGGTAATTTATATTGATGTAATAAGTGGGGGATTTTTAGGATAATTATGTCATGCGTTTAACAGTTATCACAGCATTTGTCTGAAAAATATTAGATGAAAAATGAATGAATTTAAAATTCGTTTTCAAGAAAAGACGCATCCCTATAAATTTAATACGGGAATATTGTAAAGAATGGGAATTAAGTATTTTAGAAATGTATATTTTTTTAAACATTTTTCATATATAATTCAGTTACAATAGGACGAATGTCATGTTCTCGATCTGCAATTGGCTGACAATGATCTAATAATAGGTCAAACGACAGAATTAACTTTGTTTTAGATTTATACGAACACAAACTGCAAAGAAGGAGAAAATGGGGAAAATGAAATAATGTGTCGGTGGCGGGGTCCCGTAGGTTCCAAAATATGGACAATTGTGTACGCACATGCCTTGTTCGTTTCTTTTCAAACTCAGATCTCGACAAACTAAAATGCTTCAAAAAAAAAATGTGAGAAAATATTTTCGATTTTATTCATATATATAATAATGAAAATTTTCAAAACAAATATGAGCCCTTACCAGCTGGGTTAGACCAAGAAACTCAAATATTGTAATGATTGATAGAAAACAATTAATGAAATTGCAAATTATTGTATTATAATGCTTCCCACTATTCCCCTCATTACATCGTTTAGGATATTATAAAATCATAACTTTTTATAATTTATATTTTCAGCATTTTCGATGGAACTTCCCAAAATTTGTAATAGAGTTACTGAATCACGGTAGACATAATAAAATCGAATGTTGTTGATACTATTCATCTTGGATAGCTAGATATGCTACTTACCAATAAATAACAACTGAGATCATAAAATACAGTGTGACGCTAACATTTAGTAACTTGAATGAACTTTCACAATGTGGAGACATCAGTCCATCACCCTCGCACAGTGTAATATCAAATTAAGTAAAAGGGTTATTGCAAATAGTTTACCCTGTGCGGTTTATGAAAACATGTCGTTTACCCCATGTGGTTTATGAATATGTGCAAAATACTCACTCCGTAATACTATGTTTTGCAAACTTTAGGGGGAAGTGCCTATTTTGAAAACCAAGATAAACTGCATGTTTTGAAAAGCACACGGAGATAAAGTGTCTATGATAGATCCACGTGGTCTAAATTAACTAGCTCTAAATACAAAGCAGATTCGGAAAGGAACAATAGGTAAATTATGATCAACTAGAACGGGACCATACAAAATGACAATTAGTTGACATGTCACACTCCAAAGATTACATTAATAACTCACAGAATCAAGTTTCACAACCACAGATAAGATAGTAATATGGATTATAAAAATGGATGGCATCACTGTATGTACTCACTTGTACAGGTTGGATTTGCACAGCAGCATTAGAAGTCCAGGGTTCCACATTGTTTGCTCTGCAGGCTCTTTGTTCCGTTAGTTTGTGTTGTGTCCTTGTTACTTTCATTATCAATGCCTCGTGTCCGACCAATACCCATCTTTGGCAAACCACGATTCAGCCCATCTAGCAATACACAAGCTTTACACCATTTCTGGATATCAGATGTGTGTAAGGGTTAATTATATCCTTCTGTATACATTCTAATCAATATTCAACTACGACTATCTTTTTTACTACAGCTTCCATAATGATGATTTTAAGAGAGCAAATATTACTTTTTTCATTCCGAGACTAAAGCTAGAAGCATTCTCACCTGGCTGGAAATGTAACCACATTTTTCACAGTTTCCCTGTTCTGGCATTTTTGTAGAAGTAGATATCCTAAAATCCTCACCCGACTTGATTATGTCAAGAATAGCTCTTGGCCTAAATTGATTAAACTAGCGATAAATAAATCCGAGAAACAAATACAGAAACACCTCAAATACTGCATATAATGACGTGGGTTTTGACCTTATCCTCTCCAAATCTTTTATAAATTCCCGAGCAAATCCACGGTAAGCATTTGGGGAGTAAATGCCTGCAAAAGTTCTCAAAGCAGTTGAGGAAAAAAGAACCTAAAGCGGGAAAAAGGTAACCGAGGTAACTCATGTGTGCATGATACAACAGATAAATGATGAGCAGAGGTAAACTGCCGGGGACATGCAAACTTACATTCTGTCGAGAAATAATCCAGCTTTTTGAAGTATGCATACGTGAGAGACAGTTAAGGTCTTCGATTCAGTGTTATTTGTTAATCGGTAAAATACTATAGTTGCGCTTCTTAAACATCTGAAGCTGATCAAGCAATAATAAGGAATTAGAAAATAAAACCCAGCAGTTAAACAAGGATATATCACGATTTCCTTCTCGTAGGTGTACTTAAAAGGCTTGCATCTTGGAATAGGTCCATCTTCTCCAGTGATTATTGATGTGCATCTACTCAATCTGGAATGTTATAAATATCAATCTTCTGCCACATATCAAATGCTTGTAGAGAAAACACGAACTGAGAAAGAGGAATAAAACCAATGAAACATATCACAACACATAAATATCCATCCATTCGCCCCCCTCAGTTTGATGATTCTTTTTTTAACTCAAAACAGATGCAGGTTACAGGATAGATAGTCAATTGTGACATCTAAAATATGAATCATTACCTAGCAATGTCACCTCGTAATATGTTTAAAAGAACTGTTTCAGCAATGTCATCGGCATTGTGCCCAGTAACCAGCTTGTCCACATTCAAAAGGGCAGCACCACGATCAAGCGCCTTGAGTACAAATTGAAATACCAAAGTTAAATCCACAGAACTGATTCCTCATTTAAAGTCTTGGAATCCAGAGAATCTGAAAAAATTGCTTAAATAGCGATTTGTCATAAATCAGCTGGCACAAACGACCCAACAATGAACTAATTTTAAAACCAACAAAAATGGAAATAAATATTTAACTATTTCAGCGGCTGATTTTAAGTTTCGTCACTTACAATAAAAGAAAAAGAAAAGATCAAAACTGCAAAATGTCGAAAGGGCAAGTGCTGAAGCCCAATTTAAATCTTGCTAACTCAGCAATAAGTAACTATTTTACCTGGCGACGAAAAACACCACAGAAAGTGCAGTTGTTCTTCAAACCTATTAGCTTTACAATCTCATCCATTGTCCACCCGTACAATTCTTTATAAGAAACGACTTTTAGAGGAAGTCCATACTGATAGTGAAAAATGACAACGAAACTGATAAATATTATGAGAATTCAGAAAAGGTAAAGTAGAAAAATATGTAACAATAAGCCCTATGAAAGAAAGAATCAAGTACTACAGAGTGTACAGCCTGCATTGGCAAAGTTACAGTCTCGATGCCTTGGTTAGTAAGAAATTTGCATATCTTCGATATATAAACATATAAGAAAACAGAAACAGAAGAAATATTGCAATGGTTTTTAAACATGGATCGGAAAAATTGCAATTGCTACAAGTATATGACAATGAGGATACATTCTAGTCAAAATCAATGAATTGCAATGTCTATCTCCAGCAAAGCTACCGAGCCATCAAGTTATTACCTGAACTTCATTTCTTTTGACAGTTTCAAGCGAGTCATCTCTGTAACCGGTGATACCTTCGTCGACCGAAAGGAGGAAAAGATCCAGCCCATATCCATGCCGACGATTCAATTCCGACATCACATATGCAAGAACGGTTGAATCTACAACAATCCCATTCATTGCAAAGGTTAACAAATCTCATATGGCGGGGGGCAGAAGGACGTCCCTAACAAATTAAATAAAATTTCAAATTTCACATAACTTTTCTGAAAATGCAAGTTTCAGCGTTACTACATGTTCCTCAACTAAATTCCCATTGGTTTTCCTGCACTAAATTCCATATTACATTAAATTCATAAATAATAGCTTTCAATTCCAATTACTTGAAAATTCCAAATCCATGTAAAAAATTTAGGACCTTTCTAATCAACCGCAGCGCGAATTTTCTGACCTTTTCCACCAGAAGCTCCAATAGCGATGCGCTCACCGGGCTTGAAAAGATTGTTATCTACGACCACTCTGTGAATTTCATCTTCAAACACAGTGTAAAAACACTCCCTGCATATCTTTTTCATAGAGATAATCAGTATTCTACTCAGCTAAAGCTTCGAAAGAACAAACAAAAATTCAGAACAAGCAAACAGATATATACTTGTTCGAGGGTTTTCGGGCGCTTGAGGGCGGCGCGTCTGGTGCTGCAGGTGCTGCAGAAACGACCACCTTTAGGCTTTGTCGCCGTCTCCGAGGACACCTCCGCCGCCATCACACAAAACTCGGAGGATAATTTTGTCGACGAAACGCCAGGATTTATTTAATTTAATATTACCAAACTTCCTAAAAATAAAAGTGACCTGGTGTTTCTAGTTTGTTTGATGATGTCCTTAAGAGTACTATTATTAGGGGCATCATCATCATTCATTTAGAATCTTTTTTTAAAAAACGCAAAAAATATTTCACATGGATGGTGGATGATGCCCTTGAGAGCAGTGCTCTTCAGGCCAACAACAATGTGTCCGTGTTTTCTGCCCCGTGCCTTGAACTGTTGAACATGCGAACCGGGTTGCTCAAAACTAGGAATTCAATCCATATAACAAATAAGAAGAAATTATACATAGATACCATTTTTTAAAATATGTTTCAATTATATTTATCAAAATATTTTATTTTCAATTAAATATACCTTTTAAAAAACTTATTTCAACAAATTTCAATTTTTTTTATTTCCCCTACTTATAAGTTTTTCTTCATTCCCAAATCAACCCTACCTATTTTAATCCTTCCCAAAATTACTAAACTTGTTTTTTCCTTTAAACAGTCTTTGTATGAATGTTCCCCATTTACATGATTTGTAGAGTAGAATCGACAGGCGATTGATTGAAGTGGGATCGAATCCACGTGGTGACGGAGGTGGCACGTGATGGATGGGGATGGAGGGAGGTGGTGGGGGATGGTAGACGCGGCGGTAGACCCATCTGGCGTAGAGGAAGAAGAGCGTGATTGCGATTATAATGGCGAAGAGAACGAGGATGAAGTATAGGGTGCGGTCATGGATTTGGAAGTTATTGTCGTCGAACTCGGTATAGTGACATCGGAACAGTGACTCTGATGACATGAAATTTTTCATTACGTGTAAATTCCATCGATTTTGTTATGTTTTTTGTTCAATTTTTTCTATTCGAATTATCATTGGTGTTTTGCGTCAAATTTTTTGTTGATTTGCCCTTGAGTGTGCAAAACATTTCAGTGGTCATGCCCCGGAAATTGATCAACACTGATGTTCCCTCTTATGAATTGCTCGATTTTTTTCTCCGTCATATTATTATGTTGTGCGATTCAATTTTCGTAACATGAATTCCAGATTCATAACTTTTGAGTGCAGATCATTGCTTGCAAATTGTTGCTTCTGTGTTGGATTCCAGTGATTTCTCGTTGCTTTTGTGCTTTAATTTGATCGAATTCTCTTTGTCTATCTCATCGAAATTTTGAACCTTCGATCTTATTTTTATTGTGATATATTTCGATGATTGTAGAATGTGATCAAGGATTGTGATAAAAAATAATATACATGCACCATATGATTCTAGTGGTGCATGTAAATTACATGCACATATCGACACATATGGTGCATCTGAGTCATGCGGTACTTATAATTTACATGCACCGCTAGTCTATTGATGTATGTAAATTACATGCATCGATAGACTCAGATACTGTCTTTAACCAAAATATAGTTTATCGGTGTATGTAAATTACATGCATCGCTATATAATTTCTTGTTAGTCTCGAGTGGTGTATGCACCATATAAGTGACTTTTCATATATAAGTCTTGGTCAAAATATATTAATGTGATCATGCAAACGAATTTTTTTTAATACTAAGTCAAATTAAATTCACGAGTCTTGGTCACCATGCCGAGAGCAGAGACAGTCTCGACGCGTAACAAAAGAATTCAAAATGACGTTTTTATTTCAGAATCAGTCATAATTAATTATTTGAATTAATTAATTAAAATTGACTCATGCGATGCATATTAAAACTGACTCGTGTGATGCATATAAAATTGACTCATGTGGTGCCTGTAAAAATTAATCATGTGGTACATGTAAAATTACTCCTGCGATGCAAATAAAAATTTACTCATGCGGTGCATTACGTGACAGAAAATCGAAGGTTTTGTCTTCTTCTTCAATACAAGGAATATCGGTGCATGTAAAAAAACAAGGAATATCGATGCATGTAAAAATTTACTCATGTGGTGCATGTAAAAATTACTCATGCGGTACATGTAAAAATTACTCATGCGGTGCATGTAATAATTTAGTCATGCGGTGCATGTAAAAATACTCATGCGGTGTATATAAAATTGCTCATGCGGTGCATGTAAAAATTTACTAATGCGGTGCATGTAAATTACTAATGCAGTGCATGTAATAATAACTAATGCGGTGCAGAGTATTTTCATAAGTGGGGGTTAGTTTGGTCATTTTAGTAAAAAATGGATTTAGTTGAAAGAACTTTTTTGTGGGTGACTGAGCCAAAAATTCTTTTAACTAATTATACCAGCCCGAAACTTGATATTTTGGTATTATCACCACAAATAGGAGCTTTCACATTTTTTTCTTCTTTCGGACATTCTCAACAAATTATAGTACTAAAACTATTATTTGCTAGACTATAAATTAAAAACACTAAAAACTATTGCGTATTATTTTATTTTTTTTAGGGGATTGAGGAAGGATTCGAACACGAGACCTCTTATATGTTTTGGAAAATAGATGAATCACTAGGCTAAAATATTGTTGTCTAAAAACTATTGAGTATTTTTTGTTATAGATATTAAATAACTTTTAAAATTATTATTTAATATTACATATGATATATTTTTTTAAATAAGTATTCTAATCATCATAGATTCTACGGTATTTTAGTTGTTTTTTTTTAAATGCTACAATATAATATTCCTATACAAATATTATCTAAAAGTTAAATAAACTACTCTATTAAAATTCAATTTTACATGCTCAAAAAAAAGAAAGTCAATTTTACTGTGAACAATATGATAATTCTTCACTTTTAATAGCTAAAAAATGATAACAAAATATAAAAATAAATAAATAATGATAATCATCATCATCTCAAACAATAAAAATGATATTAATGATAATCATAATAATCTCAAGCTAAACAGTTCTTTTAAACAAATGGTTTCTCATGATGGCAGATAATTATTTGTCAAACATTTAAGGTCCATTTGGATTGAGGGATTTGACTATGTATTTCAAATCCATGATCTCACATATTTTTGATTGTTTGGATGAATTTATCTTTGGTGGATTTCAAATCCATCACTTTCTTTATCTATGTTGATATAATGATAATTACGATGGATTTGAAATACACCCAAAATGAATGTTATTTCAAATCCATTATTCAAATCCCTTTACAAATCATTGGCTTGAATAAAAAGAGTAACTTGTTAAAGATACTATGTTGCACCGACACTCCAAAAAATCACCACATACAGTGTCGGACACTCCGTGGACACAGACACGGCAGGACAGGGGTGCGACATGGTGTCGGACAAGCCACGTGGCGTGTCTGAGTCTTTTTAAAAAAAAACAATTCCGACATGTGCTCCAGGCTTAGGCTCCAGGCTCAGGCTCAAGCAAGTGCCTTATACTACACTACTCGAACTCCCATCTGCCTTTGTGCACCTAAGCAATAAACATCAAATGAAAGTCCTATCTGAAGTATTTAAAATGTAAATTGGTGGAATACATTTTAAACAACACGACCAATCTGGAACTTCTACTTACATTCCAATTTTTTTATTCATAATATAAAGGCATTTCAGAAGCAACAACGGGTGAAGCCGAACATGGTCGTCATATTGGCAAAGCATCAGAAAGATTAAGGAAATTGCAAGTGACGTGACATGCAATTCAAAGAGCAAAAACAGTAAGTTCGCAGTCTAAACTTAAAACTTCATCAGCAAATCAAGCTGGAAGTCAACCGGAGATATCAGTATATTTGAAATCAAATTCAAGTCCCACAAGAACTTCCACGTCCATTGAAACTGAATAAACGTCACAATGTTATGGAACGCAACCTCAGAACACTTCGATAAATACAAAATTATCTAAAAATAACCAAACCAAAATTGCCTATCAAACCACAAGTTGGTCAATGATCTCCTTATGCAATGGCAGGTTGGTTGCTCGAGTTCCACAGCATCGCTCTGGGTTCCTCCCATCACAATTTCTATGCATCCACTCCTGTGATAAGACCAAGTGGTGCAGGGAACGTGTTCAGATTTCAATGTTGAAAACTTAGCCAGAAGACTAAGGTAAGGACGATGTACCTCGTTACACATTGGCATATTCCTGAACCAAAATTAAATTCTTCTTCATACGCCTAGGAATATTCCTGATCCAAAACTAAATTCTGTGGCTGTATGAACATTTAGCAGACACCGGTGTCCATGATTAAACTATGTGCCAGTAGCAGGACATTGTTAGAGCAAGAAAGCTATAGGCACCATTAAAGTATCCCATGTTTCTATGTTTAGTCTGAAAGCAACTCTTCCAACTCCGGCTCCTCGGACAAGGAAGCATCATAGTCAAAACTTGTTTCATTGTACAGAACGTTCCCAGTCTGATTTCTTAGATCATCGTTATCTTCAGGGTCAGACCATTCTTCATCATTCAAATTTTGATCATCCACATCTCTGTCAACAGATCCTTCACCAGGTTTTTCTGGAACTGAAATCATATTTGCTTTTGCCTCAGAATCTTCACAAATGCAGGTAGATGGGTTCTCATGAAATGCCCCCCTCCCTGGCCTAACCTCCTTCGGCTGTCCCATAAAACCCCTTTGAAACTTACGTGTTCTTGAGGAGAATTCTTCCCAGGTCATATTGTCTTGATCCAAGAACAGTTTGTACAATTTTTTGGCATTTGGGCGGATGGTAAGCTTGTGTCCAAAGTATCGCCTGCAATCAAATGCACCAACTTATCATCGTGCCACCTGAAATTGAATTTAGTTCCAGAAAAAGTTAAGAGGAAACAAGAAGGAAGCAAGACAAACCTTCGGCCTGCTATAATTTTTGCCATGTTGCCATTGTTATTAGTAACGAATACATCACTTTCATCACATACTATAAAATCTAGAGCCGCCATTCGAGAAGAAAATGCAGAAAATGGTTTCAACTCTTCTTTTCTTGCAATGGTATCCTTCGAATATAAATTGGGAAAAAGAGCCTTTAATGAAGCCAATGTATTTTCCCCTCCATATACTTCTCCAGATGCTACATACAGATGAGTCTCTCTATCATATCCAAGTGCTCTTAACATCAGACCGATTTCCTCCGGAGTCAAAGGGCATCTTCCTTGCCTTCTCTCCCTATCTGGATTTTTATTCTGTATATCAATCAATAATTGTATCAACTATTTTTCACACTTCTCATACACACCCACATACACACGTATAGTTTTTTGAGCTGGGGTAGCGGTGTGGTTTAAGGTCACCATTCTCCAACCTGAGACCTATTCTTTAAGTAACTGGACTTTACAGGTTTCTGGTTCTTGCTCTGCAGGTTACACATCCAAAAACACGAATGCCTTCACATGTTCTTAACATATGCGAACATCTTAAAACGCTTGGTATTCCAGAACACTCAAATCACAAGCCAATAACCACCCCCTTAAACATCTCGGCAATTCAGAAGAGCCAAATCACAAATAAAAAAGCACACCTCCTACCCGCTCCTCACCGGAAAAATTCACTATTAAAATGGAGTGTAAATCAATCATTCTTCTCTGAAAACGTTATCATGCCCCAGCCAGATTTAACTAATTGCGACTTTTTAGGAAAATATAAAAAAATTACACCAAAAGCCTTACATGTAAATTTTTCCACCTCCTCCGTATTTTACCAAGTTCTCTCCTCTCTTTATCCCCTCCGCCATAATAGCATCCGGAGAATGCAAGCATATCAGGTTCAAACCTGTAAACAAGACACACTATCTAGTCAAAAAACACCCTCATCCTCATCTGAATAATCACACAAAACAAGTGAATCAGAATCCAACAAGAAGAAGTTGGACCAAATTCTCAAAGCAAAAATTACTCTAATCAATTTCACTAAAAATACCAAGTCCACTAACTCAATAGACAAGGCCACAACACAACAAGAAGGGTCCAATATAATCTACTTCTGGTATCCATGCCTCTATGGTCGTGAAAGACAAAAAGGAGATGTCAAGTGAATAAAATCAGATGATTGTGGAAACTTAGTATTGATTAGGCACCTTAGATGAAGGGCAATATAATGCTTGCTCCTACTTCTCATTCTCTGTACTAACTTGGTACCCATTTCAAGGATTGGACTAGTGAACTTCAGGGCGTGATAATTGACTCTGCATCTGAGCTTCTGTAAGTCTGTCTCCAACTTATTTGAAAGTCTGTAATCAAATTTGTTCAACTGAACAGCCTGTCACAATTATGAATGGAGTCATTAGTGACTTGGAACAAAGAAGAAAATTGGGAATCAGCACCAATATGCAAACTAAGCTCTCATCACTTAAGGCACAAGTAACTGGTAGCTGAAAATAGGAATTAGGAAACCGATTTGCATGGTTAAGCTACAAACCAATGAGGCAAAATCGGTACCTCAACATCATTGTTCGAGCCACACAATTTCAATTTTTTTATAAATACACCAAGAAATTAATGGTTCCACGATGTTAGGTCCCTCTACATGCTTAAAGAGTAATGAAAAACAGAGTCACAAATACCACTAGCGAAATACTTGTGTCCAAGGTTTGGCAGCCATTTCGTTCTATGTCATGAGTAGATGTGAAAATTGACTCAGCATGACAATAAGTGCGGAGAAACTAAATTTTTGCATAAAATGTTCATAAAAGCACCAAAGGCATCACTAAATCAATTGACACACACTGAGGGAACAAAATTCATGAGAATATACCATTTAAGAACCCATTGACTTACATGCTTTGTTGACAGTACAGGTACTAAACGATTAACATAGCATCTCTCATTGCACTTTCTTGGAACGCGCATCATGTAAGGAGTCCATATCTGCCCTCTTCTTTGAGGGAGCTCTTTAATGATTGTAACATCTTTTGCTAAATATGATATAAACCAATCAACATTGAAGATCTCCGAAAAGTTGCTGTGAAAGATAGCATCGTCAAGCACCTAAAAGAGGCAATAAATTTGTGAAAAACTTGGTGCTGAATTTTCTAAGACAATACCTGGCATCATTCCAAAATGATTTTGAGTCCAATTTTGGGACAATGAGGGTGGCATTCAAGATGCGGGCTGCAACGACAGCATCAGTTATCTGCCAAAATAGTGAGAGATTTAGCATCGAATATATGCATTTGAGGATAACTAATTGCACAAACCAAGGTGGTCCAGTTCCACGATTCCAAGGCTTCTTACAATGGATAATTAGAGGTAAATGTCTCTCCCAGTAGATAAATAGATAGCTGAAAGATATTCTCAACACTACTTGATGATCAAATGACAAAAATGTGAAGTTAGAAGCTTGGTACCCCAGTTCTCTGCTGGTTTAGACCTCCACTGGTCGCAATCGCCAAATATCGTTTCGGATGGGTGATGGCAGTAGCTTCTTTCAGACAAAAACATCATGCCAATACTCAGAAAAGGTGAGACAAACAAAAGCAAGAATATATTTTCTCAGCAAATAAAACCAATACAGCAACATCAAAAGTGAAGCCAAAGCACATATCTATCACAAGTAACATTAATAGTTGTAGCCAAGTTTACGCACTTAAAAATTTGCGGCTGGCATTGCTGCATCCATGGTAAAACTTAGCATTCTTGGACTTCCAAAGATCCCGATGGTGTACGCCTCCACTAGTCTACATTTCATGACAAATAGACATGATATCAGAATACAACTCAGATCCGGGGTATACCTGACAATTAATTAGAAGATGAGCGAGCAAGTCAATATCTTTTAGGGGCTAACTTTGTAGGTGGAAAACCTCACTAAAATGTAAAGTTGTCCAGGTGGTCCGAACGGAGGGAAACCAATCAGTAAAAACTTTCACTAGCTAAATCCGAAGTAATAAAAATAAAAATAAAGCTGAGATAAAAAGTCACCCTAACCGGGACACGAAACAACGGCTCTACATTTCCCTTTCCAACGCCATTATTCATCTGGAATACACGATCAAATTAAAAATAATTCAGAAACGCAAACACATTAATTGACAAAACCCAATAGAAATTAATTATTTTTGAGATACCATAATGGAGCGAATAGGGTGACGGAGGTGCTCCTTGTCGACATGAGATGGGGCTAGGAACGAGAGAAAAAGGTAAAGGAATAGAAGAGCAGAGGAGATGGTGGGTATTAAGTATCGTGGGAGGCGAAAGTACTGGTGACGCCGCCGCGGAACAGCCATGTAAAACGGCGGCGGATGGGTTGGGAAATTTATGATTGAGTGGAAGTGGAGGGAACAATCATCTTTGCAATTCAAGTTGGGAAACAATTCTTGGCATTTCACGCTTGGACCGTGTGCAGAACGCGACTAGATTTGCTGATTCTCAAAACAAGAAACAGGTCACGGCCGTGTCTAATGATTCACAAAAAGATTACAAATGAACGGTGATACTGATCATAAGAGCACTGCTTTTAAGAGCATCATTAAACAAACCGCTGCATATGATGTATAGCTTACAACCTGCTTGGCTGATGGCTCAAGTCACAATAGGATAAAAGTTTCTCCAATTTATTTTAATTCTATATATTTAAGATACTGAGAAAAAAAAATTTGTTTTTACCTTAGCTTTAGGTTATAGTTAACATTGGCCTTAGAAACTGTCCATACACCCCATTATTGTGAGGATATTTGTATGAATCCAAGTTTTATTTATATATCAACTTAATATAGACGTATTATCTTTAAATTAAAAAAAATACATAAACTAGCATACCAATCATAACTATAATCATAGTATTCTTAATCGGTAAAGACTCATTTCAGAGTGCCATCGCTCCCTCAATTGATTTGACTAACCAAGCAATGATATGTTGTGCGGTAAATCAATCATATTGAATTTGTTCATAGTTAGAACTCATACCTGGTCCATACAATCATTTTGCCATAATGAATTATAAATTTAAACATTCCACGGATTGTAAAAAAACTCTTTTCGCATAGAATGTTGGAATTTTATGCGGTAAGCCAATCATATTGAATTTGTTCATAGTTAGAACTCATACCTAATCCATACAATACAGTCATTTTGCCATTGATGGATTATAAATTTAAACATTTCACTGATTGTAAAAAAACTATTTTCTCATAGAAAATTTGACTGTTTTTAAGACTAATTTAGTTGAAACAGTTGCTACGCTTAAGGTAGTGGCCAGGACAGCAACCAACAATCCGTAAAGAGGAGTATCTTCGATTGAGCTTCTTCGAAATGGCGTCTTTAACGTTGAAACTCTCTTGTTTTTTCTTATCAAAACCCAATTCTCCTCCACTTTCTACCTCGTCCACGACGTCGTTTACCCCCCCTTCCTTCTTCATCCCTAGGAAATTATCAATCTCCAGAGACAGGTTATCCCTCATCAGAGCTCAATCCGGAAATGATGATGACAATGACCTCGAGAGTTCCTCTGGTGTCGGCGACTCGAAACCTCCCAATGGCATTCTGGTAATTTCATATTCGATTAGCAAGTTTTGAGCTTTTTCTAGTTTTAATTCTTTTGATGAATGAAACTACAGCCGAAGAGCAGGAAAGAGATTTTGTTGGAGTACGTGCAAACTGTGCAGCCGGAATTTATGGAATTATTTATCAAAAGGGCGCCTCAGCAGGTGCTTAAATATATGTTTCTTTTCGTTTCATGGAGCTGTGGTGTTGGATGATATGGGTGCCGGAAGTTTCTGGGTTCCTTATCTTAAATTGTTGATTTGTGGGTAGAGGATTTTAAATGCATAAAATGACTTATTCAGACTTGTTTGGATAGTCATAATTTTGTTTTGACCTGGTAAGTTTGAATTTTTATGTATTTCAAATCCTCTATTTATCATTTAAGCAATTCTTACAATCATTACAAATGCTTTTCGAATTCTCCAACAACAGAGTAACTTGAAGTGCATACCTTCAAATCCATTTTTTAAATCATACCTTCAATCCAACTTCTACCTCGTCTAATTTATGACGGTGGTTTTATTCTTAAACTAGTAACATGCTAAATTCAGCTTTTTCTAAGTTTAAGAATGCCTACATTTATGGTGTATTTCAATGTTCTGTGTTGGTTTTACTTTTAGGTGTTTGTTTTACTTTTAGGTAGTTGATGCCATGCGCCAAACAGTAACAAATATGATTGGTACTCTTCCCCCACAATTTTTTACTGTGACAGTAACCGCTGTAAGTAAAACTTATGTTAATCTTGATGTTTTACTGTTGCAGTTTTGTATCACAATAAATTTGAAGGGTTGGGAACATGCCATGCAAGGATGATCATTTTATCTGTGCAGGTTGCAGAAAATCTGGCACAGCTAATGTATGGTGTCTTGATGACTGGATACATGTTTAGGAATGCTCAATACAGGTTGGAATTGCAACAAAGCCTGGAACAAGTTGCTCTTCCCGAGCCACAAGAGAAAAAAGTGGGTTGTTTTTGTTGCCATTTCTTAAATATTCTCCCATCTCTGTATTACTTTTCTTTTTTCCCACGAATATTCTTGCATAAGAGGTAAAAGGAGAGAATCTGTTGAGAAGTGTCTTACCATGTTACCTAGATAAAGCAATACTACAAATACATGCCATCAGCATTTAGAATTCAGAAAAGAGAAGGAAACATGTAGGGGCTCTGTAAACGTGCTTATGGTAAGTGACCGTGTTCTATATCCTAGAGATCGATAAATGTTAATGATCACCAGCCTAATTGGGTAATGATCATGAAACCTGATGTTCAAGATTCATGTGAACTATTTTATGTTTGTATTGGTCATTGTTTTGTATGATCTGTACAGACGATTTTAGCAAAATAAGTAATTGGTTCGATAAGAATTTGAACCTAGATGTTCTCTAAGAGGATAACAGCAGTGTCCTTTTGAAAGCTATTCTTAGATTTGCTCCTGCTGTGTGCGTTTGTTAATTTCATATATAAAAGCAGTGCCAGCTACTCAGAAATCTGCAGTGGCAATATCTGCAAATGCCTCGGGACAATTCTATCATGTTTAGGCCAACATTTTCTCGAAAATGGATGCACAACTGCATATTACTACTGGTGTAAACGGGCAGCTATCTGGAATACTATCGCAATCCTGTTGCATGGTATTCTGGCAGTACTATTATATATCTAGCTTGCCTGACTATAAATTACCGTAGAATTCTATGATAATTTATATTGTCAATACTTGTATCTTTGACTATTGCGTACTAATGCTATCAAGTTTCTATCTGTTACCTCATCAACAAAACAGATCTGTAGTAAAATTGTTGACTTTACTCTTTTGAGGTTTAGGATGTGCCAGATTATGCCCCAGGTACGCAGAAAAAAGTGACAGGTGAAGTTATAAGGTGGAACAATTTCTCAGGTCCGGAAAAGATTGATGCAGTAAAATATATCGAACTACTTGAAGCGGAAATTGAGGAACTTAATCAACAAGTGGCTCAAAAATCTACACACGAGCCAAATGAACTGATGGAATATCTGAAATCTCTTGAGCCTCAAAATCTCAAGGTTAGAAATCTGATTGCACTTGGTTTATGAATAA
Source organism: Haberlea rhodopensis (assembly GCA_907163345.1). NCBI lineage: Eukaryota > Viridiplantae > Streptophyta > Magnoliopsida > Lamiales > Gesneriaceae > Haberlea > Haberlea rhodopensis. The sequence continues at coordinate 896,972 of CAJQUN010000129.1, read as the reverse complement.
CTTATTCTGAGACTCATTGTGGTCTATAGACACCATAAGAAATAGATAGATAAACAAGTGACTACTAATGCATCAAGAATTACACAGGAGCTGGCCAGTAGTGCGGGAGAGGATGCTCTGCTAGCAATGAACACATTCATAAAACGACTATTGGCTGTCTCTGATCCTAATCAAATGAAGGTAAAAGTTACTAGCTTCTGCCGATGCTTGTATTATGTGGTAGCAATCCATTTTTGAGTATCAAATCCCTTCATCATTTTTGTAATATTCTTGCGATTATTTCATATTATTTTAGAACTGAACAAGATGCTTAACATTAAGTAATTGACCGGTATCAAATATGAGGTCCTGTTAGTTTGTGGCTTTGCTTTTCACATTGGCTAACTACATTAACATTCTGTGTTTATAAATTGAATCTCAAATGTTAGCCTAAGTCTAGGCATGGGTGATTGACCAAGTTCGCGTACTATTATCTCTTTTTAAGGATGTGATAACTTCATCCACGAACTTAGTATTTGGTTTTTTACAGACTAGCGTAACAGAGACAAGTGCTCCAGAACTCGCCAAGCTGCTTTACTGGCTTATGGTCGTTGGTTATGGTATTCGGAATATTGAAGTTCGTTTCGACATGGAACGGGTTCTTGATGCTCCACCAAAACTCGCAGAGCTCCCCCCAGGTGAAAACATTTAATGGCCAATTTGAGTTTACAGACATGCCAGGAGTAGCAACCACATATATGTAAGTGGTGTCAAAAACTGCGATTTTACATTCAAGAATGATAGAAAATTAACTGCTACAGGGTAAAGCATGCCATCGTTGGTAATCGAAATTGGCATCATGAACATGGTAGGATTCAGAAAGTGTTTTACCAGTTAATCATATTTAAATTCAATTGAATCTTCGTGTTTCTAAAATTTCTGCATTCAGTTTTAGGTTAATTAAGTTGATATGTTTTGTCATACATAATTGTAATATTAGTATAAAAAATCAGTTGAGAACATATATTAGTCATGTAAGTTGGTGAGAAGACATGTCCTTGTATTAATTTAGGTTCCCAGACCTATAATTGGTTTACAATGGGAATGAGAATGCCTCTTCCCATAGCCATTCCCATCATTTTGGTGGCCTTGTCCTTTCTCATTCTCCCAGTGATTTTATTCCTACTTATTCCATAATTCACTCATTTTATTTTAATTAAATCTTTTTTTTTACTTTTCCTACTAAATAATATCAATAATAATCTAATCATATTTTTATAATAAATAAATACTTATAAATAATAATAAAATCAAGACTAAAGATACTAATTTTACAACAATAATAATAATAATAGAACACTAATTAAATAAATTAATGATATTAATAATAATGATTAAATAATGGTCATAACTATAATGTCAATGATAATAAATATTAGTATTCTAATAAAATAATAATGTTAATGATCATTTAATAATATTAGTAAAAAATATTTAGTAATGATGAATAATAATAAGTAAAAAAATGCTAATAATGATGATTGTGATAATAAATTAATATTGATTAAAAAATAAACAATAATAATATTCTATCACAATCCTTTGATATTAAATGCGTGTTATTGTAGTAGTAATAATAATAATAATAAATATTGCTAGGAATAAATAATAAATAACAAATAATAAGAAGTAAAATAATAACGATAATAATTGTCATCTAGTAATGAAAATAATGATGATGATAAAAATAATAATAAATAGAGTACATACTATTCAACTACTGCATTAGCATTGTGGGCTCCAAAATTTCAAAGTAATATAGAATTTAATGTATTTGAGTCAAAATTTATGTTTGTTGAAAGTAAATAAGAGATTTCAAAAAAATTTAATATGGAATCGATATGATCCTAATATATGATCGCATGGAATACAACTCATCCCCATGTAGGGACTGCTTATCGGGGTGAACCGGTCTGGTTCGGATCCGAACCGAGCGGTTCGGGGCCTGTTATGGGCTGAACCGATCCGATCCGTTAAGGAACCGGATCGAACCGGTTCCGGTTCCAACTGGTTCCGGTTCGGTCCGGTTCCTTAACGGTTTTCCGATTTTTATTTTTATTTTTTTATTATTTTTTTATGTTGTAAATGTTTCCTCAATGATGTTCATCACAAATTCGATATATTTCTTCTTCATTTCATAATATAGATGCATACAAATAATTGTAAAGACATGACAATTGAAAATCTAAATAAAAAAATATTACTATTTAGTACTTAGCAGTCTTCATAATTGATAAGTATTGTTTTGGCGTTATCTTCTCCTTGCTCGTCATAATGATTTACGAATTCGTCAACCGTCCCATCTCTTCTATTTTTACATTCTGCTTCAAACCAATCTTTAAGTAACGTGAGCATGCATAACGAATCAGCTGATAGACTACTTCTGTAGTCTCCAATAATACAGCCGCATGTTGAGAATGCCGATTCAGAAGCGATGCTTGAAGCTTGTACAACATACACGTCTCTAGCCATTTTGGCTAAGATAGGGAATTGTGCTGCATTGGACTTCCACCATTGTAAAGACGTCGAAGTTGTCTTCGGTTAGAAATTGAAAGGTAGTTCACATCTGATCACATATCTAACAAGTATTGAAACAATGTATTTCTATATTCAACAAATACGTCCATACAATTTCTTTTTAGTGTGTGCCTGGAAATATGTTTAAACATGGGTTGTATAGACGAAGCAAATTCAATAAAACCAGCACGTTCAGCTTGTATAAAAGGTAGTTCACATCTGATCACATATTAACAAGTGACCTACGATTAATTTCAGCAGTTAAAATAAAATTCGTGCCAGTAAGAACATTAATTTGTGTTTGTGTTGCTTCTCGACCTAATGGTTGTAATGTTGTCTCATCAAAATTATATTTTTTTACTAAGTGTTTTTAATGTTCCGGTGCCTCCACTGAAACCACCAGCTTTATATGAGTACTGGATCTTACATAATTTACATATTGCAACATATTCATTATTACCTTCTTTTTGAGCGAGTTCAAAGTGATCCCATATCTTACTTCTTTTGGCACGAGTCGGTTGTCTACTCGCTGTTGTAGTGGCTCCGGATGACTCCACATGTTGTCTTTCTTGGGCTTGGGCAGCAACAGGTTCGGCAGGTTGTTGGGGTTGTTGTGGTTCGACATTCATAGAAGAACCACCAATATTGAGGTCAGCAAAAAAAGCATAACTTTCATTTAACTCAGGAATTGGCACAGACAAATTCATTGCAAAAGATGAACTCAGTGATAGACGACCCGGAACGAGACCCCGACTGCGACCCCAGCTACGACCAGCACCGCTGCTAGATGAAGATGCCATTATTATATAAGTAAATTGTAGATACCACAATTGAGAGAAAAATATGAGATTGAAGTATTTTTCGTTACAAGAATTGTTATGAAAAAATACACAACACAACATCCCCTATTTATAGTTTTTTTTTTATTAAAAAAATTTTAAAATAAAATTTGTTAACGTTGGCAACGGCTAAGTGCCGTTGCCAACGTTAACAATTAATTGAAAGCAACGGCTTTATAGCCGTTGCCTTCTTTAGATATATATTTTTTTATTTATTTATTTATTTTAAAACTACCGGTTCCGGTTCCGGAACCGGACCAAACCGGTAGCACCGGAACCGACGGTGCTACCGGTTCGGTTCTTAGGAACCGCCTCGGACCAGTTTCTAACCGGTTCCGGGGTGGACCGGAACCGTTAAGTCCGATTCCGATTTCGGACCGGACTTTACGGTTCGAATCCGGGTCGGGTCCTGATTGACCCGGCCCAATAAGCACCCCCATCCCCATGTAATACAAATTTGACCATTTAGCCATATGTCTAAAATTCCAAAGCATCAATGGCGCTAGAGATTATATTTTCTATTTATTTTGTATCTTTTCATCTCTAATTTAATATATATTTTGTGCATATTATTGATAACAGTTTCTTCTTCTTTGTCAATTCTTCCTTGGTCTCATACATTTTTTTAGTTAAAAAATTTCATTAATGTACGACTCAATCTATGTTACACACCTTACATTATTTCCCTATTCAGTACTGTATTGACAAGCTTTTGTGAGCATTTGTCATTAATCGGATGAGTCAATTGCAAAGTTTTTTTTTTTTTTTACAACTATTTGACTGGGAGAACGGTGACTAGAACATGACATCTATATGTCGTAACTGCGAGCGGTGTCAGATGAATTACAAGTCATAACTGAATGACATGGCAATGAATAACCACCGCCATCCAAGTTTAAAAATCTTTTAAACTTCATGGGATTTTTACAAAAAAAAACATTATACTCCTATTTTATATTCAGTCAAATTCAAATATGGGTAAAAACTAAAAAGTTCAATTAATTGAAAATTTGTTAAACCTAGAACGCATTAGACATGAAGTAACAAACAGTCATACAGCAACTAATTATAGTACCGAACAAACTATATGGAGAATCTCAAACTCCAACACCAAATTACATAGTATGAAAAGTTTGAAAAGTTCCTCGTCAGTATTTAGTATTTACAGAAATGCTCGAAAAAATAAACTGTTCATTAATAGGTTGAATAGTCAGTCACTACTGACCATTCTTCCCTTTCGATGTAAAGAATCGGCTAAACCCACGAGCTTGTTTCTCAGGCGTGGGGGTAGACGATGCAGAAGAGGAGCCTGAACTTGTGGGAAGGCGTTTTGAATTCTTGGAAACTGGTGAGTGCAATAGATTGCATGCTTCAGAATCCGATGGACTAAACGGAGTATTGAACATGTCCAATGGGGACTCGGAGCCTGCTCCATTGAAATTCAAACTAGGGGTGGTGTCAATTACTGATGAATCCACATCTCGAATATTCGTGCCAGTTACAGTTGGCTCATTTTCAACGGGGTGATCACCTCTCTGAGTCCTTCCATCGTTTGGGGAACAGAGAATCTCAGTTTGGGGATGCATTGCTTTTAATTGCTTGCCGAGAAGAAATATGGTTTCTTGACACTCGGCCAGCTTTTCGGCTGCAGCTGCCAACTCCTTCTCCTGATATAGAAGAAAATCGCTTTTAATTAGTTTTCTAAAAAGCTTGACCATGAATGGACAGTACACACCTAATAATAGGAATGGCCTTGAAAGGGGGAACAGCAGGCCAGCCATTCCATCGACAGAGAAAATAACAATTTTTTGTTTGTGCATCGCATCTTTAATGCTTAACTAGAATAATACGCTTGATAAAAATTATTGTCCCTTGAATATTATCTTTTGGAAATTTGATATGTATGTAAAGAGCTTTTTCTATACAACCTCACTTCCGATTATTCAAACCCATACTATTGAGGTCATAGGTGTTAAATGGTGACCAACAGGCTTACCGTGAGAAAAACTTGCAGCAAAATAGCACATATACTATGAAAGTAACTGGTTTAAGCAAACTTTAAAGGCATGTATTTCGAAATTTCTAAATGACCAAGTGTCCACTCGAACATATAGAAAGCAAGATGGTTTTGCACGCTCACCTGGCTTATATTGTCATCATTATCAGTGGCCGCACCATAATCAATACTGGCATGGAATATCAAGGTAAACATGGTCAGGACGTGAGATAAAAATCATCGTAATTTTAACTCATACTAAACAGCAAAATAGAGCAAGGAATGTTAGAAAATACATCGTGGTACTGTGACTTGTATCATAATTCAGAAAGACCACGCATAGATTTCAGATAGTGCTTAACAAGCTACAATGAAAAAGCCAATGGGTCAAACCATGTTGTCACTGAACTAAAACATGAATGCCGAAATTTGGTTTAGGCTAATTTTCTTCTTTTTTTCCTTTCTTTAATTTACTTCTTTATCTCCAATTTCCCTTTCTATTTAATCTTAAGTCGCTTGTGCTCTACGGAAATCAGAAGTAGTCAATTTAAAATTGGACAACAATAAGAATTATGGTACAAAGGCATTCATATGATAAACGTTAACTAAGGAAAGTAAAGAGGAACCGGAAGTCGCAAGCGTATTCTCTAGAGTTCATAGACAAAAAGGTCGCAAGCATATTCTCTAGTTTATAGACAAAAGAGACTATTTTATACCTAAGTAATAGCTTTATAGACGTTATTTCGAGGGAGCATGTTTGACAGCAAAAAGTTATCATTTCACACAACGGGACAAGTTAAACAAATTCATTTTAATTTTTAACACAATAAATCAAGCCCTTCAATCGAAAACACAACTGTCTTCTTCAATAAGTTCCAAAACCAAATTAATGCAGAATTGCTACAGTAGGAAATATTTTAGTACCTTCGCAACCTTTGGAGCTGCTCTCGAAGATCAGTGCATCTGGCAAGTGCATCATGATGACTTTTTCTCTCCTCTTGTAGCTCATTTTCTAAATTTTCTATTGCCCCCTGAAGGTGATTTACCTTAATCTCTAATCCCTCTGCCCGTGTTTCAAGTGATTTGTATGACTCTGCCATGCATTTGAGCTGTGTCTCCAGCAAGCTGGTGGCCTTTTGAGCTATTGTAAGTTGCGAATGAGCCTCAGAGAGATGCTGCTTCGTTTCCAGCAACTGAGACTTGTTGAGTTCAAAGTCTTCTGTACATCTAGCAAGATCAACAGCAAGATTCTCCTTGTCCAATTTCAACTGTTCAAATTCCTCCAACGAGCATTTCCATGACGGGTTTGTTGATTCAGAGGTTGGAACAAGATTCCCATCATGCGGGACATCAGGATCAGATGCGGAATCAGAAAAGTGGGCACAGACATTTGGATACCTGTCTCCTGATAAATCAACAGAATTTTTGTTCTCAGGAAGTGCAATCTTGTCTATACAATCAAAAGAGGCAGTTTCCACTTCAGAACTTTTAAATCCCAGGACACTGAAGCGCAGCTCACTTGCTTTGCCTAATACACAAGAGATGTCAACAACAAAATCATTCAGATTAATTCCACTTTTTATAGCATCACTATATTTGCCGGAGAACAAATCAATTTTTTTATTCAGTTCATCTCCATCAGAAGAAATTGTTCCCAGGATTGCCTTGGCCTCTCTACCGAGAATCATAAAAAAGCCATGAATCTGAGAAATGGCAAATTCCATTTCTTGATTAATGGTTTGTGCGGTTTCCATACACAGGTTAACATCTCCAGACAAAGGAATAGCATTGGCTGCTGCTAGCTTGGCATCCTCAGCACAAGAGAAGATATCACTCATCGGACCAGATTGCTCAATCTCAACGGCAGAATTCATCAACAGATATTGCAAAGAATCATGCATATCCTGCATAGCACGTCTAATGTCCTCCATAACTTTGTTCATGTCTTTCTCTGCAGACATTGACTCAAGAATAGAAGATATTTTTGATTGGAGCTTCATGAAAATAAGTGTATCTTCTTGCAGCCTTGGATTTGCAACAGTTACGTCTTCTTTAGAAGACCCTCCAGCTTCGGAACCACAACCCTCCTCAGATGGGGGGTCAGTCCTCATGGTAAATTCAAGCGAAGATTCCCGTTTAATAATTTTAGATCTCGCATTGCCTCCTAGATTACCTGATAAACCTGAAGTTGAAACTGTTCCATTTGATAAATATGCTAATTTCTCCATCTCCAGAAAGTCATCCATAAGATCCAAGGGATTCGTGCTTTCAGACTTCTTCAAATGGGAGAGCTCAGGCATAACTCCTGTAGCCCACGAACCAGCACAACTTATAGTATCTTCATTTCCACCTTCTGAAACGGAGGTAAAACTTGGTGGATTACCAACGTTTTGACCACAGAAACCTTCTATTGGAACCAGAGCATTAGATCTCGCAGAACTTCTCTGTTGACCATCAACTTGCAGTTGGGCTTCTAAACTTCGAAGCTTGCTAGCGGTCTGAGCAAATAAACTCCTAGAAGCTTGCAATTCACTGTTGCGCTTTGCCAGTGCTTCTGTCAACATCTTCATTTCTTCCTCCGATGCTAGTAGGCGTTCTGTTAGTAACTCAATTTCTTTATGGCACTTTTGTGTATTGCCGAGTCCAAAGTCAGGCATTTGGGACAAATGTGGAGAAGGAGGTCTCACAGGGTACCTCTTTAGAAGAGACTCTCCACAATCTCGGCCCAAGTTTTCAACTTCAAGTCTCATTTGTGCTATTGCAGCTGGACCAGGCAATCTCTTCCGAACAAGACCGCGTAATCGTTGACACTCTGCTTCAAGCTTGGCAATTTTCTTTACTCCATCAAGATGCTGCTTGTTTGCTACTTCAGCAGACCGCACACTCATATTCTTTTCCTCATTGCGAATTTCCAACTCTTTCCTCGCAATATGAATCTCGTACTTGTGTGAATTCACTTCTTTCTCGTAGACCTCAATTTTGCTCGTCAAAAGTTGTATCTCGGTCTCAGCCTGTGATTTCTCTTCGTTCACCTTGATCAGCATGTTCGAGCGTTCTTGCAAAGATCTTGAGAATGCAGCATTTTCAGCAGCAGACCTCCGTATTTCTTGGTCTAAATTGGATATTTTTGCTTCAAGTTCGAGCTTCATCTTATCAAAAAGCTTTGTTTTGTTAAGAACAATTTCATGCAGCTTTTGATCATGTTCCTCCTTCAAATTTCGCATCTGCCTCATGCACTCCTTCAAAGCACCATCTAAATGAGATGCCCGATCTTCGGCAGTAAGCTTTAGCAGTGTGATGGATTCGAGATGATTTTTTAGTGCTGCAGCCTCTGCCTCTGCCTTTTCCCAACCTGTGAAAATAATATAAACTTAAGTCTAACCACATTCTATGTTCACGAAGAAATGAGATGCACAGCCAAATATCAAAACCTGAAACAGCTTCTTCGGCAACTTTTCCGTGTTGTTTCACCAGGATTTCTTTATTGGTAATTTCAGAATGGGCTTCGGATAACTTTTCATTCAGTTCAGTTACTTCATCTTCCAAGGCCTTGACTTGATCCTCATAGGACTTCACTTGATCCTCCAATCCAGTTAAATGTGTATATGATTCCACTGATAATTGAACATATTTCAGCTTCTTGTTTTCCTGCTTAGACTGTAAAAATAGGAAATAAAATATATGCATAATAAGGCAGGGTAAAATACAATTAGAGTCGTGGTGAAGTCTGAAGGCAAAAAACATTTAACGATAGTTTTAGAGATGAAAATTCCTTGATTTTCAAGTATAAACAAGAAAATTGCAAAAAAAGAAAATAAGTGGAAAGGTCGATTTAGAGATCCAGATAACTCGATTACTTTTAAATGTAATGGTAACTTCATCCAAACAAATGATAGATGACTCGCCCGCCTCCATGAACAATACATGCACTAAAAGAAGCCGCAGGCTATGGGTTCTTTTAGAAATTTAGTGAACAAAGAAGTAAAAGGGGTTAAAACACTTTTAGTCTTATTGACAAAAGACTTTCAAAAATTGCAACTTTTGAGGACGGAATATCTAAGGTTGATAAAGAGCCATGACTCGCCCAATAATTGTTCTATCCAAAGGAGATCTACGAAATACTCATTCTTGATGACAAAAAGGAAACTAATTCGTCAAATGTAAAGTGACACTGTAGGCATCAAACTGGGTGGAAATGGTACACAAATGTAAAAAACATAATGAAAAAAAGAAGCTGAAGACGTCTAGTAATTGATCAAATATCACGCCAAACCTTGTCAACTTGAGTTTCACTGACTTCTGAAGCAGCATTAGAAGAGTCTAATGCAGTAGCAGCTACTTTCTCAACTGCCGGCTTATCTGATGACTTTTTCTTCCACGGCCAACTCCGTTTATCCATTGCAAGCTGTTGACACAGAAGATCATAAAATTGTAAGCTAAAAAGTTGATTAGAAATTGAATAGTCTCATTTTACAGCAAACACCCGATATGTCATGCACTCACCACAAATGCACACTGCCAGAGTCATTAACAGTCAGCCGATTAGCAATTTAGGAACATTAAACTTTATTCAAGTATGCCTTGTTAGCTATACAAAATTAAAATCTGTAACAATTGTTCAATTCCAAGTATTTACTCAACAAGCAGCTGGCAAATTAAAATTGGGACACTTCCACAGAATTTCTAATAAACATATTTAGTTGACAAACAAGGGTAGAAAATGAAGATTATTCAACATACACCTGATCACCAGCAAGAAATAGTAGACTGAGTCGAGTCATTATATGTACCAGAACTATATTTAGACGGAAAATCTATAAATGCTTAAGCTCACGAGATAACTGAAGTACATTCCAGTTAGGATGAGTAAGCACTGGGTGCACGATGCAAATGGCTATAACCGATTTTCAGCTCTTTTAACATCCAAAGCCAATGGAGAAACATCCAGAAATAACTTTATACAAAGACCCGAAGGATCACAATAATTGAAAATCCGGGACCGATAAGTCATAACAAATCAAGGTCATTATTATTGTATCCAGAACAAATAATTGTGGATTCAGATAAACAAATAAAAGTTCATTTCAGATTCTAAATTTTTTTTGAAGACGCAACCACCTTACATAATTTGAATTATGCCCATGAGGATAAAGAAAATGAAAGGCCACCAGAAACAATCAAAATGCACATTGACCAAGACATTTCCATAATTTAACGCATCTGAATTTGTTCTCATATTGCATTCCTCATGAAGAAAACAAACCATTTCATTATCAAGATATCCTATAATGAAATTGAACAACAAATTCAGACATCTTATATCATCAAGGTATCTTTAAAAACATGCCTAGATGACAACACTAGAAGTAAGGCCTATATTTTTTGTTGATCCAAACGTTAGTTACATGTAATGATAAGAAAGTTCATGCCAAAAACAAGAAGAAATAGGAGATGAACAAGCAAAGAAAATGAGCACCATAGAACAATGTGTGCGGGGCAGTAGCGCTCCTGAAAATGAAAAAAAAAAAAAATTAAATCAAATATTGTGGTAATTCTTGGATCCCGTCCGTAATTTTTGAATCCACTTCTAGTCTCTGGTAGAAAAATTAAGGTCGGAAAAACAAATAGAGCATGAAATAAATTGGAATTTATACCAAATAATGGAACAATCCCAATAAGAATCGTTAATAGTTATCGAAGGACACCACATCATTCTATAACAAATTAACAATTACTCAAGTCCTCTGAAACAATACCGCAGCTCCGAAAATCAGAGGTGTAGAAAGAACTAAGGAAAAAAATTGGAGATGCTCTGGCAACACACCTGAATCAAAGGTCAGCAAAAGGGGGAAAAAGGAACGCCGACAGAGTTTTCGGAAAAAAGGAGAAATGCTCTAAATTTTGTGAAACAAGAAAGTGAAATAGATTTCGCATGAACAAAAGTACGGCTTTCCAAAACACAGAAAGCAAAGAAAATTGAACAATTGAAGAAAACACACACACATGCACAGAACAATATCAAAAATCCAGTTAAAGTTTTCGACCACACGCATTGATGACGCAATGCAACATCAGAAAGAAAAAACACGAAAATCAAATGCAACTGAAGATCAACCAACTCTGCTTACATACATCACACTCACCAGCAATGTAGTTAAACGGGTGACTTATTTAAAAAAATTACGATCTGTGTTCAGGAATGTAGCTCGTTAACTGTGCTATGCGCGTGTGTCAGATATATATAATTTATGGAGAAGGTGGCGGTGATGATGGAGGCGGAGCAGTGGCTCGTGGTGGTGGAGGTGGTGGTGGTGGAGGTGGGGTTGGGGGGGGGGGGGGGGGGGGGGGGGAGGAGGAGCTGGTGAAAGTGTGCAACACTGAACTGTGTTAGCTGTCGCTTAAATATGAAAGAAGTTGAATGGCTCCGATGTGATCAACTTTTTAAATTCAGTAGCCTGAGTTTTCGGAAATTATATATAACTTGAAAATTAAATAAAAGACATTAAAAATACGGTAAAAACCGAAGCCCACCGTTTACTCATTTTAACGTTCTAACTTTTCAAAACTTATACTTAACCGTCCTGAACAATTTTAAGTAGTGCACTAACCCACTAAATAATATAAGAGAATAATTTTCTCGAATATTCTGACTAAATTCTCTCGGGTGCGTTGCACATATCACGGTCATGTGTATGCATATCTTTCATGTATTTACTCCAAGAATTTTACGAGTAAACCCATCAGAAAATATATAAAAATGAATTTTACGAGTATACCAACGGTCGATGAATTTTACTCGTAAAATTTCTACAGAAAATACATGAAAAGACACATACTCTTGACCGTGGCATGTGAGATGCATGTGAGGAAATTTACAGTCAGAAATTCGGAAAAAATTATTCTCAAATATTATTTAAGGGGTTAAGTGCACTGCTTAAAACTGTCAAGGGGTTAAAGCGTATATTTTGAAAGATTATGGGTGAAGCACTAAATGAGGTAAATGTTGGGGGCTAACCATTTTTTATCCTTGAAAATATTAGGGTATTTTAAATAAATAAATCAAAGATTAAAAGAAAAACTGTAATGTAAATAAAAATTGTGGCGCCGTATACTTTTACGATGACTATAGAATAACAAAATGTTATGGAGAAAATCTCTAGAACTTATTTATGTAATTAACATAAGTTTATATCAATTTAGAAATAATCTGTCTATCTAGTCAAGGATTATTGGGGAGAAAATATAAATATTTTTTAAAAAATATTTGCTAATATCTTCTTTTTAGTTAAAATTGCTAATTATTTCTTAATTCAGGAAGCATTTTTACGGGTCTTAAAGCGCTTTTTTGAAGCCTCAACAAAATTTTATATTCTTTAATATAAATTTTTTCGAATTTTTCCAAAAATAAATGTTGATATAATATGTATTGCTAACCGGCGCTTACTAAAGATTCCAGCTTCATGTAGACGAGTTGCAGGCTGCACTCCAAACTGATGACGGGTTTTGGGGTTAGCTCACCCTTGCCGGATCATGACCCTTTGTCCCGGCCATTGTGGAAAAGAATTGGTGCATTTTTTCATCAAATAATTTGGACCTAAAATGAAGCATGTTCTTTTGATTTTTTTCGATCTAATTGAGACAAATTTGGTATTGGTTATGCGAAGGAAATATAAGATATGTGGTGTGTGTATTTGGTTGCTTTCATATACTCTATAAGCATATAGAAGCATATAGTGAAAAAATGTATCCGCGAGTACTAAAACCTTTAAAAGAACAACCAATAATTTATTGGGCACTACACAGTATTTGAAATACGATAAAGAAATATCATTCAGTTAATATTCTTAAAGGGGTTGCAAATGGATCCAATGGTTCACCATGACGAGGTCTAGAACCGCTAAGCCTACGTTACATGCAATAGTACCTAGAATTACGATTTATTGGGCCATGCAGGTTCTCCGTAATAATTATGACTTGTATATTTTAGCCAATTTAACTATTAATACATGATCGTTCAAATCAGGGTTTTTTTTTTGTTATTGGAATTGGTAAATTCTTATACATCCATCCTTCGAAAGAACCGGACATGATATTTTTTTATCATCCAGCTCGATTAAGATTCAAAAGAACCAAATGAATCCATAAAAAATATATGTGTTCGATATATTTCGAATATGTTTATTATTTTTGTTGGAAATTTTGAAGTAAATTAAAAAAGGAAAAAAAAATTAATGAGTGCTCGATCGATCGAGCAGGACAGTAAAATTCTGTTTGTCGAAAAAACAGTGGCTCGATCGATCGAGCACCAGGCGCCTATCGATCGAGCACTGTGCCTTTTGCGCGGAATGGCGTGTCCATTAATGTTAGGATGCGATTTTTCACGATATGGTGGACTGGTGACTTTTAGACACATATCTCTTGATTTACTATTAATATAACAATTATCTCACTTGTTTAACATGGAATTTTCGAAATTCACACCATATTGAAGATCAAATTTGATTAATTTTGTGGGTCTTCGTCATGTTCTTATTGAGCGTTTTTAAACATTTGTGATTTAAAGGATTTCTGATTTGGAGTGCTCCTATCACAAATCATTGTCGTTGTATCTTGGGAGACAAATTACCAATTGAACCGTTAGCACCGTAGCGGACAATATTGTCTTAAGAACGGAGATTTCAAATCTCGCCTTGACATTCATACTATAAAGTCATTTGTTATTTTTGCTTGTTACATTCCTAATATACAAATCCAGTAAATTTTATACTACAATCTTAAGACAATAATAGCAACAAATGGCTTCGTCGAGTGCAACAACGACTCCAGTTCATCATGGTGAAAGGCCTAAAAAGTTCGATTGGAATTATTTCAAGCGGTGGCAACAAAAGAGGTTGTTTTACTTGACAACATTGAGGTTGGCAAGGTTCCTCGATGAGGATGCTCCTACTATTATGGAGAATGAAACCGACAACCAAAAGAGGGTTGCGGTTGATGCGTGGATTAAAGCGATTTCCTGTGCAAGAATTATATTCTCAACGGATTGGACAACACATTATATAATGTGTATTGTCTAGTGAAGACGGCCAAGGAATTGTGGCAATCATTGGAGAAAAAGTATAGATTTGAGGATGTCGGCATGACAAAATTCATCGTTGGGCGATTTCTAGATTTTAAAATGGTTGACACAAAGCATGTGATAGCGCAAGTGCAAGATTTGCAAGTAATCATGCACGAAATTAATGCTGAGGGAATGGTTCTAAGTGACTCATTCCAAGTGACTGATATGATTGAAAAGTTGTCTCCATCATGGAAGGGCTTCAAGAATTATCTCAAGCACAAACAAAATGAGATGAATATTGAATACCTTGTGGTTCGCTTGAGAATCGAAGAGGACAACAGAAATTCCGAAATAAATGAAAATTGGCACCAACATGAAGCATAAGTGAACTTAGTGGAAAAAATCGCTGGAACAAAGCGCAAGTTTGATGTCATTACCTCCAAATCTAGGAAGGCAGAGAAGTTCAAAGGCAAGTGCTACAAATGTGGAAAACCCAATCACATGGTGAAAGATTGTCGAAATAAAGATGATCGTGGTAAGGCTATGGATCAAGTGTCTCTCTAATGATTTGGATGATCTTGCGCTTACCGCTTAATTAGATTGTGTATCTTTGAAAGTTGTAAACTCGAAGAATATAGTGATTCTAAATAAATGTAATGACGATATTTGTTGAAAGCAATAAAATTTATGTTATTACTTCTTGTATTGAATATTATGGTTTGTGGCATGATTGTTAGGATCATTTAAACCATATTTCGAAGCACAAATTGTAATGTTAAATTTATTGCTTGTGTGGTCACTAAGTTAACAAAATCGTCATTCATTTGTTAGAAGAATCGTAATGTCTCTAGAGTTAACTCACAATGATATTTTGATGGAAAGATTGTGTAAATTAGAGATGTGTGAAAAGTAAGTTGTTACTTTATCAATATTTGCAGATGATATTGTTGTGGCTTCTTTGTTACGAAGCAAAACAAGGTCGTTGAGGTGTTTAAACACTTCAATAATGAAATTGCAATAAAATTTAAGCAAATGAGTTTTGCTATGGGAAATTGTGAGTAGGTTATACTTGTGTTGTCTAAGAATTTGACGCTTAAGCTTGAATCTGCAATACTATAAAATCTTGAATTCGAGTTTCTATGCTTTGTACGCACAAGTGATAAATCGAAGCCACAAATTTTGACTAGGCGTTGTAATATCTCAAATTGGTTCATTTTGAATTTCTAAGACGCTTATAACATGAATTTGCAATATTTAAAATCTTGAATTCAAATTTTCTAAGTTAGTGTGCTTAAATTGCAAATTGTGAACCGAGTTTGAGAATATTATCCAAATTTCAACTTTTGTAAGCAAGTACGCTTAAATCCGAAAATTTAAGAAATAAAATCTTGATTTTGAATTTGCAAGACGATAACGCTTAGAACTTGAAACACAAAAGTTTAATTGCCAGTGAAATTCGTTACTATCCCGAAGTTGTGGGGGTTGCAATACTATGAGTCGATCACATACTAAGTACCATATTTAGGCAAGAACGAAAAACCTTGTGATTGAAAGAAAATAGAGTTTCCTACAATATTTGAAATGTGGGGGTGCTTGGCGAAACTAGAAATATGAAGTCTAAAATGAAATCATAACAAACGACAAATAAACGACATGAAGAGTTTGACAAATAATGTTGTCAAATAGATTTACAAGTGTGACAAATGTGTATACACCTAAGCATATGTATGATTGTGTATTGATGATATGCTCATTAGGTAAAGCAATTAAGAAATCATCAAGTAACAAAGGAAAAAATGTTGACTAGCCATTTTTGAAATGTATGCATCAATAACAATACTTGAAATTAAAGCTTCCAAGACATTTGAAGCATAAAAACTCAAGGATTAATTCGAGTTTTAAATTTTAATCTTTGCATTTAAATTCCAAGTTTGCAATAAATAGTATCTTGAACTTGTAATTTTTAAGAATCTATGCGCTTAAAAAATTTGAATTGTGAATTAAAGTTGAGTATTTTCTCTGGTCTCGAATTTTGTAAAGAAATAACGCGTTAACAACGCTTAAAATTCGATGATGAAAATATCCTAAAATGATACAAATGAGGTAATGTGATTATTGAAACTATAGATATACTGTTGTAGAAAAAATTTCTATGTAAAATTATAAGTTGTTAAAGAAAAATCATGTGCGTGCAACTAAAATGTGTTGCACTAAATGATATATGACAAAATGATCTCTAGGATCCGCATACGAAATGGTTAACCGAGAGATCATATGGAAGTTTATCGAGGGGAATGAGGTTAAAAGCCTACAATCAAAATCTCATAGTGGATACTCAACCTTGTTGACTGGAGATCCCAAGATCAATGTTCAAAAAGGACAACTAAATTATAAAATTGTATAAACACCTGGAGATCAATCTCCAACCCATTCCTATGATAAGGGGTGTAGCCTGCAAAAGGGGTACGATGCTAGGCAAAATGTCTTTAATGATTCCTAAGACATATAAGAATATGTTGTAGTATAGCGTGATACTCTTCTAGGATATCATATACGTGAGTGCAAAGTGTGGCCGCTTCAAAGGTGGAAAGCACTTATGGAATCAAGCGTAGTCCAAGGCCGGAATGGACGCAACCGTAAAAAACAATACAAAGGTTAGAATTGTTATGATGTGGGTTCAATTGTCTAGGTTTACACCAACGACTAAATAGTTCAAAACTATAAGTTCACTATTAAGTCAAGTAAATCCGATTGAATTACTACTACAGAAGATTCAAAGCTGCAAGCTATCTCTCAAGAAGCCATAATAGTTCGTTAAAAACGTTCAATTACATATATGCATTAATTTAATTCATTTACAAATTATACAATAAAACGATATTAAAAAATATGCTTCCACTTTAGAAAAACAAAAAATAAACCACCGGCGCCTTCTCTAATTGTTGGGAATTAAAATAAAAGAATGCTCTCTACTTAACTCGCTTTTATTTTCGAATCGAGAATGGTGGTGTGAAATTACCAAATCCCCCTTGAATTTTTTTGAAAAAAGAAAGAATAAAAAGGTGATGTGAGCTGTCTTTTTTGATATTGGTGTTGGTAGTTTGGACCACCGTCAGTCCAGCTGATGATTTGATTGTGGCGCGTCTGCACTTTCGCAACCATGTGCTGCCGCTGTATCTGATCCCTGCCACTAAATAAAATTTTATTAATTCTGGATTATGTTCTATCATTTTAATTTGTTTAAATCTGATTTCCACACACAGAAATATTTGACTGACTTTTAATAAGTATGCAATAATTGTAGCAATAAAGTATAAAATACCAAATTTTGTCATTAAATTAAAATGCAAAAATATTTCCACGTCCAAATAAATCTTTCTAAGTAAATTTAAAAATATATATGAGGTTTAGTATTACTATATGTTGAGAATTGTACTAAATTTAGAGTTTAGAAATCATATTAGTTATTTATAATATACATAGATTACTATATTTATTGTCAATTGATTTTGGGTTTGACCCCATATATTCTTAACATGATATTAGAGCCAGAATTTTCAAGCGATTGATTAACACGACGGTCTACTCCACCCGCATACTCACCATCACCAGTGTATCAATCAAGATGTTTGACTTATATTTAATGTCACATGTAAGGGAGCATGTTGAGAATTGTGGCATATTGAAAGTTTTGAAGCCATACTAGTTTTTTATAAGATACATGTGATATTTCATTCATTACAAATTGATTTTAAGTTGGAACCTAATATATTTTTAACAGTATATTAGAGCATAAAATATTCATAATATTTGAATAAAAAAAGTCTCGGAAAAAATAATATGAGAATGGATTTATACGTGACACCAAACTTTGCACGAGCACGAGCACGTCACGTGACACCAAATATGAGAATGGATTTATACGGCACGAGCACGGCACGTCACGGAGCGGCACGGCACGACACGTTTTTGCAAACGGGCGATCGATCGCTACACCAAAAAATAAAAAAAAAATAAAAAAAACTTGAAATGGGCCGTGCCGGCACGGCACGGCACGAAGCACGGCACGTAGGGGCCGTGCCTATGGGCCGTGCCGGGCCGGGCCCCTTGTGGAAATGGGCCGGCACGGCACGGCCCATTTTCGAAACGTGCCGGCACGATTAAACGGGCCGTGCCGTGCGTGCCGGCACGGCACGGCCCGTTTGACACCTCTACACCAAAGTAATTAAAAGTTAGTATAATAAGTAGAAAACATGATAGTCAACCAGTTATCAAGTGATGGGACCAGAATAAAATTATTGAAAACAAAGCCAATATATTCTAATTTAAAAAATAAATTGAATTCAATGGGGAGCTCGAATTAAACTTTTTTTTCTAAACGTCTGGATTACACTAAAAGCCAATTGTATTGTCTTTCCTAGGTAAATAATTACGTTTAAAGAATAATAATTTATCAATGTTTATGTGGCCCGCATTAGATTATATGATCTTCTTTTTAATATAATACAAATAAATTATTGGAATTATGTAATGCTAATAATTATAGAACAAGTAGGGGTATGATATGCTAGCTTAAGAGCTTTACATTACTAGCTTCAAGACGGGAATATTTATATGCATCTAATTTGAGCCATAACTATATATCAATTTAATATTAAAATATAATATTTTTCAAATAGAAAATACTTTAATTACATGTTGGGTTATGTGAATCTGAATAATCTTGATTTTTATGTTAACAAAACTTGTTATTGTGTTGCTAATATATTACATCAAGTTTGCAGTTTATAGATGATATTTATAGCCTGATGAATTGTGAAGAATGTTATTTTGCTGAAATGAGAATTCAACCTCCCTTGAACCCGAGCACTACTGACTAAATAGATCATATCTCATAGCTCGGATATCAAAGCGACATGCTTCCAAAGGGGTTGGATAGCCAACTCAATTTAGTATAAGTCATATTTCATGCCAACATACCTGATTTGAAGGTTTACATGACGAAAATATGCCTGCAAGAGTCTGCTGGTGCAAAGCTGAAACAACAACGAAAATTGTAGCAGCTGTGGCATATTGGTCATAACTCCCAGATCGCTTATCAGAATGGATCAATTCAGCATAAGTTAGAAAGATAAGACAAATATCTACAAGTTCTCTTCAGAAGTCGAAGCCTGAATCGGATCCTAAAATGGAGAAAAATTGCCTGCAAGTTTCGAGTTCTGTTGTTTCATCTAGCAAACCAACAACATGAATTTTACCTCGTATTTCGAGCATAACTCTCTCATACGAACTCAAAATTGATCGATTCTCGATTCTATGAAAATCTAAGAGAAAGGGCTACAACTTTCATTATGATCACTTTGCCCATGATCAACATCCATAATAAAGAGAACTTTTCAGCAGATTTCGGACATCAAGGTCTACCGGATCGTCTACCAGATGGTCTATCGGATTGCAAGTAGACTACCCTACCTAATTCTCTGCCGGATGGTCTACATGATTATTGATTGCAATTAGACTACCTTACCGAATGGTCTACCGAATTGCAAGTAGACAACCTTACCGAATTTGTCTACATGATGGTCTGCCGTATCGTTTACCGGATTGCTAGTAAACCTACCCTACCGGATCAGAAACAACCCATAAACCAGAATATGACCATTGTAAACTCGGAAAACTTGCCAAAACTGTCCTAACGACTATATTCTTGTATTTAACGTATATCATTATTTGGGGCTATATACATGATTTAGAAGCTCAATAACAGCTGATGGAAGAAAAATCCAGCATTCCAGAGCAAACCCATTTGTGATTCAAATGGGAAACTTCAAAGACAAAATCTGCAAAATGGTTAGCACTCTCCAAACCATTTGGCACCACTTATCTTGCTATATCAGATTCATTATGGAATCATTTGTCTCTTTGTATTCACTTTATTCATCGTATTTATGAACTAAAATAGATTAGTGAATACCATTGTAACAATTGGTGATTTGTCAGAACTGTGTGAGGTATTTCCATATGACGTTAAAGAACATGAACTTTGTGATTTGTGTGGACTGGGATTTTAGGCTAGCTGTGTGGTATCAGCCTAAGTAGGTTGAATACTGAAAAGTGAGAACCAAATCTTCTAGTGTATCCTTCCATGAGATGGAAGAAGGGAAGACGTATAATCATTTGTGCTTCAATTCCAGAAACAAATACTTGTGTTATTTATCTTATTGCATTTATTTATCTTACTATTTTTGTTAGCATTTTGAAACATTTTATGTGCTTGTTAAAACACCAAAATACAACTCAATAAGAGTTTGATAAAATGTTTCACCCGAACCATTTTTACATATTCACTGCATACCTTTCAAATGTTTTACAAATGGTTAATCGATTATAGATCGAATTATGTCGAGTGTCTTTTGTTTGGTTTGGTAACCCGATATAATATCTCGATGCAATTATTTTCATGAACACAAGTTCCTGAAGCTCAAGTTGGTTGAACTTGGATGTTGATTGACTATCCACCCCCGAATGGATCATAACAAGTACATACTCATCATTTTAGATAAATCATATTGAGTTGATATACGGGTCTATAAAAGTATTGTTCGCTACATAATATTGTGCGCACATAGATAAATCCATATTTTACAAGAGAAAGAATTTCACTTCTTAAATAATATATGAGATGCTAAAAGGGTATGTCTCGATTTGTATTGGGAAATTTTTTTCATCCTTAAAATATATATATATATATTTCATCCTTAAAATTAATATATATATATAGATATATATATTTTAGATCTTTTAACTTCTCAGAAATCGAGACAAAAATGAAAAGAAAAGTAACAAAAATGACTTTGAATTTGAAAAGTAATTAGTATTGGTCTATTGGATATGAAAAGATTTGATAGTTAAATATTTAATTATCTTTCGTCTTTTTTAAGGCAAATTCATAAAAAATTATATAAAAATATTAGTTTTGCTGATTTTATGGTTTCCAGTCAGATGCATTTTGACATTTTCCAACATGTTGCTGAATCATTCTCACTCTGTTAGTCTGTTTTATATATTGACTATAATATAATATTCCAATATTTTCGAGAATCTATAGAATAATGTCAGTTAAAAAAAATTTATATGGTCATCAACAATAAAAAAAATTATAATTTTTTATAAAAATTATAATTTTTTAAACATAATATTTTTTGATCTTACATCTGTCATGCATTAAATCTAAAGTATACGTTAACAATATGTATACTAACTAGCTATATTCATTAATTTATGATTTCGAAAAGTCATACCTAATCAATAAATTTCTTAAATATAACAAAATTTTAAAGCTTTAAATTTAGACAAGTAGAATTGATGATATTATTAAATTTATACAAATAGAGTTGATGAGATTCTTGAATAGCTAAATACTAAATCATCCAAGTTTTTTAGTATGATTTCCTGAATTTTTTGTATAAAAAATGAATTCTCTGTATTAATTTAAAGTGTTTCCTTGTATAGGAAATGTAAAAAACGTTGTTCATACAAAGATTAATAGATTAGGAATTTACAATGTATTTTCTTAAAACACGATATCCCTATAAACAAATTAATTTGATGTTGTCTTTTAACGTATCATCGTCGTTGATGTGTAATATTTGTTGTCCATACAAAGATTAACAGATTAGGCATTTACAATGTATTTTTTTACAACATGATATCCCAGTAAACGAATTAATTTGATTTTGTCTTTTTAACGTATTATCATCATTGATGTGAAATATTCTTTGTCCATATAAAGATTAACAGATTAGGCATTTATAATGTATTTTCTTACAACATGATATCCCTATAAACGAATTAATTTGGTATTATCTTTTAACATCGTCATAAGAAATCCATTTTATAGCCCCTCTTAGGGTAGCAGATTTGGTGAATATGAAGTTCATCTACCAATATGTGGTTTTACCTGACCGGCGTGATTTACAAGTTATTGCGTCAGCTCGAGGATTTACCAAGAAAATAAAAGAAAAAAAGAAATCCATTTTCTTATTGGTTTGATATAAATATATATTTTTTAAAATAATTTTAACAATATGAAAATAAAAAAGGTGAATAAAATTATGAAACGCGTGATCGTGGAATTTTGATCACAAAATTGCATAGCAGCTATGATCATCAAGTTCTTGAAAACTTGATCAATGGAGAATGTCTTGTCTTTTATCATACAAAATTGAAATATTTTCTTTGAAGATGAATTGTTTTTAAATTTTTTCCAAATATTGATAATTAACACAATTTTGTATTTTACGAACAAACTTTATTTTATTTTTAAATTATACTTCCTCAAAGTTCTTATTTCAAAATACTTACCTATTCAAATCCCACCAATCCCAATGCAAGAGTAGATGCTACTCTACAGTAGAGGGCACTGTTCATGGAAAATATGGGCATCCTAGGATAACAGCAAAGACTGTCAAATCATACTGAATTCCCAAAACGAGCAAAAATTCAAAGAGTGCTTTTGGAACAAGAAGCCAGAAGTTTCTCTTAGTATCTGTCAATGATAAGTAATGTTTTTTTTAGTTTCAGAAATAAATTAACATATTTTATGTTTTTTTAAAGTTAAAAGTAGTTAATAATTCAAATCATAATCTCATGAAACATAATCTCCATTGTTGAGTGATTTTAAGAACTTTTGTGCGTGAAATTCAATCTGAATTTATTCCAACCTCATGCAATCCAATTCAAGTGATATGATGAATATGAACAGGTTTTGAAATCAATAAAGAAATTCAATGAAAACATGATACTAAGATTAATCGTCACAAAATTGACTTACGTCCACCAACGAAATCAGTGACGATTGTACCTAAGGGAGGTATATATATATACAACGATAGATTAGCTTATGGAAGATAAAAACGATTATAGATCAATATGGTTCGATATATATATACAACGATAGATTCACTTGTGGAAGATAAAAACGATTATCGATCAATATGGTTCGAAATACCATAAGAATTATAGTCACAATTCACTATTTTTTAGTCTATTGATCTAATTTGGATTTTCTGGCACCAGATTACATCGATCATTATTTTATTATCAGCCAAACCATTTTGTGAAACTTTATTTTATGCATTTTTCCCCTACCAAACTCTGAACACTGAAGCTAATTTAGAACTCGAACAGGGACAATCGACCACTTTTGCAAGGAAACCTATAAATCATGGGATAATTTATTAATTTTTTGCATTATATATTAAATTAAAAAAAATTCCTTTAAACATAACAAACCGACGAGGCATATTTATGAAAGTCACGATTTAAACATTTGTTAATGAGTCCTATTCACCAACAACATCGTGTGGTGCAGTCTGTTGTACGAGTTAATATGGTTCGGTGGGTTTCAGACCAATATAAGCCAAAATTTAATTAGTGGAGCCACGCTTATTAATTATCTGAGGAGTTACTACTTTGTACCAGCCCTAGTTTTCTGTCATAATATAATTAAAGTACGGTCCACTCACTTCAATCATAATTTCAAGAGATAATATTGCTAAATATCCATGTAGTTTGCGTCAATTTCGATTCAGTTTCTAAAATTTTAAAACTTTCCCAGTTCAGTCATCTGTGTTAAATCAGTGGTAAGAAGTAAATAAATATGAATTGATTCGAGAATATTTTCAAAACCTTAGGATCAAACTGGGCTCATTTATTCTCAATTAAGTTTATAAAATTTTAAAAATATTTCTGATT
This sequence comes from Haberlea rhodopensis, assembly GCA_907163345.1. NCBI lineage: Eukaryota > Viridiplantae > Streptophyta > Magnoliopsida > Lamiales > Gesneriaceae > Haberlea > Haberlea rhodopensis. The sequence continues at coordinate 872,767 of CAJQUN010000129.1, read as the reverse complement.
CAGCTATGGGTTTACAGCTAACCTATCATCATCGACTTAATTGAGAAATTTTTAAAATTTTATAGATTAAAACGAGTAGTTGAAAATTTTAGAAAATGAATCGAAAATGAAATCAAATACAATAAAGTTTTGATGTGTTATCTCTAATTTTATCTTTTTCATATATATAGATACTTACTACTCACCAGATCAGATAATTATTAATGGTTCATTAAACTTTATTTTTAATGTCTTGATAAATGTTAATTTTATTGTGTCTTAAATGCGATATTAATAAAGGTTTGTTGTTCCTCAATTAAATTAGTTCCAGTAATGTGTGGGGACCAAGGCGCAGACTTCCAAATGTACGCATTTTGACTTATTATCGTAACAGATGTCAAATTACGCATATACCCTCAGGGTGTTCACGGGCCGGATCGGACCGGATTCGGACCGGATCCGACCGGTCCCGGGCTCGTTTTGTGTGGAACCGGACCAATCCGGTTCCGAACCGGATTGGTCCGGTTCCGGTTCCATGGCAAATGCCATGGAACCGATCCGGTTCGGAACCCCGGATCCGAATTATCGGATTGGTCCGGGGTAAATCGGTTCCAACCGGAACCGGTTTGGCGATCGATCGCCAATTGTTTCTGTTTTTTTTAACCCACGGGTCTTGGCGATCGATCGCCAAGCCGAATTTTTAAAATTTTTTTTTTTCAACCCAAATCGTAAAGGAAAAATACATCATTTATTGAATATGAAAAACAATATAAAAGATACATCATTTGAAATTTATAATAAAAATACATTATACGTATAGTCTTGGCCAATTCTTCTTCTTCGGAACTTTCATTGCAACGTGTTCCGCTTCTTCAACATCATAAGCATTATCAAACTCGGCAAAAATATCATAATTTTCTTGGAATAAAGGTGGATTTGAGGAACCACCACGATCAGTAGAAGAAGATGCCATCGTATTAGTGAAAATATAGAAAAACGAGATAATTGAATACAAGATTAGGATTGTAAGAGTAAGAGAGTTGGAGATGAAAAATTGGAGAGGAAAAATGAGGTATATATAGAAGCAATTTTTTTTTTTAAAAAAAAACCGATCCGATCCGGGTAAAACCCGGATCGGATTCCGGTTTATAACCGGACCAACCGGTTCCGATTCGGAACCGGAACCGACCGGTCCAATTTCGGATCCGGAACCGACCAGTCCGGTTTCGGAACCAGACCGGCTCCGGTTGGTCCGGCCCAATAAGCACCCTGAATATACCCGTGTCGGTCAAGGCGCGAAACCGTCGCCGTTTGAGTTTTTTTTTTGAACAAGGTATCCAGGCTTGTGCCGGATGACAGGTTTATGAGGAACCTGACCAACATGACCTAAATTCATGACAAACCCCCACAATATTTCAGTGGAAAATTTGTCCCACACGAGATTCGAACCTGCGACGTCTGATGATTTCTCTCAACGTCACCTCAACCATTACCAATCAATCTATGCCCTTGCAGCTCTTAATGGTGGTTCCCATAGGATCTTATATATAATATATATCTGATGTGTGTTTGTAAACATATATTCACGGGGCGCATGCAGGGTAAAAAAATATCAAAACTAAAAATAAAGTGGAAAAAAATTTTAGGTAGTCAAAATAGAATTAATGTTGGTAAATATAATTTTTAAGGTGTAAAATATAATTTTTGGAGGGTAAAATACAATTTTATAAAAAAAAATAGTATACTTAATTTCATATCATAAAATCTTATTCATATGTGATTTAGTGTTAAACATATCATATGTTGACTATATAATTTCCCTAAAGCAAACGTAATTTCAGTGTCGTTTTGCAGGTTTGGTTTGTTATATTCATTCTTGCTGGCAATACTTTTGTCGCATTGCATATTATTTCGTGTGCATATAATATGTTGTATAATCAAGCACTTGCCTATTTCATTTAATTTGAAAAATAATACTTAAATATAGCAAAAGTCAAATTTTACATCTCGTTTGGATTGAACACAAATAAAATCAAATTATCATTTCATCTCCCACGCAAAAACTCAAAATCACAACATATTTGATCAAATGTTGGAATTCCATCATTTTTTCTTCAATTTCATCATTTCTAGCAATTTTCTACACTTTTGCTATTAATTAATTAATATAAAATTTTCTCGTAAATTAATTGATTTATTAATAAACGGGTGAGGGTCACCCGATCCAAATAGTCTTAACCTGAAGTCCAAATGGGCTGGCCCATTTAGACCAGCTGAAAAATTATGGTACAACAAATCTATTTGGTGGGTCGGAATGGGCAAGCCTGGTTTTATGGCTTTAATCATCATTGTGTCAAAGACGAGGATGAGATAAGTGTGGTGGTAATTAAATGAATGATAGTTTATTAAATTTATACTCTAATAAAAAGGACAAAACACCAATTTGGTCCGTCTCTCTCGCTATTGTTGTTGATTAGCAATTTGCTAATCTAAGTTTTACCAACTAACAGTCCAAAGAGCATGACTCCGACAAGGTAATTAAGATATTTGGTGACAGATTAGACTCGTTAATTGAATAATTAGCTTGTAATTTGTCCTAGTATTTTATGAATGGACCCATTATATATTTTGAATACTAATGTTTGTTAAAAATTTCTGAATTCATAATCCAAATTATATAGATCACAACTTTTAAAGTACTTTAGTGGGTTTTGGCTCATCGAGTGAGACATTTTCTAAAAGTAGTGAGCCTTGCCTTATCGCTCTGACTTTCATTTTCTAAAAGATATGAAAAATAGCATGTGGTCCACTTTATGTCCATCACATGCTTAGCTTGCCATGTGAAGCCTTTGTCGAACTCTCAATTGTACAGAAGATAAAAAGGATGTCAATTTATTTATATTTTTATGTTAAATAATAGAAAAGGCTTTTACTTTGGGCTAAGTCCAAATTAGCAACCAACATTTTGAAAAACAAAAGTGGGCCTTAAATTCAAATCTACTTCATTATCTTAAATACATCATATAATATGTTTGCCCGGGAAATATCGTATATATTTCAAATTCATCTCAATAACCTTTAGGTTGCATTTGGATGGAAGGATTTGATTTTGAGGAAATGATTTAAAATCTAATAATTTGAAATTCTTGGATTTAAAATGACATGTAGGTGTAGTCATTTCAAATCCATTCAAAATGTAAAAGAAATTAGATGCAGGGATTTGAAATATCAATATTAATTTTTTACACAAACATAAAAGATGATTTGAGCGAGAAATTTGAAATGCACTCATTTCAAATCCTTCAATCCAAACACAACCTTATACAGTGGATGGTTTTAAAACTCATCCAACAATCAAAACATAATGAATTTGAAATCAATGATTTAATACAGCTCAATCCAAATGCTCGCTCAAAGAATTTACAACCAGAATTCGAATAATCTTGGTAGTATGAAAGAAGAAGAATTTCTTAGGAGAAGCGTTCCGATATATTCTAACCGGTTTCTGTAGAACCGCAGATGAGTATACATCTGATTTCCCAGAACCATTAACCTTCTCTCCCACAACCCAACTTATCTTTTTGTACCCAAATCATTCAATAAACCGAGTTAGATCACGTTTCTTGTCATCGGTGGAACAATAGAATTTATCCAAGCAAAACGATCCACCGGCCCTAAGTACAAGGTCAATATCAAACATCAACATCCAATATCCAATCCACCGCGTGAACCAAATCAAACATTATCATAAAACTGAGACCTATTATCCAGACTCGTATACAACGGGAAAAGTCCCCAAGATGCAATGAATTCATTAAATGGAGCATCCACATTCAAAGTGGCAGTCACTATAGTTACATTTCTCTCAGCCATTCTAGCACCAAAAGTCCCCAAAACCCTATATCGAACCCGATCCTAATCCCATCATTTCCCATAACCAGCACATCATCAATAATGAAATCATTCTTGCTTCGAGCCTCAATGCATCTTTGATTCTCATACAACCAGCACAATCCCGATTCAATTTCTTACTATCGAAACAAGCAAGATCTTTACATCCTAGACCACTCCAACTAAAAGCCTTTTCACTAACATTTTTCCAAAGTGAATCAGGAAAAGGCTGTAAACCCACCTTAGGAATTGTCTTTGCAAAGCACCTCCTCATTGGCAAAGGTTCACATCCTTGAAGAATCAACTTCTGACCAAGGCTCCAATCATCAGGACAGAGCCAATTAATTTTTGTAATACATAAATTGAGACAGTAAATCCACAGATTTCTCACAAGAATGCCCCACAGATGCTCCATTTCAGTGATTCCAGTTCTGGAATCTTTCCCTAAAGGCAGCTGATGGGGGTATAAGAACTCTTTAATATCATTTGCAACACTGGGTCTCAAAGGGGATCGAGGTTTTCATACTCTAATATTTCTTTCTCCATCTGGGCTAGCTTCTTTTTCAAAGATTCATATTCATAAGTATGTCACAAGTGCACAAAATTTGTGATAAAGTGCATTTTCTCTAATGTGATTTCTTAAATTGAACTGTACGGTTGGTGGCAAAAGTTAACTTCTATAACTTGGACCATATTGTGAGCTGACCTCTGGTGGAGTGGTAGAATAAACAGGTTTGCATCATAAATTATCTAATTGTCATCATTTCCTGATGCTTTGGCATATGAAATCAACAACTGGCCTGCTGTCAGACAAAGCATCTCCTGTTTGACTATCTGAAGGTAGTATGAATTATGTAATTCTCTATGCCAAATTTCATACTAACCGAGAGACTTTCCTCACAACTCTTTTAAACAAGTTGCTAACTAGTATGTGCCAAGTAACACTATCAGGATTCAATCCACTAGCCACTCCTTTATTTAGAAGCAAACAGGCATCATCAAACTTACCTGCTTTACAGCAAGACCCAATCAAGATGTTATAAGTGATTGAATCTGGGCAGACACCATCAAGTTTCAATTTTTCAAAAAGATTATAAGCATCCTGGATCCGCTGCATCTTGCATAAACCGCTAATAAGACTGTTATATGTGACTATATCAGGTTTCAATCCCCGGAAAATCATCTCCCTTAAAAACTCAAGGGCATCTTGTACTTTTCCAGTTCTACATAAAGCAGTGATCAATATGTTGCAAGATAAGTTATTAGGACGCATCCCCTTTCCCACCATTTCTTCAAAAAGGCCCAAAGCCTTTTCAACAGATCCATCTTCACAAAGTGCGCTTATAAGGCCTGTATAAGTGAAATTGTCAAGGGAGCAACCTCTGAATAGCATATCATTTACAAGCTTAAATGCTTCTTGCATCGCATTTTTCTTCAGAAAAGCTTGAATCAGTGTGTTGTAAGTCACAGTGTTAGCAATGACTCCTTCCATGAACATATCCCTGTACATGCTAAGAGCCTCATCCATCATATCAACTTTGGAGAGCCCATAAATCAAGGAATTGAAAGTAAAAATATCTGCTTTACATCCTTTGCTCTGCATATCTTTAAACAGTTTTAATGCCTCCTGTACTTGTCCATCCTTGCATAAAGCAGATATTAGACAATTGTACCCTACTGTATTTAGGTAGAGACCTTTATCTGACATATCATTTACGATGCCATCAGCTTCCTTCAGACGGCCTTGCTTACAGAATCCATCAATCAAAATGGTGTATGTTATCTCATTTGGCTTGGAACCTTTAAGCTGCATATCCTCCACCAGTTGACGGGCCGAGGAAAACAAACCCTTCTTACAAAGTCCACGAATAAGAATGTTATAAGTATAAGTATCTGGCTGGCAACCAGTACTCAACATGCTATCTTGTACAAAAGCTTTGGCTTCGTCAAATCGTCCATGTGTTACATACCCATTAATTAAAGTATTAAACTGGACAATATTTGGGTTGGGCACTTTCTTCAGTAATATTCTAGCTTGATCTACTTGACCTATCTTGCACAGCCCTTGCATTAAAACTCCATAAGTTACAGCATCAGGGGCAATACCCCGAATAAGCATCCTATCTACCAGCTTTACAGCTTCATAAATGCGATTGACATGGCAAAGGCCAATTATAACATCATTAAATGTATTGACATCTGGTGTACAAGCCATAAGAAACATCTCCTCCAACAGTTTCAAAGCATCATTCACTCGGTTAGCTTTAGATAGTGCATGTATAAGTGTCATATAAACTATTGAATTCGGCACACACCCATGTTTTGTCATGTCTCTAAGGAGGGAGCATGCAGAATCAACCTCATTCACCATACAAAGTGCTTTCATTACTCTGGCAAAGGTGAAGACAGTAGGAGAGATACCCTTATTCAACATCTCATAAATAACATTTGGAGCAACTTTAGGACAATTTCCAGCCAACAGAACATCAAGCACAACATTATAAGATTTAAAAGTTGGATCACATGAAAAGGTACTCCGCATATCCAAAAGCAACCTGGTAGCTTGACCAGGCCTGCCAGCTTTTCCATAATGCCGCATGATCATAATAAAAACTGATTCTTTAAAAACTATTCCTTCTTCCTTCATCTGCAATAATAACCTATCAACTATCTTAAACTCTTCCATGGCCCCAACCTTATCAATCAGAGTATAATACACAACAAATGTGTGGCGATAGCTCTTTTGGCCACCAGCCCACTGGAAAAGCTCCATTGATGTAGGCACATCCAGTGGGAGCTCAAGCAATTTTTGGAGCTGAAACGGAGTGATTTTATTGAGTGATTTCCGGAGTTCTTCAATGTCAAAAGGTTTGAGCAAACTTTCCCATGCAGTTTCAGACTGTGCCCCATTACTAATATCATGATCTTTGCAAATTATATTTCCATTAGTCCCCAATGTAGAATACGAAACTGTAAGAATCTTGGTAAAATAATGCATCTTTTCTGCAAATACGAATACCCTGAGATATGATCTTCTAAGCATAACTATGAACAGGCAACAGAAAGATTCAAGACTAACACCATGTTCTCAAAAATTAAGATTCGGAGAACTGAGAGCAAAGTGAGCAATACGCTTTTCCAATTTCCATGTATAATTTATCAGTCAAATTCAAGTGTCAGCTCCATACACCCCTACAACAAGCAAGCAATTGTTAGTATTCGTATATGAATACCCATATATACAGATTATAACAAATGAATCTTCAGACTTCCAACAGTTATAACAAATGAATCTTCAGACTTCCAACAGTTTAAATTTCGGGTAAATAATGGAAAATTTAGCACAAACAAAATAAAATGCTTAAAAATAACCGTATGGGATAGATGACCACAGATAGGTCCAACGATCATAAAGTACTTTTCGTTCAAACTTTCCTCCCTTCTTTGAGTAAAATTTTTGAATGGAAAATGTATCAATAATAAGTTCAGTTCTTAATCAGTCATAAATTAAATTGTTTGCAACCAGCGCCTTAAAAAGCTCTAATCTCTTGCAAAGGAAAAAAAGAAAAAGAACAATCCATAACAATATCATCTCATGATAAACCAAACATATCACAGAAAATACAGATAGATATGCATACATTTTTAGCAAGTTGTGGTCAGATCTATTAAATACATTACAACTAATTCTGTGAACTAAAAAATCAATCTTTCCCGGTAAAATTGAGTACGAAATTTCTACAAACAGTTAGTTTGCAAACACTATATATGCACAATCATTTTCGAAAACACAAGTAAAAATTTGAACCAACAAGCAAAAAATATAAAAAATTGTACCTGTTAACAAAATGAGCCGCAACACCCCATTCAGCTTGCTTCTGTAGCCACGAAACCCTGAAGTTGAAAATATATATTTATAAGAAAAATGGACTTTTGAGCGAATTTCCCCCCTGAGAATGGCGGTGATATCGTTGAAAACTAATACAAAACGGGATTGTGCAACAAAAAAAAAAAAAGAAGACAAACTTTGGATTGCATAAGGCTTCAATCCCAAATCAATTACATTTGCATTTGGGGGTAAGAAATCTCTAATAACTGGATATTGCTGCATTAACTATTTGCCCACTTTACTAAAATTCATATTTTAAAACAGATAATGAACATATATTTTATATATTTACTGAATTGTGAATAACATAAATTAAATTACAAATAATATAAGACCTTAAAATATTTCATAAATCTTTTAGTAAATATTTATGGAGAAACGCCACCGAAGTTATATAATAGCGTAATATCCTGCTGAAATTGAAGGGAAAGTTTTATCGAACCGCCGTTAGACCTGCAATGTTATATGTGACGGAATGTTGGGCACTCAAGAGGAATCATATCCAAAATATGAGTGTGACATAGATGTTATGCTTCGTTGGATGTGCGGTAAGACCAGAAGAGATAAAATAAAAAACAGAGATATTCAAGCTGAAGTAGGTGTAGCTTGTATAGAAGAGAAGATACAAGAAAATCGCTTGCGTTGGTTTGATCACGTTCGACGTAGGCCCAGGAGTGCACATGTACGTCGAGTGGAGTTCATGGATTTCGGCCAGTTCACGAGAGCGCGAGGACGACCAAAGAAGACGTGACTCGAAGTTATAAGTAAAGACTTGGAGTGCAAGGGGATTACAAAAGATATGTTGACCGATAGAAGCGTTTGGAGAATATTGACACATGTGCACGATCGACTTGATTCTCTCTATTGTTCATGTAGTTCATCCCAATTTATTGGGAATAAAAGGCTTAGTTGTTTTTTTTTTGTCGGGTAAAATTCAAATATACCCGACATTTCATCAAAACAATAGTAATCTCCTCCCTCGTTTTCAAATATCTGGTAATAACATGTTTACACGAATGAATAATTATTTTTCGAAATATTTGTTTTCCAGAGGTCAAAATATAACAAAGAATCTTCCTACTATAACAAAAGGATTGACAAAGCAAAATAATAAAATCTCTACTCATATAAAAAGAATCCGTACATTTTAAATTAATATTTTGTCTGTATCATAATTTTTTTAATAATTACATTTTTCTCTTTTATAAAATAGCTTTATTACACATTCCTCCCTCTAGTTTGAACAATTACAACTACCTTCCTATGATTTCATATAAAAATGCACTGTATATATTATTTTTTAAATATTTGTTTTGTATGAGCACTAATATGATTATTAGTAAGTTTTCATTAATCGCTTTATATAAGCCGGTACAAACCCTCTCGTTCTGGACAATGATTGTTGAATATTCATGCATTATTTTTAAAGTCTTTTAGTTTTTTAAAAAAATAATAAATCATTGAATTTTATATGTGATTTTGTCTTAGTTTAAGTGGATATTAGCATATATAAAGTACGGTTTTCTACATAAAAATTAAATTGATAGTTGATGGCAGGTTATATTTTTAGTTGTATTTAACGACAAATCAAACGTGGAAGCATAATTGAGTATTTACAAATGCTTATCTGAACAGCTAATCTGCTTTTCAGACAAAAAAAGTAGCTCTTAACTGTTTGATTTCCTTGAATTTTTCTATCGCTTCTTTAAAAGTTAACATGCAAAAGCAAAATATTTTAATTGCTTTAAGTTGTGTTAACATTTTTGTAATTAACTGAAGTTCATTAAACTATTTTATTTTATTGTAATAATAACACTCAGTATTTTTGCTTAAAATCAAAAAACACATACTAAATCTCCATCATTCAATCGACGTACAATAATTTCAGAACCAAACACCCACAAAACTAAAATTCTCACTTCGATCACAAATGGTTTAAAAGTATAAAATTTTACATATATAATTATGCCACAACAAAGCTATATGATCAAGAAAGTCATCAACTCAAGTCATCTCTTATCTTGCATAAGTCACGAAGAACCTCGGCCATAGACATTCTATGTGATGGTGTTTTTCTCGAACATGCCACTCCGAGACTTAGTATAGTGGCCACACACTCATTCACCTTACCATTCATCTCAAGCTCTTCTTGAACAAAGGGATTGACAATTTCTGTCATGCGATTCGGCAATGCACAGCTAACAAAGTTATGAAGATTTAAGCTATCCTTAAACGCTTCGTCTGTTGGCCTTCTACCAGTAAAAATCTCCAAGAGAAGAATCCCAAAGCTATAGACATCACCTTTTATTGAGACGAGTGTACTTGTGCCATACTCTGGATATTGATTCAAAATGATAAATTGAATAATGTAATTATTTCCCCTCAATATAAGTTCAATCCAAATGTAATATTTTTTCATTCATTTGCATAGGGGTAGTTGCTAATTAGATAAGAAAATTATGGTAATTGTTTTCTGGTTGTTCAATATAACATACCCTCACTTAATATTGAAAAGAGATTATAGGGATCAGTTTGAAGAGAGGTGTTGAAGGTAGATACAGACGTTGAGCTATCATGATTGGCGGAGATTTGGATAATATATCTGATATGATTTTAGGGTTATTGGCAACGAACTCTGATGTTTTTCAAATAGGCAGATTACACACTGATTTCAAAATAGGCAGGTTACCCCTGTGATTTTCAAAATATGCAGTTTACTCATCCGTGGTTTGAAAATAACCAGTTTACCCCCCGTTGTTTCTGAAAATAGGCATTTCACCCTCTATAGTTTGTCAATAGGTGCAAAATACCCCTCCGTGTATGTTATGTTCAAACCACAGTAGCGTAAAATGTCTATTTGAAAACCACATATGACAAACTGTCTATTTACAAATCTCGGGTGTTAAGGTGACTATCATGGATACCACAAGGGGGTAAAGTACATATTTACAAACCAAATGAGGGTAAAATTCCTATTATCGATACCACATGGGCTAAATTGTCACTAGCTCGTAATCTTATTTGGAAAAGAGCATACATACCTGGAGGAACATAGCCTATTGTACCTCTGATCCCAATTGAACTACAGCTGTTTGAAACAACCTTTGACAGTCCAAAATCTCCCACATGCACGGTCATATCCTGATCGAAAAGAATGTTGCTTGGCTTAAGATCACCATGAATTATAGGCGAATCAGTGCCACTATGCAAGTACTCAAGTGCATGAGCAATGCCAATGATGATCTCAAGCCTCTTGAGCAAGTTAAGGCTCCTGAACTCTACATCGTGTTCTTCTTCTTGCTCTCTGTTATGATGCAACAATTTTTCCAAACTCCCACCGGCCATGAACTCATAAATCAATGCTTTAAATTCGTTTCTTTGAGAGTCGATGCTTTCACAAATGCTTAATAATTTCAAAATGTTTCTATGTCTTATTCTCTTTAGCGCATTGCATTCTGCTATAAAACTCTTCCATGAACCATCAATAGAAAGATTAAGCACTTTGACCGCCACTGTTGTTTTTCCATCCTTCAAAATAGCTTTATAAATAGATCCATGTCTTCCAGCACCAACCAAATTACCTTCTGAGAATCCACGGGTGGCTTTGAAGAGATCTTGATATGATAACCTCATAAATTGGGCACCATCGGATGACATCAAAGAAGATTGATTTTTTATGAAATATTTTTGCCTATAAATATATATTAAAACGCATACACAAAGTGTAACGCATAAGCCTCCACCAACTAGTGATGGAATCAAGATTTTCAGTAAATTTGGCAAGTGTTTGTTGGAGGAATTTGAAGAAGGGCAGAGGGGAAGTTTCAACTCAAGGACTCCTCCACAGATTTCTGTATTCCCTTCCAGAGAAGTTTTGGTCTTATTTCTGAATACTCCTTGTATTGGGACCTCACCATTGAGCCTATTAAACGATAGGTTCAAGTTTTCGAGATTTAGATTACTAAGAAAACTTGGGATTTTACCAGTCAAATTATTGCTTGAAAGATCCAAATATTGCAAACCCTTCAAATCACCAAGTGCCGGTGGAATCTCCCCTTCAAGCAAATTACCTTCAAGGTAAAGCCTTACCATGCTAGTGCAATCACCGAGAGTTTTTGGAATTAGACCGGATAATCTATTATTTGACAAGTCCAAGTTTGCAAGGTTTGTAAAAGAGCCCACTTCAATTGGAATAGAACCCGTGAAGTCATTGTGAGATAGAATGAAGAAAATAGAAATGGAGGAAAGACCCATAATTTGTGGAGGTATGGAGCCATCAAGATTGTTATTAGCAAAATTTAAGGATAGCAAGTTGGTGCAATTACCCAGACTCTTCGGTATGCTTCCGAATAAGCTATTTCCTTCCAAGCGCAAGCGATTTAACGAAGTCAAGTTTCCCAATGAATATGGTATTTCACTCGTAAATCTGTTGGCTTCTAAGTAAAGCTCTTGCAGATTTGAAAGTTCCCCAATGCTAAAAGGAATATCACCCTCAAGATTATTGTCATTTAGTAAAATTCGAGTGAGACCAAAAAGGTTTCCAATACCTAAAGGAATTTTTCCATGTATTTGAGTTCCAGAAATCTCGAGTTCACCAAGTTTACTGGAAAGATTAGCCATCGAGTCCTGCAAGGAACCGCTTAACATGTTATCGCCAACTCCAAATACTTTAAGGTTTGTGCAATTTGTGAATGACGAAATGAAGCTTATATCATCTTGGATAAGATTATCTGAAGTGATTAGGATCTGAAGATTTGAAAGCCTTCCAAGTTCTTTTGGCATTTTCCCCTTAAAACTATTGTAGTAGAAGGATAGATGTTCAAGGAAAGTTGCATTTGATAGTAAAACTGGAATTGCTCCACCAAATTGGTTGCTTCCCAAATAAAGCTCCTTCAAATTAGTAAGTGTGAGACCTATGTTAAAAGGTATAGCCCCTTGAAGTTGATTGCCATTCACACCAAAAACCAGTATGGTTGATATATTGAAAAGACCAGAAGGAATGCCACCATGTAAACTATTTTCGGCTAATATCAAATATTTTAGACTCCGGAGTTGAACAAGTGACTCGGGAATTTCTCCGCTCAAGCCACACCGCATCAAAGAAATATTTTCCAGAGATGTTAAATTGCTAGAGACGGTGGGATAGATCCAGAAAGATTGTTCTTTGATAAGCCAAGTTGTTCGAGTTTGTGCAGAAAACCAAGTTCATCTGGTATATTCCCCGAGAAGCCATTATCAATCAAGTTAAGATAAAGAAGATTCGAACATTGGGATAGATTTCTGGGTATTTCCCCAACAAAGGAATTATTACTGAATTCAACAAATTCTAGGCGCCTTAAAAGACCAATCTGTTGGGGAATTTGACCATGGAAACTATTGTTTTTGAGAATGATTCTCTTGAGAAATGAGAGATTGCCTACATACGGGGAAAGAGATCCCGCCAAGCCTTGAGACATCAGGTTTATCTCGACAACTCTATCACGGTGCTTGGAACCACATCTAATGCCTTTCCATTGGCAGTAATCTGGCGTCTCATTCCACGAGTTCAAACCGCCAAGTGGATCTAAAAAGCAGCTTTCACGGCTAGCAGTGAAACTAAATCAGTATCGTTACTCGCCCATACCAATGGAATTATCGAAGAACAAGACAACCAAAAAAAAAAGCAAACGATAAGAGCACTCAGAGACTTTGCCATAGTGTGACGGTTTTTGATGTGTTGTTCTACACAGGAATGCACTCGACTTACGTGCGTATATATATCAAACTCCCATGCTAAGATACTGTTGGTGGCCTCCGAGTAGGTATAAACGAATAGAATTAGTTGAATATTTTTTTTAATTAATATTTGAATATATGGAACTCGAAAAGAGTTTAAATAAATTTTGAGTCCAAATTATTATTTTTATAGTTCGTATATATTTATTCGCACATATAAAAGTATACTAAATTATGAGTTTTTAATTTTTAGTAATGAAAATATTAAACTTTAACTTAAGAATTAAGCTTTCAAACTGAATATAATCCAAAATAATTTATTTTTCAGAGTACGACGTTTGTGGAAAAACCCAGTCATGTTGACCATGACTTAGTTATCGATATTTCTAAAAATTGTTTCTTTTTCCAAAAGTTTTGTGGAAAATATGTTAGAAAAATAATATGTATTTAATTTTACTTTTTAGAGTAAATATATTTTGTGGTACATGACATATAATAGGAGCGGGTGGCAAATAATTCCTATGATTTTTCAAATAGACAAATTATCTAATTTGGTTTAAACCGACTACGACTTTCAAAATATGCAGTTTACTCCCCTGTGATTTGCAAAACATATAACACAGAGATGGAGTTTTTGCATATATTCACAAACTATATGTAGTAAAATGTCTATTTTCACAAATAATATGGAGTAAACTGTTTATTTTGAAAATCACATATGTTCATTTTCAAATCACATTGAAATAATCTACCAATTTGAAAAACTAAATTCATAATCTTCCAAAAACCCCATATAATAATATCATATACATCACATATATAATGATTATGTTGGCGTTGTTCAATGTAAACATATAATTTATCGAGTTAGAATATTTTTAAATTCAAAAATATAATTATTTTAAAAAAATGAAATTCTGAGATAATAAAATTAATCGTTGTGTTGAAATGTATAAAATGTTTGAAAAGAAATTGATATTTGGGGTTCATTAAATGAAACCAAACATAAGGAAATGGATCCTTGTAAACCTTTCAATTATTTGATAAATTTTTTTGTTTTAAATATTAATTAATACAATATACATTGAAACTATACGAACCTCTATAGAACTTTATTTCTTTTCTACCATTCCATAAATAAATACATTCCCTCCAATCATATTCTTTTGTTACAATTTATAAATTATCTACCGAAACATTGTTCCAAATCGTGAAACTGACCCGATTAATGGTGTTGAAAAATGGCACTGATGGTCGTAGTTGGCTGATTGAATAATGTCATATAGTGGAAAAATCATAGCTGTGAGCTTTTGGCCTTTGTCGGAGTAGTTAAGATCATCATTTCTTTTGGAGAAGACTCCAGTTTGAGTCGTGTTGCCCGCAAAAAATTTAGTGCCTATGGTGGTTTCATCACTAAATTATATAAGTCAAACACGTGGATTGATATTTTTGTGTTATTATAGACAAAAAATAATTTAAATTTATTTATTGTTTTAAAAAAAAATTATGCATAAAATATCACATCCTTAGATTCACAAGTCACAAGCTCACATAAATGAGATTTAATGCATGATGGTGGTGGTGATTATTTTCTATTCTTTCAACCCTCAACCTTGAAAGATCAAATGATATGTATATCTTTTCTATCAAATGATAGACTCCCGAACCATGTTTCAGTCCATTTAAGCAGTCCGCTATATTTTCACTAGTATTAGGGTCCACACATTCATAAATACCATGATTATTAGTAGTAATCAGTACCTCCTGAGTTTCGAACGACGTATAAGTTGTATCACTAGAACTTTGGAGTTACGACTTTCATCAAAGCTATATGCATACAATGAAAGAGTTCCAACAACATTGTAACCTATGAACAAATGACGACCCAAACAAAGATATGACAAAACTGAACCACCGAAAGGGTTTAAAGGCCAAACAAAGAAATTTTTCAGGGTAATAATGATATGAATCCTTCGTCAATATAGAGTTTAAGCAACAAGTGTAGGATGGTCACATTAGATGAACAGATGAGGGACCAGTGAAAGCTGCAACTTTTTGAGCATTCTGGGCTTCCGCTTTGTAAAGGTCTTTCATTTCTTTTTTCCTTTGCCGTGCCTCACGTCGTTCTAATTTCACAGCAGTCTGCAAAAGAAATGTTCGGTGTCGACGATCAACTAAACCAAGAAAGACTATGCATAAATTGTGGGAACGGGTGAAGCCATCAAGATTAAGTAGATAGATCAAGTCATTGAAAACGCCGAATATTTATCAATAATAATGTAAACATCACAATTTTATACTACCTTCCTTTCTTTCTTTTCCTCCTTTGATTCTTCTTGACCGTGTGGGTTCCTCGTCTGCAGTGCAGCTTTCTTCGAATTAGCATCCTGCTCCTCAATTGATTTCTGTTCAACATATATTCTGCTACGGGGAAAAAAACCTACAGGAATCATTTCTTTTCCTTTTATAGCAATCACTTGATCGGGTGCCCCAGAGGTGCCAAATATGGTTTCAGATAGCTTCTTCTTCCTCCTCGACTCTGGAGCTCCAATTTTACCAGGGTGATTGTCAAGAATTGAATAAGTAGAAATGATAGTTTCACAATCCCATACTTCTGATTCGTCACTACTTTCAACAAATACTTCTTCCTCATAATTATTTTCTACTTCATGTTCAACAGCATATTGCTTGCATCGGCGAATCACATCTACATTTGATTCCGGCGACTCAATATCATCTTTCACCCTGCCATCATGCAAGAGATCAGAAGCATGTTCCTTGAAAGCAAGATTGAGTTTGTCCACAAGGGATTCCTGACACTCTTCTTCATCATCTAAACAATCACTATGTTCTTCATTATCAGAGGCATATTCCTGAAGTTCAAGCTGTATGAAATAGCGTCAGTATGATATATTTAAGTAAGACACCAGAAGTTTACCACACAATGCGAATGACAGAATAAAAAAATCTGTATACTCTCTAGCTCCTAACAGTAAAGGAGCCGACTTTAGTTGCCCTGTAGACTCTATAGAATCTACACATCCCGCATACAGTTATCTTGGTGCAAGATGCAGTGAGGAGTGGCCCTTAGCATTGTTCAAGGCGCGAGGTATAACCCGGCCTTATGTGGAAAGGCGTGCCACGACATGAAGTGTTTGCCTCAGTGCCTTAAAGGCTCAAAGCACACTTTAAATGTTACGATTGTACATCTATCCTGAAATGCATCAAAATAGCCACTTTGATGAATATTTTTGTCTCGATATTGTTCAATAGTTATATATCGGATGCCAATGAATAGAAAGGCGAAACTAAAATCCATACAAAATTACAAATGTTTAGTTTGGGGGGGGGGGGGGGGGGGGTTCACCCCTTTCCCTCGGCCACCAACCAGGTGTCTTACTGTGACTTGCATCTTTGATAACTATTAACTAAATATAGCATCCAAGCTAGTATTTTTGGTCTCTAGGCACAAAACATTCACTTGAAAATAGGTTCTCAGCTCCTTGAAAATAAAACGCCTAACTTTCGTTTCATCGAATTTCATAAAAATTAACACATATTTGAAGAAAATGAAAAAAAAACAAAAAAAAAATACACACCAAGTCAAAATGCTCGTCTAGAGTCCGTCGAACTCTTGGCTTCTCATTAACTAAACCCAAGTTGTAATCCACATTTTCTGGCGCACCAAAATTACCACTCTGTGTGTGATTGGCCATTGGTCCCTCCGCAAAGCTCAACTTCTTATCAATATCTTCACCAACTGCTCCTTCTAAGAGATTTGCTCTGACAACGAAATCCTCTTCCAGTTCCTCGACATCAGATCCGAACTTGGAGGAATCACTGTCACCAAGCATGGCTGCCACGTCAGCATCTAAGACTTTCTGCAATCTTACACCAACTGTCTTAGACGCAACACTATCGATAGATTTCTCCACGGTAACATCATTTATCTTGTGAACCTCAACCTTTGAAGAGTCATATGCCTATCAAGTAAAACAAGTAAATGAATTTTTGTACATGATGATGATGTAACCAAGTCAAACATAAATCTTGTAATTTTCGAAGTTATATAGAAACAATAATCAACTAATGGTGAGATGTTTTTAACTCTGAAGAAATACACCACCATTTGAAATACCGAAAGTTATTCCATCTGATATTTTTACCATGTTGAAATTGTCAGTACCGTAAATAAAATAAAATATATATATTTATTCCATTTACCTTAACATCTCGAGGGAGCTGAATGAAGTTAGCCTTGGGATTATCATAATACGTTGAACCCCCGCCCTTATTCTTAATCTCCCGCAAATGAGTCAAATAATCGTACCCATCATCCGGAAACCCAAGCTCCAGAATCTCCCTCCGCACATGATCAGGTAACGCCGCATTTTGATCCTTGTAATGACGAGATCCCACAAAATTATAATTCTCATCCTCGTCATCGCCACCACAATCTTCTGGGGCATCTTCAAAAATCAAATCAAGATTCCTGAGAGATATGTCGTTGTTAGGCACTCCTTCACCAATGCAAGATTCGAGAGGGTAGCCATTATTGTCGACTCGTACGAAGACTCGGTCACTGGAGGGATCCGATGAGTAATTTGGGTCTGATGTGTCTCTGGACATGAGCTGGAACGTCGCCGACTTCTTCTTGTCGAAAAATTTCTTTTTCTTTCCCATTTTATTGCTCAGTTATCTTATCTTATTACCTCCTTTCGTTCGAAATTACAGAACAGAGAATGAAAATTAAACAAATTAGGGTTTGGTGTATGAAGAAAGGAATATAGGAGAACTAGATTTAGCTTAAATGTCAAAATAACAGTGTTGCAAACTCATCGAATACACGACAAATAGTAGACTTCTCAACACAAAGTACTGCTTAAAACTTCAATACTATCTGCAACAAAGTAAATCAAAAAGTTAGTTACTTCAAAACTATATCCAATAAGCTTCAAGATCCAAACTAATAATAAAAAGAGGTATGCGTTCAAAAATTTCCAAAAACTTTGAATAATATTTAAAGTTATTAAATAATATTTTAACAAGAATGAAACTTGAGCCATAAAGGCTGCTGCATGCCCACTGATTTACCTCAAAATCGACATTAACTCAAATTAGCAAAAGAAGAGGTGACAGTAGGGAAAATAAGTTCACATCAGCAAGGTAATAAATTAACCCACTTTCTACACAAGCACAATTGGGAAAAATCGTTTCTAGGTCTTAAAAGTCACCGATCAATCCAAACAACTTTCAAGCTTAAGACTTTAACATCAAATTAAAAAGGGTTAAAGCATCCAACCTAAACATGCCAAACAATTAACAAAATGTATTATCAGAAATATATTTCCAAACTAGCAGAGAATGTGTGTGCGTGGGGGCCACTGCGGCGAGACCTTTAAGTGTGAAGAGGACACAAACTTTTTCAAAGACGCGTCGTCGGCAGCAGAGACGATAGACGAAGAGGAAAGCTTCTTCTTGGAGACGGCGGCAGTGGTTTTGGAGAGATTAAGAGAGTCTAGCAACGGAGGAGTTTGCATACTATCAGATCAGGGATGAGTTAAATAATATAAAACTTAATTACAGTTTCGACCCTGATCGTTACAAATTCTGAAAGAACCCTGCCACATATATAAACCATGTCGGATACAGTTTCATACAAATCTTGATCAAACAAATTTTTAAGATTAAAAGTTAATTTTTAATTCCAGATATCCAATATATCTGATTTATATCCTTGATAAAAAAGTTATATACAAATTTTGATCAAACAAATTTTCAAGATTAAAAATTAATTTTTAATTCCAAATATCTCTGATTTATATCCTTGATAAAAAAAGTTATATATATATATATATGTATAGTATACTTACTATATTATAATGTGTAAGCCCCTTACAATAACCACTTTGGTATGGCCATTATGATATATACCAGAAATACCCTCTATTTGCTTTATTAATAATCATGAGATAAATAGATAATATTGGAAGATCACCAAAATAACTTTATTTTTAAATGGTTGTGAGTTTTTTATTTGTTCGTAACATTTTCTTTGAATTTTCATGCCGGTAACATGGCACTTATGGATCAATGGTTGATATTATTGTCAACATAATATTCATATATTATGTTGCACAAACAATGTGCGTAGTTAATATATATAATATAATAACTATATAATAAGTGTCAAAACACTTATGAATAATACTATTGTAACTATTCATTACAAATTATGTTTTTTCCTTTAAAAAAAGTTTTTTTTCCAAAATTATTTTTGTTGATGCGCGAATTTGGCTTGAACCTACTAAAAAAAATATGTTAATCAATTGTTGATACGTGCAACTTCAAATATTATTTTTTCAATTTATAGTAAGATGTAGATTATGTTTTTTTTCAAAAGTTAGAGTCAGTCATTTGGTTATTTTTTTCCATTCAATTACAGTAGCATGTTCTTTTTAATTGTTTTTATTGATACGTAAGTTTGACCTAAATCGACTAGGAAAAAAATACTTAAATCTTCTTTTGATGTCTCTGTGTGGAACTCTATGTTGATTGTGGTGATCAATACTTAATTATTTCTCTCTTCTCAGTGAACTGGTTGAATAGTTGAGTTGTCATCTCAAAAATTAAATATTTGTTTTAAAATGGTTTCTAATTATTCTTCAGCATGATCCTGTGCAGATCCAGAAATTCGGGTGAGTCGTGGTGACCTAAGAAATTTCAGGCTGGTTAAAGTTGTTTTTTTTTTTTTAATAAATGAAAATTACAAATGAAATTTCATTTTGAAGGCAAGCCACACTCCCTGGCCCAGCTGAATCCAACCCTGAGCATGGCCTTTGACTGACAATAACTCCAATTATTAGCTGAAGGATTGTAAATCTTGGATTTTAAAATTATCCGATGAAAGTAAAGCGTATTTATATGAAGGACTAAACGAAGAACTGTGACAGGGTTTTTTTTATAGGCAAACTAGGAGGTGCGTTTGGGTTCTGAAACTCGAGATCTCTGACTCTTTGTATCAAATGAGCTAGAAACTCTTGTAATTAGTAATAGGGTTGACCCAATACACTTTTCACCTTAAGTGAATAGTATACTGTTTTGATCCAAAATGTCAAATTGCAAAAAATAAATTTAAGACCTAAAAATCTTGATGGCCTTCAACATGAAATGAATTCTACAAGCTATTTTGTTGTTTCAGAAATTATGCCCTAGTCCGTCGGCTTTTTTTATGGCAAAAGTTTCACTATGTAATACCCTTGTCCCATATTGGTTGTGGATGCAAATTTAAAGTGGTTTATAAAGGCTTACAATGGACTATTATAGCAACTTGGGTTAACCATTTTCGTAGAGCGAGGACGGATACGAAGTAGTTGCTATAGGAGCCCATTGTGCAGTCGCGTTTGTGCGAGCCTGGGCCCGGGGCGTGACACACTATGCATCTTTTAGTGTTAACACTGCGATTTAAAACGTTATGACAGGTGGTGATAGACTTCACAGCCGCTTGGTGTGGGCCGTGCCGATTCTTCTCCCATGTTTTCGCTGAGATTGCCAAGAAAATATCCCACGTCATATTCCTGAAGGTGGATGTCGACGAACTTGAGGTATACACATTTGCCATTTGTTTAAGGGCATTCTGACATTAGTTCTAGATTTCAAATTAATGATCCATTCAAGATTCTAGCAATCTTGAAATCACGTTGATCTTATTTTGCAGCCCATTGCAAAGGAATTCAAAGTGGAGGCAATGCCGACTTTTGTGTTCCTTAAAGAAGGGCAAGAAGTTGACAGGGTTGTCGGCGCTCGGAAGGAAGATTTGGCAGCAAAAATTAGCTTCCATGGTACAGTGACCGCTTGATGTTGAAATTATTATGGTTATATTTGTGCTTACAATAATCATGCTGATTCTGATCATGTCTTAGACTTGTACTAATTCATGTGTTTCTGCATTTCGATTGTTCTTGTTACTGTGGTGCATAATTTCAAGTATTTCTTTGAATTCTGACTACCGGAAATGTTGAGTTATCATCCTACACTTGAAAATTTCCACCCATCCTCTTAAAACAATTGGATATATGATATGATATTTTACAAAAAAATTAAAATATTACGGGTTTGGCTACACTTTGTAACTAACACGTTTCTCATTTACAAAAAAACACTTATTAATAAATTTTTTTCTGATATGAAAGCTCTGTCAAAGCTGCAACCATATAGTATACTAAGAATTTTACAAGATTCTGAAACAAGAGATGAATCCTCTTAAAGCAAAAAGTTACTAGACAAATTATTGACTAATGCACTTAAAACTGAAGTATCAAATTCCTCTTTAGCAATCGATGTGGATCAAAGGTCTTAGCATCATCATATAATGTAATAAATTTTAGACTTTAAAGCATATATACAAAAATATGATTTATAAAAAATATTAAAAAGGATTATGGATGTTGAAATTCATCACATTGTGATAAACAAAAAGAAAATTTAGAATCTCTGAAGACGGTGAATCTGTGTATAACCAGAAAATCCTTGTCGTCGTATTATCTCTGCGCCATCCCACGTGAAGTTTGCATTGCTCGGAGATTCTACTTATCCAACAGTGGACCCTTCCCACACGTGCCACATCATTCCTCACACGTGCTCTCTCAAATCTCCGTGAGTACCCACCCTGTTATTTTCTCCGCTTAAAATAAAGATACAGATTATTATTATTTTTATTAAATACATCATTATTATATTACTGTTAAACTTCAAATGGATGCCTCACTATAAATACCAACATTGAAACTTGAAAGACAACTCTTCTAAACTGAAAGAACACACACTGCTACACACAAAATCTCACGCACAGACTTGTCCCATAACGTGAAGCAGCAAAAAAAGCAGAGAAAGGAAACGATAAAATCTGTTCATGTTATGTACAAAATCTTTAAACTGCAATCCCCGATTCCCCCAGAATATCTTCTGTTCCCTTCCCCTCATAAAATCCAGCTACCTCCCCGGTCTCCGCATTTTCTTACCCTTCATCTTTCCAACCATATATTATACACTATCATGGTTACCAAGTTTCTTTTAATGTTTGCAATCTGTCGCTTAATTGTCACCGTAGGGTTAGCCGTGTACCCCACGGAGATACTCCGTTTTGGTGATCTGGAAGGTCAACTGAGCCTGGAGCCATCCGACGTAGTGCCAGCTTCCCATGACTTCGGTGGCTTGCGCAGCGCCGAGCCGATGGCAGTTCTGCACCCGGCTTCGGCTCGGGACGTTGCTCTGCTCGTTAGATCGTCATACGAATCGGCTCAGAGGTTCAGCGTCTCGGCTATGGGGCACGGGCACTCCATAAATGGGCAGGCCATGATCAGAAACGGCGTCGTTATACAAATGAGTGGCTCCCGCAAGACGGCTCCCCCGCCCAGGCTTTCGGAGAAATTGATGTTCGTAGATGTGTGGGGTGGGGAGTTATGGATAGATGTTTTGCGGTCCACCTTAGAGTATGGACTCGCACCCAAGTCGTGGACGGATTACTTGTATCTTTCAGTTGGAGGTACACTCTCTAATGCGGGCATTAGTGGACAAGCTTTCAATCATGGACCTCAGATTAGCAATGTGCATGAGCTTCAAGTCGTTACAGGTTTTTTTCCCATTTACTGTTTGATACCTTGAACTTTTAAGCCAGCTTTTGGTACACTGATAGCGTGTGATACTCATCTTTGATTTATATATTTTCATCTATTATACCAAACGAATACATACAATTGAAAATAGTAACACAAAGATGACTTCAAACAGGGAAGGGTGAGCTGGTGACATGTTCAGAGTATCAAAACTGGGAACTGTACAATGCTGTTCTTGGTGGGCTAGGGCAATTTGGGATCATCACTAGGGCAAGAATTGCACTTGAAAGGGCCCCTCAAAAGGTATGTATGTATATATGCATTATTATTAGGGTGTCTCTTACTCTGTCTTTTTTCTACGGATAAATCTGTTTCTTTAATTACCTTGTACTATGTAATGACAAGACCTTGAAACTTGAAAGTGAGCCTACAAATTTCATGACATTGGTGTGAGAGATTGGGTCCATTTTGAACCACCTTCTCAACCCCTTCCCCCCTTTATTTAATTCAAATCGGTGTACTAAAAGCTGGCAGTGTTGTTTACGTGTCCTATTTTGTCTGCATGGAATTGGTAGACGCTTTCATACTTCGTCCACACAGTCGTGCAGAGAGCGTCGAGTATGCTATTTCCATTGATACGTCGCTAAATGGTTACTGTTATTATCGAATAGTTTTTTTTTAATTAAAATTATTAATTGGAGAAATTTGAAAACATTTAATAATGTTCCGCAACACCTGTTCTTTGCCGCGACATCACTGTTCTAGGTCACAAATCGTCATTCCGCGGCGACGGATAGCATGTAGCTTTATTGCGGTAGCCGTAGTTCCCTTCCGGATCAATATATTATATTTATTTATTTAGTAATTCTATATATTTTAGGTGAATTATGAATATGGATCAATATATATTATGCTGACGCCCTTCTCCAGATCTAATGCGTGAAACAAGTTTCAGAATTTGATTAGGCAAAAATAAAGAATAACTCTATGTTTGTACCATGAGTCAAAAATCCTTAAGAATGATCTTTTATTGATTCTAAAAATTCCATGTTAATTCCATGATCATCAGGTGAGGTGGATCAGAGTATTATATTCCAATTTTTCTGTCTTCACGGAAGACCAGGAGTTCCTTATATCCTTGCACAGACAACCTGCGGCACTAAAATTTGACTATGTTGAAGGTTTTGTTAATGTTGATGAAGGACTGATAAACAACTGGCGATCTTCGTTTTTTTCCCCACGCAATCCTGTTAAGATATCTTCTCTTCATGCCGACACTGGTGTCTTGTACTGCCTGGAAATAGCCAAGAATTACCATCAATCCAATGCTCAAGCTATAGACCAGGTAATTAATAAATAATTTATTCTGACAATACTACATATATATGGTTTGGTTGATGATATACGACTCGGGGTCTCATCCCCAAATAGTTTCGATATTAATCATATAAATATAGCCATCGTAATCACAAATTGAGATCCTAAGCGGAGCTGTCAAGTCAGCTCCTTGTTGCTGGCTACAATGACCGATCGGATCCCAATTTGTGACTACTGTGACTAATATTTACAGAACTATTTGGGGATGAGACACCTGTAATACCAGACACCCTTTAGGGGAATAAATACATACACCTAGTTCTAGGGTTAAAATACCCTTGAGTTGCGCAATGAGACCCCCACGGGCAGTCGCTATCTGCTCGTCGGGGGTAACAACTATTTAACCCGCAGATAGTGCGCAAATAACTTATAATATATGAGCTTACGTATCTTTTATAGCATTTTGGCAAAATTAATGATCAAATTTTATAGTGCATCGAGTAAGATACAATATATATATAGCCGAAAGTAAAAATTATTGGATCTTATATTAAACAAATAGTAGATATGCCATATGTTGATAAATCCACTCCTTTAACCAATTCACTTTGACACATTTAAATTATTTTAATATATCTTTATCACATATAATTGTGAGAGATACACCTAGGACATAAAATTATCCCAAGCCATTTTATTATTAAATAAAATAAACAGTGTATCTTGATATGAAAAAAGGGGATCGTACAAAGATTATACGGCTACTGTCCTAGATGTTCCCTAGATTGTGTAATAAGTTTTAAGGTTTTTATTATTGACTACTTTTTTTAAAGCAAAAGCCATTAAAAGACGAAATGAGACATGTTCCATTAATTTTAGACTCTTTGTCAACAAATCCCCTATGATTTTTCAAATATATAATTTACACTTCTATGATTTGAAACTAAACAGTTTACCACTTGTGATATTCTAAATAGGTAATTTACACCTATGTATTTTTAAAATAGGCAGTTTACCCCCATATTTTTTGTGAATTGTCGTAAATACCCCATCTATGTAAGGGGCTATGTTTTTGGCAACTATAGGGATAAAATGCATATTTTGGATGCCACATTGTAACTGTTTTTTTTCAAACCACATGGATGTAAACTGTATGTTAGTGATACGAAAGGAGCAGATTGCCACATACTCATGATTTAAAACTATTATCACACACATATATATATATATATATATATATTATTTTTGGTTTTTTTAATAGTAAAAACCAAATATGAAATATATATATGAAAGAAGATACATGTTCGAATGTAAATTATTATTATTATTTGTGCTAAGACCATGAAACGTTCATTAGTAAGCAAGGATGGTGGTTGTGATTTCAGGAAGTGGAGGCCTTGTTAAAGGAACTAAATTATATACCAGCCACGGAGTTTACAACTGATCTTCCATACGTTGATTTCTTGGACCGGGTTCACAAGGCCGAGTTGAAACTTCGAGCCAAGAATCTATGGGATGTGCCGCACCCATGGCTTAATCTCTTTGTCCCAAAATCAAGAATTGTCGACTTCGATAAAGGCGTGTTCAAGGGCATTTTGGGGAATAAGACTAGTGGGCCAATTCTAATATACCCCATGAATAAAAACAAGTAAGCCCTCCTCGTCTTCTCTCAATATTTATACTTGAATTGATTTTCAACTTATAATAATAATCTATATGATTTGTTAGATTTTGTGACTTGGTTTGTATTGTTACTTCTTGACAAGTGGTGTTGATGATCAATATTATATAAAAGTATATGGAATTACTTTATGTTAAAATCTTATGCCATAAAACTAAAATTTCCGATTTATAGGTGGCATGATCAACAATATTGTACTTTATTATATTTTTGGGTGGGGGTGTTCACAGAAATTTTGGTTCCTAAATTTTAAATATCGAAACAACATTGAAATTGTCAGGTTTCGGTTTTAACATAACTTTTTAGGTTCAGTTCGATTTCAGTAAAATCGTTTTTTTTTTTAAATCTTTTTTTTATGGGATGATTATTCAAAAGGAAATTCAACATAAATATAAACACTAATACATTATACATTAGACTCAAAATAATTTTGAACATTCACCTTTTAGTTCTAAACTTCTAATACTATTTTGAAGTTGTTTATTCCAAAAAGTCGAGTTTAAAGGAGACAACAAAATAAATTATATTAAACTTGAAAACACGTAGTTAATTTACGAGTTCTTATTCATATAACCAGGAGCGAAACCATTTAAAAAAATTAATTTTTTTAAAAAAATTAATTTTTTTATATTTCGGTTCGGTTCGGTTAACCGAACCTGTAATCGAAAATCGAACCGAAAAATTTTGGTTCGATTCAGCTCGATATGTTAACCGAATCGGTGCACATCCCTATGTGTGGACAATGTAGGTTGATGGAAGGGAATTATATTCTCATAGTTGTGGTCCTAGTTGAACACAGGCATGCTAGTGGGACATTAGGTATTAAATTGTACCTAAACCATCTTAATGGAATATTTTGTGCTACAACCCTTCTTATCTGATAGAAAAAGGATCTCATGATCCTAAATCGATCTTACTTGGAATCGCAAATCTCATGTTTGTCTATGAATAGCAGATCTAATTTTATTAGTGTCTAGAATCGATTTTTCTCCTGTGTAATATTAATGAGCAAGTGTTATAAATGTTAACATTCGATCCCCCGAATTTGATAATATATAGAACTTTTTTAATTAATTATATATTATTGGGCATGTTCATGACATGGTGATGAAGACATTTTTTTGGTGATCACAGTGCAAGACAAGCATATCACACGTCAAAAGTGTTGTTTTTGTGTCACCTCTCTTTCACAGTTCTAAACTTTTGGCCCACTCGTGATCATATGTCTACTATGAATTATTAAGTCTATATATTGTGGAAGGGATCAATCTATTGTTATATTCTGATTTATAAATTTTATATAGAAACATAAATTAATATTACAAAATTTATCATTTGATTGCCTAGCTAAGACATTTAACTAAATAATATGGTTTGATATGATCTTATATGACTTATCATTACAGATGGGACGATAAAAGTTCAGTAGTGACACCAGACGAAAGTGTGTTTTATCTCGTGGCGATTCTTAGGTCGGCATTAGACAATGGTGATGGAACACAAACTTTGAAATTCTTGGAAATCAAAATCAACAAATCTTGCGATTTTGCAAAGACGAAGGGATCAAAGTGAAACAATATCTTCCTCATTACACTACACAACAAGAATGAATGCATCACTTTGGAGATAAATGGGAATTATTTAGAAAAAGAAAAATGAAATTTGATCCAAGAAATATATTAGCAAACGGACAAGGCATATTTAAGCCTTCTTTTAATCTCGATATAGCTTCATTATGATCATGAAAGTATAGGTGATCGTACTAGAAAAGGATCACAAATTTTGTTGTATGTAAGGGAAAAGGGGAAGTATTATTATTATAATAGGGCTATGTAATATAATTTTTTGTGGTTTTGAAAAGTAATTTTATTTATTTTGGAGATGAAATGGCCATTTCGAAGTACTTATTGAATATTTTTTTTATTGATATTTAAAATTACAAAATCTATGGAGACGCCTAAATAAACTTTAAGTTATTTTTATACTATAGTCGATCCATTTTGCTTGATTGTTACAAAAATTATTATCCTCTAGAAATATATATATAGCTCGTATATATGATAATTAGTTTTTTTTTAAACATAAACATGAATTATGTTAATTATAAACAGGTACAACAAAGGTGCAGCTAAAGCCCATAAGATATAATGAAACAAACAAAAACATTAACAAATACAATTGTTTATCTTGGACAATGACTACAACACAACTATGATTAGGTGTACTAAAAGGTCCAAAGGCAAATCACATCAGAAGCTCCATAACTAGACCTGGAAAAAACATGGACCACCAGAACTAAACCAGGTCCCTCAAACTAATTAGTCCAGGATGTGATCGAATAAAAGAACTGCATTCCATAAAATCTGAAGGTGTTAATAAGGGTAAACAATAAATAAAAATTAATAAAAAATAAATAAAAGAGCAAGCTCTAGTATTCTACAATTTAGGTACTAGTTAAACACGATATTTGTATGAAACCTATATAATTTTGGTACTAGTTACAAATGAAATTGACATGAAACATATGTAATTTCGGTACTAAGCATACATAAAATAGGTATGAATCTTATACACTTTTAGTACTTATTACACATGAACTTTGTATGAAAACTATATAATTTTGGTACTCACTACACTTGAATTTAGTATGAAATATATACAATTCTGATACTAGTTACACATGAAATTGGTATGAATCCTATCCAATTTTGGTATTTTTCACATGAAGTTGGTATAAACATATATATTTTTGGTACTTATTACATGTGCAGTTGTTATGAAACATACACACTTTTGGTAGTAGTTACATACAAAGTTGGTATGAAACCTATACAATTTTGGTACTAGTTACACATGTAATTTGTATGAAACATATACTATATTCAGTACTTATTACATGTAAAGTTGATATGAAACTTATACAATTTCGGTACTAAGTATACGTAAAATTGGTATGAAACCTATGAATTTTCGTATTATTAAACATATACAATTTCGGTACTAGTTACACTTGAAATTAGTATTAATCCTATACAATTTTGGTAATAACACATAAAATTAATATCAAACATATAAAATTTAGGTATTAGTTACACAACATTGGTATTAAACCTATAAAACTTGGGTATTAATTACACATTTAATTAGTATTAACATATACGATTTTGGTACTAGTTACACTTTAAATTGGTATTACAATTTTCTAGCGTTTACACATAAAATTGGTATTAAACTTGTATAATTTTGGTACTAATTATACATGTAATTTGTATTAAAACTATACAATTTTGGTACAAGTTACACATGAAATTAGTATCAAACCTATAATTTAGGTACTAGTTACAATTGAAATTTGTACCACTTATATAATTTGGTCCTAGTTACACATGATACGAATTAGTACAAATTATATGCTCACATGTGAGCATATAGATATGTGTATATGAGTTGTATAAATGTCACTGACATTACTCTTTTCAATTGGGTATTTCATGCAATGAGTTTAAGAGTAAAAGTGCATGATGAATCGAGAATATGATTAGTGCATTATAAGGGATTATGTCGAATCGTGCATTATTAGTACAGAAATTGTATACGTTTCATACCAACTTCACGTGTAACATGTACCTATAGGTTTCATACCAATTTCATGTGTAACTAGTACAAGAATTATAAAGATTTCATACCAATTTTATATGTATTAAGTACCGAATATAGTATATGTTTCGTACCAATTTTATTCGTAATTAGTAGCAAAATTATATATGTTTCATATCAATTTTATGTATACTTAGAACCAAAATTGTATAGGTTTCATACTAACTTCTTGTGTAATAAGTACCGAATATAGTATACGTTTCATATCAATTTCATGTGTAATTAGTAGCAAAATAATATTTGTTTCATATCAACTTCATGTGTAATTAGTACTAAAATTGTATATGTTTCATATCAACTTCACGTGTAATAAGTACAAAAAAAAAATATATTTTATACCAATTTCATGTGTAATTTGTACCAAAATTATATAGATTTCATACCGATTTCATGTGTAACTTGTACCAAAATTATATATGTTTTATACCTACTATATTGATTTCTCAAAATTAAAAGTTTAAATTTTAATAGAGGGGTCTCATAATCATTGTATTAAGATGGGGAGTTAAAATAAAATTTAAGTCGCAATATAAAGTTTGAATTAAGTTTTTCATAATTATATTTGATCATGAAGATTTATTTTGAGTTTAGTCAAATTATATTGAATTGATTATTCACACGGAAATATAATCCCAATATTACAGCGTCAAATTGATGTGATTTCCATTTATTTTTAGCTCAAAGGTAAAATTACAGAGATGTTAATATGAGCCAGGTGGCATCAATCTTCACCACAACGCGAGTGGACCAAATCAACCACCAGCCGTAGGATGTCTTTTCCTTTTGACCAAACATAATTCTCCTTTCCAATCAGTACTTCATCGGAAACTCCTTTACTTGTATTCTTCACCCATTTATATATGTAAATATTAAATAATTGGAAATTAACTCATTAAGCGCTGCGCATCTTTTCGCCTCTCTCTCTAAACAATTTCCATTACGCTACGCCATGAACTCCTCATCCGCTTCTTCACGCAAGGTCCCCTTTCTTAATTGTATATGGTACATATTGATTTGTTGATAGACGTGAGAAATTATTTTTGTGTACGTGTAGCCCTAGTGAATTTTTGTTTATTTTTGGGGCAACTCTATTGGTTTGTTTGATTTTTGCTGTGTCGGATTATGGTTTATAAAGGCGTTGAGCAAGATCGCATGTAATCGGTTGCAGAAAGAGTTGGTGGAGTGGCAGGCGAATCCGCCTGTGGGTTTCAAGCGCAAAGCTACTGATAATCTTCAAAGGTTTTCCCCTTTTCTATGCTGATTGAGTTGTTTTTTTGTTTTTCTTTTTACGTTTTTTGGGAATTGGTTTGGAAATCAGGAATTAGCTGTAATAATCCGTGGTTCTTCGTTTAGTTGGGTAATTGAAGTCAACGGTGCTCCGGGAACCTTGTACTCTGGAGAAACCTACCAGCTTCAGGTTGATTTTCCGGAGCATTATCCTATGGAGGCTCCGCAGGTATTTTGTATAAACATACGAACGTTCTTCCATTTCGACTGTAATTTTTCGAAATTATAAGTTTCACCCCAAAAATTATAATTTCATCTCCTACACTAAATGCGTGGCTTGGACAATATGATTTTTTTAGTATAGGTGAATTCATTTGTTTAGTTGTTCGTTATGGGTGGTTGTTTAGTTTGGTTGATTATATACAATTATCGTCATTTTTGGGCAGGTTATTTTTGTTCCCCCGGCTCCTCTTCATCCCCACATTTACAGCAATGGCCATATATGTTTAGGTTTGTTTCCAATCAGTCCTATTTATTACTTGTTTTTTCCTTTGATTTTTACTAAATTGTTTTGTGTTTTGTAACCAATATTCCTAGCAATTTGTTTGGATTTTCTGGACTTATTAATCAGAGATTCATCGACTGGTGATGTCGAAACATCACTCCCTCTGGTTTTGATGTCACTTAGATGACTTTAGAAAAACTTAAAATTTTGCATCAGATTATTTGTTTGCATTTTCTGTTATTTGAAAGTCATTCTAGGTGAAAAAGGAAGCTGAGCTCCGAGAAATGCGGAAACGCATAATTTTCGCTGCCGTGATATATTGGTGCTTATGTTTTGGAAATTTGTTCTTTACAAGAGGTGAAGAGTGTTGGGTGGTGGATAGCAAATCTTGTTTTTTTGCCTTAATTCTTGTTGTCAGCAGCTCAATACTAGTTGGCCCATAATAATTTAAGGAACGAGTGGATAGGGCATGCAAACCCAAAGAGATAAATACAACCTCAATCTATGCTTAAATAGAGCTCAGCTCATGACTGTTATTCAACTGATCTTCAGCTTGTTTTCCATTGATGAAGTTTTGTTGTTCTTCCAAGCTTGCTACTCCTGGGTAGGTAAAGTCTTGGCCGAAACATCATCCATTCACCCATTTAATACCTAAATTGCTCTTATCTTTAAATATTATCATCGAACCTCCATATGTGCTTGATGGATCATTTTAATTGTGCTCCTGCTCGTTCCCTTGATCCCGTCATGTTATGTGGAGGGTGGGTCAATATGCTGCCCATTTTCTTTTGGCTGACAAAGGTCTCGTGTCGTCATACCTCCTTTAAACCAAGATGGACCTTTTTGCGTGACATGGTACTGGTCAATGCCTTCATGGGTATGATTAGTGTGGTGTCCTACTTTACGAAGCTATCCTTGATTACTAAATGTTTCTATTTCCTTCGACCTTTTGAACTTTATTGAAGCTTCTTGTTTTTTGCATCTTGAGAGAGTCCTATGAGACAATTGAAATATTGCCTCTAACTGAAGCATAACTTTTGTACATACCGAGTTCCAATTTATTATAGAATTTGAATTTGCATTGGAATTCCCATCCACTGTTTACGTACAATTTGCACATTGTAGATACTAGCTATTAGTCCAATGATCGAAATATACAGACTGCCAAATATTACCAGTAAGTTCTAGATAAGTGAGAAATGAGAGTTGTGGATTGATTCGTAGGGCTTTTGGCTATTTAATTTCTCCTGTTCTCCTGATCGAGTATTTTGTTCGTTTACTTTAGCTGTTATTGCTTTGTAAGACTGCTACGAGTAACTTTCAAATCACTGTAGTCATAACATCAATACCCGCTAACTCTTTGCAAACCCCATTTCTCATGGAAACCCAGCAAAGTGACATGGATTGATTGTTTATCCAGTCTGGAAATTTAAATTTTATTTTTTTGTATTATTTGTTCATACAGATATTTTATATGATTCGTGGTCCCCGGCTATGACCGTGAGTTCAATTTGCATCAGCATTCTTTCTATGTTATCAAGCTCTACCGTGAAGGTTTGTCCAATAATTCTTGTTTGAAAATTTTCCTCCCAGGAACTTCCGTGGTTTCTTTTAATTATTCACACTTGGTCTGTGTTTATGCAGCAACATCCAGCCGATAACGATCGCTACGTGAAGAATTGTAGGAATGGAAGATCTCCCAAGGAAACAAGATGGTGGTTCCACGACGACAAAGTTTAATAAATGAATTTGGAAAAAACCTGTAACAGCCTCTTCTCCCTCTTGTTATTGCTGGAAGATATTGTGTTTCTTTCTTCCCTTTCCGAGAATATCAAGGGAAAAGGAAACATATCTATTTGAAAAGAAAGAAAAAAATTGAATCTTTGTTTTGAATACTCAACTCTATGGAGGCATAAATAACAACCAGATGTTTTTTGGCTGTGATGTACTTATACTGTCAGTAGCTTATCTATGTGGTTTTGTGAAGCCAATATCCAAGATGAGGCAAGGTCAGTTCCATTCGTACGATCTGTAACTTCTGTCTTATCTATGCGACATGTTTTTTTTTTCAAACATCTCAATTCTAGTTTGTTGAACAACTAATTATGTTAATATTTGTGTACATGGAGTTCTGCTCATGTCATTGGCTCCTCTATTACTTTTGAAGAGGTAATTTGTTTCTATATGATGCTCTCTCAATGTGCTAAAAATTATGTACAAGGGCCTATGTCACTTTCCTCGAGCTTCACTTATGCGACATCGAATTGCTGCGACTAGGTGAAGTTTCTGCCATTACAGCAAATTTATATTAACATGTACAATATCAATCATCTATGATAGACTTGTGCTTGAAACTTTTACCTGAGAAATTACAATTCCAAATATCTCCTTTTAGTGTTTATCGCTACATTTATTTTGGTCAAATTTGAATAGTTTTATATTGAGGTGCATTAATGTTAGATAAAGTATACCCTCTTTCCCAATTTATCTACGGACCACACTTTACTATTCACAATCTTCATCTTCGAGTGATAGCTAACCACACTCTACTGTATATAGAAAATGACTTGCATTACACTGTAAGAGATTTACTTCGCAGTTTCTTTAATTTTGAAAGGAGGACTAAAATGAAGCCAAATTTAATGTAAGTTATACAATAAATATAGTTTGGCAAAATAGAATTTAGAAAAGGGCGTGGGATTTATTACACTCATATAAATCCTGTCCAAAATTATAGGATTTGGTGGGATTTGGATTTGGGAATAATCAAAGTCATTGCAAATATGATTTTATCATTAATTCCCACACATTTTATCATATATTTTTAAGAAATTGATTTAAAACCAATTAAAACTATTTGTTTATTTAGAAATTCCGTAAAAAAAAATTTCTCTTGAAAACATCTAGTATTTTAAATAAATACTACAAAATCTAATTTATCAAAAAATGCAACTTTTTTTAAATTTCCTGAAACTTTATTAGTTTTTTGTTTCTTACAAAAACTATTTAATAAAAATATGATTTTCTCTTGTTATATTTAAAAATAATTTTCTGTATTGACAAATTTATATTAATATTATAAATAAACAATATAGCTAAAAATATAATAATTTTTTTCAATATCAAAAATATTATTTGAATGTCAAATCCAATATTTAAATAACAGTAATGTTTTACCATACCCCAAATAGAATTCTAATTCCAATTCTAAATCCAAATCCAATTCCCATTTTTTTTCTTCAACCAAACATGATCTCACTGTCCGCAACTGTCAGAAGCCCAACATATTGCTATCATAAAATTGCTTATGTTGGGGTTTTTTTTATTAAAATAATCGAAAAAAATAATAATTTAACAAAATATCGAATTTTAAATTCGTTTTTAAAATGACTCAAAACGCCATCTGAGATGGCGCCTTCATGTAAAGGCACCATCTGAGATGGCGCCTTCTGTATCTGATAAAAAAAATAATTGAAGGCGCCATCTTGGATGGCGCCTTCATATAAAAAATTAATTTTTTTTATGAAGGCGCCATCTCCGATGGCGCCTTCTCGGGTATAAATACCCCGGTCGAGCCCTTCATTTTTCATACCGAAGCGAAAATCACATATCATCATAGTTTCTTATCTTATTTTTATCGTTAAAATTGTTCAATCTCCAATCTCAATTAACCACCCTCGAAGTATTTTTCAGGTAAAAATGTTGTTATATTATTGATTTTATCATATTGATTTTATAAATTTATTAATTATTTGTAATATTTTATAAATTTTTCAGATATGTCGATTCAAATATTATTATATTGTGGAGGTAATATATTACAGGATTTGGATACCATTAGATATGATCGTGGTCCAATAAGAGTTACCACAATATCTCGCACAATTAATTTTATGCAGTTGTTGACCGAAATATATAATATCATGGCATCGATCGCCGCCGCCCGGCGGGGCCGGAGTACAAAATTCCGGCAAAAACTAAAAATTTGTAAATCATCCGACGGTTTGCCATTATCTCGAAACTATAACTAATTTTTCAATAAAAACTACCAAACAACAAAATTTAAAAACAACCAACAACATATTTCAAATTTTACAACTTTCAAAAATTTCGATTCAAACTTGTAATGTTACCTGAAATTCAAAAATGTTGAACAAGCAAGCTCCAGAAATGATAAATCACGATGATTTTTTAATTTTTGCACAAGAATATGCAAAGATCTAAGATGAGAATGAGAAGAATTTCAGAAAAGCCGATGAGAAGTGAGGAAGAAGAAGAGGGTCGGCGATTTATTTTTATACTGAAGGCGCCATCTTGGATGGCGCCTTCATAAAAAAATTATTTTTTTATCTGAAGGCGTCATCCAAGATGGCGCCTTCAATTATTTTTTTTCAGATAAACAAAGCCGCCATCTCAGATGGCGCCTTTACCTGAAGGCGCCATCTGAGATGGCGTTTTGGGTCATTTTAAAAATGATTTTAAAATTCGGATATTTTGTTAAATTTTTTTTTTTTCGATTAATTTGTTAAAAAACCCTATGTTGGGGGTGCCTTTGGGCACTACCTTTGGGCACTCTCAATTGATGATCTTAAGAAATCAAAGAGGAAAGGAATGATTTTCAAAGTTGATTTTGAAAAAGCTTATGACTCCGTTAATTGGAGTTTCCTTGATCACATAATGAAGATGATGAACTTTGATTTGAAATGGAGACGATGGATCATGGAATGCATTTCTAGTGCAACAGCTTCAGTTTTGGTGAATGGTAGTCCTTCTCAGGAATTTGGGTTACAACGGGGTTTGCGTCAAGGGGATCCACTTTCTCCGTTCCTTTTTGTGATTGTCTCTGAGGCTTTGAGTAGAATGATTACTAAGGCTGTGGAAGTCGGAATGCTAGATGCAATCAAAGTGGGTAGGGACCACATCGCGATTTCGCATTTACAGTTTGCGGATGATACCCTGTTAGTCGGAGCGGCGACTATGACAAATGCGACAGTGTTCAAGGCCATTCTACGTATTTTCGAGCTTCTATCTGGACTCAAAATAAATTTTCACAAGATTAAATTGATTGGAGTAAATGTTGATTTGAGATCAGTTGAAGAACTAGCACATTTTTTGAACTGCGAGATTGGAAATTTGCCGTTTAAATACCTGGGTTTACCGATTGGGGTTTCTTCGAGAAACAAGGTATTTTGGGAACCAGTGGTTGAAAGATTCAGGAAAAGACTCGCGTCTTGGGAGGATAAGAGTCTGTCTTTTGGGGGTCGTATGATATTACTCAATGCTGTGCTCTCTGCTCTACCGATCTCCTACTTCACCTTCTTCCGTGCTCCAAAATGTATCCTTTCCAAATTACAATCTTTGCAGATTAATTTTCTTTGGGGGGGGGGGGACAGAGGGTTCTAGAAAAATTGCTTGGGTTAAATGGTCTGAAGTTTGTAAATCAAAAGTCATGGGAGGGTTAGGGGTGAGGAACT
This sequence comes from Haberlea rhodopensis, assembly GCA_907163345.1. NCBI lineage: Eukaryota > Viridiplantae > Streptophyta > Magnoliopsida > Lamiales > Gesneriaceae > Haberlea > Haberlea rhodopensis. Next base: position 835,818 of record CAJQUN010000129.1, on the reverse strand, counting down.
TGAATTTCTTCAACATGGCTTTAATGGGAAAATGGGCATGGGATATAATTAGGGAGTCGAATTCATTGTGGAAAAGGGTGCTGACATCCAAATATGGAATTCTTTCTTGGGATTCCTTGACGGGTAGTATGACTGCGGCTTCTAATCAGAAACAGTTTTCTTTTTGGTGGAAGGACATTAGGAAAACTATTTTTAATAATGACTTAGCTTGGTTTACAGGGGGTTTGGTTAGAAGGGTCGGTGATGGGACTCGTACTAGATTTTGGAAAGATGTTTGGGCAGGAAATGACAGTTTGTTTAATCTGTTCCCTAGATTAGCTAACATTGCCAGGGATAAAGACATTTTAATTAGTGATATGGGGGTTTGGGAGGAGGGGGTTTGGTCTTGGATTTGGGATTGGAGACGAGAGTTATTTTCTTGGGAACATGTTTTATTTGCAAATTTGTTATCTTCTGTCAACAGGATCACCATGACGCAGGGCCAAAACGACGAATGGAGATGGAAGCATGATCCAAAAGGAAATTACTCTGTAGCATCGGCTTATTATTCATTGCAGGACACCAACTCAACGCTCGATCGCTCTCCAGTTTATCAAATAAATTGGAACAGTTACTCTCCTAACAAAGTAACAGCCTTCATTTGGAAGATTCTAAAAGACCGTATTCCAACGAAGCTTAATTTGCGCTACAGGAATATCAGAACGGGACCGATATTGGACCTATGCGAATTTTGCCAGGAGGATGAAGAGTCAATGGAACATTTATTTTTCCTTTGTAGGAAGTCTCATTCAGTTTGGATGCAGTGCTATGACTGGTTGGGAATGCCGGTTGTTTTGTCGAATGAACCCAAAGGGCATATGATTCAACACATCGGACTGTGGTCACACTCTAAGGGTTTAAAAGCATGGTTAACAATTTGGCAGTCGATTATTTGGTCTATTTGGCTGGAGAGAAACAGACTGATATTTAGAAGCACAGTTGAGGAGGGAGCATCGATGGTGGATCTAATTCAATTCAGGAGCTGGTTTTGGGTTAAGAACAGATCAAAGGACTCTTTCGGTTACTCTTTGTCGGACTGGATTAGGGAACCGATTAGTTGTATCTTATATTAACTCTTTCGTTTTTTAGCTTTTTTCTTTTCTTTTTTATTGTGTACGTTTTCAGACTTTTTGATGTACCTCTGGTAAATGTTATTTATATATTTTATTTGCCCGATCAAAAAAAATCAAATAAACCCATAAAATTGGTTTGTTTGACATTGCCTTTAAGAACAGTATTTTGTGACACGTATCATTATATTTTTAAAAAGAAAAACAATCTGATATCGTAAGATACCGCCCCATGAGATAAGGGCAATATAAAAAAAAGCCATAAAATTGTAACGAGTGTTATTTGCTTCACAGAAGTCCGTTTCTTTTTCTTTATCTTTCGCACTTAGCAATCTAGTAAAAAAATCAAGTCTTGATCTAGACAAGCAAATCAATGTTCGCGTAGGAATGATATAAACAAACACGATATTTATATTTTTTTCCCTCAAAAATAAATTTCCATTCCATCTTCACATAAACTTTCAACTATTCGAAAACTAATAATTATATAATCATTTTATACTTTCATTTTAAACCAATATTATTAAAATTTACGTTTATCATTAAAAATTATCAACTCAATAATAAATTTTGTCATATCAACATATGAATTTAAAACTACAACTTTTAGTTAATACACATACATTTTCTAATATAACTTTGGATGCGCGTAGGGATGAGTGAAAATCGGTTTAACTGAAGTAACCGACCGAACCTAATAAATTCGGAAATTCGGAAGTTTGGTCTTAATTTTTTAAAATATCAATTAAATTGGTTTGATTATCGTTCTTATATTAAAAATACTGGTTGACCTATTTTTATTTATTTTTATATTTTTAAAATCAGTTTTTTTATATATTTTATCGATTCACTTTGTTTGATTTTGTAAAAAGTTCAATCAGTTCGATTTTGTAAAAAAAATTCAGTTTTTGATTAATTTGATTCGATCGATAATCGGATTAACTCACTCTTAGATGCACCATGGAAACTTGGAAGTGGGCAAACGATGAGTTGAAGAAATACTCATAACCATGAAACGAAATATACAAACAGTTGGAGGGCCATTCTGTAAATTTCAAATTGCTGCTATGTTATCTATCATTCTCAATCAATTTCACACTCACTGACACGGAAGTAATCCACGTTAACTAACAAATCCTCCAACGAGCCACATCGATCATCCGAATTTTCTCTGAAGTCCCGTTTACTCCGTGTTCTCCCATACCTCTACATGAATTTTTGGTTGCATTACCATATTTGGAGTGCAGTGCTTCTTTTTTCTCTGAATGTATGTTATGGTTTGTATTTTGAAGGTTTATGACAGGGCATGGCTATTAAGAGGGGGTTATCTGGTGCGGGAATTCAAAGGCATAGGAATATTGGATCTAGCTGCCCTGTTGCTTTGGTTATTTCCATCTTACTCCTCGGTTTCTCCGTTTTTGTCGTAGGCCGTGGCATCTTTACCGCCTCCTCGACCGGTCAGTTTCGTTGAATTTTTCCTTTTACTATTGTGGTTTGAGATCATGAAAATTGAGTTTTAAGGCGTGCCGATTTTTCGAATTTGGGCGGGAGCTGCAAGAATCTTGGTTCTTCCCCAGGAATTGACCGTGTATGTAGTTTAATTACGAAAAATGAGTAAGGAATCATATAATAGTGATCAAGTTTTTTCTTGATTTTTATGCAAATAGTTTTACTGCATTAATGTGCTCAAGAAACTTCGAAGCTAACAAATCAGCGGGACTTTGGTTCAGGAACGAGTGGCAGTGTGTCTTCAAGAAAAAAACAAATAACAGCACGACTCATGAAATAATAAACTAATACAAAAGACTCTGAATTTTTAATTTTTATCAAAAAAATAAATTAAATTAAAATTTGAATTTAATATAAATCAAGTAGTTTAGATTATAAAAATTAAGTTGTCTATGTATACTCCATCACATTAAATCTTAAGATAATTTAAGGTTCTAATTATGGTTCCACAAAGTTTCGATTCCAATTTCTGTTTCAATTCTAGTTTATTTTATTCTTTTTTAAGAATCAAAAGCGATCCATGAGTCATTGGTTTCGGTTTCGGAAGATATGGATGTAGAGTAACATATAACATTAGAGTTTATATTTTTAATTTTTGTTTTTTTTCCACGGTGAAAAAATCATGACCTGGCTTCACCTTATGGCTGCAAACCATTCATTTTACCATATAAAAGTCTGGCTATATTCCTCAAGATGATGTCAGCAGTAAGAAGAAAAGATGATGTTGATAGATTCTAATGTGAATGGAGTTTATGGATTAGGGGACTTTGGCGGTGATTCTAGTGAGAGGACAAGTGGCTTTACGTACTAAAAGAGTCTAGGCCTGAAAAGGATTGCGTAGTTTGGAAGGTATTCACACTCAGGTAGTTGGTGCTTGCATGGCCATAGTATAGTCATGTAGCTAAGGTGATGATGGTGAGATCTATATGGCTTTCCATTTAATATCCGTTTATCTTTTTCATATTGTTAGTCAAAATCATTGGGATGGAAACAGAGGTAGAAGTAGTTGTGCGGAGATGTTATTGGGATGATGACTTAGGAAAGTTGGAGTGTCGGTTTCATTCTCAACACTTGTGGGCGAACTAATTTGATCGCCACCCAATTTGGGTGCTAAGAAATCCGTTGGATTCATTTCAGCATATCATATTGCTTTGTGTTTGTTCATGTTTATACAGTTTGCCGGTTAATTAATTTCTATTTACTCTTGCTGTTCTATACATGGATGAAACTGATTTATATATCTGTTGCAGATCAAAATGAATTTTTTATTGGTTCTCATGGTCAGGTATCCTTCTTTCGCTTATGCTTCGACTGATTGTAATGTTAAATGCATACTCTAGATTAATAGGAAAGTGCTTCTTGCTATAGGAACTAAACTGGAGAGTGAGACTGGCATTGCAACATCTCAAGTCATTATTGTCAAAAGAGGCAAGTTTTAATAGCATACTTTCTGAAATGTTGTTATCAGGTATTGTAATGAACCTTCAATAATTTGAAAATTTAGGTAATTGATGTAATTAAAGCTAGCACAGATGATTTGGGGCCTTTAAGTGTTGACTTTTTCAGAAAGAACAATCTGTCTGCATCATGGCAAGAAACTACGACACAGAATTATGCCACTTCTGTAGAGGTGAGATGATTATATGGCTCTAATTGCTTTGCCTTCTGTAGGCAGTACATATCTTTTATTATATGAAGGTGCTAAGACTTTTTTTTTTGGGGTGAATTTTGGGTGGTTATAAGTCCACTGAAGTAGCTTCAGATGTAAAACAGCAAAAATCTGGAGGTAAACGGAAATTTCCTTAAAATAGTAATATCTTTCCGGAAATTCTATCAATGCATTAGTTGTTTTAGTAATGTGTGATATGAAATGGTTAAAAAGTTAATTTTTTTTGTGCAGCTAACCATTCTGGAATTTTCGAGACATATGATATACTAGCCAGAAGAGTAAGCGCCAAGATAATTTCGATACAATAATATTACTGATACTTTCTGCTTGTTCAAACAAATTTTTTTTTGTGGTCAGGAATCAATCTATGCCGTTAACTTATTCTGTGAATTTACTCGTGTTATTTTATTTTATTTTCATATTTCACTCTGCAGCAATTGAGAGAAAAAAGGCGTGAAAAACGAGCTGCCGATTTGGTGAAGCAAGATTATGAAGTGACTGTAAAGCTTGAAAATGCAGCCATTGAACGTTCTAAGTTTGTGGACTCGGCAATTTTAGGAAAATATAGCATATGGAGGAAAGAATACGAAAATGAAAATTCTGATTCAATTATACGCTTGATGCGAGATCAAATGATAATGGCAACGGTTTATATAAGTCTTGCAAGGATGCAAAACAAGCTCGACTTGGCCCATGAGCTACAGGACCGACTCAGAGAAAGCCAATGTACTTTAGGAGAGGCAACTACCGATTCTGATTTGCAGCAAAGGTAGAGGATGTTGTGTCTTTAATCCCTGTGTATCCTAGTTTAATTTTTTGAACTTGTACGATTCATTTTCCAGTGCACTTGAAAAAATGAAAGCAATGGGCCAAGTGTTGTCCAAAGCTAGAGAGCAATTGTACGACTGCAAGTTAGTCACTGGGAAGCTAAGAGCCATGCTGCAATCTGCAGATGAGCAAGTCCGCAATCTTAAGAAGCAAAGCACATTCCTTAGCCAGATCGCTGCTAAGACAATTCCAAATGGACTTCACTGTTTATCGTTGCACCTGACAATAGATTACTATCTCCTGCCACTAGAGAAAAGGATGTTCCCCAGGAGTGAGAATCTGGAAGATCCAAATCTCTACCACTATGCCCTCTTTTCAGATAATGTTCTTGCTGCTTCAGTAGTTGTGAACTCAACCATTACGAATGCAAAGGTGTGGATTTTTTTCTCCTGGTTTTTTCCTTTAATTCAACCATGGTAGTGCAATTCAAAGTTAAGACTGTCACGTTTCTTAGCTTCTTTCTCAACTGAACATAGTTGCTGTGACTTTTGTAAGTTCTAAATGTCTTCCTTTACCTTTAATGTTATGATACTGCTATGAATTTTCCACTGTAAGTTATCACTTCTCAGATATATATCCAACTTTTTCTTGTTTCTCGTTTGGAAAATTCATGATTGCTAGTATGTTTTTGAAAATTTATAGATGATCAATCATTTTATCCTCTGGATCCAATTTTCTCTTTTTATGATGAGTCATGGCATATACACCATGGACACATTAGGTTTTATATTCACACAGTTCATATTTTTATCACTGGAATGACTAATTACACTTAGTGGCAGAGGAGAGGGTTGGCTAGTGGGCTGTTTCTCTTCCCTCTCCCTTATGAATGAATATATGTATTTTATACATTTATACATATACAAATATAGCTTTGCACGTGAAACCTCTCCCTCCACCACTCAGATACGTGCAATGTATCTTCATATATACATCATAACCATTGTTTGATTGCTGATCATGGTGCTGGTGCTTGAATGAGTTGCAGGATCCCGAAAAACATGTTTTCCATGTTGTTTCTGATAAGTTGAACTTTGGAGCGATGAATATGTGGTTTCTTCTGCACCCTCCTGGTAAAGCTACCATCCATGTGGAAAATGTCGATGAATTCAAGTGGCTCAACTCATCCTATTGTCCTGTTCTGCGTCAATTGGAATCCGTTGGCATGAAAGAATTCTATTTCAAGGCAGCTCATTCTACCTCTCTTTCTGATGGAACTTCTAACCTGAAGTACAGAAACCCAAAATATCTGTCTATGCTTAATCACCTGAGGTTTTATCTCCCACAGATTTATCCCAAGTTGGATAAAATCCTTTTTCTCGATGATGATATAGTTGTTAGAAAAGACCTGACTGGATTATGGGCTGTAGATCTCCAGGGCAAAGTGAACGGTGCTGTGGAAACCTGTGGCGAGAGCTTTCACCGGTTCGATAAATACCTGAACTTTTCAAACCCTCTTATTTCTAAACACTTCAATCCAAACTCTTGTGGTTGGGCGTATGGGATGAACATTTTTGATCTCAAAGAGTGGAAGAAGAAGGATATAACTGGCATATACCACAAATGGCAGAACTTAAATGAAGATAGATTACTGTGGAAGCTTGGGACGCTGCCGCCCGGTCTGATTACTTTTTATGGGCTCACGCATCCACTCGAAAAGTCATGGCACTTGCTCGGTTTAGGTTACAATCCAAGCATTGACCGATCCGAAATCGAGAATACAGCTGTTATACATTACAATGGGAACATGAAACCGTGGCTAGAATTGGCGATTATTAAATACAGATCATATTGGACCAGGTATATAAAACACGACCATCCTTACATACGCAGTTGCAAACTAAGTGAATGATGTGAAAAAATGTTTTCTAAATCTTGGTCGTGCAATGAAACTAGCTGGATGAAAGGGCATGATATGATGTAAAAGGTGAGTTCTTGATGCCCATGTCGTGCATCATTTATTTCTCTGATTTGATTCATTTAACCGTCACTTTGCTAAGAACATGTGAAAGATGTGTTTGTTGGAGTTGAACCACTTGTGATATTTGGACAGAAATCTATTCAAATTGTAGATATTAATTCTTGAGTCTTGGTTCTTCAGCAAGATCCCTTTATTTTGATTCCTGTTTCAGATCTTCTTAAAACAATTTGATTCATACATTTCATTATAAGAAACGACAAATCCATAGGTTTCCAAAAGAAAAAAAATAAAAAAATCAGAACAATTACGTGGTTAATAACTTAATATAGACTTAAATTATAACTTAGATACCGTATCAAATAAAGTGCATTAAAATGAATGGCGACAATTATAAAGAAGTGTTTTTTGTAAAATCGAATACCTAAATTTAGCGTACATAATGAAAACAAATACTAATGAGCAAGAAGCATGAAGGTTTTATTCAAACTCTCCACAGACCATGCTAATAAAGGATTGCTCTGTTATTCTGAATCCCAGTTATCGAACATATGATTCAGTCAGTATTACAAGAAAATTTATTTTAGGAAAATAAATAAATAAATCGTATATATTTCAATTGAATATTTTTCAGATTTCAAGCCTATAAAAAATATAATGAGAAATACACATGGGAATAAAGCAATAAACCATAGCATAAGCATTTATAATGCTCACCTACTTGGTATATATAATATAATATTATAATTATAAATAAATGAAATGAGCTCATGGGCCTAGCCCAGCTGGTAAGAGTTCATCTCCACTTTGGAGACACTCGAGTTCGAGTCACGCAGTGTGCACAAAAATATTAACCACTCCCCCTCTCAACAAATAAATAAATGAAATCATATATATGCATATGATATAAATAGATTGTTTTTGTCGACAAGGAATTGACATATCAAGACGCCTAATTCATATCGTGGCTTATTTGATGATGCCTATAACACATCATGTCACGAAACCTCGGGTAGCATCAAATAATCCTTCGTATCACATTTGGAGTACCAAAGTAGTCAGACAAAACAAAGGATATTTTGGACAATAAATAATAGATATACCAAATTAGTTACGGTAAAAGTCCACTATTTAGTACATAACATATAATTGTACATTGTTGCGCTCGACGTGTAGAATTATTTGGCATACATCCAAAACAACAGCCGCTGGAACTTGTTGAACAGTGTACATAGTGCAGAAATTGTATGACGAAAGTGGTTTGAATTGATTCCAATTGAAATTTGCGGTGGGAATGGGAGTCCATCAATATTTGAGATAAGGAAACAATCTTCTTGTTTTTTTGCTCACATAAATTCACTATAAATTTGAAGTTCTAAAACACAATTCCATGCACCACAAGCCCTTCCTCGAGCTTCAAAAGAAACAAGAAATGGCTGCATCACTTCTCCATCGTTATTCCACCGTCGCGTCCGTCTTGTTTCTACTCTTGTTCCTCGTACTCTTAAATGGTAAGCATCGTGTTTCAAAAGCACATAGGAGAGACCTATATTTGCTAAATTTTAATTATATTTGGGAGATGCAAAATCTTACCAGTTAGATCATTTTTCTTCTGATGCAGAACCGACCGTGGTCGAATCAAGGACTTGTGAAAGGCGTAGCAAAACATGGTCGGGATTCTGCGGGAGCTCCAACAACTGCAATAGGCAGTGCAGGAATTGGGAGCATGCACTTCATGGAGCTTGTCACGCAAAGTTCCCAGGATTTGCATGCTTTTGCTATTTCAACTGTTAAATCATGCTACTCGCCTAATAATGAGCAACATCCATGTACTTGTATGATATGATGAAAATAATTCCGCAGAAATAAAAAGAAAAAAGAGGCCGCTTCATCCTCTTGAAGTAATATATAATAAAAAAAAGAAGCAAGCACTTCTAAAACTTGTTATTTACTTTTTTATGGACATTCCATGCGAAAGATTTCTTACCAGAACTACCATGAGATCCCTATATGAAGTTCCATTCATTAAATTGGAAGGCCTCTTATAATGAGTAACTTCATTTTATGAAACCACTAACGCCCAACCGTGACAAGTGACAACAATAATTTGTGAGAAAACTCCCCGATCCTTTAAATAGTGACAGATTTGTACCGAAAAATCTGTGCTTCAATCTAATGTATAAAAACACGTTCTTCAAGCTACCCATCTAAGGTTTGAACCTAAGGCTGGAGAAGTTCTTTGGTTGGACAGTTAACACCGTGTTCCTTTTTTACAATTTGCAATAATCCCTATCTTCAGATTTGCAGTTTTAAAACACAAAACTGTTAAAAGTATAAAACTATCACTCGTGCAACTCAATTAGCTCAAGCTATAGGGACAAGCCGTTTCAATATGGCATCAAACTCAGGAGATCATATGTTCAAGATTTCAGGAGTGCTCGGTCTTGGTTGACATTTGTTGCCTAACATTAGATAACTTGAGCATGTACCGTTTGAAACCTAATTTTGGCTATATATTTTTCAGTCTCCAAGTTACACGAGCCGGGTGTATTAAGCAGAAAACAATTGATTGTGGGCATCCCATAAATCTCCAGCTTTTGAGACAAACAATTTCAACAAACAGAGACAAATCTTATACTGGATGCCCGATATGTTGTATAATGGGAAGTCATCTTCTTAATCTAGCAGAAACTTACCTCGATTACCAGCAAGAGTTTTAAGATAAGCTGGCTGGTCGTGCAATGAGAAGTCCTCTTCTTGAAGCCTCGTCACAAGAACGGCTCAATATGTCTCCATGTTGCAATGAGAAGTCCTCTTCTTGAAGCCTCGTCACAAGAACGGTTCCATTATGTCTCCATGTTGCAAGATTTACGAGTTTTATAGAGGAGTTCAGGGAAAATCTCACAATTGCAAACTGAACAACAACGCGAGTTTATTTAGAAAATATAACAGAGGACAATGGAAACCTGATTTGAAATTTGTTATATAAACTTAATGCATCTTTAGAAAAAAATGACAACATAATAATCTCCCAAAGTTAAAGTAGATGATTTCAAGTTCAGCTTGTTTCTTTGTCATCTAACTTCAAACATAATTTGTGATTTATGAACATACACATCAGAGAAATAGGTATAGGCAAGACAAAATTCTCATCTTTCAAGAATTAGAGGACCCCAGCATCCAAATCCTGCACATCATCGAGGATTTCAACAACTTCGCATCATCACTGCACAACAAATACTGGAAACAACTTATTAGATTAAATAACATATCCACGCTCACTCCAAGTACCAAATTTGCAACCTTTAGGTCCAATCCACCAAATCACGAATAATACAAAAACCAATGACACATTTAAAAAACCCAAACCCTTCACATTTCATTACAATCTAACAATTCATCGTAACAATTCACCATACCATCACATTTCATATCCAAAACAAACTTAATAAATTCAACCGGAAAACACCAAATAAACTATCGGGACTACTTCTTTTTGCCTTTTCCAGACTTCTTCTTAGGAGGAAGAATAATCTCTCCTTTGAGCACAGGAATCTCCATAATCTGCGTCAGCCCACTAAATTTCTTGCGGAATTTCGCAACCTGATCCGTATCAACAAGATTCTGCGCCCGGCTTCCCAGATAAAAGGGGTGGTTCCCAGACCACACATCAACCACGTATTCTTTCTTGGTTCCACCCGTAGTCAACACGAGTTCACCATTGCAATACACCTTCGAATCTTCATGGAACTGCGGATGTATATCCTTTTTCCTGCAGCTAAACCGCATGTCATTGCTGCCAACCACTCGTTTCACCTGCAAAATTCAGCAAAAAAATTAAGAACTTAAAAAGATACGGCAACTCTTCACAAGGAAGATTGTTCCGAAGATGGGTGTTTTTTAGCTTGTATCTTAAGATGATTTATACCTTGTTGTTGAGTGAGAGTGGAGAAGGGGAGAGGTTTTTATTGAGAAATGTGTTGGATAGGGCAACAGCCATTTTTTCGTCTCTTCAATGGCTATGGAGAGGTGGTGATTAGAAAGAGGATTTATCGATGGAAATTGTATTCTAGTGGTCTCGAAATTTTCAGGCCGAATCGGGTTTCAAATGAATCGGTTCATATGGGCTTGAATAACCGCGGGCTAGGCAGCTTAACGGATCGAACCGATTCGATTCGTTGAAGAATTCGATCGGGTCCGGTTCCCACCGTTTTTTTATTTTTAAATTTTAAAAAAACTTACCGGTTCAGAACAGAACCGGAACCTGTGGTGCTACCAGTTTCGATCCAGGAAACCGCTCCGGAACCGAATAACCCGATTACGATTTCGAATCGGGCTAACCAATTCAGTTTCGGACCGGGCCTGAATTGACCTGACCCATTAAACAGCCCTACCGCGAGCCCATTATAAATCCTACAACCGTGCATGGCGTATAATTTTACCAATTTATTATTTTAATTCATTGTTAATCAATTGAAGGTTATGTTTTAGATTGGGGTGTATTTTTTGATATTCATTGCAGGTATTTAATATGTGAAATATATGTAAACTGTATCGTCTTATTGTATAAGACTGCCAAAATTATTGATATTCATTGCAGGTATTTAATAAATGGCTGAATAAGCGCAAATCTATTGTATTTTTTTTTTTTTTTTTTGATTTACAAGGTATCCAGGCTTTCGCCTGACTAATCCTTGGGTGACGGAACCGGCCCCTCAACGCCGCCACCAGGTAAACCGAGGGATGTGCCCGAGCTGACAGACATCTGTGGGAGAGGACCTACAGGCCACGACCCCAGAGCACACCCCCACAATATTTCAGCAGGGAATGCGCTCCACACGGGAATCGAACCTGGCGTCGAGGGGTTACCCTACATCACCACAGACCTTACCAACTCGGCTATGCCCCTGGGGGCACAAATCTATTGTATTTTACATTTCCCTTACATATAGTTGTTTTGATTATTGTTTATTCAAGATATAATTAATTTTAAATTTTATCTTTCATGAAATAATTAAAATAAGGGTGAACTTCAAACTAGTCTTCATAATTATTGTTTTAACCCTTATAGTTTGAACAATAACATCTACCTCTCCTATAATGTAGTTTTTATGTCAAATCACAGAGGAGGTAATTGTAATTTTTCTTCTTTATTTACAAACTTTGTTATAGTAATACAGCTATAAGAGAGTCGAATGTAATTGTTCAAACTAGATGGAGGAATTTGTAAAACAGTTATTCTACAAGGGAGGTATATGTAATTATCCCTTAATATAATTATCATATTGTTATGTGTTCATATAAATTTTCCCAATATCTTGTTTCATTTGTTGGTTCTATCATTTGTAGATTAATTGAGAATACAATCGCCAAAGCTATTTCAATTCGGCATTCCGCCGCCAGATCAATGTCCAAACTTTGTTTCAACTCATCCATCGAAGGAAAAGACCAATCGAAAATATATTTGGAGCCCATAATCATTGAAAAACATGAACTCACTTTGTCCTCTTATATAAATTTACATGCAAACTCATGGCTATTTCATTTAAAGTGGTTAGATATAGAGTTGTATAAAGGTGTGTTGTCCGCATTTCAGCTTAGTTTTCCTTGAATAAAAAAACAAAAAAGCACTTCCAAAATGATGAGTTAGTTAAAAGGTAGCCAACTCGAATCAACTAAGCATCTTAACTTTCATTCGTTCTGAAACATATGAAGAGCCAATTCTAACCTCAAACTGCCTTGTATGTATGGTATGCAGCAATTTACACTTTCATAGGGAGAATGGTTATTTCAGACAGCCCCAATGCTGTCTCTAGTCGAATATCAGACTTTGCTTCAATGAAAATGCAATAAAACGAATGAATATGAAAAAAGTACATACATCTATTGTCATAAAGCAAAAATGTCAAATTCATGGGGCATGAAATCTTCATTTGGTCTGTAATACTTATCAGGTGAATATAGGCTCAAATTGGTCACTTGGCTAGTGTAAAGGCAAGCAAATCTCTCCACCTGAAAAGCCAAGAAAATTGTTTACAAATCGATGATGGAAGGAAATCATTGAATGGTTTCATTGATGATTCTGAACCTGATGTGCAAAACGAGAATTCTGATAGCCAGTCCTCATCAGTTGTCCCCACACTTTATGGAACTGAAAATATTTGTAATGAACATAGTACATAGATTTCTTGCATTTTTTGTGAACATTAAAGCTAGACATTAATACAGATCTGTAAGAGAACAAATTTCTCTACTAGTTTAGGAAAAAATCCCGATGCTTCTCACCTTTTGATGGCATTCTCGTTGCGCTTGTTGATGACTAAATCGTAAGTGCTCTTGCTGAGTCTGGCATGAAAACAATATTGAATAGTACTTGGGAAACACAATGAAGAATTTCATGCTGACAAATTGACCATGCAGAGCAAACTATATACATATGTTCATTCATCTACTGCACACTGTATAGAAGACAAGACAATCAGGAGCGAATTTAGACTTGTTGTTTGGGGGCAAAAATAATAACATAAAAAATAGAGGGCAAGAAATATAATTTTAGGTGGCAAAACGTAATTTTTGGGGGCAAAATACAATTTTTTTTAACGGTAATTTTTTTATTTTTATTTTTTGTGGGGCAGCTGCGGGGTTCACCCCTGCAGACAATAGCGTATATTAATAAAAAAATCAAACCTGAAGTGAAAGTGCTTGCGACAATATACCAACCTGCAACATGTAAAGCTCAGCAAGTTTCGTCTCCTCATCCACATCATTCCCACCATCGAACCTGTACAGTGTAGTGTAATCGCAAATAATCCACAGAGTTTATAAAACAAAACACATTCCTCAAAATTATCAACCAATTAGTATATTTAGCATAAAGGTCAACAGTTATTCTTTATCTAGGATTGGTAAGGGACAGCGATCCCTTCACAGTATTTTAGCCCAGGATGTCCATATGAAAACTTGAAGTACATTCCAGCCGCCACAAAATTGCAGTGAAACTTAAAACGAAGGATCAAGAATTACTTGAGAGACCACTTCAGATGATGTATCTTGTCTTCAATGAGATCACGCTCATTTCTCAATAATTGAAGTTGCTACAAAGAATTAATCATTGGTGTCAAAATAGACAGAGAACACAATCTTGACCAAGAAAACGGTCATAGAGAATCCAAAGGAGGACAAACATAGCAGAGAGAAATAACAGATCAGAAATTAAGCATCACTTGAATCAATGTCATGCCAATCACAGCAGTTCCCATCAACATATCAGAAACCTCTGGGAATAAAACCTTCCAAAAAATCCTCAAAAGGCATAATAATCCATCTCATGAGTGTAAATCATATTCCATGGTCTAAGAAATCTACTAGGTAAAGAACACCTTTTTGTAAACATCCATCTAACGCACCACATTAACTAGCCTAAAATAAAAATCCAGCATTTTTATGATTCGAGCATTTTCCCTCCCTCAACTCGAGTGAGTGGGGGTAAAGAAGTTAGCTCGAAACCAAGACCATAGGATTCGTTTAACCTATTGGAATGTAAGTTCCCTTACCGATAGATTAGCAGAGTTAATAGAGACTATGAGTATAAGAAAAATTAGTATGATGTGTATGCAGGAGACCAAATGGATAGGTGAGAAAGCCAAAACTACAACTCTTTGGGGCTATGAACTTTGGTACATAGGTAAGGATAAGAACCGTAATGGGGTAGGTGTAATCGTAGAAAATAAACTACTCGAGTATGTAGTTGAAGTTAGAAGGAATGGAGATAGGATAATATTAGTTAGCTAGTTTTAGGCAATGCTAATTTTAATATCATTAGTGCCTATGCACACCAAATTGGGCTAGATGAGGCTATTAAACGGAAATTTTGGACAGATCTAGACGACATGGTGTAAGGAATACCCCTTAATGAGAAAATCTTCATCGGGGGAGATTTCAATGGGCACGTAGGTTCTGATCGGGATAGTTATGAGAGTGTTCATAGAGGCTATGGCATTGGGGACAGGAACGCCCCGCAGGTAATTCACTTTTGGATTTTGCCATGTCATATGACTTAGTCGTAGCGAATACCTGGTTCAAGAAGAGGTCCTCTCATCTAGTTACATTTAGAAGTGGGTCTAGAGCAACCCAAATAAATTTCTTTTTGGCTAGAAGGATAGATAGAGTTAAATGCTTAGACTGCAAGGTAATTACATGAGAGAGTATAGTTACCCAACACCGACTTTTAGTTCTATATGTTATGATTAAGAATAGGGCTACTAGAATTAAGCATAAGTTAGAACCTAAAATTAAGTGGTGGCGGTTAAAAGAAGGTAACTTTGGAGCTTTTGTAGAGAAGGTAGTCAAGGAAGTTAATTGGACGCCAAGAGATGATCATGATACCACCTGGAACAAAATGGCTCGTGGCATTAAGATGGTAACTAAAGAGCTCCTTGGTGAGTCAAGAGGATATGCTCCACCAGGTAAGGATGCATCATGGTGGAATGAAGACGTAAACAAGGTTATCCGAATCAAGAGGGATGCTTACAGAGAGCTGAAGAAGAACAACAATGGGGCAACCTTCGAAGATATAAGCTTGCCAAAAAAGAAGCGAAGACAGCGTCTCAAGATGCTAGAGCTAAAGTCTACAAAGAAGTGTACGATAAAGTGGATACTAAGGAGGCAGAAAAAGATATTTACAGGATTGCCCGAGCGAGGGAGAGGAAGACAAGAGACTTATGTGCAGTGAAATGCATAAAAGATGAGAACCATAAAGTCTTGGTTAGAGATGAAGACATCAAAACAAGATGGAAGAATTATTTTAACAGCTTGTTTAACGGTGGCTTTAGACAAGATTTAGGTGATTTTAACATCCATCAAAATGATGTAAACCGTGAGTTTACTCGCAGAATTAGAGAATCTGAGGTTAAAGAAGCTTTGAACAAAATGAAAGCACGAAGAGCAGTTGGTCCTGATGGAAGCCCTATTGAAGTATGGAGATGTTTAGGACCGACGGGGATAAAATGGCTAACAGATCTATTTAACAAGATTTGGAGGAGTAACAAAATTCCAAATGAAACTATCATCCCTATCTATAAGAACAAGAGTGACATTCAGAGTTGCAACAACTATCATGATATAAAACTCATGTGTCACTCAATGAAGATTTGGGAGAGGATAACTGAATGTCGTTTAAGGAGGGAGGTTAAGATATCGGAGAACCAATTTGGGTTCATGCCAGGACGTCAACTACTGAAGCTTGTCGAGCAATATCGTGATATGAGTAAAGATCTGCATATGATCTTTATAGACTTGGAGAAGGCATACGATAAAGTACCAAGAGAGATATTATGATGGGCTTTGATGAAGAAAAAAGTTCACATCAAGTATGTCAATATAATCAAAGACATGTACGACGAAGTAGCATCCAATGTGAGAACGTGCAGTGGGGTGACAAGTGAGTTCTCGATCACTATTGGATTGCATCAAATGTCTGGTTTGAGTCCTTTCCTGTTCGCCCTAGCGATGGATGAGATAACGAAAGGCATACATACTACATACTTTTTTGCTGACAATGTTATGTTAATCGACGAGACAATGGCAGGGGTAAATGCTAAATCGGAGGTAAGGAGAGAAACATTGGAATCAAAGGGTATTAGATTAAGTAGGACTAAAACAGAATATATGGAGTGCAGATTTAGTGGTCATTCCTTTCGGGATTCCAGTGTTGTAGCACTCGGTGGTCAAGAGGTATCGATGAGCAGCAAGTTTCGATACCTATGTTCAGTTATCCAAAAAGATGGAGAGATTGACAGTAACATTAACCACATGATTCAGGCTGGCTGGTTGAAATGGAGAAACGCCACCGGAGTTTTAGGCGATCGTAATATCCCGCTGAAATTGAAGGGAAAGTTTTATAGAACCGCCGTTAGACCCGCAATGTTGTATGAGACTGAATGCTGGGCACCCAAGATGAATCACATCCAAAAGATGAGTGTGGCAGAGATGCATATTTCGTTGGATGTGCGGTAAGACCAGAAGAGATAAAATAAGGAACGAAGATTTCGAGCTGAAGTAGGTGTAGCTTGTATAGAAGAGATGATGCAAGAAAACCGTTTACATTGGTTTGATCATGTTCGACATAGGCCCAGCAGTGCACCTGTGCGTCGAGTGGAGTACATGGATTTCGGCCAGTTCACGAGAGCGAGAGGACGACCGAAGAAGACATGGCTCGAAGTTATACCCAAAAGCTTGGAGTGCAAGGGGGTTACAAAAGATATGTTGACCGCTAGAAGCGTTTGAAGAAGGCTGACGCATGTGTCCGGCACGACTTGATTCTCTTTATTGTTCATGTAGCTTACCCCAATCTATTGGGATTAAAGGCTTAGTTGTTGTTGAGCATTTTCCCTCCCCTCTGTGGCAAAGAGGCCAATATGGGCAAATCATAAGAAGGTCCTCCTTCACGATATGAACATTCATTATGATTTAAATTGTTCAATTTTACTGGACAAAAAAATAATAAGGGATATTACATCTATAACCCATCGACTTTGACCTATTTACAGAAAGCTCCCCTCGACTTTGGAAAATTACAGAGACTTTCCCTCCAGACATAACACCGTCAAAAACAATTAACAGAATGCGCGAAATGACGTTTCTGCCCTCTTGTATATTTAATATAAAATTATCAAAACATTTCAGATACACCCATAATACTATATCTAATATAAAATCATCAAAACATTACATATACACCCCTTATAATATACTATATATTATAGTTACACCCCATTGTGTCACCTTATTTTTTATTTAGTTCTTTTATTTTTTTTTTATTTCTTTTTTTTGTTTCTTTTCTAGTTATTTCAAAGAATTATTTATTAAAACTATAAACTAACTTTCATATTAATGATAATATTTTAAAATTACTTATATATAAAAAAACATTCAATATTATCTAATTGTATTATTATCATAGTAGTTTATTTCTTTTGTAATGATCTTGTTTTAGGCCATGATTTTTAATGACAATTATATGTTTAGGCATTGACTTCAAATGATATGTCTTAAGCCATGATCTTTAATGACACTCGATGCTTTATCGAATCGGTTTATTCGATTTAATATAAAAATCAGCCACTTCGGTTGGCTGAAAAACAAATTTGGTTGGTTCAATTTAAATTCGGTTCTTAAGCCCACTCCTTGTTGAACTTGTATATGTGTAGTTTGTTTTCAAAATTTAGATTTTTATCTCGTTCCTCAAATTATTAATCATATATTATTTATATTTTAAATCATTTATTGAAAAAGTACGATGATTATATATTATCAAGTTCGACATTTTTTGGCTGACCAATATTTGTTGACGTCAATTTCGAAAATGGCAATCGAGCATATTATTTTTTAATTAGGCTTTCAATTCAATTTAATTCAGAATATTATATAATGTCGTTATTTTTAACAAAAGTTTTTAAATGATATATATATTGATTTTTTATGGTATATATTGATATTTTACGAGATTGAATAAAAATGATAAATATTAAAATTATTAGGAAAATAAAAAATGATTTGAGTAAGTAATAATTATATTTGAAATAAACAATTGCAAAAATAAAATAATAGTTTTATTACGATCATGCCACCTATAAAATATCATAATTACAAAAGATACCCCCTCTAAAAATAGGTCAAAATAGTGGTCCAAGTTGACCAGAGGCAATTTAGGTTTTCTAATAAAATTTAGGGGAGGTTTTTGTAACGATAGTTAACTTTACTAACGGCAGGGGAGGTCTCTGTAAGTTTTCAAAGTCAAGGGGAGCTTTCTGTAAATAGGCCAAAATCGATGGGGTATAGATGTAATTATCCCTAACAATAATGATGTTCTAAGCTCTCGGTCTCTGATCAATAGACTAATCAAAATCTTCAGAAGATAGTAGCTTCTATACCAAGCCACTTCACATGCAGTCTGGTCAGTCAGCTCATTATACAATTTGCTTCAGCTAAAGTGTAATCTAAATGGAATTAATATCTATACCTTGCGAGTATCCCTTAGTGTCCAGAGAAGTTCAACCTCTTTCTCAAGCTCAGGAACTACAAGCATTGTTCTCCAACCTATCAAAAATTGAGAAATTCTTGAATCATGCTTAAACACACGAGGTTATAGAATCCAGAAATTACTTTACGCATATTGCGATAGAGATACGAATAGTTAGCTCAAGCTAGCCAAACAAAAGACAGAAACCTTTGTAATAGTTTTCCAGTTCCAAGTTGATACAACACAAAACAATTTGCACTGCATGACTTAATTTTTACTAGGGAAATTCCTCATAATTTGGACC
Organism: Haberlea rhodopensis; assembly: GCA_907163345.1. Taxonomy (NCBI): domain Eukaryota; kingdom Viridiplantae; phylum Streptophyta; class Magnoliopsida; order Lamiales; family Gesneriaceae; genus Haberlea; species Haberlea rhodopensis. The sequence continues at coordinate 816,462 of CAJQUN010000129.1, read as the reverse complement.
TAGATATACATGTAATTACGAATTAAAAAAAAATCAAACTCTAAAAATCTGCAATAATGATGGTTTCAATCTCTTTAACTAAAATCCTCTTTGATAGTGGGCCATAAGACGACCGCTTAAAAGCTCATGAACATTATGTTCAAAATGGTGAGTAGTCATTAGCCCCAGGTAGCATGAGTCATATTTAACCTATATGTATACAGAGGGGACAAGTTGTGGCATGATTATAGATCGTATTTTTGAGTTATACAACTTTTTTTGAGAAATTATAAAATGTTTAAAACAAAACGAACCATCAAGATTATTTTTATTGGCTATGAGACCAGATTTTATCATCTTCGATCCATTGAAGAAGTGGTGCCCAAAAAAATCTAAAATCTTGGTGAATAATCATTCAAGATTGTTGTACATCGTTAAGTCGATTTACTATTTTTTTTTTTGTTAACACCATAACTAGCATATCGAATGAGCAAATGTAAAAAAGACAAACATGTTGTGATGAACTTGGAAGAGGTGTCAAGAGTACCTAAAACTTTTTTGCTGCGCAAGATATCTCCATAGATGTGATCTCCAACATAAAGTACCTAACGAATCAGATGTCATTTAAGGCAGCAAAATTACAATATTCAAGAGAACTGGTGAGTAGAATGAAAACTACTTGATCCTTCAGCAATATCATTCCTTCTGCACGTGTATCACATTCAGGAAGCAAACACTTGTTATAAGGATAATTCCTTGATACTACGGTTCCAAGTTTTACAAGTTGAAATAGGGAATGTGAGAGAACTGAAAACTTCTATACTTGGTGTGACCTTATTTTTCAGAGATAATGAGCGTGTAATTCATGCAAAAAAAAATATCCGACTTTAAAGACCACAAAGTTAAATCTTTTAACCTTTTTTAATTCTCATCTAACTAGGGCAAGTGTCCTCAAGAAACTAGCATCAATATTTAATCTAGTAATGTAATACTTGGCACATGAAACTAAATAAAGATTCTTTGGCCTTCATTTGTATGCTTCTGTCTTGGTGATTGAGCCAATCCATGGTACTTGATAAATTTTGACGAAATACAAAGAAAATCATGAAAGACGTCAGAAAGAAAAGAGATATTAAGAATAAAAAATTACCTGGGAGCTGGATTCAATGGATAGTAGTTTATGCAGATGGCCTACATTTCCTCCCTGAAAATATACCTTGGAAATATTCATCACAATAACAAGAGTAATTGAATGAAGAATAAGAAATCACATTAAAAAACCATCCATAACCTATATACCTCTTTCACTTAGTGGAGTAAATTTATTCTGCTGTAGGTCATATATATACCTGGAAAACTCGACAACTTTTATCCAGGCTCCTCATTGGCAGCCTTAGAGAACTACCTACCTGATAAATCAGTAAGAAAGAAGTCAAATGATATGGAAAAAGAGCAACTTGAAATATACCACATTGGACAAGGCTTCAAAGATGTCAAAAGACCTGAGGCATAGGTGTACCATTATCTGTATTGAGAAGCATCCCTGACTCCGGATCAACCTCAAAAAGATTAGCACGATTTTCATCATGGAAGAAACTTGGTTTCGCACTGTACCAATGGACTCATAATAGTGATAATATGAACAACTGACCATCTAATAACCAAGAGAAATCTTAGACATTTATCAATCATAGAGTTCCATCCAAAATATGAGGGGTTAAGTCAAGAAAATCACAACAAACCATAAAAATTGTGCACTTAAACCACTGATTCACTCCTTATTAAAAAAAGATTTGAGATTGCAAGGTCAAGAAAGTTATTGGCTCTTAGCCAAAACGCCATCCCATCTTCATACCCACCCAAAATTACCATGTCAAGTTTTCTGAAATCGGATGATGGAGATTCCATCTGAAGAAAATTAATTGCTTTAATGTTGGTGAGTAAAGTCAATGATGCCAGAACACAGATAAAATATTAGTGATTTCCCATCCATCTACTTAATTCTTCTGAAATTGGTAGCAGTTAATAATTGTGGGAAAACAGCACAACCATTGTAATCAAAGAAAACAGCACAACCATTGTAATAAAAAACTTTCAAGTAAAAAGAAATGATAACCACCTGCCAGTTATAACAACATCGAAATACTGAAGCCAATCAAAGCTGGAAGCAGAGCTATCATCCGACGCTCCAGGGCCACAGAGAAAGTTCATTACAATATTTGTGTAATCCCAAAGGCTGCACCAGAAATAATAGTAGCAATTAAGCTTTGTGATCAAAAGACATGTGGCGACTATATTTCCATTTTGGCGATAGGTTTTTTCTCTTTGGTAAGTTGCTAAGATTAAATCTACTTATGTTATATCTGATGCAATGTTTAGCAACTTACCAAGAAAAAAAAAGTACGAAAAGATCATCTACTAAAAAAATTGAAGACATAAAAATGCCGTGCTAAAACTTTGGTGTCAGATGATGCAAAATATCAGTTTTCAGTATAACTTAGCATTGAATCATTTCTAACTCAAAATCAAATACATCACTCTACTTTAAGTCCAGAGATGCAATACCTGTTGGTAACCAGAAATGTTGCACGTCCAGAGTCTCGAAGCATCTTTAGCATGGGAAGAATTGAGTTGTCCTCATTGATATATCTGATAAAATAGCCCAATGGGAAAATTAAGGACGAAAATCTAGGGTTTTACTATAATTGCTAAATGGTGGTAGGATCACTTACTTTGGACTAAATATGCTAGGTGACAGCCTAGTTTAACATAATCGTCCAAGATTCATTACTTACAATTTCAAAAGATAAATAGTGAATCTACAAGTTAGTGACATTGTAGCTTATTTAAATCAAAGTTGCAAATCAAGAATTTAACCATCTCTGCCAGTGAGATAGTGCCGCGTTAATAGTCTTAGGTGAGCATTGACACGGACAATAATAAAAAATATGGTTCTTTACAGAACCAAAACATGAGCTTCTTCAAGAGATGTCTATCCACATTTTACGGCTGAATTGTGCATCTCTTTTGGGGTTGGATGTATAAATCTCAAAACGTAGTCACAAGAAGATTACACAACTATATTCATTTTTCAAATACCTTTTAGGATCATTTGCAACCATTTTCTTTAATGTCCCATCACGATGGCACAAATCAACTGCAGCTCGAACATCTTTATACATATGAGAGTAACTGCAATAATAGGACATGGAAGACATGAATTGGCATAAATAAGGAAACATAAAATGATATGGAACTTCATATTTAGCATAAATAAGAAACAATCACAGTTTTTCTTCAATTCAAAGTAATTTCGCCTTTGATGGTGCAAACACCTAGCATGGGATAAACAATTGTTTTAAGGTTGGGGCCAAGCTCTGCTAGTCTACTTCATGGTTTCTCTTGGCTATATAGTTCATCAAAGGTAAAGGCCAAGCTTCACGAAATAAATAAATGGTCTTTATCATGGTTTCTATCACTATGAATGAGTGTTTTAAAAGGTTTATAACTTTGATTCAACTTTTGTCCTTGGATTGTAATCCAACAAATAATACTTTATATCACTTTAGTGGGCAGAATACAAAATTTACTATACTTCAGCACGTTTGATTGAGAAAACAAAAGAACTAGCTTCTTCAGCCATACTTAAAACATAAACGTGTGGTGAGTCTCTTACTCTGCTGGAATTTTTCCTGGGTTAGCATCCTTGAAGTCAACTAGCTGCGCGAATAAGTAAGCCTCGGCCAGAGAAAAAAGGGTATCGATGAGGGCATATTCAGGCTCATCGAATGCATCACGAATCAATGTACTTCCATATGTGGAAACTTTATCTTCCTTTGACAACTCTTCGAATCCATGATAAGCTACTTTCACGTACTTGTGCCGATCCATCTGCAGAAACATAAACCAAGATGAACAAATTGCAAAAACGAAAATCCTGATTAGAAAAACAAAAGGCTGAAATAATTTTATGATTTAAGTTTCTGAATATATATCGGTCACGTTATGAAACACAAACCTTCAATATGTTGCCTCTCTTTTTATCTAAAACCAATCCTCTGACCATGTATGTCCAGTCAAACGACCATTCCAGTAACTGCATAAGGCCATCAAGTTAAAAAGCCAAAGCTTTTGGAAACAAAAGGCGATTGAATAGAGCACAAGTTGCAACTAGTAACATCATTCTCATAAAACATGTTGCTAAGTTATCTCATTTTTTGTTGTTACTCAGGAAAATTGCTTCCATCGTTAGTTTCATCCTTGAGACAATTCATAGATGCATAACTGAAATCATATGCTTTCCATTTTCATACCGCTCCACTACTATGGTAGACAAAAACATGACAAACCTCAATTGGGTACCCTAGATCATTGACCAGTTTCTTGACTGTGCCTTCATAGGCAAGTGATTCAAACGTCTCTGGTTTGTACTGTGCTAGAGTGTAATCCATGTCAAATCCAACAGCGACTATATTTCTCATGTTTAGAGATCTGTTGCAAAAGATCTGCTTTCCTATATCAATATTTTTTCCTCCTTCAGGAGACGACCACACGCAGGGATATTTATCACCCACACAGCAACCAGTCTTCTCAAACTGCAATGTTTTGCTGTCCATTTTTTGACTGATATGAAATTGGCTATCACCTGATTCTGTTAAAAAAAAGAAGAAGAGCAAATCAGAATAGAAAAGCGTGAATGTTAACGATGAATTAAGATAGCAATAATAAACCTGTACAATAATTCAACTTCCTTCCACTGGGGAAGCGATCAGAAATCGAAGAAGAGAAATACGGCAACGAAATGGGCTCGAAAAACTGAAAGGATGGTGAGGAGTAGATAGAGAAGCAAAATGAAAGCGAGAAACCATTCAGAATACGCATCTCCACATTAAATAGCCATTTCAAAAGGGAGCAGCTTCAAGCTGCAGCTGCCAATGTAATTGTAAATAAAACCGGAATCCAATGCTCAATGGTGCTTCGGATGCAACAGATTCCAACAGCAACCACTCGAGCGTGAGAACGTCTAATTATTCTGTTGAAGAAATATTTGCTTTATTTCTCAGTATTCTCACCCTCCAATTTTTGCATTTGTTCGTCCAAATAAGGCAAATGAATCAGATTCCATCACTTTCAAAGAATGGAGAACGATTCCCGATGCATGGACTAGTGGCGGAGCACCGGTTGCTACGACGGCGGCGCAATAAATGTGAGCAAATGAGTAATTGAGCAGTAAATGGTTTGGATTTTTTTTCTTTCGGGAGAGGTAGTTTGTTATTGTAATAGGATGAGCAACGGAAATACTGGAAGGGGGGGGAGCAAAGAGTGAGGAAGACGGGTGCGTATTTTAGCATGGTGGGGCCGGAAACATTGTTCGTGCCCTAAAGGGTATTGCCCGGGCATCATCCATCATTAATATCCATGTGAAATTTTTTTTTTTTTTAAAGATTCCAAATGAATGGTGATAATGTCCCTAAAGACATTACTTTTAAGGGTATCATCAAACAAACCGATTTGGGACCCGGATGGGAACGGCACCTGCAATTCTTTTGTAAAATAAAAATTATAATAATCATGTATCTTATCCAACCAACAATAGAGTATAAATTAGCGCTTTGTTGGATACCATTTTTGAGAAGCTGTTTTAAGTAATAATCTAACAATTTTATATTTTGTTTAAATATTTTATTTTATTATTATATAATAACTCAAATCAATGCACTATTTTTTAAAGATCTAATTGATCATAAATATCGATTCAAATGTAATTTAATCATATAATTTACTTCTATTTTAAATTGGTTTGACTCATAATTTTTTTAAAACATAAACAAAAATTATCTATACTATATATAATTATATATATATATAATATATAAGGATCTTATAATCCGATCATTTCAGATCAATATATATTATATTATCTTAAAATTTTTATTAAAATCCAAAATTTTTTTAAATAAAATAATATATAATAATTTCATAATTTAAATAAAAAAAAACTATAACCAAAATAAAGACCTGGAATTACAATTATCATATCACTAGCCGTACTCTACTCATTCTGTTCTCCGCCACCGCCACCGCCACCCTCTACTTTCTCTACAAATACCGCCACCGCCTTCTTGATCGCCTCCTCACAAATTCATATAACCGAAACTCTATCCCCAATTCGTCCAAAAGAGGTAAGATGTTTTTTCCTCTCACAAACCAACACGTCAAAAACACTTGCACTGCGCCTCCACGGGCTTTTGACCCTCAACGGCCTTCCCTTTGACTTTGTTGATCCTAAAGACTACGAGCCTGAGGATTTTTGCAAAGAATCCTTGATTGTAATCGTTGCTTCGACTTGGGAAAATGGTGTCCTCTTCAAAATGGGAGCTTTTTGGTTAATTGTTTGACCGAGAGTGCTGATGATTTTCGCGTTGGGGCGCTTGTGCTGAAGGACTGTAAGTATGCGGTTTTTGGGGTGGGGAGTAGGAGTTATGTGGAAACATATAATGCTGTTGCGAGGGGAATTTCCGAAAATTTGAGAAAGCTTGGGGCGAGTGAAATCGTGGAGTTAGGAGAGGGGGATAGGGACGAGGGGGATTTGGATGAGGTGTTTGATCGGTGGAGTAATAGGGTGGTTGGCGTTTTGAAGGATATAACAAGGGAGAATCGAGGACATTTTGAAAATGGTGGGGTTGGGATCGAGATTGAAGGTGAAGGTGAGTTTAGTGAAGAAGAAGAAGAAGAAGAAGAAGATGATGATGATGCTGGGGTTGTTGATCTTGAAGATATTGCTGGAAAACGGCCTTCAAGGAAGTCAGTGATCGGAGCAACTGCTAATGGAAAAGTGAACGGAGAAGTGGTGAATGGGGAGAAAGAAATGGTGACTCCGGTGATAAGGGCGAGTTTACAGAAGCAGGTAGATCCTTTCAAGAGTTATGATATCAACAACTGAAATCTGTTTTTTTGTGCAACAATAATTGGAAAAAAAAATGGTTTTGTTGTGATGAATTATGCCCAACTCTACTATCGAGGTAAAAGTGTAGATTAACAAGGATATAACCTGGAATTTCTCTGTTGGAGTTGGATCAAGAAGTCTGTTTTTTTTGATATTATATGGCTTATTATAAGTATTGAACCAATTTGCTGATCTCAGTTGTGGATTTCATTGAAGTGGGATGTTCTTTAGCCCTGTTGCCTCTGCTATAATAATGCCTCACATGTTGCCTATTTTAATCTTCACGTGGTATTTACGGATTCTAATGTTTACCTGTAGGCTACAGGTTTACCTAGCTTGTACAAGTTTTGAAAGTTGATAATTAAGTATTTTTGTAAGACAATTTTGTATTGCTAATGTGCTCTATTGAGTTGGCATGCTATGTGGGACATATAAATTGCTTGGAGAACCTGATTTTCTTTGTTATAAAACCAGTGCTACATCTCAATTATTATATACATGTATCATCATGGACTACCGTAAAATTTATGTGTGAAGTTCTTAAAAGCATTTGATGTTGCTGAGATTCTGTTCATGTCCTATATTTTTGCAAGCCTAAGGTTAGTTTCAGACTGATATTCAAGTTAATGCAAACAGTAGAAAGTATGTCTCATTGAGCTTATTACAGTTTCTAGAAACAGCTTATGATGCTATGAGAATCTCAAACAGTTCTCTTCCATCCTATACCTAACTTGGATGTGCACACAGTAGCTCCTTCAAGCACCAATATGGGCCTAGAGGATGCCAGGGGCTTTATGCAGAGTGGACTACATGCTATCTTAGAACTGAGGCCAGACCTAGTTTGCAGATATTCTTAGTATTATTTTCACTTGATCAAACAATTAATCAATGCCCCTGGTGGTTTTTCATTATTTTGTCATTTTTTTCTTGAATAGGATTTAATGTTCATTTTGTCTAACTAACAGACAGTGCATGCTGGGTTATAAAATTATTGGCTCTCATAGTGGGGTTAAACTTTGTAGATGGACCAAGTCTCAACTTAGAGGGCACGGAGGTTGCTATTAGCACTCATTTTATGGTATCGAGAGTCACAGGTGGGTTTACTCAAATTTATTATCGTTAGATATTCTTGGCTTTGAGGATGGTATTGGTTAACAACTTTCCGTTAGTGAGCTTTTGAAATGGATTTGGGTCTCATGGAAGCAATAATTTGTTTTTTGTTTTCTATACGAAGTTTGTTTTTGTTTTTCTAAGCAAATATACAGGTGATTGTTGGAAGTCAAAAGGGCATGTCAGCATAAGCGGAAAACAAGTTTTTTTTTTAAGGAGAGTATTAAAAAGAGCTTGCTTATTTATGGTTAAAATTGTGGGACCCGACTTTGGGCACCTATTTTTTTTTTTTTGAAAAGGCAAAACACAATATATTAAAAGAAGTACCAGAGGTACTCAAATAGTTACAAAAAAGTAAGAAAAAACAATAACCAAAATCCCATCCTAAGCTTAATCACTATGAAGAAAGAGCTAACAAACAAATAATTGGCTCATGTCGCCAATCCAAAAACGAGGTCCCCAATCTATTACGTCCTCTATTACTAATCCAGAACCACGATCGAAAGATGATCAACTCTAATAAATCTCCCTTGATCTCCTCCGGTCCCTTGAAAACCAACTTGTTGCGAAGTAGCCAAATGGTCCAAATGATCGCCTCCCAAATAGTACCACATTCTCTCTGAATTATGTACTAGGGTTTTAAACTTATTGGGAAATAACGGAAGCGTTTAGTCAATCATTATTCTACGGTAGCAGAAGCGTTTTCACAAACTAGTTAATAACAAAATACATCCCAATACAAACTCTTCATAATGGTCCGACACTTAATAAAGAGAAAATACTATAACAGTCCCCCGGTAAGTCAACATTTCCATTTTTCCTAATTTCCCTCCGGTTCTGGCTCCGGTACTCCTGTATCTGGAACTCACAATAAATAACAAGGAAAACATAGGTTAAAGATAAACATAGGTTAAATCTTTAAGGACTTAGTGAGGGAATAACAATGGCTTTCATATCTGTAATTATCAAACAGTGCAATGTCTCAATATGATATGTCATTTAACAATGATCTTGCAATCAAGTAATTGTCAATAATGAACATGTGACGATTTAGGGTTTTAGAGTGAATATCGTGGGCTAAAGATGTGGCTCCCACCGGACAGTTCGGTGTAGCACTTTTCCCCACATATTCAGATGAGATCTGTACATTCAGTCATTTACGAGCCAAGGTGAACCATTCTCCGGACCGTAAAACGATGCGTTGTTCAGATGAACCATATACCCGGACTGGCATATGTTGTTCATTGGACACACTTTTCGGGCCGAAGCCACGTTGTCCAGTGGATAAATATCCAGGGCTCCATTCATTCAGTCATTCAGTCAAAGGATTCGTTCAATCAAAGGAATCGATAACATTCAAGATAATTAAACATGCAGATCAAAATGACCAGTGGAACGATGTAATGTACAATATGATGACATAAATGAAGTGTGAGATAAGGAATAACAAGTTACTGTAAATTCCAGGCCAAATGCCAAAAGGGCTATATAACAAGAATTCGGTAGTACACCTCACCTCACTATTTGATGTCTTACTGGATTGGCTCGATTTTGAACCCAGATGTCAAATAAATTCCTATAAACATAATATAAGTAATTTATGGTGATTAGCGACCCAGATATGTTGTTGAATCTTCTTCAAATCATCTTTATACAAAACTTGTTCGGGTAATTTTGAATAAGACTTTAAAAATTCATGATAATTCAACCATAAGTCAAAAAATCACGAAACTTTCCAGAAATGCCTAAAATCATTCCACCAACGTTCAGTTGTCGGAAAATTGAACATCGGGGAGGAGCGTGCATCTCACGCGCCGGCGCATGGCCGAGCTCCGGCCGCCACGCACGGCTGAAATTTTTAGGGAGTGATCGTCTCGTCGTGACCTACAACTTTTGTTTAGACACTATTTTGAAATTCTCAACCGATATTGCCCAGATTTTGATTTTTTGAAATGATTAACCGGTGTGTTTTGGTCGTCGGAAATCCGTACGTACGGTGACATTTTGGGCGATCGGCCAACATACCCATAAACTTTAACACATTTTGAACAACTTTCATTTTATACACAAGCCCAAAAACAGTTTTAAAATAGAAGAAATGAGGGCATGAACACACTACCTCAAAACAGATTTCTGGGTTGGATTTCTGCAAATGTTCTTCACGGGTTTTCGATTTTTGTGGGTGATTTGGGTTCGATTTTGTTACACCTCTCAACCTATATGTTTTCTGGGTTGATAAGGAAGGTTGTGTGAAAATCTTAGAATTTTTGGACAAGGTTTGGTAATTTTTCTGATTTTTGCTCTATTTTTGCCTAATATCTACTCTATTCCTACACCACATTCTCTCCAACATTTCTTCTTGAATTTGTGAGTTAGATCTGATGAAATGGGGGTATTTATAGGTTTTGCATGGATTGGGGTGTTGATGGTTGGACAAGTGTTGGTAAGTCTTTTTGCCAAATATTAAGTCTTAAAATTAATTCAAAAGTTCTTTTTTATTTTTTTACTTAGAATTATATTATTATTATTCTTATTTCTATGATTTATATATATACATATATATTAAAAAATAGGGGTGTTACAATCTCTCATCCTTCAAGGAATCTGGTTCCCAGATTCCATTCTTGTCACGGCAGAACCCGGAAGCCATAACTTGGAATCCTCTTAGTAGTCTTTACTTCATTGTCCTAGCTCCCTTCGACATGATTTATGTAGTTGACGCAGAGTGGCTCTTCAGCAAGTCGATCTTTTGTGCTTTTCAGTTTCTGATAAGCAACCTGTGTTTACTCTGAGTTATGAATGTATATAATGAACTCTTCAAACCCTTGAGAGGTATCAATTGCGGTGGTAGTGTTGATGTCCTCTATTTCTCCATGGTGCATGTTTTTTGAGAAGGAAAATGATTGAGCAGATGAATTCACGAACATTCGGCGATCTCAGATGTGTCGATATTAATGATAAGTTTTAGTATCTGGGTAAAAATTAAGAAGTAGAAATGAAAGTCTATGGTTTGAGCAAAAAAGACATTTTTTTTCCACTACCCGGGAATGAAGGTAGTGCATAGGTATTCAAAGAAACTTCCAATATCAACATCAAACTTTTGATATCAAGCCCTAATTAGTCCTTGGTTGGATTTGAATTGACAATGAAATTGGGCGGAGAAGCTTACGTCCGCAAAACGTTCTTTGGCTGAAAAGATTGAATGACTTCAACGGGAGGAAAAATGCTAGGCGAAAATTTAACCTCAGGTAATTATTATGCTAAAACTTCCTTTCTGGTAGCTAAATTTACCTCGGTTCGAGTTTTTCATCTCTTGTATCTGTCCTTGATTCCAATGTAGATATTATCGCCATCTATCATTTATGATTGCTGGCATCTTTGGTAGCCGGTGTAGTCGCACCTGGTGGAGTCACTTCCTTGGTGTAGTAGTTTATGTGAGCTTGATGTTTGAACAACCAGTCCATGCTCAGTATAATATCGTAATCATGTACGTAGCTTGATTAAATCTGTCAGATTTTCTAGTTCGTAGAATTTTAGTGGGTAATTCTTATAGACGATGTCGATAGTCACCTCAATTCTTATCGGTAAACTGATTTCTAGATGATATGTCAATTGTTCTGATAACAATTGAAAATGAAAATGGTAGAACAAAAGAATGTGTAGCTATAGGTTCAAACAAAATTTAGCCAACTTTTGAAAGTGAAATAGCAGTACCTTTAACCACAACGATCGGGTCAACTTCTTCATTTCCCATTAGGGCATAAGCCCTTGCTGGAATTTTAGGTTTTAGTTGCGGAGGTGTCTTCTGGGTCCTTTTTGGGCAATCATGGATACAGTGTTGTTCACTTCCACAGACCAAACATTTTCCATTCTTTCTCCAGCAGTTCTTTTCCTCGTGAATGTGCATCTTGCAATAGCCACATTTCGGTGCATTATTATTACCCAAGTCTCTTTGTGGTTTCTGTTCAGTTAGTTCTCCAATCATTTCCTTTCCAAGATTTCTCTTCTTGTTGTTTGTCTCTGTCAAATTTGGGTTGTAGAGCCTATTTTCTCTCTGCTCTCTTTGGATCAATGATTTTATATCGGATTCAACTCGTAACGCTTGGTTGACTGCAGAAAGATAATTAGTGGATTCGGTGGATAGTGTGGCCCAAAGGATATCAAGATTTAAGCCCTGAATGAATTTCTTAGTTTTCCTTGGTTCATCATCCATATAACGTGGGGCATATTGAATCAGTCGGTGGAATTCTGCCTCATATTCAGCTACAGTACGGCTTCCTTGTACCAAATCCATAAATTCTCGTTCACGGGTGTTCAATATTACCTGCGTAATCTACTTTTCCTCGAATGCACGTACAAAATTTGCCCAGGTCCTCGAGGCTTGATTTCTTTTCCATTGGTGATCTATGACTTTCCACCAATGATGAGCTGCATCTTCAAATTGATAGACAACAAAGCTGACCTTTTGTTCATCAGAATAGTTGAGAACAGTAAAAATTCTCTCAACTTTGAGCAACCATTCTTCTGCATGATGGGCATTAGGGGTTCCGTAGAATTTAGGTGGGTGGAACCTCAGAAATCGTTCAAGCGCTCTATCTAATGGTTCTTCATTCCTTATAACATTTCATGGTGTACTTTGTTGACAGAATTGCATGAACTGTAATAAAAGTTCCATCGCATTCCCGTTGGGTAGCTCTTGTCGAGGATGATGTTCTTCTTGCTCGTCGTTCCTTCTTGGGTTACGTACTTCCTCATGAGAATTTTCCTCATTTCCTTGATTTCTCGTGTGAGAGCTACCACCAAGTGACGATAACATCCTTATACGTAATTATAATGTATCAATTACCGGATTACATAAGTAAAATACTTTTAGATTTTCATAAAATTGTATATCTCATTATTACCTAGCTCGTGAATTATTTCTTGATGACATCATCAAATTTATGTGGAAGTGGTGATTTAAAATCTATTTCTTTTAAATAGGGAGTTAATATTAATAATGTGTAATGCACAAAATGAAAGTAATTAACTATAGTAAAGCTAAGTCACCATTCTCTGAAATAGTGACAACTAGTGACAACTGTGGGAAAAAAAATGTTTGGTGATATACTATCAATCCTCATTGGTTGTTCCGGATTTACTCGATCTAAATGTCAACCATAATAGTCTCAATAGAGGAAACTTTTTCGAGCTCGGCCTATAGCACATAACTCTTTAGGCTACAAAACCTTACCAAGGTGTTCTAAGCATTCTTGTACGCACTAGACTTTTACCCTGAAAGAAACCAGTCAACTTTATCAATATCTTACAACCCAAAGCATAAAATTCTTATGAATTTATTCTATTACCCAAAGATATTTCAGAACATAATGGAAGCCTGGGCTCTGATACCACCTCTGTGGGACCCGACTCGGGCACATATTACTTTATCCCTTATCCGGTACCACATTCTCTCTGAATAATGTACGAGAGTTTTAAATAGGGGTGTTCATTCGGTTCGGTTTGAACCGAACCGAACCGAAATTTCGGTTCCGAAATTTCAAAACTGTAAACCGAACCGAAATTATTCGGTTCGGTTTCGGTTTTTACCAAACTTTTTCGGTTCTGTTCGATTTGGTTTCGGGTAAACCGAACTTTTTTTAAAAAAAATTTGGCTTCCATGTGCTTGTTTTTCAGATTAAGTGTAACCAACATATGGTTGGTCCCTGAACTTTTGAGTGGCTCGACACAAGCTGTTCTTGCATTAACGGACAACCAAAATATGCTGATGAGAAATCTCAACAAACTTGACCACCAATTCAAGTCAACATGAAGGATCTTCTCCTTTCAGTACTTTCAGTAGAGCTCCATCTTTAATGACTCCAGGATCTTCCTGTGTGGTATTTACACAGCCAAGAGCAAACGCAAAAAATCAATCTGCCCCTTTTCAAGGTAAATGTTCCATCCATTGCTACAAGATATGAACAATAGGAATGTGCTGCTGCAACACTCGGTTCTATGCAGAATGCCGGAGACGAGCTTGTCATACGGAAAAAAAAACATGTACACATAGAAATGTAAAACGGAAGAGGCTGACCGGCGCTACTAATACAAGCACTAATACATCTTACAAAACTAAAACAAAAATACATCGTACAAGCCCAAGCATGCTTCATTTGGATATTACAAAATACAAATCACAATAATTCCAGATTTCCAATCATAAGTATTATACTTGAGATATCCTCATCGCCTCCCACTCCCAGGACCAAATATGCTTCCTTTGGAATGCATGTACATACAAAGACAAGAAAGCAACATATCAGAATACTTGACTAACACTAACAATATAAATATTTAATTAAAAATTTGAGTGCGCTATTTTTTACCATTTTATAAACCGATAACAGTCGACTCTGCACCAATACTTGAGATCAAATCTAAAAACAAAAGAAAACATAAGTAAAGAGTTGAAACTTAAATCTAAAATATAGATGTCAAGAGTATGAAAAGTGAACATTCATAGATTGTATGATTACCTTGGTCGATTCTTTCCATCAACTCATAATCTTCTTCAATCGGCTTCATTGGTCCATTTTGTAGCCAATCTTGGCTACAAATGAGGGCTTGTGTCACTCTAGGAGTCAAAGAAGCCCTAAAATCATCAATTATACGACCTCCAGTACTAAAGACAGACTCAGAAGCAACAGTAGATATCGGCATTGCAAATATATCACGAGCCAATCTTGATAAAATGGGAAATCTCGGGCTATTTAATTTCCACCATTCAAGGATATTAAAGTTATCAACGTCTTTCTCAGCTTTTTCACTCAAGTACTTGTCCAACTCCGTCTCGTCTCCCGTCTCTCCTTCTTCGATTTGTAACCTCCGATATTTGTCCTTTCTAATAGACCTCGCCATTCGTTTCTCACTGTCAGTTCAGAATCACAAGAAGTACTGCCATCCCCATAAACATATGATGGTTGTGATGATGTTGTTGCTCGCGGTCGAGGAGCATACAACTTCCATCCCCATAAACATATGATGGTTGTGATGATGTTGTTGCTCGCGGTCGAGGAGCATACAACTTTTTATAATCCTCAAAAACTTCATGCAAAGCTTTAGTAGACAACTCACACATCTTCTCTCCTTTTACACCAGAATACATCTCACTAAGAAGGAAATGAACGTATTTCAACTTGAGGATCAAGTATCACGACAACAAACAACATCATGTTCATATTTTCGGGGTCATCCCAATACTTATCAAACTTCACTTTCATTCTACGTGCAATACTTGCTAAATCATCATCAACACCAATCAACCATCCTTTTATACGGAATCAATGTCACTAATTTCATCAAGAAAAAGATTAGGTGATTGTGTCATATACCTGACCACTGCAAGAACACGTTCAACTGAAGAATTTACCTCTTTCAATCCATTTTTTACAACAAGATTAATAATGTGAGCTACACATCTCATATGCAAAAATTTCCCATCGCAGATTGCCTTCTTCCAAGCAACAAATCTTTTCTTTAAGTAAGCTACCGATGTATCATTGGAAGAAGCATTGTCAACAGTGATGCTAAACACATTCTCTATTCCCCAATCAAGCAAGCATTTTTCAATCAAGAGACCAATGTCGTCACCTTTATGACTATAACATGAAACAAAGTTCAAAAGTAGCTTTTGCAACTTCCAATTATCATCAATAAAGTGGCAAGTCAAGCACATATAAGAGATTTTCTGATTAGAAGTCCATGTATTAGTAGTAAGAACAACTCTTTGTTGTGATAATTCAAAGTACTCTTTTAGTGTCTGCTTTTCTTCAAAATACACCTTAAAGCAATCTCTAGTGACTGTAGTTCTAGAAGGAACCACAAAATTGAGGGCATGCAACATAGATAAAATGCTTAAATCCTTCATTTTCCACAAAACTTAAAAGGTAATTCATCCATAATAATCATACGTGCTATTGCTCTCCTAACAGCTTCTTGGTCAAATTTTGTACTAGCATGACTAACATGAGATGATGTATCTCTTGGATCTGTATTTTGACAAAAACTACTAATTGAATAGTTATCTGTCACTCTATCCGGATGGTTTTTGCACACTCTTAAATGATTATTTAAACTAGAAGTGCCATTCTTAGTAGGATCAGGCAGCATAATCTCGATCACAATACTTACATTTAGCTCGTCGTTCGCCATTCTTATCATGGTAAACATTGAAGTGATCCCAAACAAGAGACCTCTTTGATATGTCTTTCCTCTTGTTCTTTTGTTCATGTTGACTTTCATTCCCAATTTCTCTCGGTTGTAACTGATGATCATTCCCAAGTTCTTCAGCTTGCCTATTAGATGCTTCATTCTCTGATAATGATGTGGTATCCATCACTTTTTAAGTTTTAATCTAATATACCAAAATTAATAAACACAATGTTAGCACTAATTAAAAAAAAAACCCTAACTAAAATTGGAAATCAGAAACTATGAACGTGAAATATTAAAATTGTAGGTAAATTACAATGTGAGGATTCAGGGAAGGAGAAGTGGAGAACTCGCCGACGGTCGGTTTTATTGGTCACTTACTACTGATACATGGACTTCTGATCAGAAAATCTCTTATATGTGTTTGACTTGCCACTGTATTGATGATAATTGGAAGTTGCAAAAGCTACTTTTGAACTTTGTTCCATGTTATAGTCATAAAGGTGACGACATTGGTCTCTTGATTGAAAAATGCTTGCTTGATTGGGGAATAGAGGATGTGTTTACCATCACTGTTGACAATGCTTCTTCCAATGATACATCGGTAGCTTACTTAAAGAAAAGATTTGTTGCTTGGCAGAAGGCAATCTGCGATGGGAAATTTTTGCATATGAGATGTGTAGCTCACATTATTAATCTTGTTGTAAAAGATGGATTGAAAGAGGTAAATTCTTCAGTTGAGCGGGTTCGTGCAGTGGTCAGGTATATGAGACAATCAACTAATAATTTTCTTGATAAAATCAGTGACATTGATTCCGTAATAAAATGATGGTTGATTGGTGTTGATGATGATTTAGCAAGTATTGCACGTAGAATGAAAGTGAAGTTTGATAAGTATTGGGGTGACCCCGAAAATATGAACATGATGTTGTTTGTTGTCGTGATACTTGATCCTCGACACAAGTTGAAATACGTTCATTTCCTTCTTAGTGAGATGTATGAGGGTGTAAAAGGAGAGAAGATGTGTGAGTTGTCTACTAAAGCATTGCATGAAGTTTTTGAGGATTATAAAAAGTTGTATGCTCCTCGACCGCGAGCAACATCATCATCACAACCATCATATGTTTATGGGGATGGCAGTACTTCTTGTGATTCTGAAATTGACATTGAGAAACGGATGGCGAGGTCTATTAGAAAGGACAATTATCGGAGGTTATAAATCGAAGAAGGAGAGACAGGAGATGAGACGGAGTTGGACAAGTACTTGAGTGAAAAAGCTGAGAAAGACGTTGATGACTTTAATATCCTTGAATGGTGGAAATTAAATAGCCCGAGATTTCCCATTTTATCAAGATTGGCTCGTGATATATTTGCAATGCCGATATCTACTGTTGCTTCTGAGTCTGTCTTTAGTACTGGAGGTCGTATTATTGATGATTTTAGGGCTTCTTTGACTCATAGAATGACACAAGCCCTCATTTGTAGCCAAGATTGGCTACGAAATGGACCAATGAAGCCGATTGAAGAAGATTATGAGTTGATGGAAAGAATCGACCAAGGTAATCATACAATCTATGAATGTTCACTTTTCATACTCTTGACATCTATATTTTAGATTTAAGTTTTAACTCTTTACTTATGTTTTCTTTTGTTTTTAGATTTGATCTCAAGTATTGGTGCAGATTCGATTGTTATCGGTGTATATAATGGTAAAAAATAGCGCACTCATTTTTTTAGTTAAATATTTATATTGTTAGTGTTAGTCAAGTATTCTGATATTTTGCTTTCTTGTCTTTGTATGTACATGCATTCCAAAGGAAGCATATTTGGTCCTGGGAGTGGGAGGCGATGAAGATATCTCAAGTATAATAATTATGATTGGAAATCTGGAATTATTGTGATTTGTATTTTGTAATATCCAAATGAAGCATGCTTGGGCTTGTACGATGTATTTTTGTTTGAGTTTTGTACGATGTATTAGTGTTTGTATTAGTAGCGGCGGTCAGCCCCTTCCGTTTTACATTTCTATGTGTACATGTTTTTTTTTTCCGTTTGACAAGCTCGTCTCCGGCATTCTACATAGAACCGAGTGTTGCAGCAGCACATTCCTATTGTTCATATCTTGTAGCAATGGATGTAACATTTACCTTGAAAATGAGCAGATTGATTTTTTGCTTTTGCTCTTGCTGTAGCACTTGGCTGTATAAATACCACATAGGAAGATCCTAGAGTCATTAAAGATGGAGCTCGACTGGAAGTACTGAAAGGAGAAGATCTTTCTTGTTGACTTGAATTGGTGGTCAAGTTTGTTGAGATTTCTCATCAGCATATTTTGGTTGTCCTTTAATGCAAGAACAGCTTGTGTCGAGCCACTCAAAAGTTCAGGGACCAACCATATGTTGGTTACAGTTAATCTGAAAAAATTCACATGGAAGCCAAAATTTTTTTTAAAAAAGTTCGGTTTACCCGAAACCGAACCAAAATTTCGGTTCGGTTTTCGGTTTTGAAATTTCGGTTTGAACCGAATGAACACCCCTAAAACTATTTTGAAATTCTCAGCAGATATTGCCCAGATTTTGATTTTTCAAAATGATTAACTGGTGTGTTTTGGTCGTCGTAAATCCGTACGTACGGCGACATTTTGGGCGATCAGCCGACATACCCATAAACTTTAACACATTTTGAACAACTTTCATTTTATACATAAGCCCAAAAACAGTTTTAAAATAGAAGAAATGAGTGCATGAACACACTACATCAAAACAGATTTCTGGATTGGATTTCTGCAAATGTTCTTCACGGGTTTTCTTTTTTTTCTGGATGATTTGGCTTCGATTTTGTTACACCTCTAAGACTATATGTTTTCTGGGTTGACATTGTTGAAAATCTTAGAATTTTTGGACAAGGCTTGGTAATTTTTCTGATTTTTGCTATATTTATTCCTAATATCTACTCTATTCCTACACCACATTCTCTCCAACATTTCTTCTTGAATTTGTGAGTTAGATATGATGAAATGGGGGTATTTATAGGGGTTTTGCATGGATTGGGGTGTTGATTGTTGGACAAGTGTTGGTAAGTCTTTTTGCCAAATATTAAGTCTTAAAATTAATTCAACATTTTTTATTTATTTTTTATTTAGAATTATATTATTATTATTATTATTATTCTATGATTTATATATATATATATATATTAAAAAATAGGGGTGTTACAAAAATTATTAGAACTAATTGTTAAATGAAATTCTTAACTAACGTAGTTAACTAACATGATTAAAATTTTATGATTTATAGTTCTTTATATTTATAATCAAACAAAAAAAATAAAACCAACTTTGATAAACAAATATAAAAACAATTATATGAGAATATGGTTTATTAGTGGCAATAATAAAGGTAAAAAAGGAAGAAAAAAAAGAATCACTGCTGAGACATAATTTTTGTTGTGTTTTGAGAAAAGATATATCTTTGTTGCATTTTTTGAACTTCTAACGGATATATTGCATGTCTCCAGGTGCAGGGAGGCAACACCAAGTTTGGCTTGTGCAAACAAATGTGTTTTTTGCTGGAGGCATCGTACAAATCCTGTAGGGAAAAGCTGGCAATGGAAAATGGATGATCCATTGGTAAGTGTTGACACTGCCATTGATTTCCATACAAAAATGATACGACAAATGAAAGGGGTTCCAGGTATGTTTTTATGACACGTATTGTTTCCATTTCTCGTAAAAATAGTAATGTGTTATAACTTTATACCAAACAAATGGATCTGTTATCCGAATAATTAGTTGAATGAGTCTTTGACTTGGTTGCATACTTCATATACACCGCAATTTGAGCAAAAAACTAAGACTAGACTATGGACCCCATGCTGGTCATATTGTTTGCCAATGTATCAGTTTTCTGTTATTCACTAGATTTTTTTGCATCTATACTTTCTGTCTTACTAGACCTTGAGTTATGTTATCAAGATTTCATAGAGGGGTGAGGCTTTTAGCTTGCTGACTATGTGCTGAAAATTGACCAGAGTAATCTATATCCTCAGGGGTTAAACCAGAGCGTTTGTCTGAAGGTCTTTCACCAAGACACCGTGCATTATCACTTGTAGGTGAAGCAATCATGCATCCTGAGATTAATGCATTTGTTGATGAGCTTCACCGTAGGCGAATCTCGACTTTTCTGGTAACTAATGCACAGTTTCCTGAAAGGATTAAGATGTTAAAACCTATCACACAGGTAAGCATTTTTTTCGTTGTATTTGTGTTGCTGATCAGTATGTAGCTAGCATATTTGAGGAGCACTAGATTTTGGAATGCGATGCTTAATGAGTTGCTATTGTAGTTGTACGTTAGTGTAGATGCTGCACGAAGGATAGTCTGAAGGCCATTGATAGACCACTTTTTGGTGACTTCTGGGAGCGATTTGTTGTGAGTATCTTCTTTTGCTTGTGTTTTTTCTGTAAGAATGAAATTCACTAATCGAAATCATGTACAACCGAAGGATAAGACATCTATCTAACTAATCCTTCAAAAATGCAAATTGACACCTCATCTGAACACCCTCATTTGAACACCAATTCTCAACACAAACAAGTTACATAAGATTCACCCAGACTAATATGGGTTGTAATCCAATTAATAATAAACTAATGGAGTTTTTTCCAGCGTTTTGTCTAGCAGCGTCCAAAGTGCATCCCAGTATTCTTTTCTCCCACAGTTGAAACAAGTCTTATTATGTATCTCCAAAATTCGTTTGTTCCTTTTTTTCACATTTCCTGAATAACTTGTCCGTGACCAAGTTTCTTGCCTCCAGTTAGGTTTTACACCCCACATAAGCAATCAAAAGAGCCTTATTTGCCTTTTGTTCAATGCAAGTCTAAAGAAGAAAAGTGCAATTTTCAAAATTTATGCCTTTCATCTTCATATCTTGTCCAGTGTAGATATTCCGAACATATACGTAAAAGCCTATTTGTTCTTGAATCCAGAAATGCAGTAGTTTCATACATTTGGGTTCATTGAATGGCCTTTAGGTTATCGGTGACTGTATCCTGAACTTGCA
This sequence comes from Haberlea rhodopensis, assembly GCA_907163345.1. Classification (NCBI taxonomy): domain Eukaryota; kingdom Viridiplantae; phylum Streptophyta; class Magnoliopsida; order Lamiales; family Gesneriaceae; genus Haberlea; species Haberlea rhodopensis. The sequence continues at coordinate 795,174 of CAJQUN010000129.1, read as the reverse complement.
TGGCATCCTTTATTCTGTTAAATTTGTGATTAAACAACTTTAGTCTTTCAGCCTCGGTATATCTGACTAGGATGTTGCCAATTATTGTTTGGATTCCCTGAAAGCTCTCAGAGAGAAGCAACAGCGAACTGTCTACCGCTTGACACTTGTGAAAGGATGGAACACGGAGGATGTCTGTCATATCTTTGTCCCACATTGGTTGTGGATGAAAATTTAAAGTGGTTTATAAAAGCTTACAATGAACTATAATAGCAACTTGGGTTAGCCATTTTCGTAGAGCGATGATGAATACGAAGTAGTTGTTATAGGAGCCCATTGTGCTGTCGCGCTTACGCGGGCCTGGACCCGGGGCGTGACAGATGGTATCAGAGCCGGTCACCGGCAGGCAACACCGAGAGATAAGTGCCATGCGGGGCAAAGTGCTACGTGCATAGGAGCTACCTATTGGGCCTAAGGGGCAAAGTGCTACACGACGGGGGCCACCTCTTGAACATGCGGGGCAAAGTGCCACGTGCGTGTGAGCCACCTCTTGAACCTGCCAGGCAAAGTGCTATATGACGGAAGTCACCTCTTGAACCTGTAGAGTCACCTTTAGATTCCCAGTGCCGGTGGATCGTTGAGTTAGGTCGCGACGAGGACGTCGCGTTCTAAAGGAGAGGTGATGGTAATACCCTTGTCCCACATTGGTTGTGGATGAAAATTTAAAGTGGTTTATAAAGGCTTACAATGGACTATTATAGCAACTTGGGTTAACCATTTTCGTAGAGCGAGGACGGATACGAAGTAGTTGCTATAGGAGCCCATTGTGCAATCGCACTTGCGCGGCCTGGGCCCAGGGCATGACAATGTAGATGCCTATTCTAGCCTCTTCGATCTTGGAAAACCTGATTTTATTGAAATCAAAGGGGTGACATATTGTGGATCGTATGCTTTTAAGTCTTATATTGTCACTATTTTTCTTGTGCATCTCATACAAAACTTAATGAAAGATTCTTTGATTGCGTAATCCTGATAACTCTCTCACAAGTCAGCAACTTCAAAATTAACAATGGAGAATGTTCCTTGGCATTCTGATGTGAAGGAGTTTTCAGAAGCGTTGGCCCAAAAAAGCAATGGTGCATATGAAGTTGCTTGTGAGCACGAACATTCATGTTGTGTTCTTTTGGGCAAAGTCAACAAATTTAAGGTTGATGGTGAATGGTTCACATGGATCGATTATGACAAGTTCCACGACCTGGTTTGTAATGGTTATTGTTTTTTTGTATACTTAAAAAAGGCTTCTATCATTCATATTCGTTCATTGAATAGTGAAATTTATCCGTCTTGAACTGAAGGTGGCTTCTGGAGAACCTTTTACCAGTAAAGATTACATGTCCCGTACACCAAGTTGGGCAGTCTATGGAGCTGAAGAAGGTGGTTTCGATCCAGACCAATCACGTTGTAAGAAAGAGCGACATCACAAGTCTGCTGTTGAGAAGTTAGCTTAGATTGTTTTCTCGCTTCTAGGCATTGGTTCGTTTAGAATTTTTGGAACGAAAAATAAGAAAGGGATTGTAATTTATGTTACATGTTTTAGTTGCATGTTTTTACACCTACATGCAAAGGTGTACCAATGACAATCCAGATTCTATATATCACATGTTTTTGAAATGATGCCATAAAACATTTAACATAAATTACAATCCCTTTCTTATTTTTCGTTCTATATATCACATGTTTTTGAAATGATGCCATAAATATATATACATATCTAATATGTATATGTAGACTGCAATATCCCTCTCATAACACAAATAAAAATTAGCCACTCTATTAATCAGTTAAATTCTTAAAAATTTAATTGAAAGTGACTTGAAAATGGGAATATGCAACGTAGTGGGTTGAAAATACATATTTAAAGTCCCATCTTCAAACAGTTCTTTGAAGCATTCAAAGGATAAGATGGACAAAAGTATGCAATCACTTTAGCAAAAAACATAAAACAAAACTTTAGTTGAACTGTCGTTACTTGTCACCGCTAAAAAGGTTAAACAACAATAATTCACAAAAATATGTGTTCATTGATTAACCACTTAAAAAATTAAAAGCAGATCAGCAGCAAAAAGAGAAATCAAATAAATTCAGCTGCTCTTTTAGGCTTACTTTTTTTCTTAGCTCTGCTCTTCTTCAATGGCGGCTCCTCCTCCTGCTGCTGCTCTTTCTTCAATTTTGATGATGACCCTACATCTTCTTCTACTTTTTCTTCAATGTTTTTGGGATTCTTGGAATCGAGACAGCCTTCAACTTCTTGAAATTGTACTGTTTCTTCTTCATGTTTAGTTTCCTCGTTTTTTTCTGGTAATTTACGGGGCCTCCCTCTCTTTCTTGGAGTAGACTGTGGTGCTGCTTCTGGTACTGATATAGGTACCTCTTTTATCTTCTTCACAGCCTTTTTCTTTCCCATCAATCACAAAATCATACTTCAGAGAACAAATTAAAATGTTCAAATAAAAAATCAGAAACTACAAAAAATATTCTTCCCCGCTCCTGTAACGAAATTTTGGTCAAGCAAATCCAAGTTTTATTGATCAAGAAGACAAGAACCCGTGCAAATCACTTTCTGGTGAACTTATATATGCATATATATGAGATAAATCTTCATGAATTTTCTTCACAAAATAAGGCTTATCCAGAATTCAGTATAACATATAGATAATCACCAAGTAGAAAAGGAGAGGGAGAGAAAAGGAGTGGGGAAGGGAAGAGAGTGACGAAAAAATAAGTGAGACAAAAGTAGTGGCTGATAAGGCTGTATTGCTGACTTCGGATAATACAGTGATGTGTACTTAATACAATTCACCCGTAAAATTTTAGAAATTTCATGGACGTGAGACCAGGCGAGGAGCTAAGGTGATGGGAGGTTTATCTAATATTATTTATTCACATATTTAACCACACAAAAGAATTTTTTGGGCATCTGAAAAAGTAATTATTTTAAAATTTCATTCAAGAACAAATGTATTTCAACGTCCTATCATCATCTGATTATATTTGACCCTGTAGAAATTACATAAAACACTTGGATGACATGTATCATATAAAATCATATATTTATAAAAAATGGATCTTCAGCTTGTTGACACTGTTACATGAATTCTCTTACAACATTACAAGCTTGTTGACACTGTTACATTCCAAAACAATAGGCAATTTAACATCTACAAGTACAGAATTCATCGTATTCAAGATTTCATTTTCCTTTTCGAATGACCCCTTCTATTCGGCTAATGCAGTCAATTCATCAGTATTAATTAGAAGTGCTCAAAAAACATTCATCCCGTATCAATACAAAAAAAAATTCTAACATTTTTTTCTTGTACTTTGCAACTACAGATTTATTCAAAGGGCATCATTTTTAGAGGCCGTGAACCGGACAAAAACGAAGCCAGAATCATTCATCAGCAGACAATGAAATCTATCTCCTCTACATTAAACGATCGCTTCATATACATCGGTTCCGACGAATCAGAATTTCTTTCAGACCAGTCCTTTTCCTTCATTTTCATCTGCGAGCAAATTTTACATGTATCATTATAATATCATTTTAAAAATAGAAATGCTCCTCCAGTAATTTGCATGTCACGTACCAAAGATGCTACAGGCGACAAACTGAGATTTAATAATATTACAAAAATCTGTAGCTTCTAATCTGTAACAAAAAGAAGCAGAATCCAGGTGGATTCGAACCACCAATATCTCAAATGCGACGAGCAATCGAGCACCCTTCCACAATTGAGCTGCTTTATGGACCCATCCATGATCCATCAAAACACCTTTGCATGATCAAATAACATTGCGTGAAAATTCATCATCTAAAGGCTGATCACCAGTTAATTACTTTGTCTATCTAGTAAAATAAAAGAGAGACCACCTTTAAAAAATTTAAGCTAAAACCATTTAAAGCACTAAAAACAAAAGGAAATCATTATCTTGTATGAATATTGCTTTCCTTTTCAAATTCAATAGTTATCCCATCAAATAAAATGGGAAAGAACTTTTCATAAATAATGGAAGCAAAGAGAAAAAACTCAGAAATGGATAAACATCAGATGTATTTGATAAATAGGTAGGAATAATTTTAATCATAAAACACAAAAAATGCAAGAATACCAGGTCAAATATTTTTTGTTGGATCTGATGCTTACAGACAATAGTCTAATCATATTCGAAGTTCCCCATTTATGGCTGAAGAAGCAAGCAATTGGCCATATCAAAACATCGATTGTTTGAACTAAGCAGCAGGATTGCAGAACTTCATGAAAAACTTTCAGCAGAGCTACTTCATCACACTTTCAGCAGAGCTAGAAGACATCTGCATTGTGGAGGACTACGAGAGATAAGTATAGAGTAAACAAGAATTTGATTGCGAATAGAGCAATAGTGAGGCACCACAAAAAATTTCAATTTTTCTGCAGCAGTGATGTACTGGGCAGTTGATGATCTTCTAATGGAACCAAAATCACATTTAAGCAACGGCAGCCTACACATGCGGGGACAAGCATAACACAAACCTCGGCAACAGCAGGTTGGCATCTCAAGAAAAACAATAATCTCCACGGCTCTGACAATTTACTAATATAATAATAGACAAAGTAGCCTCTAATACCAATCCAGGGTAAGAATTCCACTTCACAATTCTTACAATCGCGCCTTCCATCTCGAAACTTACTTCGAGAACGATAAAACTGATTACGCAATTGTTCAGAAATTTCTCATACAATACGCGGCAGCACTAGGCAGCAAAAACCACCACAAAACACGAAATTTGTTATTGAGTAATTATACTTAACCACAAAAACAACCACACGTTAGATTGTCCAAAATCCTGTCAAGTTATTTGCAAAGTGAACCATATGTACCTGAAAAATACCTTTTTCAATTTAATTTATAATCATCTGTAAAATTTCTAACATTCCCAACTCCTGGCTCCGCCCAAAAATATTGGCAAGAACCCGAGCAGTAAAAGCATGCTGTAACAGAAGAAAATTACACTGCTAATCTTTTCCTTCCAGGTTTTAGTTCTAACTGGCATTCAAAAAATATAGTGTTTGACACATTTAATTGTGACGATATGATAAGTAGTAATATTAGAATTCAATCGAATTAAACATATGAATTGGTTATCCACTTATCCTGTACCTGAAAAGTAATACATACTTCGGAAAACATTGATCCTTCTCTAGCTGACAATTCCCTAGTAAAGTTTAACTGTGCTTAGATTTCTTGTGCACAATAAATAAATATCACCCATTGAGGACCAATAATTCAATTAACCTGGATCGGTTAGCATATGAGTAGTAGACGGTTATGAGAGATTGATCCTTTCAAGTTCTTGCTCACAACTTCCATTGCAAATTTCACGATGTTAAATATGGCTTGCTAATTAAAAAAACACCACTATTCAAGACCAAACATATTATACCGAGTACCGATAGTGAACACAAAGGTGAACGGCAATAAGAAACATTGAAGGGAGGAGGAAGGGAGAGAGAACACCTGAGAGAAGAGCCAGACAAATCCCGGTACCATCTCCCCTCGAAAAAAAAAAATTAGTAATTTAAGTGGTGACCTGCCATAAGAGCGCCCATCATGACAAGGTCAATGATCAGCTACAACCCCTCATTCTTATGCTACATATAAAGATTTTGTTTTTACTCCTAATGCAAATGATGAAACAACATAAAGAAACTCTCATCATTAAAAATAAGTTTCAAACCATGTTAACCATGTGTCCCCCGCAAACCCTATTCCAGAACAAATAAAAAACACATCACAATCGAATACAAAAATTAACATGGAGAACCATCGCAAACATTAATAAATCTATAGAAAACTGCAACGAATCCTACAATTAACTGTAGGATATGATCGGAGGATGATGAGTTTGAGTGGGGGTCGCCTGAGATAATGGTACTTAATCTTCCGAAGAATGTCCGGACCGCTATGCTAATTAGGTATAACCAGTTCGCTCACCATAAATAATTGAATGACAGCATCAGTCTACATTGAGCGTAGAAAGAAAACATTGACTGAACTCAACAAAATTTTGTGAGTTCAGTCAATTCTTTTGATTTTAAAAATAAATAATGATACAAATTGATTTTTAAAAAAATTTAAAAAAAGTATTTCTTTCAAAAATACATAAAAAATTCAGTTATTTCGGTTGACCGACATTTTTAAAATGAAAACCGAAATCGAATCGAATTAACCGACTTTTAATTATCAAAACCGAATTTCCTGATTAATCGAACTGAATTTCCGAAATAATTTGATTCGGTCAGATAATTCGATCTAACCAAAATTTTGTTCAACCCTAGACATCTATTGACAATAAGCTCCCTCAGAAACTAATAAATTTTCAACAATTGAGTTCAGACAAGGCTGAAACTGTAAGTTTATATTACTATCATGGAGAGCTTCATTGTAGAAAAAGAAAATAAAACCTTATAAGACTGTAAATGAAGTTTTTCTTCTTAGGAACCATTGATCAGATAATTGTAGTCTGTTTTTTAGCTCATCATGAATACATCCGAATCGGTCATCCTCACCTCAATGGTTCAAGAGATTTGACATATAAACAAAATTAATAGAGAAAACTTTAAAAATTTAACAAAGAAAAATAACACAAATACAAGTTTCCTACATTAAGATCAAACAATCGTCGCTCCACAAAAAACTATAGCTAGTCGTAATGATGCTTTAAACCGTACATTTGTACGCCCAAATACAACGTTTCGAAAGCTTTTCTACAAGGGATAATTATTGGTTATCAATAATCTTCCTCCCAATAAATTCACCATGTGTAATCCACGAAATCGAACACATGACCTTGTTTTGATACTAAAGCGTTTGACATTTAACCAAAAGCTATAACTGGTGGTAATTGTGCAACTCAAATCTTTTAAACCGTACCTTATTTTGATACCAAAGCTATAATTATGGTAATTGTGCAACTCAAATATTTTAAACTGTACAATAGCCCAAATGCTACGTTTCGATCGCACTCATAGCATGGTCAATTATTGCTTAATAATATCTTCGACTAAATGTGCGAGTGAAACAGGCTTAGAAGAATCCATTGGTTTCTATAATCAGAGGGAAAATTCACCCTCAGAAATAGGTAGTTTTAAAACATCATTGCCTCCACTCCAACACTTAAGACAAATTGGCCCCTTTAATGCTGAAACGAAATTTATCAACAATGTTAGGATCGGAGTAGCGTCTTCTTGCCAATTCCGCTAATCAACAGCTCTTTCATTCTGACGCTATTGATGACGCTGGTATAGTAGTACGGCGCTCTGTTGTACCTTTGTCAGAATGAGTTTGTACTTGTTTTGTCGTTTTGATATACACGTCTGCTGACTTCTCCTTCACTGTATATCTTGTTCCAGTGGACGTTTACTCTCTGCATCCGGTAGATAATAACTCTTGGTCGTTGGATCCGGTAGGTCTCTTTTTATCTCTTCACCCGGTAGATAGCTTTTTATCTCTTCACTCGGTAGATAGCTTTGTCTTTTAATATCCGGTGGACCTTTGTAGAGTTAATCATTATTTCCTCTGTCAGTAGGCTTCAAAGCAGTGGACACTTCAAGCAGTAGATATTTATGATCACCAAAACTTAGAAATTTTTCTCAACAATTTCCCCCTTTTTGGTGATGACAAAACTCAGCAGTGGAGACTTTCCCCCACCCTTTGTCAACAACTCTAAAACTAGCCAGCTCGGATCATTCCATACTGGCTATGTTTCTCAAGTTGCTTTTACCCACTTGAATAGATTGTAGACATATGATTGTTGTAAGAATTGTAAGATGTAACAGAATTTATTTTAAATAAAAATGATATTCTTTTTGTTAATGTTCAGCTTGATTACTACTTGTAATCTGCTTATTTATCTAACAATATTTGCTACTTTCCAATGTTATGGTTCTAAGTTTTAACAGGTAGCTGCTGTTCAATGTTCAAGCAAGAGTCTCCACTGCTGAGTTTTGTCATCACCAAAAAGGGGGAAATTGTAGGGAAAACATTTCTAAGTTTTGGTGATCACAAATATCTACTGCTTGAAGTGTCCACTGCGTTGAAGCCTACGGACAGAGGAAATAATGATTAACTCTACAAAGGTCCACCGGATATTAAAAGATAAAGTTATCTACCGGGTGAAGAGATAAAAAAAACTATCTACCGAGTGAAGAGATAAAAAGCTATCTACCGGGTGAAGAGATAAAAAGAGACGTACCGGATCCAACGACCAAGAGTTATCATCTACCGGATGCAGAGAGTAAACGTCCACTGGAACAAGATATACAGTGAATGAGAAGTCAGCAGACATATAAAGCAAAAAGACAAAACAAGTACAAACTCACTCTGACAAATGTACAACAGAGCGCCACACTACTATACCAGCGCCACCAATAGCGTCATAATGAAAGAGCCGTTGATTAGAAGAATTGGAAAGAAGACAAAAAATTTGGCAGAAAATCAGGAAGCTGATTTACGCAGATCTTTCCAATTGAAGAAAAGTTGTCGTTAGACTGTTGTGTCTGTAAATACGTCAAAGTAAAGAATGAATAAGGTGCTGAACAATCCAATCAAGATTCAAAAGACACAAAAACAATGTTGTGTTTCGAACTTCCAGAACATATCATGTGTCATTTACTTGCTGCATATTATCATTAAGTTACTTTAACTCACAAAAAATAGAAAACAGAACCTAAGACCTGCTATGACCAAATCAAGCGATTCAATGAAGATTATTACCGATGGCTGCATTTGGAACGACGGATTCATGGATTGAAAGTCCAATCTGACAAATTCAACTTTCACCTAAAAATTCAAAGTACAATATAGTAGTAGCTAATCAATGGAGATTTATTGTCAATCTGATATTCATAAATCTGGAGAGCCTCAGTGAAATCCCTATTGAGGAACTAGGCAGACACTCAACATAGCATCAGATTCTGACCACCCATCTGCTTTTTCTCATCACTGAATAGTGTTCGGATCCATATAATTGTCTAAGAAACTGAAATATATTAAAAATCAACTTTGATTATGATGAATCCCCCCCGAAATCAAAAAATAATAAACTAGGAATTTGAGAATCAAATAAATCGTAACAATTAATTAAAACAAGTAAAACGACCAAGAATCTTACAAACGAAATTCTAAGGAATTATACAATCCAAACAAAAAATTAAAACTTTTTTCGAAGAAACAATGAAGGCATCAGATAATAAGCGGAGTTAGGTCTACACTATATTCAGTATGTAGGATAAGATATTTTTACATCATTTGCCTTGCAATCATACAAAAAAACCAATGCACATTTCAGTAAAAATGAATTAAAATCCATATTAACTGCTAATACTACACACTAGAAGCAAAACAAATTCAAGCACGGAAAACTCATTCTAAGAATCAATAAGGCAACTAAAATTCACAAATAATCAAAAATAATATATTACAGACCATTTGACAATTGACACCATGGCAATACAAACATAGTGCGTGCAATTGGGCTGGTAAGCCATCCGATTGAGTATGAATCAACAAGGAGAGGGTAAATCAGATGCAGGATTAGATTCAAGATCCAAAATTCTCCAAAAAATAAATATATGATTCATGAGGACGGAAATCTGCTGCAGAGAAGAGGGAGCAGCGGAGAGAAGGATGAGGTAAGAAACTGAGGGCATCGGTAGATGCATTGTTAGGGTTTAAATAGCGATTTCGAAAATTAGGGTTTGGGGCTTTGGGCATCATAATTATGTGTTTATTATTATTATTTTTTGTTGGGAAAATTTTGGGTCGCTATCAAGAGCAGAAAGTTTTTTCGGTTCAGTCCACCAAAATATTTTGCTTTCAACTATGTCCATTTTAGGTCAAAATGACCAAAATATCCATAAACTATCATCTTCATCGCTGCGTCTCCAACTCGAATCGTCTTCGCCATTTCATCTCTGTAATTTCTCCATATTACAAATAAAAATTTCCTATAATTTCTCACCCATTCCATCGAATCGTTCTCTTCATGGATTAATGTGCGAAGATGAGGTATTCGCATTTCCAACAACATGGAGCCGTACAAAAAATTACGTAAAAGAATAAAATTGGTTGGGCTTTCTGAAATGAAATAAAACATTACGTAAAGACGATGTATTCACAAGAATTTCCCATTATCATCAAATGACATATTTACTGAAATGAATTAAAACATTTCATTGGTTGGGCTTTCTGAAAATGTCAATGGTTCAGAAAATTGAAACCATTGGTGCATTTGTCAATGTTTTTAGTTAAAAGATAGATCTGAGTATATTGATGTATTCAATTTACATGCACCATATGAGATATGCACATCATGAGTCTACGGTGCATGTAAATTACATGCATTGCTAGACACAAGAAAGTGAAAATGATGATAATAATGAATAATGTGATGATTTTTCTATTTTTAACTGAGATTGGTTTCTAAAAATTCATAATGATGATGAAATTCATTTACAAAAGAAATTAGGAATTGATGGATGCAGTCTTGTAGATAAAAACTATTAGTGGAATCAAGTTATTTACATGCATCTCATGAGTCTAGCGGTGCATGTAAATTACATGCATGCACCGCTAGACACGAGAAAGTGAAAATGATGATAATAATGAAAAATGTTAAGCTTTTTCTATTTTTAACTGAGATTAGTTTCTGAAAATTCATAATGATGATGAAATCTCTTTACAAAGGGAATTAGGAATTGATGGATGCAGCCTTGTAGATAAAAACTGTTGGTGGATGTTAGTCCAACCAACTGTTGGGTGCGTTGTATAGGGTTCCGTCTGTGCTATTTTTGGAAAAGAAAATGATGAATGTCTTAAGTCGAGTCAAGTGTATAACACTTTATCTTTAAGAGGAATTTGCCCCGCACAAGGTGATTTTGACTTATGGCAATCATCTCCCAAGATATAACGACTTCTCTTGTGATTGTAGCCCAACAAATCACAAGAACATCAACCACAAAGGTTGCAAACTCTCTCTTTCCAGAACAAATGAATATGATGATGATATGACTTTGATCATGCCTTTCTATCAATAATTTGTGTTGTAAATTTCGAAAACTTGATGGAAAGGCGTGATCAAAGTCATATCATCATCATATTCATTTGTTCTTGAAAGAGAGAGTTTGCAACTTTTATGGTAGATGTCTTGTGATTTGTTGTGCTACAATCACAAGACGAGTCGTTGTATCTTGGGAGAGAATTGCCACAAACAGAAAGCACCTTGTGTTGGACAAATTTATCTTAAGGACAAATTATTATACACTTGCATCGGCTTAAGACATTCATCATTTTCTTTTCCAAAAATAGCGCAGATGGAACCACGTACAATGCACCCAACACCAACAACATTGGTATTAACAAACCATAGTTGCACGATATAAATGAAAGGTTGCAAATTTATGTATACACCCTTTATCAACAGGAGTGAGGCTTATTTTGCTTTTGACAATATTGTTGAGTTTTAAACAACTCAATAATAATAATAAGAACGACAAAAAAAAAGAGATGGCAAAACTAGAGTGAATGAAGGACCCTTTGCTTGACGTTGGACGATTTGTGTTGGAGGCGATTAAGGATAAGCTTGGTGACTTCTTTAACAATTGATACATGCACAGACATCCGCAAATCACAAAATTCCTCCAATTGTTGATCGGAGTCACCTTATCCTCGTTTGACGTGGCTCCATCTAAATCTGACCACGGTTCAGAACAGCCGGTTAGACGGTTCAAAAACCTCGACCCTTAACCGTCATTGACGGTTCCGGTTACGGTTAATAAACCGCTGGTTCCTGTAAAACCAACTGTTACAGTTATGGTTTGACCCTTATTTTTTTAAAAAAAAATTAAAATATTATTAAAATTTGAAAAAAAAATGTAAAAAACATTTGAATGTGTTTTCATCCATGAATTAAGCATAAAATAACGTGAAACAAATTCAAGCTCAGATAACCAAAATATGTATGATGTATTTGTTTGGTTAATATATATAATTTATAACACTATATTTAGATAAACAAAGCTCTTATAGTTTAGTGTTTGAAGTTAATTATTCAAGTTGGAGGTTATGAGTTCAAATATACACCATAACATATATTTTAAATTTAAAAATGTTAAAAAAATTAAAATAAACCATTAAACCGCCAATTAACTGACGGTTCACGGGTAGAAATTTATGACCATTAATCTGTCCGCCTATAGATGGGCCGATTACGGGTCCGACCTTTCGAACTGTTGACCTGGTTAACTGACATGTTGACCACGGACGGGTTCCGGCCCGGTTCAGGGTCGTTTATGACCCTTGGTCGGGTCTGCCTCCATCTATCATTTCGACCTTGGATATGATTCCACATTCTTCCTACTCTGGTCCATGCCTCCGATTCTGCTTTTAAATCAATAAAAACTTTCAGATCGATCTTCGATCAATCTCAATATATTATCAAAACTTTCAGTCGTGTACCCTCACGTTGGAGTCTTTTGGATCTGAGAGTGACCACAAATTCTCTATGGAAAATTTTGGAAGAGGAACCACCAGATCAAGGAGAAACAACATATCGAAGGAGTGGAGTATTGGTAAGGTGGAGTTTGTTGTGTGTGGGAGACTGCAAAAACATATGAACATGGGTTACATCGTCTTTGTTAAAGAGAAGTATTTTGGGCATAATGCAAATATTTCCTTAAATTTATTATACTCATAAAAATCATACTAAATTTAACATTATTTTATTTGTATATACACATTTTGTAGTCACACTTTTTATTCTATTTAGTAATCATTTCAATAATCACATCTTTTAAATCAAAAACCCTTTAGCATAATATTTAAATATGTTTTTCGCATATAGGAAAGATAATTAAAAAAAAAAACAATAGAAGTTCATAAATAAATAAAAAATACTTGAGAAATATCATTTATCAATCTAAGAAATAGCATTATTCATTACTCTACTTATGAGTGGCCTTTATTATCCGAGCAGATCCGCAGGTCAATCAGGGAATTTGGAGGCTTATCTCTTAAATATTTTTACAACACGACCTCTTTGAAGTATTTCATATATGAGAAAGATCATAATGTAAAAAAAAAATTGTTAGAAGTCAGATTTCAAATAATTCATAGGTTAATTACGTGGGAGAGTACTATATTCAATAAAATGATTAAACTTTAATGCTTAGATTGTTAATTGATAGAATATCAAGTCTGGTGCTTGGTTTAGTTGAGATCATTACCCTTTTTTTTATTTCTTTCTATCAAAATAATACTGTGGGATGTTAATTCTGAGCGATACACTTTGAACCGAAAAAAGTTTTGATCAATTCTAACAAGTTTTGTTTTTGAAATGGGAAGTTACCCTAATTAAAAGATCTTTTAAATGGATAATTTTGTTTGTGGCTGAACTTGTTACCAGATCAATTATAGTCATGATGGAATCTGGTCGTGAATAGGGGTTTAACTGACGATCGTTCAATCTAATCATTCATTTGACATCAATATGGAATGAAATATTTCATATTGACGCCAAATGAATGACCGGATGCGCTCATGGCACAATCTCTAGTGGGCAAACATCAATAACTTTTTGTGAACATGGCTTCTTTTTTTGAATAATGGGGGAATCCACGGTCGCTATCATTTATGATATGCACTGAGTAGATTATCAAACTGATGCAACATGGCTTCTTTAATTGATTATGCTCAATAATAATATACTTTTCCAATCTACTTTTAAGTATAAAATGTGACCAAAGATTAATCGTACAACTTTATTGCTTCCGCTTTTACACTACCCGAGTTGGTTTTGTCTTCCATGGGACTCGATGTTGTGGTTGTCGTCTTTCGTCACCGAGATCTGGTCGGGAATGAGAGATCAGTCCGAAAGAGACAACCCAGTGAATATGCTGACTTTTATTTCTCCACGTCGGCCGACCCAAACCTTCAAATGGGGGATACCTTTTTATGTGGAGGTGGTTGCTTTGCAACCACACCGTCCACCTTGAATCGCTTCTGTTGGAATGCTCGAGGTTGGAAGAATACAGAGCGTTTTTTTGCCTACGGAAGTTCTTCACTATTTTTTCTCCCCTTTTGGTAGTTCTATCTACAAATCTAATGTATTATCATATTGTTGCTTTGTTGTTTTGCATGCATGTGTATGTCTTTGGAAGGCTATTAATATGTTTGCTATGCCTAGTCTCCCTCCTTTAGTTTTTGTGCTTTTTGGGTCGAATCATCGTGGGTGTGTTGTAGCCTTCTTTCTGTTGTCGGTAGATATGTTTTTGGTTTTAGGGTGGATGCATCTAAATATCTATCTTTTTTTGCTCTGGTTGGACGGTCTAAATGTTTGGCAATTTGTTCCTATGTTGCCCTGTCTGATCTGATGACACTATTTTGCTAGTTCATTGGTGGTTTATTAGTTTGTCCACTCTGCTGGGCATCGGTTGGTCATGACTACTTGGCCAATTGGTTTCGTGCTCTATTCAGTGTGGGTCTTTGGTCAATGGATCTCCGATTGAGAATTGGGTACGAGAACTTGGCGTTTGTTGGAATTTATCAATTTTCATCTCTCGATTATCCTTATTTGTTTCTTCCATTTGATGAAGACAACTCCTTATTTCGATCTCATCGTGCATCACATTGTTTGAGGGGACTAGCTTTAGCTCTGGCGGTCATTGAATACTTCCAGTAACGTTCTAGCGTTTCTGCTCTGATTGCCTTACCTTTATACTGTTTGTATGCTTTTAGATATCTCATTATTGAATGTTGATATTGTAAGGACCACATGCCCTTAACCCGTTATTAGTGTATTAAGACATATCATTAGTGCATATAATCATACTATCAGGGAAGAAAACATGTGCAAGTGCAACACCATATGCTATCCAGAAAATTTCTTGCATTTAAACAACATAATATTCGAATTCCCCAACCATGATTATCCATATAACATGCACCCTCATAATACACTATCATGCTCTTAGTTCATTTAGCAATTCTATATCTAATTGCGTGCAAACCATAAATGAACAGAGAAGAGCCGTAGCCCGTTTATACATTCCATATACACGTAATATGTACTCACATAAGAGCACCCGATGAATAAGCGTGTATCTAATGTATAAAACACTCTGCTGGATACCGTTACTGGTGTTCCGATCTTGGAAGCACCTCTCAAGCGCAACTCGATCTCGACTCTGGATCTGAGCGCCTGTCCATCCAGCTCTGGTACCTCAATCCTGTAAGTACTTCAATCAATAGCCTGAGCTCAACTCCAAAGCTGCTGCTACCCTGTACCACCTGCCCCAACAGAGACAGCCCCCACACGGGGTGAGCATACCAATATCCCAATCCAATAAATACAACAATACAATTCATAATTTACAACAATGTAAATACTATGAAATACAAAATATACTCCCTGGATGGCATCATCCTCATCCGGGATTTTCTGTACTATCCATGTTCTCAAAACACTGAAACCATCAAATTCCCAAATGCCAGTTAATCATTACAATGATTAACAATTCTATGAGCCATATACCAATGTCATAAACAATAACATCAAATCATTAAACAATGATTATAGACAATCCATGTTTCTCACTTATGGTTTCATAGCTCTATTTCATTGCTCGCTCTACAATAGCGGCATTCCATTTCCACGCATGCTCGATGGCAGCGGCGTCATAATCGATGCTCGCTCACAGGCGACAACATCCCAATCATTGCTCGCTCAAAAGCGGCACCATGCAATTCTCAATGCATATATAGACATTTGAAGCAAGTACTATAAACCATGCATTTCAATCTCCGTTTATTGCTAATACCATGTGTCATGCATTTCCACACACATTCATTGCAATACAGTGTACCAAGCACTCAATAATTACAATTATATTAAAGGGCTATGCTCGTACGTCATACATACCTTATAATTCCGTAGCTTGAGTCCAAACTTTGCTTGAGTTCCTTACCTTGAGAGATATGTGCTAAAACACATAAACAACTCACTATCAAGTATAAGCATGCAACCACGTGTCCAAGCACGTTCAAGATTCCCAATCATATCGTCAATCCATGACGATTACCAAAATAAAAGCCCCCCGGCTAAGCATGCATAATACCCAAAATATTCCATTTTATATGTTTAATAGATGGCCAAAAACCCAACCAAACTCTACAATACTACTACCAAATCGAAGACAATGACGAAGAGAAGATTAATACCTGATTATCTTCGAGAAAAACCGGCCCCTAAATCGAGTTCTATCGGTTTTGCTTCAACCAAAGGGAAGGGGAAGGGTTTGGGGTGAAGGTGGCGTGAGAGGGGGGAGAGGAGAGAAATGGATTCCCAATGACGGAATCCCGAGTCCAACGGGTATATATAGCAAAAATACCCCCAACACACCAATACCTCCACAAATACATCATGATTCATTAAAAATCACCTGTTTTCAAAAACTCTCTCTCCAACACCAAATCAAATCCTCATACAGGCCCCAACAAAAGCACCCCGGACACCAAGTCCCACCGAAAACCCAACTCATAGGTTTTCCACCGAAATGAGAGTACAATCTCAACCTTTGGATCCAACGATCCCAAATGCCCGATTAAACAACCTCGGGAGACGCAAAACCGCAATTAATTCCTAATTGCCACAATTAAAAATCCATCAAGGATTAATACCACACCGGGATTAACACCATAATTCCCGGACATCACAGATATATGATGTATCTCTTGATCGTTTAATATATATCATGTTTCTTGTTTAAAAAAAAAAAGAGGTTAAATCAAAGAATTTTATCTGGAGTGAAAAAAAAATACGAAAATGAAAATGGGATAGTTTAGTGGGCTGCAAATCAGCCGCCTGAGACCAAACCAAATTCCATCATTCATTTCAAAAACAAAATCCCCATCATTCATTTCCACTCCTTGTACACATTTACTTTTTGCACTGCACGGTGTACCCTCTCTCCCTGTAGCTGTAAAACCAGCCCTCCACCATCAAAATCATCGCCCAGATTTTCTCAACAATCCCGAAGAAAAATGATGAAATCTTCGTTCAAAGCAAGATATGAGCCCGATAAGGCCTCCGCCGCCGCCAGTGTCGCCGTTAACGCCGGTGATTTCAAGCTTCGTGCCTCCATGACTGATGCCACGGTGGTCAATGGCCCCTGCTTGAACGGCTTAGCCTTAGCCCTCGAGAAACCTGGCTTCTTCGTCGTCGACTACAATGTCCCCAATAACGTAAGAGCGAATAAATAACAGTTCCTTTTAAGTATTTTATATATGGGTATCATCAGCTGTGTAAGAATGTAATTCACGTGTTTGGGATGTTATATTGATTGATTGGGACAATTTCGCAGGATTTTAGGTTTCTGTTCATGAATACGGTTAGAGTAGCTGAGAAACCGTTGAATCTGACTTACATTCACAGCAAAGGTGATGAGCGGACGATGGTGGATGGATGTTTGGTGATTGACTCGGCTAATAAAGTTTCAGCTAATCATGTGCTTGGTACTGCTAATACTAAGTTGAAGTATAGTTATTTGCACGGAGGGTTGACGACTTTTGAGCCCAGCTACGATTTGGGGAAGAATGCTTGGGATTTTACTGTTTCGCGCAGGGTTTATAGTGATGACGTGTTTCGGGCTACATATCAGACCTCTAGCAAGAACTTGGGGCTTGAGTGGTCGCGGAGTTCCAAGCTGCACGGCTCGTTTAAGGTATAAATGTATTGTTTCAGTTCATGTTTATCAGTTGGTTGTGTTGGAATGCAAACTTGACGAAACTTTATGCGTGACTAAATTGTGTTTTAGGAGTTGTTGCAAGAAAATCAAATGATGGTAATGGGGTTTTGTACTGAAAGTCATCCTTGGTGCTTATTGAAAAATTAAGATCTGGTTTTGTTAAGCTTCATAGGAAACTGTACCATAACATGTTTTCGGTGCTCATGGATAGTAAATGTGTAATGTGTAAATCTGGATGAAAACAAATGATTGATTGATATGCTGAAGGGTGATGCTTAATGGTACTTGTAGCAGCAAGTGATATTTCTTATCAAAAACCAATGGAAAACATGGTTATAGAATTTAATACTTTTAAATTCAGCCAACATGCAAACTTTTCTTTATGGCTTAGTTTGTTCATGCATAAACGTGAAGCCTGCTTTTGTGTTCTTATAATGCGATATGAATGATGTATATCTATCATCTAGTGATCTTCCAAATAACTTGTCATCAAGGAATCACCTAGTGTCTTATCAGTCAAGTTGGCCTAACTGAGGGTTCAAAGTAATTGAGTATTATTCATATTTGAAAGCATCAACTGCTATAGTGATGTTTCTGCTTCTGAACGACAGGTGGCCTGTTGTCACAAGTCCCTTTCGCATGGATTGTAGAACTGTAGCTCTATGCTCTTTCTTTCTTTTATTTGGACAAAAGTTCCTTTACGATCCTTGATAAAGTCAGTTCCTTGTTTATCCCTTTTGAGAATTCTTTCATAGTAGGAAAAATTATATTAGCTCTCTGACAAATAGAGGAGAGAATGTCATGTCATGAATTGATTGACCTAAGTTGCCATGGAGGATTCTACCCTAGAAACCTGTAAATTATCTCCCGGGACCGAATGACCGATGAGGAAATGGGTAATACAAAGAAGACTGACTTGTTTGAAATTATAGTATTACGAGTGAAGGTGGAAATCCATCCTTATGCTTTAAAGACTCAAGTTCATGTGAGAGAACAGAATCAGTACCTTTACACTTGAACACTTTCCAGTATGTGTAAGTTGGAGATTGAGGATTATATGTCCAGAATTAAGATCCAAGGCATACACGTACAAGTTGGTCGTGTGTCACGCCGTCCAAGACCAACTTAAGATTTATACGGGGATTTTATGCAAAGGATATCGAACTTGTACGATCCATAAGTTTGATTTATTATTGAAATCGTTTATAGTAAAGGCTCGAACTCATGGGAGTGATGGACATCAAATTTCATGTTTAACATTAATCTTGCACGACTTACAAAAGTGCATCATTTCGTCTTAACAACTGCCAACATATGAGCTTTCTTTATAATTTCCTCAAAATCCTTGCAGATTTCAGCATCTGTAAACTTAGCAGAGGAACGAAGAACACCCAAGCTGTGTGCTGAGACTACCTGGGACTTCGAAATGTGATCTTCGCCACCCTATTCATCTGCAGCACGGTTTCAATCTCCACATCTGATTTATAGATTACGGAATACTTTTTTATGACTTTCGATAAGGCCATTATACCGTTCATCTTGCAATTGTGCTGATCGACAATTTACAGCAAGCTCTTTAGCTCATTGGTTCATTTTGCATTCATTAGCATGCGTTTTAGTATTTTCAGCTCAAGTAGATGGTGTTTGAATTTTTCATTTGTTAATATTGCGTTATTTAAAAAACAAAAAATTGTGTCCTATACAAAAAAATTGCTACAATAGCTACTATATGTAGAATTTTTTTAAATAGTGCCTTTTATTTTATTTTGTGCAAATTTTCATATATTAGAAATTAAATTAGCTTTCGAAAAATAATACCATAAAAAGCTATTTAAATTTTTTTAAAAGTGCTTGCGAAATTCGTAAGAATTTGGATAGGAGAAATATGAAGGAAAACCAGAAAACCTATCCCAACTTTGTGGACGGTAGGTAATTAACAAAACTTCGTGATACAAAAAAAAATGATAGGTAAATTGAATAGCAATTCTCCGGAACATTGGAATAACGTAATTCTTATTTGTACATAGGTATTAATTTTCATATAAGTAATAAAACATAATGCACAAATATTGAGTTTAATATTACAAGTGTTTTTTTAATATGAATATTACAAGTGTTGGTTATTAATGTTTTTGGCATGAAAAATATGCAAATAACTAATTTATTTTTGAAAAAAAATATTTATTAGTGGTTTGTTAATTTGAAAGTCTTTTTACGAGTTAAATGAAAATTGGACCAGTGGTCAAGGTGTTCATGGACTGGGTCTGGATCGGATTACATCGGTCACGGTTTCGAAAGGCATGAAACTGGTTTCGGTTCCATGCAAGAGCCATGGAACCGCACCGATCCATGGAACCGGTGCATTGTACCGGATCGGTTCTGGTTTGGAACGGTTCCAAATTGGAACCGGTCCGTCCTTTTATTTTTATTTTTTTCAGTTTTAAAATTTATTTTTTTGTTATTATTTAACCAATATTTCGAAATTAACAAATTTGTTGATGAAATAATAGATGAATTGGAATGAGAAAACAAATAATTTATTGAATTCGAAAAGTTTACAAGATTAAATGATAAACATTTGAAATTTACTTAAAAAGAAAATACATTATTCATCATAATTTATTAAAATTGTCTTCGCAAATTCTTCTTCTTCTTCTTCGGAACTTTGATTGTAGAACTCGTCGGCTCTTCCTTCTTTTTTTATTTCTTCGCTCAGCATCGAACCAATCTTTGAGCAATGTTATCATGCATAATGAATCTGCTTTAAGAGAAGTTCTCCGGTCTCAAATTATTCGGCCACAAGTTGAGAACAACGACTCAGATATGACACTAGATGTTTGAACATCAAAAACATCTCTAGCCATTTTGGCTAAAATATGATATTGTCGAGCGTTTGCCTTCCACCACTCCAAGACGTCAAAATTCTCATATGTTATGAAATTTTGAACCAAAAAAACAGTAACTCATTCGACGTGGTCGTTGTCGATCCGCTTCCTCTCAACTTTTTTCCCTATACTTCTCAGCAAATTAATCCATGAACTTCTTGATTGAGTAGTGTTTTCTTGCTCCACTACTCTCTGTGATGACGATCCTTGTACCTGTTGATAATGATACAAAGCAAACATGTTTTGGAGAGAATGTCTCATTGACGTCTTTTGATCGTCGACATCCCCATCCAATTTTTTTGGTAATATTAAAAAAAAAACATCAAAGGAGGCGATGCCTTGACTATGATATAAAAAAGTAAAGATGCAATGCACATGTGATATATTTTCCCAATGTTTTCTAAACTTTATCTCCATAAGATTAACAAATTCTGCCAAATTCACATATTCTCTACATTTAATAAATTTAAAAAAATATTTTAAATATAAGTGGAAGAAAATAATGTGAAGTGGGATAAAAAACACCGGAAAAACATTCAATTGCATCTTTAAAGATAGATAACAGAGCAGTACATTGAGTAACAAATTTTCAATCATTAGTAGTCAATAAAATACTATCATCGTTGTCAGGAATTTGATAGCTATTATAGAAAGAAGTTAAAGCTTCCTGATAAGGTAACATAGCAGCTAACACGCGATGCAAAGAATTCCAACGAGTTTCAATGGGTGGTGGTAATTAGTATACCTAAGACTTTGACTAGCACGCGTATGTTTCCAATCACGTTTAATTCTATATTGTCTTAATCATTGACATACATTTTTTAGTTTGGCAATACTTTGACATTCTGTATCTTCATAGCCAACTTTTACAGTTAAGTTAATTATATGACATGCACATCTAACATGGAAAAAACGCCTTCAAACATTGGTTTTAACTGTATTTTTAGATCACGTATTGCCGTTGTATTATTAGATGCATTATCAAGTATAATAAAAAATATTTTATCAGCAATTCCATAAAATTTACAAGTATTATGAATAATTTTAGCAATTCTAGCTCCTGTATGTGATTCATGTAATTCATCAAGTGACAATATTCGTTTTTGCATGCACCAATTATCAATATCCAATGACATATAACAATAAGAAATTATAATTGTTTAATATTTGTCCAAATATCTGTAGTTAAACTAAATCTACAGTTTAAAGATTAAAGATGGTTAATTAAAGATTGTCGATATTCAACATAAACATTCATACAATTTCTTTTTAAAATGTGTCTCGAAATATTTTTAATAAGATGTTGGACTAAAGAATTATATTCAACAAAACCATCACTCTCGGCAAACAAAAAAGCAAGGTCACATCTAACATTAAACGAACAAGTGTATTCTGGTTTATAGCTGGTGTTAAAACAAATTAGATCTAGTTTTAATATTAATTTGAAGTTCTGTTGGTTCCCTACCTATAGGGATTAACCTAATCAAAATTAGTTACTAAATATTTTTTAAAATTCCGGTGCCCCCGGAAGAATCGCCTTTTTATAATTATAAGTTGTTTTGCAAATGTTACAAACAATGGAAGGGTCGTTCGTACTTGGTTTGGTGACAATATCAAAATGATCCCAAACTTTGCTATGTTTGGGATGGTTACGCGGACCATTAGAGGCAGCGTTAGTACTTGCGGATAACCCGGTGAGATTTTCTCTAGCGACGGGTTCATGAATCATTTCATCATCTTCCGCAGCTTGCGCTTCATCAAGAATATCGTCAACGTCGGCAAAAAATCATCACATACATCGAATATAGGTGGTGGATTAGAAAGATCAGCACGACCACCGCGACCAGTAGAAGAAGATGCCATAATATTTTTAGAAAAATATTAAGAATTTTACAACACCAAACAAGTGATACAATATGATAGCAAATTGATATAAGAGTTGTAAGATTAAGAGATTTTATGAGATGAGAGTTGTAATATTTGGGGAGGGGGGTGGTTAAGGGGTATTTATAGGTAAATTTTTTTGAATTTTTTTTTGAATAAATAAAATCATGGCCAACGGCAGTATAGTCGTTGGGCATGAATTGTTGGCCAACAGCTATATAGTTGTTGGACAATAATATATATATTTTTTATATATATTTTTAAAAATGTCTACCGGTTCCTGTTTCAATGGAACCGGAACCATCGGATCGGCGGTTCCATTTATATGGAACCGCACCGCACCATAGCCGACTTTTTAGTCGGTTATGGTTCCGATTTGGGATCGGACTCACCGATTTTGGTTTTGGATCGGATTGAACCGGTTCGGCTATGGTTTCGATTTAGGATCGGACTCACCGATTTTGGTTTTGGATCGGATTGAACCGGTCCGATATTGAGTCGGATCCAGTTAGTCCGATTCGTTGAACACCTATATGTCTAGTTTTTTCCATTCTACCTGTTTGTTTTACTAATATATATAATAATATAATTTCTGTTAAAAAAGAAAAAAGAAAGAAAGGAAAGCTGGACCGGTACTAACGTGAGTCATAGGCTTAAACTAAACCCGTATATTTAATTTTCTGTTTCTCTTGACTTTGCCCTTACCCTATAATTCCCCGCCTCGGCTTCTCGTTGCATCTTCAAGCAGTCTATCACCTCTACCGCACACTCTCTCTACAAATCTCAATTGCATCATCAATGGCTCACAAGACCGAGTTCGATTCTCGCCCTAATCAGATCCCCAAAGGTTGTTTCTACTTCGCATTCAACCGATTAATCTATTTCTCTGACTTTTTTGTATCGATATATCGTCTTTAAACTTTCATTTCTTTCTTCTTTTTTTAAAATGTTTTTATTTTCTATTAAGCCCTGTTTTTAAAGGTGTGTTTTTGTTCGTTTATGCGATTTGTTCGTTTATGCTAAACCCTACATAGCTACTGACATGCTTCCTTCTGTGGCGTTACTCTGGGTTTAGGGTTAACATTCTTGATTTATGAATTTACAGATTTATGTTTATTTTGTGATTAGTTTCTTAAATGCGAGACAAAGGCTTGGGAAACGTGACGCAATTAGATAAAACTATATTCTTGGTATATTTTTGTTTTTCAATTTTTTTCGATTATTATTGTTGGATTATGGTGTTGATCTTACACCTTTTACCATGCCATGTTGGTGCATATAGTATGTTCACCACACGATTCCAACGAATTACCATACACATTATTAAAAAAACTGTTCGGGCGGATCACTTCTTCGGGTTGGTAGTGGAATGGACACATTGAAAGAAGATAGCATTTTGTATGTATGCAGGATCGAATGCTTCTGCAATGACATGCATTTTTTACATCCTGCGATAATATCATTGTTTTTTAGTTTCAATGATATCGTTTTTTTATCTGTTTCTTAAGTGATAAGTGAATATAGTATTTTTTTGGTGCAATTCAGATCGAGAAATGTTGAAGTCTCTATCCATCTGTTGAGAGCTGAGTTAACAAAATATTATATTCTAAGCCTTCGTCCCTTTATTTACTGTGTCCTCTCTTTCTAATCAATGTAGATGTTCAAGGTTCTGACAATCCTATTCCGCTCTCACCACAGTGGCTTCTTCCAAAACCAGGGGATCATAAGTCTGGATCGGTTACTGGGGTTTGTCATTATTAACTTCATTATGCTCTTGTTAATTTAGTTTGCTTGTTGTAATCACAAGATGCTGGAATATATGTAAGGATGTTTTTGAAGACCTTCTCTCTTTCTGTTTTTTTATTTGTGGTTATATAAATATTTGTTACAGGAAAACCATTTCAGCCCGCTTCCTGTTTATTCCAGTCGTTCAGATGTTGTGGAACTGCCTGGAAATGGAGATGATTCAAATGTTAACTGTAAGAAAAAAAATGTTTTCCGCCCATCGGTTCTGGATATGGAATCTGGTCGTCGAGATCACTGGCGTGATGAAGAGAGGGACAACAATTCTACTATCCGCAAAGATCGATGGAAAGAGGGGGAAAGAGAGGATTCTGATAGCCGTAGGGTGGATCGCTGGACTGATTCATCCGGGAAACAATATGGGGAAGCATTTCGAGGCCAAGGTGAGCGATGGACAGATACAGTAAAAAGAGAAACTCAGGACCAACGTCGGGAGAACAAATGGAACTCTCGCTGGGGGCCTGGTGATAAGGAGACTGATGCTATGCGTGAGAGGCGGGACTCCAACAAAGAAGTTGACATGCTTCTTGATAAAGGTTCCTCCCACGTTCTTTATCATGGTAAGGATGAAAAGTGCGGAGATCACTATCGACCTTGGAGATCTAACTCTTCTTACAGTCGAGGTAAAGCAGATCCTAGTCACCAAGGTTCGGCACAAAACAAACAGATTCATGCATTTTCACATGGCCGTGGAGAAAACGCTGCTTCAACTGCCCTTTCTCTTGGCAGGGGAAGTGTTAGTTCGGAGGGGAGCTCATTTAAGCATATGGGTACCAACTATCAACCTCATGTATTTGTCTCAGAAAAAAGTGATGGTGGCGTTGGAAATTCTTATCCTCTAAAATATGACCGGATAACCTGTATTGATATATACAGTACAGCAAATATGAGATCTCGTTCTAACTTTTTTGAGGGTGCTGTAAAAGTGCCTTCACTCACAGAAGAAGAACCTGTGGAACCTCTGGCTTTTTGTGTTCCAACTCATGAGGAATTGGTAAATTTATAATCTTATGGGATATTCATTTGAAGAAAATTGCTAATTGTTTAGGTGTCTGTGTAGGTAATTCTGAAAGGCATTGACAAAGGAGAGATTGTGAGTAGTGGTGCACCACAGATCACTAAAAATGGATCAGCTGGTCGAACTACATCCGAATTTATGCAGTCAAAACAAAACAGACTTGGTATTCATATACTTTGATTTACAATGTTACACACTGTGTTTTTATTAACTTTGGCTTGTTTATGTAGATGACTATTGAATTCTGTTGTTATGATTTGCTTCAGCAGGCAGTCGGGATGATTTGCTAGTTTCGAATGGTGATTTTAGAAATGAAACTTTGGATAACGGCAAATTTTCAGAAGGCTTATCTTATGAAAATCATATTTATTCTTGGCCTGATGCTGAGGCTGAGACGATGAAAGATTACCAAACATTTTCTGGTCACAGACTAAACGCTGAAGGTAAATTCAAATAGTTCATTTTGATTGTTCAAATTGTGCAGGACAACCGGAAGCATAATCAATTGGTTTCTTAATCCAACATGTTGATTCTATGTAATAAAATGTTCATTTGAAATTTTCTTGATGGTCACAGCTCAGACGAGTTACTATGTATAAGCTGATGCAAGTTGCATTTTAGATTCTTCTATGATACATTGTTCATATTTCTGTTTGCTTTTGGCGAATGGATGAATCTTAACTCAGTTTTTGTACGATGCCTGGATATATTCTTTTTAGATGAACTTAACTTTGTGTCAGTCTCTGCCTAGATTTAGTCTTCTGGGCTAGGAACAGCTGAAAGGACTTAGTGACTTGCTTTGTTTCAGCTGTGAGAAAAGATAACAATGTTCATGAGAAGATTAATGATGCTCTTGCAACTAGAGCATCCAGTATGTCGGGGCATTTTCCTCACTCAGATTCTTGGCGATCTTCATCTTTTGCAGAGCGCTCTCGTTCAACTTCACATGATTGGAGAGAGGTATCTAGTGATGTCCGGAAAGATTCTAGCTATGTCTGGGAAAAAAGTTTGATGGACTCCTCTAATGCCACAAAAGGACCCGTAAAGCAGATGGGCGATGGCCATCTGGCTATGAGAAGGCAACCGTCTGCTGTGTTTGACAGGGAGATGGAACCACACAAAGCTTCTCAACCATCTCCTGAAGACCTAGTTCTTTGCTATAAAGACCCCAAAGGTGAAATTCAAGGTCCTTTCTCTGGGGGTGATATAATTACTTGGTTTGAGTCTGGATATTTCGGCATAGAGTTACAAGTTCGCTTGGCCAGTGCACCGGCTGAGACCCCATTTTCTTTCCTTGGGGATGTGATGCCTCACTTACGTGCCAAACCTCGTCCACCTCCTGGATTTAGTACCCCTAAGCCGAACGAAATCCAAGATCCAGTTGGTAGATTGAATTACGATAGCTTCGGGAAGCCTCATGCGGTTTCCAGTGAGGCTGATTTGTTGAAAAATGCTCCAATATATAATCATGGTTCAACAACGGACGCTGACAACAGATTTCTGGAGTCATTGATGTCTGGTGGCATGAGTAGTGTCCCCATCGAGAAGTTTGCTCTTAGTGAAGGTTCGTCTATTTCCTTGTCAAGAAAGGAAAAACATTCTTTTGACTTCTTAATCTCCAGCATTTTTAAATACTCCTTTCACGTCTCCTTTTTTTTATCTTACAGTTTTCATGATAGCATGTACCTTCATAATCTGATTGAGTGTGTTTCAACAGGTATGCAGGGATATGCTGGGAATAATTCTAGTGCACGAGCTCCTTTTCAGTCTGATAGTGGGGACCACCCATATCTATTGGCCCAAAAGATGTCTTTGGAGAGTCAGAGATCTCTGCCAAATCCATATTGTTTTTGGCCAGGGAAAGATGAAGTATCCCTAGCTACAAAAGCAGATGTGATTGAACCTGCACTCGCGCACTCAAAGCTTTTATCTGCCATTCCAGACAATGCTCGAGCAGCATATCACATGCAGAACATGGATTTACTGTCCACCTTTCAGAACTTACATGGCAGATCTGCTCCCACCAGTATCAATGGAATCAGTGGCCTGTCGAATTTTCCTGTTCAAGGGGGTTTGGACCCACTTCAGGATAGCTTGAACATGCATCATGGCCAGAATTTCCCCCCACAATCTGCATTTGGAGTACAACAGCAGAGGCTACAGTCACAAAATTCATCTTTGTCTAGTCTGCTAGCTCATCTTATGGATAACCCAACTAACATGTCAACAAGAGAAAAGCTACTCGCTTCTGGTCTCTCTCCAGATCCACAAGTAGTAAGTTTATTGCAGCAACAGTACTTATTGCAGCTACAGTCTCAGGCCCCAGTTGGACCGCAGCAGCTGTCACTTGTAGATAAACTGCTGTTGCTTAAGCACCAACAGAAACATGAGGAGGAGCAGTTAATGCTTCAGCAGCAACAATTGCTTTCACAAGTGCTGTCTGAACGTCAGCCCCAGTCACATGTGGGTGACCCACCAATGTTAAACTTGCAAACTGCCAGCTTTACAGGTGGAAATGTTAGCATGGATCGTGCACGGTTTCAACAACTGCACGAGTTGTCTCAGATGGGTTTACAGCAATCTCTGAATTTGCAAGAGGAGAGTGCTTCCAACGTTATTTTACCTTCCAGAATTTCTCAGGACGTTAGCTCAAATGTTGGTTCAGAATCTTCTGTACTTCTGTCTCATCAAATATTTGGAAATAATGTGGAGCAAAAGAGCTGGGATGCCTCTCTGCCAAAGCAAGAAGTTAACAAGCATCTAAAGATTTCTTTGACCACTACAGCTGCGATGGATACAACACATAAGTCAGAAACAGAAAACAAATATTCTTTGGAACAGGCATCACAATTAGAGGAATCTGTTAGAGTTGCAACCTCGGATGCTGCTTCATTTTTAAAAGAAACGTTTTCCTTGCAGACAGGTGATCAGAAGACTGAGCTATCGATTCCTGAAAATCTAGATGTGTTGGCAGAAACTCCAATAAGAGTATTTGGAGAACCGCAAGATGTGGTTGATCACTGTAAGGACGAGGATTCCAATATTGCAAGGGAAGTGAAAATCCCTGAAACACGGGAATCAAAAAAATCATCAGATAAAAAATCAAAAAAGCAGAAGTCTGCGAAGGTTGCTGTGGACTCGGCAAGGGTTGTCTCTAAGATACCACAATCAAAGTCATCTGAATTTCAAGGGTTGAGTTTTGGGGGTGAAAAGTTGGAGACAATTTCTGTCCATGGAGATGCATTTGCTGTCCCTGAGAAGGAGAAGAGGAAACCTGATGACATTGCTGCTGGTGACATGGTTGCAGATTATTTACCAGACCAAAGTTCTTTGCCCGACCCTAGGTCTGGATATCATGTTGCTACTAGTGAGACAAAGATTAGAACACAGCAACCTGCTTATGTTTCACCGGAACAAAAGCAAACACCTTCTGGATGCATATGGAAACCTGCTCCTGAGTTTAAGCCAAAATCATTATTAGAAATACAGCAGGAAGAGCAGAGCAGAGCGCAAGAAGAAATGGCTGCCTCTGATATCTCAATGCCTCTGAACTCCACGAGTGTTGAAACTCCTTGGGCTGGGGTAGTTGTGTATTCAGATCATAAAGCTCAGCTTGCTACCAGAGTTGGTTTAAATGAGAAATCAGATGGTGCTTTGGCGTCCAATAGCAAGAACCAAGCAGAAGATGTGTTCTGGGAAACTGATACTGCTAAGTCAGTTGAGAGAGAGATCAAGCTTTTCGATACTGCTCTTGGAAACATGATGAGTTCCCAAAGTGATTCCGCCGTTGATGATTTTATCGAGGCTAAAGATACTAAAAAGGGTCGAAAGAAATCTGCTAAAACCAAGGGCGCGGGAGCGAAGGTTACTCCTGCTGCTTCGGTTGATGTTTATGTTAAATCAAGTCCCAATGATAAAGGGAAAAATATTCGCCAAATACAGCAGGAGAAGGAAGTGCTTCCTGCAATTCCATCTGGCCCTTCCTTGGGAGATTTTGTTGTCTGGAAGGGGGAGTCTACTAGCCCTTCCCCTGTTCCTGCTTGGTTCACTGATTCTGGGAAGTCTGATAAGCCGGCATCATTGAGGGACATATTGAAGGAACAGGAAAGAAAAGTGTCTTCTTCTGTGCATGCGGTTCAGGTGCCTACTCAGAAACTTGCTACAAATCAACCTTCCCATGTGAGTCGTCCGTCTTGGTCGTTATCTTCATCATCTCCTGCAAAGTCTGCAACCCCTATACAGATCAATCCACCAGGTTCTTCCCACTCAAAACATAAAGTTGAGGATGATCTATTCTGGGGTCCATTGGAGCAACCGCAGGCTGAGGAAAAGCGGTACGGCGCTTGCTGTTCTCTTTATTTGTCTTATGTATCTTACGTATAATGTTGATGCTTGCTTTGACCATGGATTTCATGTTTTTCTTGTTTGGCAATCCATTTATATGTGTTTTCATCAAGCGTAGTAGCCATTGGCAGTTATGCACATAATTTTCTGGTATTTCCATGATTTTGTCAATCTATTTATTATGTGTTTGTCGATCTATTGTAAAATCATACCTGTTATGCATTGTCGAGTATTTCCATAATCATAATAATTGGCAGGTAGATTTGGATTTAGCTGATTGATCCAATATAGGGTATCATAGCTGGAATTTGGTCCTCGAGGTTGTCATATCATGGGAGACAATACATGGGCGAGAATAGTAGTAAAAGTTGGGAATTGATACTAGAAGACCTAGACACCTCTTTGTGGACATGAGCTTGTTAGATGGGATTGTCTATAGTATTGGTAACACGGATGGACGATAATCCTCTTTAATAGTGTCTGTCTTTCAAGTAATTCTGACTCGGAAATTATTTTGAGACCATAACCAAGTGGCTGTACTTCTTGAGTTGTCGTGTATGCTGGTTTAGCTATATTTTTAAAGCTGTCTTATTTTTCTTTTGATGTTTTCATGATAAGAAAACTGATTGGAAAGGCTTGGGTTTGAGATTATTGTGTTTCTTAATCGTATTTGCAACACCTTGAAGAATGAAATCTGTTGACTGAAATTGTTCGACTCTGCCACTTGCATCACAGGTCAGATTTTCCTCAACTTCGTACGCAAGGTAGTTGGGGTAGCAAAAGCACCCCTGTGAAAGGAGCTATTGGGGGATCATTGAACCGGCAGAAATCTATCGGGGTCAGGCCTGCAGAGTATTCACTTTCTACATCAGCTTCCTCTGCTCAACCATCCCTGAAAGGGAAGAAGGGTATATTGACCAAGCAATCAGGTTGTCCTTTAGTTGCTAATTTTTTTCTGGTATTTCCCTTGGAAAAAAATGGGGGATGTATATTAACCCTTTTCCTTACTATTACAGAGGCTATGGATTTTAGAGAATGGTGCGAGAATGAATGCATCAGGCTCATTGGGTCTAAAGGTACTGTTTACCTGCTCTTTTTTTTTTTTTGGTGAAATAACACAACTATTACACACACACACACACTCTCTCTCTCTCTCTCTCTCTCTCTCTCTCTCTCTCTCTCTCTCTCTCTCGCTGTGTGTGTGTGTGTGTTTGTGTGTGTTGATCATGAGACAGCTTCGTTTTGCTTTGCCTGGTTGTAGAATCGATTAAATTTCGTAGAATGATTATTTATTACTCATGACCTCTCTTAAGACTGATTTGTGCGCGCTATTTTCCTTGTAGATACAAGTTTCTTGGAATTTTGTCTAAAACAATCAAGAGAGGAGGCGGAAACGCTTTTGACTGAGAACCTTGGCTCGTATGATCCTGATCGAGAATTTATCGACAAGTTTCTTAATTACAAAGATTTTTTGCCTGCTGATGTTTTTGAAATTGCTTCCAAAAATCGGAATGATAAAAAAACCTCTGCTTTTGAGGTGGGAGACATGACCTCCGATCGTTTTGGCAACTCAATTCAGAGTACTGTGGCTGCCACAGATGTGGACACAAAAGGTGGAAAAAAGAAGGGAAAGAAAGGGAAGAAAGTAAGTCCGTCGGTCTTGGGATTCAACGTGGTTAGTAACCGAATCATGATGGGAGAAATTCAGACAATTGAAGATTAAATAGCAACTAGGAAATCGCAAGTACATTTGTCTTCTGACCGACTGTAAAGTTTTCTGTTTGGTTTTTAGTCCTTAATTTTATACAGGCAATCCAGCAGTTAATATACTCTGCTGAAGCAATTTTGTTTAGGTATTCTGAACTGTAGAATTCATACTGATTGTAGTGTAACAATTAATTTAGTTTCCTTGTTTCTTGTTTATCTTAATTTCCTACATAATATTATGCATCCCTTTTCTTTAGAGTTTGGATTGGTAGAAGAATATCCGACATAATATGTGGATTGAAATGCCATCCACACAAGGTTTTTTTTTATGCAGTGTGGTGTCATTGGGTGATATAAGCTACATGTGTTCAAAACATTGTTTAAAACAACTCACTTCATTAACTTGTATCATAATCAAATATCTTAAATTCTTAAATTTCATAAATTTATAGATTATTAAAATTTAAATGACTCGATTCATTCTTAATTTCTTATGCCATTTGTTGTATATAATAAAGAATTTTACATAAAATATAATCAAACATTTTTTACCTTCCTATATGTAGTTTTCAAAAATGCATTTCAGAAGAAAGACTTTTGAAAATGCCTGAAGTGAAAGAAAACAATGAAAACGTAGCCGTAATCTTGCCCAACAAATTACTTTCAAAGTAAAATCTTTTAAAATCTATTCAATCGTGTTTGGACTGATGTCTTTCAAGAATATTCATGACACTATCCTTTTATTTTCCTCTCTTTAACGACTTCTTTCTTTCTTTTTTTTTGTTTGTTTGTCAAGAACTCGAAAGTATGAAAAATAAGTGGGCATTCACGATTACACAAATCAAACGAACATATATTTAACAAAAATCACCTAAGCTTTTGTTCTTGAACAAAAATAAAAGTTAAAAATACATATAACTTATATTCCATTCTCATCATTTTCATGTTCTTTCTTGACATCAGCTGGTGGCAAGAAATAATCCAAAGACAACCCACAAATGTTAAAATCAACCTCTTCAATCTTCCAACTCTCTTCCAATTTCCATTTTCTATTCAATGTCTTTCCGTATCTATACAATGTTGCAGCAGTCTTCCCACTATGTGCTATGTTGATTCCTTCAACATATCTATAATCTTGAAGCGATGATTCCATGCTCGTCTCGTAAAACACGCTATCATCTCCTTTGGCAGCCTTCATCCTTATCAACTTTGTATCCTCGAATTGGATCAGCAGCCCCGTTCTTTGACTGAAGTATCCCCATATTGTGTGATGGACGATCTCGGTGTTTGCTGTGCTCTGTGCTTTGAGGATGACTGAGCTCGTGTCGAGTTTGAGTAGAAAACAATCTTCGTTCTTGATGGTTTTCTCCCCAATGCAAACCGCGTTTAAGAATAAGTTGGCTGTTGATCTTGGGTCCAATCCCTTTTATATGATATCACAGAAACACACTGTGTGAGGTAGTTATTACAAAAGCCTTTTTAGTGAAAAGAATATTGTTTAGCTCTAAGCTCAATGGTAGAGCTCAAACCAAAAAAAAAAAAAAAAAGCTTAGCCACTCAATTATTGTCTCGTAAGTGAGGCAAATAGATAGAATTGTTAACAACATTCACATAAGAACGATCTAGCATTACTCCGGTTATGTCTTATCGATTTTCACAATGGTTAAGTACCTGGAAGAACCTTCGAAGGGGTCTTGGAGGGCCTCTGGAAGCATTCGAATTCGTGGAGGACTGGCTCCATGCAATTTTCCCATCGCTACCCGCACTGATTTTGAAGCCGGAAACAACCAATTCAAGGAACCATAAATCAGGATTCTTCTGCCATAGCACGAACCCGCCTGCCTCCCAACTTCTTGTAGCATCATCGATACTTTGATCGATGTCAGATGCCACCACCATTTTCACTTGCCCCACAGCATACATGCTATTTATAGCATTAAGTGCAGCTAGCCCTCCTGTTGCTGCTAGATATTGCTGCACAATGTATTTCGCCGTTGATGCTTCCTGTTTTTACCAGAGAATCAACCAATTTTGGCTTTCAGATGGATGTTAAATTCGAGACAAAATGTGACATTGAACAACTCAATCATGTAGGCATATAGATGTAGTTTAAAGCAGCTAAACAAAGAAAAATAATAGTCCATTTAAGGAGACATAATTGAGAAGCAATATCCAATATTTCATCATCCACATTAGAGACATATAATGAAAATAAATTTGGAAGATTGTTACAAGTGAATTTATATGAGAGATCTCCTTGTTTATATCTCAAGAACTAATAAATCTTTTCAGAATTACAGAGTTTGCAATGCAAAAACGACCAAAGAAATAAAAAATCATTTAAATTGCAAAATGATTCAAAATATATGTGGGATCGTCTGAAACATATATATTCAATAACACTACGCGCCACCATCATTAAAATTACTTGGTAAGAACCATAAATTTTCTGCACCACCAATCCTAATCCCACAGAAATATCGATTTATTATGAGAAGAAAAATAACATAATAAAAATAAAGGCTGAAAATTTGTGATTACAATGGAGCCATCTTTGATTGGCATTGTAACAGCATGATCCAACTGGACTTGATAAGGAATGAAAGCAGAGCCAACCAGCTTGAGCAGGAGCATGAACTGATCATTGGTGGAGGAAGATGAAGCTGCCGCCGAGGTATTCACCGCCGCAACAGATGACTTGTTGGCGACGCTGCGGTGGTGGGCTCGCATAAGATTGCGCATATTGTGCCAGCGGAGGGCGGCGTTGCTGCCCATTTTATCAAACATCTCCTCCGGAATGGGAACCTCCAGCACCGTCTCCAGCCCATCTTCTTTGTCAAGATTTGGACATAGCTTTCTCATAGAATGATTCACCATCATGTTCATGCACATGCACCGTCGCCAACAGCCAACAGCCACCACCGGTTTATTATAAGTAGAGGAACAATTGAGGAAGGATGAATTTTGTGGGGCCTTCCTCGTTTCTTCTTCCTCCCTTAAATTTCTCTCTTCCTTTTTGCCTTTTCTATTTCATTTTTATGGGGTGGAAGATGGTGGGGCATTCTTGTTTTTGTTTCTTTTTTTTTTTTTAATTTTAATTTTTAAAAATAAATAGACTAATTGTTTTTTATTTCAATTCAATAATAATTGCTTACTTTGTGCATAGTGAAATCATGGTCATTTCCAATTTCTTTTATTTTTACATAAAATATTTTAATATAGGTATTGAGTATCTAAAATGCAAGTAATTCCATATTAAAATTGGTTATAATACAAGGTAAAATGTATTTATGTGTGAGGTGTTCCTTTCTCATAGCTATATTGGAGAGACTAAAAAAAGCTAAAATGTAATTTAGAGTACAGGCAATTATTGTGTTGGACCAAATTTAAGGCACCTACATTGACAATACCATTAAATTTGTTATTTATGGAAACTGGTTCTGAATGTCATAATTCTTGGCTCCAACTCAAATTTTTTATTTTTATTTTTTATGCACACAACACGGCTCAATGAACCTTGTCCATACTAGGGAGGCTCGGCCCCAACTCATTTTGATTTACCCCTCATCTCTAAAAGTTATTGCATTGTTTTGTGGTACCAACTACCAAACTTTTCTCAGTGGGTTATGTTGTATATTTTTTAAATTTTGGTACACCCACACTGTTTGTAGAATCCCTATAGAAACATTTTATGTAAAACGATAAAATAAAAATAAAAATCTTCTCTCTGTCATCAAAACAGTGAAGTTGAACTCGCCAAGGTTTTTCACTTTTTTGTCTCTGCTTTAAGAGATTCCATAGAAAGCAATCATCATTCCTTGTAAATTCACCATTTTCGGTCTCGAATTACTTTTGTACACATTATTTTCATGGGTTTGCTCTACCACTTCTGTTTTCACATTTGTAGTAAGTAGAGCTTCTTATTATAATTGTTACATATAGATTTCCTTTTGGTTGACATATGTCTAAATTATTTACACGCTTATTTTTAGAGAAATAATAAAATAAAATAATAAAATCTATTTTCTTGACCTGAATAATTTTGAAAAACAATCACAGACGTCCTTTAACAACCACCTCTATCTACATTGATATATTTCTTCCAAAGTACTAAAGTAGTAATCGCAGCAGAGTGGCTCTAAAATTAAGAAAAACACACGTGCAGAATGCCAGGTTAATTTCAAATGACAGCCCTAATAATCTCCATTTGAACCCCAAAACACTTCCCGAATCACTTTTTGAAGGAGCTACGTGAAATCAAGTTCACCATCTTAAGATCACAATCTCTGAAATAGTAAGCCGCACAGTGTTTATGACTCTTTTACTTCTGATTGCTCATGTTCTTCATGTGTTGGCTCGTTAACAGTATCATTCAATGCGGCAAGATATTCGGCAAGGCTCGGTTGAGAAATTGACTTTTGTGAAGCTTCAGGAGAAGGTCTGGCTTTCTTCACGCTAATAGATTTTGGAAGCCAGGACTTACCAGAATTCGGGCCCTTCCAAATAACAGGAGTCATTGATTTCCATGGATCTTCTAACATTTCTTTTTTGTAATACAAGTATGGACGCAGCTCCGCTGAAACAGGATCCTCTTTTCCTCTCCTAGCACTTGGTCCCAAACCTGCACTCGAATTTCCACCTAGTGATCGACCCCTGCCTCTCCCCCAATCAGAATAGTGGCCGCTGTCATGGTGGGAGTGAAGCTGGGGGTGGGGGCTGTTGCTGTATCTACCACCTCTGCCCCAACCATGAATAGCATAAGGAGAATCTCCCCGGCCAACGCCTGAATTTGGAAAGTTAACAGCTGGCATATTTGGTGAATGGCTGTGCGATCCACCCCATATGCTTGAAATATTTCCTTGAGGTTTTCCCCAAGGGTTTGCTGCTCCCATTGGGGTTCCGGGAGATGAATTCTGACTGTAATGGGCTCCAGGTGATTGGGTTGGCCTCTGTCCAGGGGATGAAGTCATATCTGGATAATTAGGTCATGAAAAGGCATTAATAAATTGGAAACATAATTGCACAAATGTGATCTTCAAGCATAATGCATGTAATGATACAAGACAAACAATGGTTGGCTAAATCATGTTAATTTGCATTAATTTTTAATCCTGAAACTCACTTACAGTTTAGAAGGTTGAAGGAAATGAATGAAATTTTCTATACTTAATCAGTCTTTCATGGGAATGCACTTGATAGATGAGTTAACCATCGAGCAGAACGAACACGACCACTGAATAGCATACGTTGCAACTCCTTACATTTTTAATGTTTACTTCCCTTTTTGCAACAGGTTGTAACTACTACGTTTCTCATGTGCATAAATAAAGGTTAGTGAATGGAACCAAATCAAATGCTAAATTCTGATAGGATTTGATTGTAAAAATATAATTTGCTACTTTCCATTATCAAAATATCAACGGATTGCAACACACAACCAAATGAGTACAACAATTGAACAAGTTAGACATGTTCAATACCAAAAGTTAACGGAAAAAAAGACACGTACTGGCACCATAACATGAATAAATGCAGTAAATACAGGTTAGTTACTTGGAGGCATGCTGGAATATCCTTGTGAGACCTGATGAGAGAAGTTATTTCTCCTTTTGTCTGCAGAAAAAGCTGACAGAGGGTTTGTATAATAATCAAATCTTGGTTGAGAATGTTGTATTGCAGTTGAAGGAGCAGGCTCGCCTTCAATCAGAGGGTTGGAAAGGCCATCAGATACCAATCCAGAGCTCTCAGAGTCAATGCTAATATATGCTTTAGCAGCTTCCACTCGCATAGCTTTCAGTCTTTCCTTTCTTTTCTCCGATTCCTCCATAAGTGCTTATAAATACTACAGAATCCAAATGCCACATTAAACATTTATAGAGAAATAGTACTTATCACTGACAAGGACGAAGGTGAGATGAATGGAGGGAGACCTGATGAATTCGGGCAACAAATACTTGAATATGAAAAATGTATATAAAATTTGATTTTTTTCCGTTTAGGGTCAATCTTTCCCCAGTGGGTCCACCCAGTGAATAATTGGGTTGGTTTGACAATTTTTGTTCCTTCAAAATCATCAGGGTAGCTCATCAGAAGCAAGCAATCAATAAGAAAGTCTAATCAGTATGTTTCTGCTGATGTTTTATGCTAAAAACAACTAAGCTAGAAATGTAAAAGAGAAATATTTAATCAGTTGTAACCAATCTGTTTTTTTTAATTTCCATACGATAATACGAAGCCGAACAGAAGAAGAGGGGAACTGCGAAACCTATTAAAAACTCAATACTTACAGCAACAAATGGAGGGCATAATAGAGAACACCTATATGCAACAGAATAGGGAGTGGATTGCTAATATAGAAAAATGAAACAAAAAATAAGAAAAAATATGAGTTTATCTGCATAGTATGAAGATTGAAGAACATAAACACTGCATAGGATTTCGAGACCTGTATGCCCAGATAGCAAAAATTATCTCCAGGTGTATCGAATTTGTGGATATAGCTAGTGTGGTAACACTACTATATCGATTGTGTCTCTTGAGGGGATAGTATTGTATGTTATTTTTGGTTTGAAGCAATGCTGTCGTGGAGATAGTAGGTATCGATTGCGGGTTGATTTATGAACCAACCGTGGTAAGCATTACTGGTGATGGACCTGATAATTGCTTTGTGTTATTTGTGAGACGTACAAGGAGACGTCCCTAGATAGATGCTTGAGAGTATCTGAGTACTATCATGTTAGTACGGAGCATTGTTGGAGTTTGTATACGTTGCGTATGCGGATTTGAGAATGATATGTGATAGTGGCATTAATGCCCTATCATGAATTGTTATATAATTATTGATTCAGGGATACATTTCGGTATAAATGTATCTAGATTGTTCGAACGATGGTTCGAGTTTGGAGAGTCGAGGAATATTGATATTCCTGTTTGGAATCTCTGAAAGATTCGATGAGTAGCTCAACAGCGGTGGCATTCTAACATCTCGAACACTCAACATAGGCAGCATCATAACCATTGCTCGCTCGACATCGGCATCATCATACTCATTGCTCGCTCAACAGCGACATCACCATAATTCATAACACGTATCATTTATCGCAACAATAATATATTATTCATTAATCATGAGAATAATATATTTAAGTATTATCGTACGCCACAGGTACCTTATAATCTAATAGCAAGGGCCAATCCTTGTCGTTGCCATGAGACCTGGTGAATTATGCGCTACACAAATTTCATAATTCACAATCAATCACGTGTACACAATTACATACTTAAGAACGTACTCAACCTCCATATACATCATTGATTGATGATTAATCACAATTACTATACTCTGTATACCATTCAAGGCATCCCATTTTATTCTATGTTCATTGAGTTATCAATTAACCCGATCGAGTAGTACATCTTATTAAAGTTCAACTCATGCCACTTCATTTTAAAGTGTAATATTTTCATTGGAATGTAAATCTACCATAAATATTGCATTCCCAAAATCCAAACATTTTAAAATTAAAAAAATAAAACACGAGCCGCGATCGATCGTCAGTCTTCCCGCGATCGATCGCGAGAACCCACTGCCAAACTTCACTCTTCTGCGATCGATCGCCGAGACCCCAAGAAAGATTGCCAGACCTCCCGCGATCAATCGGCAGCTTCGCGGTCGATCGGCAGCTTCGGGCGATCGATCGCCGCAACTGTTCATCGCCTTCCAAATTCAGTGATATGTCGCGATCGATCGGCGCTATAGCCACGGTCGATCGCGACCTGCGATTGTTCGAAATGTTTTTGCTTCAATGGTTGAACACCGAGTCCACTTAGTATATATAGTACTAAGTACACTAAATACATCAATTTAACAATTTCTTCCAAATCCAACACATCAAAACCCACAATACTTCAAAAACTCCATTATAACGCATAAAAACACTAAATACATCAATTTAACAATTTCTTCCAAATCCCCCAAAATTCGAACCCGTCTCCAAACTTAACCAAACTCAACAAAAATACAATCAAAACTTAGATAAAAGAGAGGGGGAGAATATTACCTAACTATCTTCGAGAGATCTCGCTCCAAAATCAGGTCTCGCTCGATTCTTTTCTCCATTGGAGAAAGAGGGGAAATGGGAAAAGTGGGGAGGAGAGAGGCGATGTGGGGAGAGAGGGAGTGAAGTAGAGAATGGTTGAACACCGAGTCCACTTAGTATATATAGTACCAAGACTCCAAAAACCCGAGTTTCAAATACTCGAACCAAAACTCATTAATAATCATATGTATTCAATAATTATCTCTCACTCACTCAATTACATCGCAAACCTCAATCCAAAGCTCCACAGACTCTAAATCTCACTACCAACACAATTCCAAGTTTAACACCTCAATGAGAATAAAATCTCAACCCTTGGATCCAACAACCCCGATAGCGGATTAAAACCCTAAGGAGTTTCAACACCATAATAATCCCATAATTACCACAATTAAAATCAATTAAGGATTATAATCACTCCGGGATTAATACAATTAATTTCCGGATATCACATTTATCCCCCACTAATCAAATTTTGTCATCGAAATTTGCACACGCGTACTATATGTCCACACAACACGACTCGAATGCACAGTATCGATTCATGAATCCGTCATGAGCGAAGCACCAACTGCGAGGCCAAATACACCACATGCATATTCAATGCCATTCGACTTGGCTATCTCCAATTGTGAGGACTCGTTCCTAATCAAGTGTTAAATTATCACACAATGATTATTTATTTGTAAACAACGGAAGATTATTTAAAATTTTAACAACAAGTGACTCTAAAAATTTCGGCATGGAACCCCCCCGCACGAGGGACATACAAAAAAAAAAATGAAAACACAATAATAATATTCCCAGTGCAGAAAATAAATACATAATACCATATCATGCATCATAGGCATCCATCACATAATCCGTACTAAATATTTACATCATACCATAGCATGCATAATAAGTCTCCAGCACACATTTTATACTCAAAATATTTACATAATACCATCAGCTGTAAATAAACATAGGATAGCCACAAATATTCAAGACCGAACTGAATAAACTCAATTTACATAATTATACGATTCAGGACACCCCCTGGTATAATTTAACTATCATACGACTGGGAAAAAGACAAAAGAAAAAACCTCAGGCAAGACTTCAACGAGTATTCACTCTTTGGGATCCGGGTTACATGTAATACCTGACATTGTCCACACATAAAGACAATAACGGCCCCATTGTGGTGAGCCAAAGCCCAATATGAAAATATCAAGTAATTACATGTATCTATAAAATGTGATATATGATGTGATGCAATGCATTATCATCTCGGGATACCAAACGTCCGGAATCCAAGGAAAAGCTATCAAATATCTCAAGCTCAAGCTAGGATGGCGACACAAGTCGCCCCGTCGGGCCATCGAGGTCTCCAACCATCCTACAATGGGCGATGGCGGCACACTCGGTGCTACACTTACTAAACTGAGCCAACTAGCAATGTGTCCATCATCCTCACGACACCATATCAAAAATATCAATAAGACTCATACAGGTATCAAAGAAATGATAGCTCAACGTGTATGTCATTCATCGATGTATATATGTAAAAATGATGCGTGTTAACAAAACATTATTTTTATACACCGAATGCTAAATCATGAATGCCAATGCTTCATAATTCAATTAAAACCACGTAGCCAAGTAAGATCACGTAATTCACATAATTTCAGCTAATCATGTATCAAATAATATAGATATCTGTCGTATGTTACCGATCGCAACATACCTATTATTCCTTGTTCTAGAAGCTGAATATCGTCATCATAGTTCGCGGAACTCTAAAGCCGTATGTTAATTTATAAAATTCATACAATACCACAAAGAGGATTATCTACTGAAGTTGGACATATTTGATTGTTTCTTTAGACGATTCTAGTAACATCTACATTCATTAAGGCATCTTATATTTGCAAGTTATTCAATTTCAACTTAACAATGGAAAAAATAATTAACATATAATCCAAGTTACAAGTTTCGCTGCTTTTGTTTTTAAATGGACCAAATCCCACTACCCCTTTACTTTCACAATTACATGGAAGCAACTAAATTTCGATTCCAACAGGGGAACAAGTTATTTTCACTTGTTTGAAACCTCCAGTCCTTATAACATTCAAATCTTTTGTTTCCTAATTTCTTAGTTAGAAATGCGTATCAACCAACACATATAATTCGAATTCCACAAACACGCTAAACTTAGTAGCCCAACAGCCAAGAATTGAACTCACATGCAGCATATTTTTGGACAAAAGGTAGCAGATTTTCGAATCCAAACAGTTGAATTCAAAGGCAGTAGATTTTTGGATAAAAATGTATTAGATTTTTCGAACTCATCAGTCAAAAATCTGAAACAGGAAGAAAATCAAACTCAATCCCAAAATGACAATGAAAATTACATACAATCCTCTTAAACATGATTTAAATGGGTTAAAAGTCGATTAGGAACATGATTTACGATTTACACCCTCAATCACTGTAACTCGATCGGCCATGCACGATAAATTCGAACCAAAAATACTCAAAATTGCAGGGGAAAAACGATTTTGGAACAAAGGATTACCTAATCAAATCTTGAAGAAATCGCCCAAAAATTTCAAGAACCCTACCCTGCGCATTTCTTCCATTTCCGAGCAGTTTCCGACTCAAAATCGATGGTTCTTGGCATAAAAACGACCGCTGGAGAGAGGGGAAGGTGGTGGTGAGTCGAGCTTGGCGATTTGTGGTCGGACGGCGTCGGGCGCGGCGTCGGGCGCGAAGCTTTTCTGGGCGGAGGTCGACGGGAGCGTGGGAGCAGGGAGAGGAGAAAGAACTACGGCTTTTTGTTTTAACCGCTTAATGTGTGCGTGAGTTTTAGTTTTTAGTGTGCGTAAATTGTGTCTACACTTGATTTATATCTACAACTATGTCATAAATTTAATTCTTCATTGACATAAAATATTTTTAAAAAATTATCGGAATTTATTTGACCAATTCAAAAATATATCAAGTTCCGATTTAATTATTAATTGACATTCATATGTAATTTCACTTCTAATTAATTAATTCTAAATTAATTATTAATAAATTCCAAAATATATTTAATTAACAGTAATCAAATCTCGGGGCCTTATACCAATACTACTCATAAGCCCCAGACACGACTGTCAATCACTCGGTTTCCCACACAATAGAGTATAATGATTGACGAACCAACGACTAATGGCGTAAATTCAACATCAACACCATGTGCACCAACTCATCGAATCTTTCAAAGATTCCAAACAGGAATATCAATACCCCTTTCCTTACAAGGATAGTATCATGCATCAACGACTCTCCAAACTCGAACCATCGTTCGAACAATCTAGATACATTTATACCGAAATGTATAACTGAATCGGTAATTATATAACAACTTATGATAGTGCCACTATCGCAGATCATTCTCAATCCGCATATGCGAACAGTGCTCTGTACTAACATAATAGTACTAATGCCACTACAGATCGTTCTCAAATCCGCATACGCGACGTATACAAACTCCAACAATGCTCCGTATTAACATAATAGTACTCAGATACTCTCAAGCATCTATCTAAGGACGTCTCCTCGTACGTTTCACAAATAACACAAAGCAATTACCAGGTCCATCACCAGTAATGCTTACCACGGTTGATTCATAAATCAACCTGCAATCGATACCTATTATCTCCATGACAGCATTGCTCCAAACCAAAAATCAGCATACAATACTATCCCCTCAAGAGATATAATCGATATAGTAGTATTACCACACTAGATATATCCACTGACA
The DNA here is from genome assembly GCA_907163345.1 of Haberlea rhodopensis. NCBI lineage: Eukaryota > Viridiplantae > Streptophyta > Magnoliopsida > Lamiales > Gesneriaceae > Haberlea > Haberlea rhodopensis. Next base: position 751,822 of record CAJQUN010000129.1, on the reverse strand, counting down.
CTTAGAAAGATCGAAGTTACATATACCAATAATATCGAGAGTATCCTATGAAGGAAGTTTTTTCTATGCACAATGACTAACTTTATAAGTAATTTTATGACTTAGGATTTTATGTCCCAACGCAAAACAATCATTTCACTGCACATCAGATTTCTATGAACCATGAAGTTTAGCACATGTGCACACAAACTATTCAAACTCAATTCCACTATTATAAATCCATATTTTAGGCCAGCTTTTCACAAAGTAGGATTTCGGGCCTTCCGACGACACTTGAATATCAAAATTTACACCACCGGGCAATCTATTTTTGGGCCATTAACAGGCCTAAAACACAGCAGTTCTGCTGTTTCTCAGCTGCAATCTCCAACATCTTTGTGCTGCTGCGTACAACTCTCATTCGCCCATTCTGTAAGGACCCCAAGCCCTTAAAACCTTGATTAGTGTATTAACCACTATGTGTGGTACATGCTTTCTATAAAATGTCAATCGGGAAGCTCTGATGATACTTAATCATTGCCTGTCAATAAAAGACTCATATGTTTGCCCTTTACCAACCCCTTGGTGCCACTTTTCACATTGTAAACTTTTACAAAAATTTGGGCAGAGTCTCCCCATAAATAGAGCTATCCCAAAACAGAGTACAACACATAACAAAATTCCCGGCCAGGGAACACATAATACTCAACAGAAAGCAGTAATACAAGTAGATTCCCAGCCAGGGAAGACACCACACATATGTCAACAAAAGTGGGTTCCAACACCCACATAATACACCAATGACTCTCATATCATTCTAGCAATTCAACCTAATTGCATGCAACCTTAAATGAAAGAGAGAAAGGCTCATGCCTTTATATACAATCCATATACAAGTATAATCGTGCTCACATGCGAGCATCATGAATATGAATATGTATAAATCCTCAGGTGTATATATAGGTACTCTATACGATACCGTGCTCCATCAAGCCCTGGTACCACGATCCTGGGAGTACCTCAAATCAACAGCTCGAGCTCAGCTCCATAGCCATCGATGTACCTGTCCACCTGTCCCAACAGAGACAGCCCCCAACGGGGTGAGCATACCAATACACAAAATCCCATAATCATAATAATGAAATTCATAATTTACAACAAAGGTAAATGCTAATGAATTTAAATGATACTCCCTGGATGGCAACATCCTCATCCGGGATTCCGTGTACTGTCCCTGTTCTCACAACATCAAACTCATCAAATCTCATAAATCAGTAAATCAACACATTGATTTACACATCGCATGCCTGATCCTCGAATATCAACATATAGTGATTACAAATTCATTAAACATGCAATTACAGATATCACAATATCTAATACTGATTTCACAACCTTGCTATCAATCACAGATAGCTCAAATGCCTTAGCATTTATTTTACCAATCCTTCATTATACTTAGACATCTCAAGTGTCTTATAATGAATACATGAGTCTACAAACCTAGACATCTCAAATGTCTTATAATGAATACACGATTCTACGAACTTAGACATCTCAAATGTCTTACGAAGAATACATGATTTTACGATCATTCCCAGGCATCTCAAATGCCCTAATATAATCAAATAAACCCAGTACCCCATATATCATGCAAGAGTCATCCTACTCTAGTGTCACGCACGCTACAAGCGGCGATATCAAGATTTGGGTCATTCCTTGGCTATATCAACATATATGTATAACCATACGCAAAACATTCAATGCAATCAAAAATACCTTATGCATTTCACATATATATAGTAATGCTCGTACGTCGCACGTACCTTAAATCTCCGAAGTCCGAGCCAAGCCTTGCTCGAGTTCCATGCCCCGAGGAATGATGTGCTAACACGATAAATAATTCACAATTATTTACGAACATGTAACCTATGCTCAAGCACACCCATATCCCTCACAACATTGTCAATACACGACAATTATCCTCTTAAAAGACCCGGGGCAGGGTACATGCAGGGAAGGAAATAAATGAGACAATCGAAATTTGTTCAAGAATGCCCTACAAAAATCGAACCTTAATCTCACAATTTCGAACCCAATAAAATACCATAATTCATCTAAAATGTGAATTAATCAATCCATAGCATGAATAATCATCCTACATGCCAAACCCCCAAATTTGAAATCCAAATCCCTAAAATTCGAAATCCAAGAAGCATCATAATGCATCTACAACATGAATTTATCAATCCATAACAAGAATCACCACAACCCTTCCAAAACCCCCAAAATTCGAACCCACTTCATGCATACAACCAAAATTTCGAACCAATCCCACCAACAACAATAATCCGAACAAATCGAACACAAAAATGGCAGGGAATTGCACGAAAATAACGAAAAAGGGGTTAGGAAGATTACCCAAACGAAATCGGAAGAAAAATCGACCAAAATCGATAAACCCTAGAATTTGGGGATCGCCGCTCTTTCTCAAAATCCGACTTCCACACGCGATGAAACTTCGAATTGATGGAGGGGAAAGGAGCGCCTCGTCGAGACGAAGACGGCGGTAGGTCGCACGCGCCCAACGGCGGCCGGACGGCGGCGGGCGCACCGCTTGAAGCCGCGGGGGCAGGGGCTGACGGGAGTGGCGCGCGGGGGGGGGAGAGAAGAATAAAGGGGCTGAAATGAATTTTTGTGTAAAATTTTGGGTTTAATTGGTATTTATAGCAAAAATACCCCGAAAAATTAATAGCCCCACAAATACATCATGATTCCTTAAAAATCATCTGTTTTCAAAAACTCTCTCTCTAACTCCAAAATCCCCTACCGGTGCTCACCCAGCACCCGAGATCCCGAGACACATTAAAAACCCAACTCTTAGGTTTTACACCGTAATGTGAATACAATCTCAACCTCTGGATCCAACGATCCCAACTACCCAAATAAACGAGCCCAGAAGGCCCAACACCTCGATTAAATCCCAAATCGCCACGTAAAACCACTTTAGGGATTATTAATACTACGGGATTAACACCTATAATCCCTGGTCATCACAATATCCCCCACTAAAAGAATTTCGTCCTCGAAATTAGCACTGGTGTATCACGTAACACCCAGGCTACACAACAACATGAAGCCATAACCTCGATTACTGACCATATCAGAATCGTCTTAATAAACGCGAGGATACTTACCTCTCATCAAACTCTGAAACAGAGCGACATACCAAAACCAACATATCACCCAAGAGGTAAAACGTACCTCGATGCGGGTCATCCCAAAAATCAGCCTCTCATGACTGCGAAACAACTGATACTTACGACTGTAGATCAGACAGTCATCCTTCGTTCTAATACAACAGTACGAACACATCCCGAATGACACCTCAACCGTAAGAACGTTGACCTCGTGTCAAACTCTGGAGTGGAATAGACTTCCAAATCCATCATAACGTCAAAGAGCGTCAGCACAACTCAACGCTAACAGTCCAAAAGCAGTTAGTCAACTGAAACTGCAAGGATTCGAATCGCTCTTGATTCTATCGTAGATATCATCCAATGACATCTTTACCAAGACTCTCGATGTCTAACATACATCGTTACGAGGGAAACACTAGTACAACTACGGTGTACACATACCAAACCTGGTTTCCACTTTCAAACTTCCTCCATCGAAGGAGTAGTCGCCTCATTGCAACTTAATTTGGGCAACTCTCGGCCACAAATTCAAACAAAAGACATCTCGCAAGATGTCCACCTACGGATGTTCCAAGAATCACGTCCTAATCATAAATAACAACCGAGACTCCGCAGAGTTTAAAATTCTTAAGGGGCATGCAATAAACCCATTGCATCCTCAACGCTTGTGTCGTCAGCGACACTCAACCAATCCGAAATCCTGCCATCCCTTGAAAATCCTCGGATTTAACAATCCAAACTTGGGAAGGCTGTCGCATAACTCGAAGGAAAACACCAATAAGGGAAATACCTTAACCCTCACAAGAAAATCCCTCCTCAAGGGAGTCAACTAACTTCACGATCATTCCTCATAATCATCGTGCCATGGAGATTCCCAATCTCAAGGTGTTCCATATCTCACATCAGAGATTTAACCATCCAAAAATAGCATAACTCTATGCTTAACAGAGAGGAAATCAATAACTGGCATCCGTATACTCACCGGTATACCTGCCTAAGCACTGACATCACATGCATACTTAATGCACTCGGCTCGGGTATCTACCACATATCCCTAAGCCCCAAACACAACCGTCAATTCTGAGTCATTCCTTACTCAGTGGAGGATGATAATCGACGATTAATAATACACGGTGTGATTCCCAAAATCAACACCACTTGTACCAACTTACCGAATCTTTCAAAGATTCCCAAATAGGTATAATACTACCTCCTTCCTCGCAAGGGAAGTGCCATCGAACTCGAGATCCACAAGTCTCGAACCATCGTTCGGAAAAACTGGATACAATAACACCCATTGTATCCCAATACACGGGTTCCTTTAGATTGAGTCAATAACAACCTGATGACTCTCTTGTTGGTACTCCAACATCCTGAGCTGTCCCAGACAAGTCTCCAAGATTAAACATAAACGTATACACGTTTCAGCGAGGCATGAACAACCTTAACCTCAATGACATGGTGACTACTAGAGTCCACCACAATCCTCATCGTATCACCTTACGATTTGCCAAACTTGGTTCCAACGAGCAGTGTAACGGCTCTAGCAAGCCCATCATGGTGCTACACACACGCGGCAGACAACCTAGTCTCTGCCTCTTTAGGTTTACCTCAAACCTACCAATAAGACGGACGTTTCCACATGGTATAACATACTATGGGAGAAAAACTCAATAGAGTAATGGGTCTTTATCCAACATTCCTCAATGCCGATACACCCTGGACACTCCAATGTCCCTATGTACTTAACATAACCTGATCCTACTCCCTTAGGACCCATCCTACACCCTCAAGGGTGGTGTGACCATGTCTACCACATGTCACATCGACAGAAAGCGAGTAATTTCCTCCATGATTACTCCTGTCGTCAAATCACATGGCCAAAAGCCATTCCAACGAGCATACCTCAAGGGTATCACCACTCGTAATATGATCGCCCCAATCGTAAGCTGCGGTACAATCCCATGTACAGCGCATCCAACCATTCCTCGAGCAACCCGCTCGGTATAAGGGTCACGTCCATCGGTGTCGCACACACCACCTTGTGCTCGGTACTGGCACCCAAGGCATACCACTGAATACGTATACTCAACGCATCGATCATCGTAACGATGATGCATGTCTAATAAGACATCTCCTACACCATCGTCATCGTCATCCTGTGACGACACATGCCAACTCATGGCATCTAAAACATTGCCCACTAGTGACGATACATGTACATCAGCGTATGTCATCCACTATCATGCTAGTAAAATAGGCATAATAAAACATGTATATCAATGCATGCCAGCTACAATAAAGCTAATAAAATAGCAATATCTCATACCTCATCGCTAGTGATATAGCGTCATACCTGTCTCCGTCGCTCAATAATAGTGCGTAATCAGCACCCATCGCTCGAAGGCGGCAAAATCCTGTGCTGAGTACATAGCGGCAAAATCCCTCGCTATAGAATCGACGGCATGACACCTCGTCATATAATAAGTGGCATGAAACCTCGCTATATACCTGAGTATGAATCATCGTCCACATAGTAGCGGAAAGAGGCATCGCTATCAATACACCTGGCGGAATGAACCATCGCCAATAGATATAGCGGAATGAACCGTCGCTATAAATACACCTGGCGGAATGAACCATCGCCAATAAATATAGCGGAATGAACCATCGCTACAAATATACCTGGCGGAATGAACCATCGCCAATCAATATAGCGGAATGAACCGTCGCTATAAACCGTGTCCTCATAGAGAAATGAATATAAATCGACACAGCGGGACACATCACCGCTATCATCCGTGTCATCACAAAGGAATGAATCATCATCCTAACAAGCGGCATCTCATCCTCGCTTCTTCATACAAGCGGTATCTCATCCTCGCTTCGTATGGCATACCCCGCCTCCATGTGCAAGCGAGCATCCCCGCCCGCTCCACATTTTTAGCGGTACAAGCATAAGCTTCTTCATACAAGCGGTATATCATCCTCGCTTCGTATGGAATACCCCGCCTCCATGTGCAAGCGAGCATCCCCGCCCGCTCCACATTTTTAGCGGTCAAGCATAAGTATAAAAATTCTCACTGTCATAAGCAGGACTCCTGGAATGTATAATCATCATTCCTTTTTATACTCCATATTTCCTGTAACCTGCAACCATCAGGGTTAACAACAATAGCCATATACGCTATGCATCCACATTCAATTCATAATAAAAACACATTATGAGAATGTATGGTTTCACAAATAAATGTCATGATATCCTTCTTTAAATCCTTATTTCATCCTGAGCCCTTATCATTAGTACATTTTAATGCTTCTTGCTACTCCAGGAAAGCGGAATTCTTCCTCGCTTCCACTGGACTTTAGCGTTGCTACTCCATGTAAGCGGAACTCTTCATCGCTTCCAATGGACTTTAGCGTTGCTACTCCATATAAGCGGGACTCTTCATCGCTTCATATGGACTTTAGCATAAGCCATTAAAATCCTTACTAAGATAACTTTGACTCAAGACATGCATATGCAAAAACAATGCACAATAACATATATCATAACCTCAATGCACCACTTTGCATTCATCATGTGTCAACAAGACAACGTAAAATACATGTTACCTCGGAAATATCCCTTTATCTGATTTTCTTAAAAACCAGCTTCCTTGGCACATAACACACGGAGTGCCAGACATCCCCATAAATGTCATCCTATCGTGTTCCACACGATTCCTGCAACCACAATGGTTAGCAATACCACTTTTCATATCATAAGAGCACATAAACGATTTGTTATTTCATACAACATTAATGCCATCATGCATAAATATGTGCTATCAATAACTTCCTAGGCCCTTAACAGCCCCAATGAGCAACCACTGCTCTGATACCACTAATGTAAGGACCCCAAGCCCTTAAAACCTTGATTAGTGTATTAACCACTATGTGTGGTACATGCTTTCTATAAAATGTCAATCGGGAAGCTCTGATGATACTTAATCATTGCCTGTCAATAAAAGACTCATATGTTTGCCCTTTACCAACCCCTTGGTGCCACTTTTCACATTGTAAACTTTTACAAAAATTTGGGCAGAGTCTCCCCATAAATAGAGCTATCCCAAAACAGAGTACAACACATAACAAAATTCCCGGCCAGGGAACACATAATACTCAACAGAAAGCAGTAATACAAGTAGATTCCCAGCCAGGGAAGACACCACACATATGTCAACAAAAGTGGGTTCCAACACCCACATAATACACCAATGACTCTCATATCATTCTAGCAATTCAACCTAATTGCATGCAACCTTAAATGAAAGAGAGAAAGGCTCATGCCTTTATATACAATCCATATACAAGTATAATCGTGCTCACATGCGAGCATCATGAATATGAATATGTATAAATCCTCAGGTGTATATATAGGTACTCTATACGATACCGTGCTCCATCAAGCCCTGGTACCACGATCCTGGGAGTACCTCAAATCAACAGCTCGAGCTCAGCTCCATAGCCATCGATGTACCTGTCCACCTGTCCCAACAGAGACAGCCCCCAACGGGGTGAGCATACCAATACACAAAATCCCATAATCATAATAATGAAATTCATAATTTACAACAAAGGTAAATGCTAATGAATTTAAATGATACTCCCTGGATGGCAACATCCTCATCCGGGATTCCGTGTACTGTCCCTGTTCTCACAACATCAAACTCATCAAATCTCATAAATCAGTAAATCAACACATTGATTTACACATCGCATGCCTGATCCTCGAATATCAACATATAGTGATTACAAATTCATTAAACATGCAATTACAGATATCACAATATCTAATACTGATTTCACAACCTTGCTATCAATCACAGATAGCTCAAATGCCTTAGCATTTATTTTACCAATCCTTCATTATACTTAGACATCTCAAGTGTCTTATAATGAATACATGAGTCTACAAACCTAGACATCTCAAATGTCTTATAATGAATACACGATTCTACGAACTTAGACATCTCAAATGTCTTACGAAGAATACATGATTTTACGATCATTCCCAGGCATCTCAAATGCCCTAATATAATCAAATAAACCCAGTACCCCATATATCATGCAAGAGTCATCCTACTCTAGTGTCACGCACGCTACAAGCGGCGATATCAAGATTTGGGTCATTCCTTGGCTATATCAACATATATGTATAACCATACGCAAAACATTCAATGCAATCAAAAATACCTTATGCATTTCACATATATATAGTAATGCTCGTACGTCGCACGTACCTTAAATCTCCGAAGTCCGAGCCAAGCCTTGCTCGAGTTCCATGCCCCGAGGAATGATGTGCTAACACGATAAATAATTCACAATTATTTACGAACATGTAACCTATGCTCAAGCACACCCATATCCCTCACAACATTGTCAATACACGACAATTATCCTCTTAAAAGACCCGGGGCAGGGTACATGCAGGGAAGGAAATAAATGAGACAATCGAAATTTGTTCAAGAATGCCCTACAAAAATCGAACCTTAATCTCACAATTTCGAACCCAATAAAATACCATAATTCATCTAAAATGTGAATTAATCAATCCATAGCATGAATAATCATCCTACATGCCAAACCCCCAAATTTGAAATCCAAATCCCTAAAATTCGAAATCCAAGAAGCATCATAATGCATCTACAACATGAATTTATCAATCCATAACAAGAATCACCACAACCCTTCCAAAACCCCCAAAATTCGAACCCACTTCATGCATACAACCAAAATTTCGAACCAATCCCACCAACAACAATAATCCGAACAAATCGAACACAAAAATGGCAGGGAATTGCACGAAAATAACGAAAAAGGGGTTAGGAAGATTACCCAAACGAAATCGGAAGAAAAATCGACCAAAATCGATAAACCCTAGAATTTGGGGATCGCCGCTCTTTCTCAAAATCCGACTTCCACACGCGATGAAACTTCGAATTGATGGAGGGGAAAGGAGCGCCTCGTCGAGACGAAGACGGCGGTAGGTCGCACGCGCCCAACGGCGGCCGGACGGCGGCGGGCGCACCGCTTGAAGCCGCGGGGGCAGGGGCTGACGGGAGTGGCGCGCGGGGGGGGGAGAGGAGAATAAAGGGGCTGAAATGAATTTTTGTGTAAAATTTTGGGTTTAATTGGTATTTATAGCAAAAATACCCCGAAAAATTAATAGCCCCACAAATACATCATGATTCCTTAAAAATCATCTGTTTTCAAAAACTCTCTCTCTAACTCCAAAATCCCCTACCGGTGCTCACCCAGCACCCGAGATCCCGAGACACATTAAAAACCCAACTCTTAGGTTTTACACCGTAATGTGAATACAATCTCAACCTCTGGATCCAACGATCCCAACTACCCAAATAAACGAGCCCAGAAGGCCCAACACCTCGATTAAATCCCAAATCGCCACGTAAAACCACTTTAGGGATTATTAATACTACGGGATTAACACCTATAATCCCTGGTCATCACACATTCCCTTTCCCAACTTGTTTACACAACTTCCTACGACCTAAAACGGCCTTAAATGCATTCCTACGTGACAAATTGGAATGCGTTCCTATGCACAAATAGTAACTTTTTAGTCTGAAAAACAACAAATGTGCATTCATTCTTTGGGCAGGATTTCGGGGATTCCGATGACACTTGAATATCAAAATTTACACAACCAAGCAATCTATTTTTGGGCCGTTAACAGGCCTAAAACACAACAGTTCTGTTGTTTCTCAGCTGCAATCTGCAACATCTTTGTGCTGCTGCGTACAACTCTCATTCGCGCCATTCCCTTTCCCAACTTGTTTACACGACTTCCTACGACCTAAAATGACCTTAAATGCATTCCTATATGACAAATTGGACTGCATTCCTATGCACAAATAGTAACTTTTTAGTCGGAAAAACAACGAATTTGCATTCAATCTGTTGGAATCGAAGAGGGGGGTGAATGAGATTCCTTGGTTACTTTAGCGTTTTAAAATGAGTTTGAAAAATAAAAGAGTTTTGCGCTTGCGGAAGCCTTGAGTCAATCGATAAATAAAAAGAACAAAATAAATAAATGCGTAAAGGAATTAAAGCAATAAAAGAGACAAGGATTTGTTATAGAAGTTCGGCGATGAATCGCCTACGTCTCCTCTTCCCGGTTAGATAACCTCCAACTGAGGTTCCACTAGAACAATTGGTCTTGGCCTTGAGGGCTCCAAGTTAGCCACAACACAACTCTTCCCGAGTTACAAAGCTCTTCCCGAGCACACTACTCTTCCCGAGTACACAAGCTCTTCCCGAGCACAATACTCTTCCTGAGTACACAAAGCTCTTCACGAGCTACCAACACTCTTCACGAGTCTTCTTGGCCTTAAGGGCTCCAAGGATAGCCACAACACATGCACCAACTTCACTTGTTGATGACTTTACAATTTTCCAACTTGCTTTGGTGTTGGAGGACCTTTACAATAGATCAAATCAAAAACACCTTCACGGTGCACTCACACGAAGAAAACAAGACTCTAACAAAGAAGACAATTACAAACTCCAATACAATAACAATGTATGGAGGTTGCAAATCAATTTAGAATAATAATGATGAACACTTTGTAGAAATTTGTAGGCTTGTTCCTTAGCTTCAAAATGCTCCAAAGCATCAATATTTATAGTGTAGAAGGCCCCCTAGGCTCCTACTAGCCGTTGCTACACAAAAGGCTGAAATCACTCGTCGATCGCCTCAGCCATCGCCTCAGGCGATCTCCATCGCCGCGCCCCAACGGTCAGCATAAATCACGCATCGCCTCAGGCGATGTCCCGATCGCCTCAGGCGATCCAAATTAAATTCCAATGCCGTAGCCTTAGCAGCCTAAAATCTTGCATCGCCTCGGGCGAAGTCCAGATCGCCTCAGACGTTCAACGCATCGCCTCAGGCGTTCGTGCCATCGCGCCAGGCGATCTCCCCCTGCGCGCAGTCCTCGACATCGCGTCAGTCGATGTGCGGGGCGACGTGTCAAATGGTTGCCATCGCCTCAGGCGTTGGTCATCATCGCCTGGAGCGATATTCCTCGCATGCTCGCCTAACAATCACCTCTGTCGATGTGCGTGGCGATGCCTCGCCTGGCACCCATCGCCTGGGGCGATCCAGGCCAGAATATGCACAACCGATTTTCTTCATTTCATTCCAACTTTTCATCACTTAATCTGCACACTAAGTAGATGCATTAGTATAACAAACACAAGTTTTGTTGATCATCAAAACTCAAAGATTGACCGGGGATAATTTAACGCATTAAACGCAACCATGCGTTTAAGGCTCAACAATCTCCCCCTTTTTGATGATCACAAAACTTGATAAACTTGAATAAGTAATATGCATGAAATGTGAGTACAAATGACTCTCCCTTAACAATTGCATAGCACATACAAGTTAAACAAGTAAAGCATCAAACAAATAACTCTCCCCCTCAAACTATGCATACATAAGCTCTCCCCCTTAAACTATGCATGTATTAAGGTTCAAGTTTATCACAAAATTCTCCCCTTTTTGTGATAATCAAAAAGCATAAAATTTAAATAAACATAGCTCAAATATGTTGACACATAGCCATATTTTAACAATTTTACACATGGTTCTCACAAAGCATGTAATAGCTATTAGATCAAATCAATTAGAGAAATACACATGCGTTTAAGGCACTCAACAATAAATTCTAAATGTTGCAATGTGTGCATATGTTCATGCATTCATGCCCAATAAACAATAAAATTATCAATGCATTATAACAAATCATATAATTGCACATTTTCTCATAGCAAATTCAAATTTGAATACAAGGCATATCAAGATACTTACTATAAAAAGATAAGCATACATCATGCATTAAACAATTTATATGTGCATATGCTAAGGGGTATTCCATTTTACTACAATGAATATTGAGCTTCAAATTTTTATTGATCACAATTAATTTGTGCCAATGAATTTTGAATTGCTCTTTTAATATGTATAAAGTAAATTTTACCCTCGATGACAAGAGTTCGTTCTTGTCATTGGTCCAATGCCTCGCGCCTCTTCTATTGAGGTGAATAAGATGAACTCTTCCTTTGAATTGCTTGTGCCTTCATCCATTCCTTTGTTGTCCCTACAAAACAAATTAACAATAGGAGGATCTTTGGTACCCATTTGATTTTTGGGTCCTTGATGGTTAGCTTCCTTTGGCACCTTTGGACCATTTCCACCTCTTGTTAGGTTGGTATTGGATTTTCGCAAACCTACATTTATTCTTAGTGTGGCCATTTTTACAACAATAACTGCAAGTAGGAGAATTATGCTTTGCTTTAGCCAACAAGCTTGAAAAAATTTTAGTTTTGCTTGAGAAGCCTAATCCGGCTTTATCAAAGCTACAACGTTGCAAGCCAAGTAATTCATTCATCTTTAAACTACTATCACTAAACTTGGCAAAAGATGTCTTTAAATCAAGCATTTGATTTTTCAAAATAATATTTTCTTCTTCCTTCTTAGCCAAATCTAGCTTAAGCAATTTGTTGCTCTTCTTGATTTTACCAAGACAATCAATGAGTTCATTATAAGCATCTAATAATTCATCATAAGATGGTACCTCATCATCATCCTCTTCATCTTCATCTCCAAGAGCCATTAGACAAAGATTTTTGGCTTCTTCTTCATCGGAGTCGCTATCGCTCCATGTGGCTATAAACGCCTTCTTCTTCCCTTTGTCCTCATTCTTATTCCTAGGACATTTGTTAGCATAATGACCATTTTCTTGACAATTATAACAAGTTACCTCATTTTTGGATTCATGTTTGGTTGCATTAGAGGTCTTTGACTTGCTATGTTTGTTGAATAGCTTCTTGAACTTCTTTGTGAACACGATCATCTCTTCATCATCATCCTCTTCATCATTGGAATGGTCTTTCCTTCCAACCAAAGCTATACCATTTCTTTTGGATCTATCCTCCTCCTTTACTTCTCTCCTTGTGGCAACTTCAAGCTCATGAGTTACCAAAGTGCCATGGAGCTCATCAAGGTCATAGGAAGCACTTTCTCCTTTGTTTGACTCGATAATGGCCGTCCTCTTTGCATCTCATTCCTTAGGCAATGCTCTTAGGGCTCTCCTCCATATTTGCTTAGGAGGGTACTTCTCTCCAAGTTGGGCAAGCTCGTTGATAATTTGGGTGAGCCTCCTAAACATGGAATCCACCTCTTCTCCGGACTCCATCTCAAATGTCTCATATTTGAGTTGTAATAAATCAATCTTTGTCTCCTTCACTTGATTAGTTCCTTCATGACAAATTTGCAATTTGTCACATATCTCCTTTGCGGTTGAGCACATCAAGACCCGGTTGTACTCCTTCATATCTAAGGCACAATGCAAAATATTAATAGCTTTAGCATTTTGTGAAATTAAAATCATGTCCGCTCTTGTGAAATCGTCCATTTCTTTGGGAACACTTATTCCCCCAACATCCTTTAAAGGAGTATGTGGACCTTTCACAATGATTTTCCATAGATCATAATCTACGGATTGGATGTATAGAGAAATTCTATTTTTCCAATAGCCGTAATTATCACCCGTGAAAAGCGGAGGTCTATTTGTCGATTGACCTTGAGCAAACTCATTCGCTAGAATAACCATGTAAAAGATTTGATTTAAAAACAAAATCAAATGGCTCTGATACCACTTGTTGGAATCGAAGAGGGGGTAAATGAGATTCCTTGGCTACTTTAGCTTTTTAAAATGAGTTTAAAATATAAAAGAGTTTTGTGCTTGCGGAAGCCTTGAGTCAATCGATAAGTAAAAAGAACAAAATAAATAAATGCGTAAAGGAATTAAAGCAATAAAAGAGACAAGGATTTGTTATAGAAGTTCGGCGATGAATCGCCTACGTCTCCTCTTCCCGGTTAGATAACCTCCAACCGAGGTTCCACTAGAACAATTGGTCTTGGCCTTGAGGGCTCCAAGTTAGCCACAACACAACTCTTCCCGAGTTACAAAGCTCTTCCCGAGCACACTACTCTCCTGAGTACACAAAGCTCTTCCCGAGCTACCAACACTCTTCACGAGTCTTCTTGGCCCTAAGGGCTCCAATGATAGCCACAACACATGCACCAACTTCACTTGTTGATGACTTTACAATTTTCCAACTTGCTTTGGTGTTGGAGGACCTTTACAATAGATCAAATCAAAAACACCTTCACGGTGCACTCACACGAAGAAAACAAGACTCTAACAAAGAAGACAATTATAAACTCCAATACAACAACAATGTATGAAGGTTGCAAAGCAATTTAGAATAATAATGATGAACACTTTGTAGAAGTTTGTAGGCTTGTTCATTAGCTTCAAAATACCCCAAAGCATCAATATTTATAGTGTAGAAGGCCCCCTAGGCTACTACTAGCCGTTGCTACACAAAAGGCTGAAATCACTCGTCGATCGCCTCAGCCATCGCCTCAGGCGATCTCCATCGCCGCGCCCCAACGGTCAGCATAAATCATGTATCGCCTCAAGCGATGTCCCGAATTAAATTCCAATGCCGTAGCCTCAGCATCCTAAAATCTTGCATCGCCTCGGGCGAAGTCCAGATCGCCTCAGGCGTTCAACGCATCGCCTCAGGCGTTCGTGCCATCGCGCCAGGCAATCTCCCCCTGCGCGCAGTCCTCGACATCGCGTCAGTCGATGTGCGGGGCGAAGTGTCAAATGGTTGCCATCGTCTCAGGCGTTGGTCATCATCGCCTGGAGCGATCTTCCTTGCATGCTCGCCTAGCCATCGCCTCTGTCGATGTGCGTGGCGATGCCTCGCCTGGCACCCATTGCCTGGGGCGATGATCATCATCGCCTGGGGCGATCCAGGCCAGAACATGCACAACCGATTTTCTTCATTTCATTCCAACTTTTCATCACTTAATCTGCACACTAAGTAGATGCATTAGTATAACAAACACAAGTTTTGTTGATCATCAAAACTCAAAGATTGACCGGGGATAATTTAACGCATTAAACGCAACCATGCGTTTAAGGCTCAACACAATCTTTGGGCAGGATTTCGGGACTTCCGACGACACTTGAATATCAAAATTTATACCACCAGGCAATCTATTTTTGGGCTGTTAACATGCCTAAAACACAGCAGTTCTGATGTTTCTCAGCTGCAATCTGTAACATCTTTGTGCTACTGCCTACAGCTCTTATTCACGCCATTCTCTTTCCCAACTTGTTTACACGACTTCCTACGAACTAAAACGGCCTTAAATGCATTCATATGCGACAAATTAGAATGTAATGTTTGAGATAAATTGTAAAAAAAACAGCGAAAAACGTCAAAACCTAAAGGAATTTTTTAAAAGAAATAAAGCCAACGAACTATACATACCTCTTGAGGCCTTAGAGTCGTTCTGAATTGACCTATGAACGCCCTGAAACTTTTTCAAAGTGTGGTGTTTGGGTGGAAAATAAAATATGAAGGATTTTTGAACAATTATCGGCTGCTCTGTTACTGTGCAGATTTTCTTATGTTTCTGCGGAAAAACTGGCGGTGGTGGCTGGGAGAGGCTGCTCTCGTTCTCGTCGGTGCTGGTTGGGCGAGGGTTCTGTGGACTTCTTCTTTCTTTTCTAATTTTTTATTTCAAATTTATATAGTCTTATTTTAGGATCGAAAATGGGTTTTTTATTACACCTCAAAGAAGCCAAGAATAGCCATCTCGGGCCTTTAAAAAATACAATTAAATTAATAAATCCCACAAACATGTCTCAACAATATTTACACAAAACAGAGCAGCTCGGAACTCCAACGGGATGAACTGATTCAATACACGATCTGTTTTTACAACGTCACTTTCGGCCAATATATGTTGGATTGGTGGGAGCGATATCTTTTCAGTATCCTATTTCTACCTTATTTTTGTTTCTTTTTTTTCTTGGATTCAATTTATTTAACTTTGATTTGAATAGATGGATCGATGGACTTATGTTCATTTGGCGTCGGCGGTAGGCACTTGAATATCAAAATTTACACCACCAAGCAATCTATTTTTGGGCCGTTAACAGGCCTAAAACACAGCAGTTCTGCTGTTTCTCAGCTGCAATCTGCAACATCATTGTGCTGCTGCATACAGATCTCATTCGCGCCATTCCTTTTCCCAACTTGTTTACACGACTTCCTACGACCACCTAAAACGGCCTTAAATGCATTCCTATGTGACAAATTGGAATGCATTCCTATGCAAAGATAATAGTTTTTTAGTCTGAAAAACAACGAATTTGCATTCATTCTTTGGGCAGGATTTCGGGCCTTCCGACGACACTTGAATATCAAAATTTACACCACAAAGCAATCTATTTTTCGGCCGTTAACAGGCCTAAAACACAGCAGTTATGTTGTTACTCAGCTGCAATCTGCAACATCTTTGTGATGCTGGGTACATCTTCCATTCGCGACATTCCTTTCCCAACTTGTTTACACCACTTCCTATGACCTTAAATGACCTTAAATGCATTCCTATGTGACAAGTTGGAATGCATTCCTATGCATAGATAGTAATTTTTTAGTCGGAAAAACAACGAATTTGCATTCAATCTTTGGCAGGATTTCGGGCCTTCCGACGACATTTGAATATCAAAATTTACACCAACAAGCAATCTATTTTTGGGCCGTTAACAGGCCTAAAACACAGCAGTTCTGCTGTTTCTCAGCTACAATTTGCAACATCTTTGTGCTGATGCGTACAACTCTCATTCGCGCCATTCCCTTTCCCAACTTGTTTACACGACTTCCTACGACCTAAAACGGCCTTAAATGCATTCCTATGTGACAAATTGGAATGTAATGTTTGAGATAAATTGGAAACAAAAAACGCCGAAAAACGTCAAAACCTGAAGAAATTTTTTAAAAGAAATAAAGCCAACGTACTATACATACCTCTTCAAGGCCTTAGAGTCGTTCTAAATTGAATGAACGCCCTGAAACTTTTTCAAGGGTGGTGTTTGGGTGGATACAAAGGATTTTTGTACACTTATCGGTTCCTCCGTTCCTGTGCCGTTTTCCTTCTGTTTCAGTGGAAAAACTGACTCTGGTGGCTCGGAGAGGCTGCTCTCGTTCTCGTCGGTGCTGGTTGGGCGAGGGCTCTTTGAACTTCTTTCTTTCTTTTTTAATTTTTTATTTCAAATTTATATAGTCTTATTTTAGGATCGGAAAGAGGTTTTTATTACCCCTCAAAGAAGCTAAGAATAACCATCCGGGGCCTTCAAAAAATACAAATAAATTAAAAAATCCCACTAACATGTCTCATCAATATTTACACAAAACAGAGCAGCTCGGAACTCCAAAGGGATGAACTGATTCAACACAAGATATGTTTTTACAACCTCACTTTCGGCCTATATATGTTGGATTGGTGGGAGCGATATCTTTTCAGTATCCTCTTTCTACCTCATTTTTGTTTCTTTTTTCCTGGGATTCAATTTGTTTAACTTTGATTTGAATAGATGGATCGATGGACTTATGTTCATTTTGCGTCGGCGGGAGAGAGTTAGTAGCAGCATTCGGGAATGAACCCAATTTTGAAAAACTTTGTTTTAAAAAGTGTCAATGAATGCTTCTTAATAATCCTCCAAAAGGTCAACTGATGACCAATTGAATTTATAAAAAAGAATACAATAGCAAGTGGCCACACACACACATATGTGTATGCTTGTATATGGATTAAACCTGAGAAGTTTTTCTTCTGATGGTCCCTTTTCTCATCGGTGTTGTCACCGATGATATTGTTGAGCTAAATCGACCATAAAGTGTAACAATGAAAAGCCAGATCACTTTGCTTAAGTGAGATTTTAATGGAAAGCTTTACCCTATCGGCTAGCTCATTTCATTTTGAATATGATATTCTTGAGCTAGTAGTACATGGATGTTGTTGGTTCCAATCCTTCAGAGCCTCCTATATGAGGGTGAGAAGCGACTAAAAGGAATAAGCAAAATAACTTTGCCTAGTATCGCGTTAAACTACGTAAAGGTTTTGAATCATCATTTCTGTGGAAAATTATATATAGCCATGTCAAAACTCTTATTTAATCGTACTTTCGTGATTGATCAACCATGCTTTCCAGCATCAGTACTCAGAATTAATAAAATTGGTCTCAAATAATGACTTCTACTGTTGTAGGATCAAGCAATGACCGTTTTAACAAAAACTATAACTGGTGATGATAACGGTGCAACTCAAATCTTTTAAACCGTACAGCAGCACAAGCACCACGTTTCGATCGATCACACAACAATGACAATTGTTGTACCCAAATAATCCATCTCCCAATAATTGTACTTCTTGCAAGTCATGTGAATCAAAAACGTGACTTTGGCTTTTATACCAATTGTAGATCAAACGCTTGTCGCATTACCAAAAAATATAGCTGATGGTAACGGTGCAATTTTAAACCATACAGCAGCATAAACACCACATTAGATAGTTCACACGACAATTGTTGTACCCCAACAATTGTATAGGTTTTTTTCACTTAAACTGTCCCTATGCGTGACTCTGTCGATCCATGTGGTACGTTAATGAGGGTTAAAGCATGGTCCTTCGTAATATCACGGTGGCTGCTTCTATTTGATTCTGTATTATAACTCATTTTGCAAATATTCTATTGCAAAAATCTACTTTCAAATAGTTGGATTGAGGCATTGGCTATTGTTTCTGTTGTATCAATAAATACTTGAAAGGCGTGTTTGAATCAAGTCACCTGAAATCATGGATTTGATTTCAAATTCATTTTGATGATTTTAGTTAAGGGGATTTTGAAGGAACTCAACATAGATGTTGCTTTCAATAGAATCAAATTCATGCTATAAATCTCTTCCCAAAATAAACCCCCCTGTGAAAATGCAACCTGAATATATTCCATAACAGGACCTACGGCATACTAAAAGGGAGACCTATGAAATTTTAGTTTAGAGTTTCTTATGTAGGATCTGCACACGCCCTTTAAACTAACCAGCTTCTTTGTGTTGCCAGAATAATATGATCTTTTCTCCAGTTCTTGGTTCTAATTATTTGTTCTTTTGCTTTGATTTATATGTTTGTTCAGTCATCTGCAACGAGCTACGCTTGTGCCTTTTGACATCGAGAAAGAGCACATAATAATGCAGTATTCCAATGGTTCCGCTGCAATTCACTCATTCTATGTTTGATTATATTTTAGAATTAATTATTTTAATAATATATAGCAAATATTATAATTATTATTATTTTGTGACACTTGTAATTATTTTGAAAAAAATTATTTTCACCCCAAAAATAAAAATGTCTAGCTCCATCCATTATTGCAAAATAGTAAGCTTAGAAGTTTTAGGAGATGTTTGTAATTGTTTATTCAAAGTACTTCTAGGTTATTTTTGCTTAAAGTTGAAAAAAGTTGATTTTAAGCAAAAACATTGAGTGTTTGCTATTTAATTAAACAAACAGCTTAATAAACTTCAATTAAGTACAAAATTGACACAAAACAACTTAAAGCAGTCAAAAGCATTTTATGACCTGCTTTTCAGATTCTATTTTTTTTCTATTTATTTTTATAAAAATAATAGCAAAAATAAAATAATAAAACACTCAAATTTTATTTTTTTATTTGAAAAATTGATAAGTAGTTTGTAAAAAAAATTTCAAACGCTCATTTAGAATCAGATTTTACAATTTTGAATGACTAAATTATATATTAAAAATTAAGAATTATTAATAAGTTGTCGGCACAAAAGTCAAATGAATGCCTACCCCTCATCAACCTACGCCACCACTCACCATTTATTGATTTGTTCTATTAAGTACACAGATGTCGCGTTTTCGTTGAAACACGACATGTCTTGAAAACAGTGAGAACGTGGTTCGGTTTCCACTCCAGCCTAATGTGTGCAGTCTCCGCCACTCACACCACGGCGCGTGGCAAAACTCCTCCCTCCAATTATTCCACCCAACTTCATAAATTCTAGCATTTCTCCTTTGAATCGTCCTCACAAGAACCATAATCTGCTTTCATAAAGAATTTATCACATGGACCCCTACGGACATCATCACAATCCAAACCACGGTCGCCACCGGAGTGAAGAAGAAGAAGAAGAAGACTTCCGGCAGGGACGATCACACCAGCCGCCTCCGTCCTACGGGAACGAGCCTCCGCCTTCATTTTACGGTGGAGACGAGCCTCCGCCTCCATTTTACGGTGGAGACGAGCCTCCGCCTCGGCATCATCAATCTTCCGAGGTCTATCACACCTCGCACGGTGGTGGGCCGGATTCAGACCGTCCACCGCCTCCATCCAATTACAATGATTACGACCCGCCACCCTTCGATGCCGCGGATAATCGGCACCAGCACCATCCTCATATGCCCCACTTCCCGTCATCTGATCACCACCAAAACGTCCACGGAGATGGTGGTGGAATGTCTGGAAAACCCTCCGTTAAGGTGTATAGCAAGGCGGAGACTAACTTCGCCTTGACCATTCGTGATGGAAAAGTTATTCTTACTCCTTCCGATCCATCGGACCCTTGTCAGGTATTGAAAATTGTTTTTTTTTTTCTGCAAGTGTGTCTGTATTTCAGGCTATGACTGAGGTGAAATGTGTTGATAATTGCAGCATTGGATCAAGGAGGAGAAGTACAGTACTAAAGTGAAAGATGAAGAAGGATATCCCAGCTTTGCTTTGATTAACAAAGCCACTGGACAGGCGATGAAACACGCTATCGGTGCCACCCATCCAGTATGTTCAAATATTCACTACTCTGATTGTTGATAGATAATCTTTTATGCGTAAATTATATGCATTTTGCAGTATATAATTCATCATTATTACTGTTACTATGATATTTCTGCGGATTACATGTTAAGAAACTGTTGGATAGAGTTGGTCAAGTTGCTGATGCATTGATTTACTTAAATCTTACTTTATTTTTATTTTTCTCGAGTATTCGAGTTTATCCGGCTGATATTTTATTTACTTCAATGCACTACGCGAATAATTTTACTCTACAATATTAAATTTATAGGTAGTTCTGTATCCGCCGTTAGCGTTTGTCAGACATTTTATGGGGCATATGTAGCCTGCTGAGCAGCAATCACCTTCTTAATTATAGGTTTCATTTACATCCATGCGCTCATCATAAAATCGGATTCTTTAATGCTACCTTAGGAGCTTGGATTGCGAAATGATACTCCTAAGGATAGCATCCTTAGGAGCTTGGATTGCGAAATGATACCAGTAAGGATAGCATCCTTAGGAGCCTGGATTGCAGTAAGTGTCGCAATCCAATACATTTATATATAGGATTGTGACACGTGTTGCAGTCCTATACATTTATATATAGGATTCCGACATGTGCATTAGATCACAGACATATACATAAATGTATTGAATTGCGACCCATGTCGTGAGCCCTAAGGAGGGTGGCATCAAAATAACCAATAAAATTTGTGGTTGATACTCGTCTCTTGAGCTGAAATCTGCATACCTCAAAGAAATCTGTTGTAAGAGATTCTTTAAGATTTGAGATTTCATCTGTCTAGAGGGGCGAGTCGTTGTTTTTGGTTCGTTAAGGATATACAACTCATGTTATTACTTGGCTGCGTTAGAAGTGAAGGATACACATGTTCATACTTGTCTAAGATCAGGAAATTACAAGGATTACAATGGCGATAAGTTTTTGTAACATCACCTGGTACTTAAATATATGGAATAAGTAATGCGAATCATATGATCTAGAGATAATCAATATGTCACGGGATGTAGGGAAAAATTCCTATAACAAGGAAATCTTTTCCTGGCAAGAAATAAGCAAATTATATATGCAAAACCTTTCAAAAACTTAAAAAAATGAGAATAAAAAATGTTTTAAATCTTTTTGCTATCCGTGGGCTTTCTCTGACAGGTCCAGTTGACTCCTTACAAGTCTGATACTGTTGATGAATCCATTTTGTGGACCGAAAGCAAGAACTTAGGCGATGGCTACCGAACAATAAGGATGGTTAATAACATTAAGCTCAATGTTGATGCCTTACATGGCGATGCAAATCACGGTGGTGTCCATGATGGCACCAACATTGTTCTCTGGGAATGGAAAAAAGGTGACAATCAACGATGGAATATTGCCCCCTACTGTAAGTAATCTCCCAACGATACACATGAAAATTAAAATCCACTCATTTTTTTATTTTGGTAATATGGTCAAATTTAAACTTTTTGAATGTGTTGATTCCATAGAAGTTGGGTATTTGCGATTGCTTTTGAAAACTGCTTATTTTTTAAGGGAAAAAAAACAGATTTTGAGTGTTTTATTTTATTGCTTCTGTTATTACTTCTTGAAAAATAAGTAGTAAAAACATCTAAAAAATAAGTAGTAAAAACAGAAGTAGTGAAGCAGTTTATTTGAAGTTCCTTAAACTTTTTTTTTTATTTTAATAACAAATGCTCAGTATTTTTGTTTAAATAAACTTTTTCCGATTTTAAGCAAAAGCAACATAAAAATGTTTTGATAAGCAATTGCACACACGTCTGACATCTCAAAAATTTCATTGCTTTCATCTCAAAAACTCGTTTCTGTATTGTCTAGGATAAATGCTCGTGGATTGTTATTGCCGGGTCCGTCTGATTATGATGCCATCCCAGTATCTCGGAGAGGTGGCAGTTGTATAATGTTGTGTCTTCTGTTGTCAATAATAACGAATGTATCTCTGAGTGCGGCTTTTGTGCCTTAAAACTCTATGCTTGATCCTTTTGTTTGTAATAAGCAGCTGTGAGTGGGCTTGACCTTTGTTTTCGTCCCTATGTATGAATTCTTCTGTACTTGAATATCGCTCGTTCTTGCCGAGCGACTTTTCTGAGATGCATGTGAGATTGTTATGTTATGTATATTATGTGTAATACATATTTTCTTTCACGTTATAAATTACTTGTAGTGCTGAATAATGATACCACTTTTACCTCGTCAACAATTATAAAATAGGACATGCAACATAGAACTTGAGTCCAGATTCACGTATTCTTCGATGATATTCGAAGAACATGGAATAAGTATTGTCGTCTTAACAACTACTAAACTTTGGAATATATGCTAAAGATGATCGGAATACGATATTTTTAACAAAACTTTCTGGGTCAAACTTTTTAAATCAGTTGTCGTGACGAAAAAATTTGTGTGTGGGTGTGCTTAAAGGTATAATTTGTTAGTTACCTTTAAAGGTAGTGTTACTGCCAGAGCATAAGATGTTTTTGCTAGAGCTATATTTTCAGTTTTCCAATTTTACCCCTGTTTTTTGGTTTTTGAATTTAGGCTAGTAATTTTTTGTACAGCCTCTCCCTCGGTGCACCTCATACGTGTATCAATTTTTTCTCCAATTGATTATTATATTAATTATATCTTTGCACATATATAGTTGATTTAAGCTGATGACGTAAGTGATGAAATAAAATATTTCATTTTTTGTTTTCAATAATAATAATAATTTTTATTATTATTTATACTATGACGATATTAATAATAAACCCATAATAATAAATTGATTATTTTATTTGTAACACCGCAAAAACTTAAATATTTGTTTCAACTTTTCAAATTTAGTTATTTGGGTTTTTGGAGCGTTACATTATTAAAAAGCAAAGAGAATACTAATATTGCTAATAAGAAATAATAATAACAATAATTAAAATATTATAAATACCAAAATTAACAAAAATAACAAAAAATTATAATACTATAATTTATTTATTTTTATGATATTATTATTATTATTTATTATTTATTATTATTATGTCTACAAATCCAAAGAAAAGAAACAGAGGCATGCAAATTATTGCACGTGTACATATATCAATAGCCTCGAGGAACACATTCATCAATCAATGATAACTTAATGTTTATGTGTAGTAGGGCTGCTTACCGGTTGGAACCGGTCCGGTCCGGACCGGAACCGGCCGGTTCCGGTCCCGTTATGGGCGGAACCGGTCCGGTCCGTTAAGGATCCGGATCGAACCGGTTCCGGTTTGGTTCGGATCCTTATTGGTTTTTCCTTTTTTTTAAAATGTTGTAAATGTTTCTTCAATGATGTTCATCACAAAATCAATATATTTCTTCTTCATTTCATAATATAGATGCATACAAATAATTGTAAAGACATGACAATTGAAAATCTAAATAAAAAAATATTACAATTTAGTACTTAGCAGTCTTCATAATTGATAAGTATTGTTTTGACGTTCTCTTCTTCTTGCTCGTCATTTACGAATTCATCAACCGTCCCATCTCTTCTATTTTTGCATTCTGCTTCAAACCAATCTTTAGGTAACGTGAGCATGCATAACGAATCAGCTGATAGACTACTTCTGTAGTCTCCAATAATACGGCCGCATGTTGAGAATGCCGATTCAGAAGCGACGCTTGAAGCTTGTACAGCATACACGTCTCTAGCCATTTTGGCTAAGATAGGGAATTGTGCTGCATTGGACTTCCACCATTGTAAGACGTCGAAGTTGTCTTCGGTTAGAAATTGATAATTCAGATAAATTTACAACTCAGTCGACGTGCTAGTAGAAGGTCCTTTTCCCTTAAGTTTTTTCCTGCCCAGCATTCTAAGCAAATTGATGCCCCCACCTTTAGATTGAGCTTGGGGTTGTTCTTCAACAGGACTTTGTTGCGATGATTCACTTGCCTGTTGATTATAATACAATTGGAACATATTTTGGAGAGATTGCATTGTAGACATCTTTTGATCGTCAACAACCTTCCCCAAAATTTAGCATAATATTCAAAAAATATCTCAAATGAAGATAAACATTGACTAGGATCTAGCAATGTTGCGATGCAGTGCACGGGTGGGATTTGTTCCCAATACTTTATAAATTTAGTTTCCATTGCATTAACAAAAGCATGCAAGTCATAATCATCTCTAAATTCTATAAATTTATCAAACATGTTAAATACTAAAGGAAGAAAATAAACGGAAGTTGGATAAGTAACACCAGAGAAACGTTCCGTCGCTTCTTTGAAAGTACCTAACAATGATACACAATTTTCAACAAATTCCCAATCATCATCAGTCAAATAAATACTTTCATCGCTATCAGGCATTTGATATGAATTATAAAATGGAGTTAAAATATCTTTGTAAGGTAACATAGCATTCAACAAATTGTACAACGAATTCCACCTAGTTTCTATTGGTGATGGAAAAAGAAGATGCTTTAAACCATTAGATAAACATAATTGTTTTCAATCACGCTTAGCACGGCTCGTGCGTAACCATTTAGCGCAGTATTTCATTTTGTCAATACATGCTGAGTGATTGTCCTCATAACCAACTTTAACAGTCAAATTAATCACATGACATGCACATCTAACATGAAAAAAATACCATCAAGCATTGGTTTAAGATAGGTCTTTAAATCACGCATTGCAGCATTGTTATTCGCAGCATTGTCTAATGTGATTGAAAATACCTTATCCTGAATTCCATAATGTCTACAAGTGTTGAATACATATTTAGCAATTACATAACCAGTATGTGCACAATCTAACTCATCTAAAGACAAAATCCTTTTTTGCATACACCAATTATCATCAATCCAATGACAAGTGACAACAAGATATGAATCAGAATTTACATTTGTCCAAATATCAGTTGTTAAACTAACCCTACAAGGCAAACTAGAAAGATGTTGAAACAATGTATTCTATATTCAACAAATACGTCCATACAATTTCTTTTTAGTGTGTGCCTGAAAATATGTTTAAACATGGGTTGTATGGACGAAGCAAATTCAATAAAACCAGCACGTTCAGCTTGTATAAAAGGTAGTTCACATCTGATCACATATCTAACAAGTGACCTACGATTAATTTCCGCAGTTAAAATAAAATTCGTGCCAGTAAGAACATTAATTTGTGCTTGTGTTGCTTCTCGACTTAATGGTTGTAATGTTGTCTCATCAAAATTATGTTTTTTTACTAAGTGTTTTTTAAATGTTCCGGTGCCTCCACTGGAACCACCAGCTTTATATGAATACTGGATCTTACATAATTTACATATTGCAACAGATTCATTCGTACCTTCTTTTTGAGCGAGTTCAAAGTGATCCCATATCTTACTTCTTTTGGCACGAGTAGGTTGTCTACTCGCTGCTGTAGTGGCTCCGGATGACTCCACATGTTGTCTTTTGGCACGATCGCTGGCTATTTGTTTTCAAAATTTTTTGCTGAGATCACATTTTTTCTGCGTAATGCTAGTCCATTAATGCGTTAAATTTGACTCGTTTGGACCGATCTTCTAAGCAAAATAGACTTCAAGGGGTCGTGGCTCCACATTATATTTCTTGCAGATAGGTATCCAGTGTTAATATAATTAATTTTTTTTTTATGATATTATTATTATTATCTATGAATAATAAATTAGAAAAAACCACTTGTGGATTGGCATAATCCACCACCCCCTTCTTTTACTTTTTTATTTTAAAAAATTCTAATATTTTCGGAACAAAATAAAAAGTGAAACTTTATCAATATTGGTATTTATAATATTTTAAAATTATTTTTATTATTATTTTAGCAATATTATTATTCTCTTTTTTTTAATAATGTAATGCTCCAAAAAACTCATTAATTAAATTTCAAATATTTGAAACAAATATTTTAGTTTTTGGTACAAATAATGTAATTAATTTATTTCTTATGGTTTTATTATTAATATTATCATATTATAAATAATAATAATAATAGTTATTATTATTATTATTGAAAACAAAAAATAAATGCTTTATATCATCACAACAAGAGGGAGAAGATCACTAGCCCGAATTAAAAACAAAAAGGCAAGGGTAAAATTGGAAAATTGAAAATATTGCTCTGGTAAAAACATCTTATGCTCTGGCAGTAACACTGCCCTACCTTTAAATACTATTACTTGGGAGTTGAGCATACATCTTTTAACAATTCTTTGATTTTTAATGACAACTTTGCCACTACAAATTACGAGTCTTGAACTTTAATTTATTGATGAAAAAAGTAGTAATATAAAAAATGAAAATAATTTTTTAAGAGGTTAAAATATAATTTTAGGGTTAATAAAATATATTTAAGAGGGTAAAACATAATTTTAAAAAAATATATTCACGAGGCAAGCTGCCCCTCCATAATGTTAACATGGGTTCACCCTGCCACTACATGAATGAAAATCATTCGATTTGGGATAATCTAAATTCATGAATAGCCCGAAATCAGTAAATAAGGACAACACTGATTCTTCAGAAGTACTCCAACATCAGGTGTGGAAAGATGATCTCAACCCCGTACATTTCCGGACTGCTGGATAGGCAATCGAGTTCCAGGCCGGGAGCCTAACCAGTTCGGCCCTCAGAATCAACAAAATATAATCATCCATAGGAATCACCTAACAATTCTCCTAATAGAGTATATATGATGAAAACAACACAACCGTTAAAAATTAGGGTTTGGTTATTAGATGAGAATACTCTCATCCAAAAATATTTATCTAGACGGCGGCAGGATGCCAGATTAGATAATTGAGTTCCAAGCTAAGAGCTTAACAAGGCCTCAAAGTCAACAAAAAATGATCATGAAGACGAATCAGCTCAGAAGAATTCTACTGTTAAAGGATATATGAGGGAAACAACACAACCATTGAAAATTAGAGTTTGGTCATCCAAAAATATATATCTCACACAAAACACTGCCGGTTGGGAATTTAGAGGGAAAACTCTCTAAGTTTGACCCACGATCCCAACAAGCCCTAATATTGGTTGTGTGTTGTCTGTTTACGTGGTGATCTTTGGGGCGCCACACAAGGCGTTTCATTTATTTTTTTCAGTTAATTAACAATAGCTAACCATAAGTGGACATATCCATGGAAATACCAAAGCAAAATGTATCATGGTCATCTTTAAAAAAAAAGATCGTCCATACTTATAGTGGTGGTGCCCTTAAAGGTACTATCTTTGGACACCCCAAACCATTGGATTGATATACTTAAATGTTGAGTGTGTCAATCCAATGATCATGTTACCCTCAATGAGGGTGTCCTACAACATCAAATAAATCGGGGGAAGCCTTGTTTAGTTGTTTATCACCAACTACCATAATGTTAGTTGCCAGCCCATATAGTTATGTGTTTGGAGTCATAGAACAATTTGGTGACACAGGACCCCTACCGAATTTGAGAGGAAAAGAGGACCCAAAGCCCCTCTCCAAATCGGGTACGGACAAAGAACGATTCTTTTCTCCACCATAATCCGTCTCTGTCCGCGTCGTCTTCTTCCAAGTGATGGAGTTAAATTCGTTGGTTAAATAAATATCTTAAGTGATATGTATATCGACTATATCTCTATAATTAAATAATATCATTCTTAAAATAGTAAAAACCTTTAAAAAAAATTAATATGCTATTTATGAGACCCTCTGCTCATTCATTCTTACATTAGATTCTTCCACAGTTTAAGCAATAATAACGATCCTTAGAACAATTTGTGTTCAGAAAATCTAGACAAGTGCAGGCAAATGAAGGTGACGTTACCTTCCGATCATAATCATTCTGAGGAAATATATTTCAGCGCTCCATCCAGCCCTTCCAATCTATCTCAATTCTACGATGATGTCTTCGATGACTATGGTCGCTCCTCCATCTCCACCGTGCCATTTGGCTGGGAAGAGAAACCCGGCATTGCTAAATCACCAACAAATAACGGCGATTTCGAGTTCGCCTTTTCTGTGGGTAAATTAGATTCGGGAGCAGTCTCCATTTCTGCAGAAGAACTCTTTCATGGCGGCATGATCAAGCCTCTGAAGCCACCACCTTGCCTGCAAGTCCCGCGGACGGACAAAGTCAAAGAATTAACTCACAAAAAGGCCACCGCTTTTTCGTTGCCACCGCTTTTACGAACTAAGAAGATGATACCTGGCGCATTGTATCCACGCCATAAGAATAAAGAATCCGTCGACCCTTTTGAAATCGCGGCCCAAAATGCCACAAAAGCGGATGAGTGGAGTGCCAGAGGAAGAGAACGAAGCTTAAATTTGTCGAAATCGTCCAGCAGAAAAACATCTCGATCGCTTTCTCCATTTGGAGTCACCAAGTATGCATGGGAAGATAACAAAAAGTTGCAGCAGTTGGACAGTGTAAGAATGTCTTCCTCGTCGTCAAGTGTTTGTTCGGAAAGCCACAAGAAATGGATGCTAAAGGATTTATTCTTCTACCGGAACACGTCTAAAGGACGCGCAGCCTGTGAAGTTAAGTTGAAGAGTTACAGGGCGATATTTCGGCGCTGGAGCTACAGAGAAACTGACCGTCCAGGGTCACGACTCTCAACGAACCGGTTTCGGTTCACTCGATGAGCCGGCTGGTTTCAGATCATTTTGTGCAAACATGGGATGGTCTGCCCGCTGGCACGATGTGGTTTTACAAATGAAAATTATAAAGTTAATGTTATTATCTCTTCCGAGTTCACTGAGTTATGTGGACTAAACAATGACATTAAGTTGTGAATTGTTAAGTCAATGTGAGGATTGTATATCCGATTATTAAATCAACATGTTTGTATATCTATGTTAGAAAGAATAATATGATTTTATAAATTTATGATCTTTATTTGTTAATTGGAAAATTATTAAAGTAGCTGTAGAGTGTGACGTATATTGGTATGCGGAAAATTCTTGCATATACCGGATCGTTCTTACACTATCCAACGACTACGACTTTTCAACTTGGTGTTTGTATATCTATGTCAGATATGGAATTCTTTGGATGGAAGTATTTAATGGATTTGTAATTCTGCTTAATACAAATTCAATCAAATTGCTTATTAATTTTGAAAACCATTAATTTCAAAACCATCATATTCAATTTTAAGGTATTTTTTAATAATACCAAGTTATTTCAAATTCCTATCATTGAACTCGTTTTTAATCCATATTTAATGCCATTGTTCAAACGAAATATTTTCATCCAAATGTAACATAAGCCTATATTTGGATGGAAGGATTCAAATTGTTTGGCTAACTTTAAAATTTAAGGATTTCAAATCCACCATTTTCAATTTTAAGACATTTTTTTAAATCAATGTATTTTAAATTCTTAATTATTGAAGTCATTTCAAATGCAAACTTTCAAATCCATTATTAAAATGAAATCCTTACATCCAAATGTAATATAAAAGGCAGCATTTGGATGGAAGAAAATGTAATATAAAAGGCAGCATTTGGATGGAAGAATTTGATGGATTTAGATTTCAAATCTTTAATAGAATCAATTCAAATTGTTTGGTTAATTTGAAATTATGAATCTCAAATCCAACATCTTCAATTTTAAGATATTTTTAACAATACCAATGTATTTCAAATTCCTAATTATTTAAGTCATTCCAAATACAAATTTCAAAATCCATTGTTGAAATAAACCCTTCAACCAAATTTAACGTAAGTGAATCGTAAAGCTAAAGTCATTCACAATCGTGTTTGTCGTAAAAAAAATCACAATTTATTTTTTTCATTTAATGAACATTATCTAACCATAAGTGGGCATATCCATGGAAATACCAAAACAAAATGTATCGTGGTCATCTTAAAAAAAAAAAAAGGATTGTGGTCTATATTTATGTTGGTGGTGCCTTTAAATGCACTATATTTAAAAAACACTCCAAATCATTGGATTGACACACTTAAATGTTGGGTATATCAATCCAATGATCATGCTGCCATCAAAGACAGTGTCCTACAGCATCAAATAAACCGGAGGAAGCCTTGTTTAGTTGTTATTAATCACCAACTACCATAATGTTAGTTGCCAGCCCATATAGTTATGTGTTTGGAGTCAGAGAACAATTTGGTGACACAGGACCCCTACCGAATTTGAAACATTTAAGTAATTGACGTGGGTACTCCTCATAAATATGACAAAAGACATGAATCAGATTATCAGAGCACTTGCCCGTTTCCATTTCCATTTCCATTTCCATACCCTCGATTTGTTCATACCTTATTACATATTAAATATTTTGTCTTTCATTATCATTCATCCAAATTCTTTTCGTTTAATCTGTTTAGAGGAAGATTTACAGATTTAGAATTTTGTCGAACGCATGATTTAATATATTTTGTTGTTAAAAATATTCTGCGGGTGATTATGAATATTTCTTTTGTATATTGAGACAACCCATCAATTAACGTGGCACATGTTTTGGATTTACATGTCATGATTAAGGGTGTAAACGAATCAAACGTGTTCACGAATTTTTCGAGCCGGCTCGAAAAATACTTGATTCGAATTCGAAATTATCGAATTCGAGCCGAACTTGAACATGTTCGAAGTTTTTTCGAACCGAACTCGAGTCCAAATTACTTTGTTCGATAGTTCGCGAGCCGAACTTGAACATGTTTGAAGTTTTTTCGAACCGAACTCGAGCCCAAATTACTTTGTTCGATAGTTGGTGAGCCGCTCGCGAACTTTAATATTTTATTAATATAATATAATTATATATTAAATAAATATATTTCGAACATTTCGGGTATTTATTTTCTAGCAATAATTCGAATAGCTCGCGAACATGTTCGAATATTTTCAAGCCGAACTCGAACTTTGATCCGAGCCGAACTCGAGCCAAATTTTTAAACTATTCGAATTTTGAATCGAACTCGAGCCCAAATATAACTATTTCGAGCCGAATTCGAACCTTAAAATTTTCTGCATATTCGGCTCGATTCGGTTCGTTTACACCCATAATCATGATGATGGTTATTTCTTGGGTACCTCATGTAACATTATTCAATGTGGTAGATCAATGACTCGAATTTATCATTACACTGGGTCCCACATAAAAGTGGGAAACTGATAAATCTGGATAATTGATCTAACATTTAGGTTAGTGCCCTATAAGATAGCCAAAAATAATTACATGTTGATGTACCTTTACTAAACTAGTGTAACTAACCACTATGATTTCTACTACCAATATACCGTTATAGTCATTACTAACACTACTACCACTATCATCGCTACCAATACGACTATCACTAGCATCATTATCAAAACTGCCACCATCGACACTATTACTACTGCGGTCTACCACAACAAACGATCGTAGTTAAAGATTTTGTGGTGTATCCTGTGGTTATGTTCAAGATTATGATTATTAAATAAAAATCTTTCGGTTATAAAATACTTCGTGATATCAAATAGAATTTCAATTTTTTTAGTGGGCCTAAATGGCTAACAAGAACTTGGGTCAACTTGACGTTTATAAAATCTGAAGTCCAAAACATGAGAATTCTAAAACAATTCTTCATGAATTTGGGCTTTGTAATTTTCTTTGGGCTTTGTAATTTTCATTGGGCTTTATAATTTTCTCTAGCCCCTCCTACCTGCCGTTTAGGTTTTTCCAAGACCAAATTTAGGGGTTACTGGCAACGAATCTTCTGTGGTTTTTAAAATAGGCAGATTACACTCATGCGGTTTGAAAATATGCATTTTACCTCCTTATGGTTTGAAAAATAGACAGTTAGCCCCATTGATTTGAAAATATGTTGTTTACCTCTCGTGGTTTGTAAACATAGGTAGTTTACCTCATTGTGCTTTGAAAAATAGACAGTTTACCTATTTGAAAATAGGTAGTTTACCCATCGTGGTTTGTGAAAATAGACAGTTTAGCCCATGTAGTTTGCGAATACTTCCAAAACACCACATTCGTATGTTTTATGTTTTGCAAACCACATATGATAAGATGCATATTTTGAAAAGCACATGAAATAAACTGTCTATTTACAAACAATATGGTACGACGCCTATTATGGATAACACAGGAGGTAAAATGCCTAATTACAAACCACATATGATAAAATATATATTATATATACTATAAGAGGTAAATTGTCACTAGCTCTCAAATTTAAGTATGGTCCCACCAAATATTATGGCTGAATAATTGGCTTACTACTCAACTAACGATATGGAATGGCTACACATAAAAATGTTTTCAAGATATCATTGATGTTTGGATAGAAATTTTTTACTTTAAATTAAAATTTAGAAATAAATATAAATCTAACTTTGAAGATTTTGCATCAATTTTATGTGTAAACTCGTTCGTATACAATTCTATAAAATTGGTTGTCACAAAACTAAGCTAATGAATAGTCAAACACGTGTTAGATTAGATACACTATTATCTATCTATCATTTGGATAGGTCTTACATAATTCAATTAATTTAGTCATCTTTTCGAACTACTAAAGGAAATTGGACCATCTTTCATAAGACTTATGTGTATGTTTCGAGAAAGGGTCGTACAACTTTGAGGTTAATATTAAGACCTGATTCGAACATGATTTACTTGAGAAAAATGGGTATTTTCTTACCCAACATCTGATGGATTAATGGAAAGCAACTTGAAATAGGAGGAGCACCAATTATTAGAGGGCAGAACAAATCGTATGCCCAAACTCTGATTTGAGCTTCATTTGTCCCACCTTCCTTTTCTTTTGATACTCCACTACATTAGTTAGTTGCCTTGATTAAACAACCAAACAACCTAATGGGACATGATTTCTAACGCTATTTCCTAAAATATCAATTCAAAATTGGCCTATGATTTGAACCTTGTTTTATCTCTTAAATCTCAACATGGCTTGTGTGTCAGTCGATGGCTTTAGAAATAGTTCCCAATAATGTTCATAGCTTGAATTGGTATATTTTATGTGACAAAAAAATTACTATGAAGTTCACTCAATGCTGCGACAGAATCAAATCATTTCAACCGTACAATAACAAAAACTAGAAAAACCTTAACCTGCAACCAGACGATACCCATAATCTTCAGTAATATGCGAAGAACGACAGTAGTTGAAGTTATGATTCAATTCAAAGTTTAGTTTTGTATTGATCTAACTACTAGTTAGAATAGACGAGCAAATGTTCATATAAATTTTGAAGTCTTATAATACTGTAGCATCCCGCCTTTATTACTCAAAGATATCATCTCTCATGATGTAATATGCCTTCAATAGCTGCCTTCTTGTGGCCTGTGACAACCTTTACCAAATCCGGACAATTGTCGAGCCCCAGATTCGTTGGTCTGTATCTGCAAACACGAACATCAAACTCTCGATTTTGGTCACTATGAAGTGAGTGAATACATGAACCATGGAGCTTGAGTACTCGCCTGAAGGAGGCTAGACTTTCTTATAAAGAAAAACTTGCTTCGTTCCCTTCCCCCCTCATTGATAAGAGGAAAGGCCTCGTTTTGGTCCTGTAGAATGAATGTGAAAAGCATAATCCTCATTATCGTATGATTAAGATACCTGACGAAATGAACAGCTTACATTGAATTATGGCTCACACAAACCAAATAAAACAAGGGGGTTGTATCATATGAACCGGTTCAGATAGGGTACCATGTAGAAATGCATTGCTGATATCAAGTTGACGCATAGGCCAATTGCGCATGAGAGCAATGGATATGACAGTCCGAATAGTGACAGGTTTGACCACATGAGTAAATGCCTCAGTATAATAGACTCCAGGACACTGGTGAAAGCCTTTGGCAACCAGGCGAGCTTTAAACTTATCAATTGTGCCATCGGGTTTGCACTTGATACAGAAGACCCACTTACATCCAAAAACATTGGAATTGCTGGGAGAGGCACAAGATCCCAAGTACCATGACGAGATAGTGCGGTAAATTCCTCAGCCATGGCAGCTCGCCAATGAGGATGAGAAAGTGCTTGGGATACTGTGGTGGGTTCTGTATCACCCGGAGAAGGGTATTTGGTAGCGGCATTAAACACTTTGGGTTTGAAGATATTATTCTGACTACGGCTCCGCATATTGTAGGTACGAGATGGAGCTGCAGGCAGGTCAAGCAGAGATGAGGATTCGTTAGAGCGGCCAACAGGTGAATGAGGCACCTGAGACTGGATGGATGACTTAGGAGCAATCAGTGGATGTGCTCGAGAATCAGTGGCTGATAAGTCAAGGCACCGATATGCACTTTGAGATGTTGAATACCCAATAAATAGACACGGCCTTGACGGATAGTCCAATTTGCCTTTGGTGTATGGTTTAAGCTAGGGATATCATATGCAGCCAAAGATACGCAGCTTAAGATAATTAGGTTGACGACCAAAGAGTGTGGCAAATGGGCTTCATTGATGAAGCACATGAGTGCGCAGGCGATAAGTAGACACCAGTTTGGAGGGCATAAGACAAGAAGTGAGATGGTAGGTTGGCCTCATGCAAGAGAGCACATCCAATTTCAAGAATATGACGATGACGTCGTTCAGACTTGCCATTATGTTGTGGCGTATAGTAAGCCAACTGATGCAATGGGTGGCAAAGAAGGATTTCAATGCAACAAATTCACCACCAATATCGCAGTAAAAGTTCTTTATTTGATGACAAAATTGTTTTTCAACTAGGAGCTTAAATTGTTGAAAGATGGAGGAGACTGGAGATTTAGCTGCTAGAGGGGACAATCTACAGTACTTGCTAAAGTGATCAACTAATAATAAGTAAAAACGGCCACCATCACATGATGGCGAGGACGTTGGTCCCCATACATCAGCATACACATAATGAAGAGTGTTGGAACCGAAGGGGGGGTGAATGGGGTTCATTGACTACTTTAGCGTTTTAAAATGAATTTGCAAAAAGGCGAGTTTGTGCTGCGGAAGACTTGATGTCAATCGACAAATAGACAAAATGAAGAAATAAATAAATGCTTAATATAAATAAAGCAATAAAGAACACGAGATTTCGTTATAGAAGTTCGGCAATGAATCGCCTACGCCTCCTCTTCCGGCTAGAAAACGTCCAACCGATGTTCCACTAGAACAACTTTGATCTTGGCCTTAAGGGCTCCATGCTAGCCACAACACACTCTTCCCGAGTAACACACTCTTCACGAGTCTTCTTGGCCTTAAGGGCTCTAAGGATAGCCACACACAAACTCTTCCCGAGTTACCCACACTCTTCACGAGTCTTCTTGGCCTTAAGGGCTCCAAGGATAGCCACACACTTGCATCAACTTCACTTGTTGATGTCTTATACAATTTTCAACTTGCGTCGGTGAGGATGTAAGGTGAGTTTTGCTCACATTACATGAATCATAATTTTTTTCCTTAATAAAAGATTTATTTGAAACAGGTAACTGCAAACTAGAAATAACAAGAGAACTAGTTCTAATGAAGGATGTCCAAGTCTAGCATGCCAAGTAGTGGGAGATGCTCGAACGCCAAGGAAAGCAGAGTGCACTATAGACTTCAAATGAAAAGCGATGAACGAAAATGATAAACACCATTGTCACATGTTCCTCGCGCTAGATGCACCCCATAGTTTGATCCTTCACAATAAAATGAGACGGATGAAAGTCAATACATATGTTATTGGCCTTAATAAACCGGTGAACCGACAGTAGATTGTTCTTGGCCGATGGAAGACAAAGAACATTACATAATTTAAAAGTACGACGAGGAAATTTAAGGACAGAGATATCAGTGTGAGAGATTCGGTAAACCTGTACCATCGGCTATCTGAACCTCCTGTGTGCCATCATACTCTGAATGAATGGTAAGATTTTGGAGATCACTAGTTAAGTTGTGGGAGGCCCCAGAATCCATGAGCCAAGGCTGCTGGTGTGAAGGAGGGGTGGGGACTGGGTTGTGTTTGCCGAAGGAGACAGACGACGACAGTAGGGTACGATGTGCACAGGGTATCCGCAAAGTTGACAAACAACTGGGGCTCGTTGCGGTGCGCCCCAACCCGACCCGGTGCCATTGCGAGAACATTGTTGACCATGACCAGGTTGGCTACCACGACGCGAGCCTGGGAACGTGGCGTGGAGTGTGGAGCAACCAAGGGATGGCCATCCTGGTGAGTGGCAATGTTGGCAGTAGCAAGGTGGGTGGAATTATGAGATTCCAGACGCTTGAGATAGAGCTCGTGACTGACAAGCATGTCATGTAGTTCCTCAAAAGTGAGGGACGTTTCACTGGCTCGGATAGGAGCGGCAATCTCACGATAGGAGTGTCTCAGACCGTTGAGAATATATAAAGTAACATCATCAGTTGAGATCGGCTTGTTGATTATCGTCAATTCATCTGTCTTTGCTTTGACAGATTGAAGAAATTCACTCACAGATTGAGTGACAAGGCTAGCACGGGAGAGGTCATCTTTAATCTGCATGACACGAGCCCGAGATTTGCTAACAAAAAGTCGACTCAGGGTGGTCCAGGCATGTGCTGTCGTGGTCGCAGTGGAGACAAGGGGTAATACGACGAGAGGGAACGAAAAATAGCTGCAAGTAAAAGTTGGTCCTGCTGGAACCATGGTGTGAAACCAGCTCTATTAGCAGTGGGTTAGGGCAGCGTGGCATCAAGATGGCTTGAAAGATTATAGCCATTAAGCAAGGCAGTGAGTTGAGCACGCCATCATGGAAAGTTTGTCACTGTAAGACGAATTGGTATGTGTTGATATGCAGTGATAGGGATGATGGTGGTGGTTGGGGCTGTGAATATTGGATCGGTGGTATCTGATGATGTAGACATGGCGGCGGAAAGAGAAGTTAGGGCAGCAGACTGTTTAGGATCGATTAAAAAAAAAACTGGGAGAGGGACTTGATACCATATAGAATATATAAGTTATGGAATTGAATCAAGTTTATTGATTGTCTGTCTCTTTAAATAGATATTACAATGTTATCAACTTTGTACAAGATATGAAGATCTCACAAGATAAGGTAAGATTTACAAAGAATATCTACAACAATATATTTGGGAATAAGATAATATCATTCCTTAATACACAATTGCTTCGACAATTAAAATTTTAGGCTAAGCATCATCATAATTTTGTATAATCGGCTCA
Source organism: Haberlea rhodopensis (assembly GCA_907163345.1). NCBI lineage: Eukaryota > Viridiplantae > Streptophyta > Magnoliopsida > Lamiales > Gesneriaceae > Haberlea > Haberlea rhodopensis. The sequence goes on along the minus strand of CAJQUN010000129.1, from coordinate 713,698 downwards.
CAAACTTAATATCTATTCAAAAAAATTACAAAGTTTTCACTTGGAACGACCATCCCAAACACTCCCAAGCTTCTGAAGAGAGTTTCAATGGGGGGCAGGAGTGTTGCCTGGTTTGTATTCTGAGAAGGATAATGTAGATGAAGATTTGAGTTACATCAGGGATTTGATCGGGTTGTGGGATCCAAGGATTCTGAATCTTTTTACTTGATCAATCCGGATGGTGCACCGGCTCAAGAACTTAGTATTTTCTTTATCAGATCGCATTAAAGTTTGTCATGAGTATATTAATTAATATAATTTTTTTTGAGGTTTATTGGGTTTGATATAATTAGGAATGTTGATTTTTTTACCTAAGAAAGAAATGGAAAATAATTTTATCATTTTTTTTGTCGTTCACGCTAGTTTGGTCACATATGACGTAAGTCTGGTAATACACCTGTTCGTGAAATCGAGTCCACGGATTTAACCCTGTCACGAGAGCAAGGGGATGACCGAAAAAAGACATGGCTCGAAGTTACGTACAAGATCCAAATAGATCAATAGTATATTCTAATTGAAAGAATCATTTGGAGAGAATGACACATATGCACAACCCGATTTAATTTCTTCTGGGATTCATCTAACCTACCTTATTGGAAGAAAATATCCATGATATTAAGTTTTTACTAATCCATTAATACACTTTATTAGTATTTATCAAATTAGGAATATCAAAAGTTTATTAAATCTATAAACCTCCATGATCTTAAAATTGAAACAGAAGTTTGTAAGTTTCGATGAACAGCTCCATAATTTTGTAGTTTGAAACACATCCATTCAACATTTGTAAATTGATTTTAAAAAAAAAAGTAATTACTCTTGTCAAATCATCATTTTTTCAATAAAAAATACCATTCCAACACTCTTTTTATATTTGTATTTAATCATTCTCATCATATTGTTCTAGATCAAGAAATTGACAAAAAATTAAAATACATCCATGAACATTAGATGACCACATTGTCGTAAAAAATTATTTACAACCTTATAAATACAAGACTATAATTTAGTATAGAAACTACGATACTTTATATTAGATTTCTGGGAATTCGAAATACAAATAAAATGGGTCTTTAAGTATGATCTTACGTTTCGAGTCTTGTGGATGGAATGATGAATGTTAGTTTAAAACCAATGTGTTTTCGATGATCAAGGCCTAGACCAAAACATGCAAGTTAGCTGAAATTTATGAAAGTTGTTTCATAATGTTCCTAGCTTCTGCGAGCACGTCTGGTTGAGTGACACTTGTTGCCCAAACATTCTGCAGTCGAGGCATTGTCATATCCAGTTCACACAGGCGTTCTTCCAACTGTCTTGTGGCACTTGGATCCATGAGGTTTCCCACAACAGTCTGCAGCAGACAAAGATAACCGAATTCATAAGCTGTTCAAGTCTGAAGATGACCAAAATTGCCGGTTTTGGAAGTGCAAACGCACTGAGTGGACAAGATTTGGAAAAAATGGGACACAGAAGAGAATGACAAAAGTGGCGAATATGTAGCTTTAAAATGGTTATAATTTACCCAGAATTTGCTGAAACAAGCATTGCCAATCAAGCTTCTTAGGAAATATTCATCGGAGCTCTTTATTAACGTGTTTGAGTCAAAAGAAAATGTTAGGTCTTGACAAGAGGAATCGAGCGTTGCTCCATAGTTTTTAGCCACAATTCTGTTATGCTGCTTTAAAATTTGCTTCAGACGACCCACTGTCGAGCTACATGGAAGACATGGTCCAGTCTGACATTTGGCTACGGTTTCCCTGGAAGAAATTTCATGTGAATATTCTTCACAATCCAACCCAAGAAAGGTAGCAGCATTCTCAGAGTCGGCCCAACAACAGCAGGAGGAGGATCCGTCATCTACATAACAAAGAAAACAAAGAAAGAATTCAGACATGAATTGCATCAAGTGGGATTCAAGCACCTTCTTCTACTTCTGAAGAGCTTCAGTGCAGTAAGACTTTTGTATTTTTCCCATTATCCAATTAATACAATGGGTTCAATCTCCATTTCTATTTCATAGACAAGTTCATAGACTCCGTAATTCAAATGACAGTTTTGAACAAAACATTAGCTATTTCACAACTCAATGGTCATTACTAGTATAATAGGACAGAATAAACACCTAAGACAAAACCAGCAAATGGGATTTGAACAACCGACAGTATGGACCGAATGCTTGATTGCGATAGAGTTATATTTCTGTTCTTCTCCAGCACAACAATATAAACAGCCACGACCTGTCTCATCAAACCAACAACAGATAAAAGGGAATTTAGTTCCTAATTAAGAAGTAAGAACAGATAAAATAATACGCATGTTAATGGAACAAAAAAGTGAATAAGAGACCACGAGAAATTGGGCTTTACACAGGTATGAAGAAATTTCTATAGAACATATTACCCTGCAACAAAATTGCAATGGTTTAGGCTCGGATAATTGCAGCAGCTCAGATATTAAAGCTGCAGGAGCAACAGTTGGAATTGCAACACTTGGTAAGTGTAGATTTCTAGGTGTATAGTTCAATTGATCACTGTACTGTTCATTCACCAAGCTAGCATAGTTAATTGTGATGAATGATACAGGCGTCATCATATACTTGTTTTGCCCACTGCAAAAAAAAACGTATTTACTTGGTTACATATCATGAAATGGCATTACTTGATGGATTAACAAACAAACAAACACGATCTCAAATCACTCTGCAAGATTCAAGCACAGACACAAATACACCATCTGATTTCCATGAGAAACATTACTTCAATGTCTCATGCATGGCAAAATAATAAAATTATGTCGTTAAGATGGTTCTCTTACACTTTGGACAAAAAGAAGTTGATCCATGCAGGAATTAAAAGGAACACACGTGAGACAGAGTATCAGTACATCATGAGATAATAAAACTAAAAGGGCCCAGATAAATACAGCTTATAGCACATCAGGTGTAACGCCTTACATGAAATTTAGAGAGAGAGGAAGCAGATACAAACAACCAAAAAAAAAGACAAGATATCAAAATTAACCCATCATATATAGTTATTAAGCTTGACTCAGGTATAAAGGAAACTTTAATTGAAATGGACACGAGATAGCCATTAGCAGCTGATTTCGAGTTTGGAACACTTGCATGATAACAATGATCATAGTAGTACAATGAATTACAAGAGCTGTTACATTTGTGCGATTTTAGATTTATCTAATGTAGCATCTACATTCTGTGTGAACAGTGGCACAGTCACACACACACAATACATACCTTAGTAGAATTCTGTGAAATGTCGCATAGGTGCCTCGTCCTAATCCAATAGGGTGAGCTTGTTTATTTAGATTGCCAAAAATTCTGACCTGGACACGATATCAGTCAGTCATAAAAATAAAACCGTGTAATATTTAATACAATGCATTAAAAAAGGTTAAGAAAACTTACTATGTGGCCATCCACTAAAACATGGACACAAACACCGCCAGTTCCTTGGAGAAACATGGGAAGACCATCGCCATCAGGTATCGGAGTTGACTGCTCAGGAAACACATTAAGATTGTAATCATGAAGCGCCATTACAAGCCCCTGCAATGATATAAGTTCCCCCTTAGGCAAACGATAATCAGAATATGTACGTCCCGAAGAGAGTTTTAGCGCATCAAGTTTTGCACCACCAGAGTCCTGAGTCTCTAATTCTTCTTCAGAAGAAACCGACAGGTAAGTAAGATTCTGCAGTAAATTCAGAGCATTGGTGGGAACTATTATACTAATATCTGCGTTCTCTATACCATGGTTAATTGGACGGGGGACTTTAATTCCGTGGCTTCCTTGGTCTGTTGACACATCACTGCTAACATGCTTTTTCGAACCATTCCCGTTCTCATTCAAGAATAGTTCTTGATCCAAATTGCGAGATGAATATACTATAGAGGCCTTTGAAGTTTGAAGACTATCTGTAGTTGAGAATACAAAACTCTGAAAATGTGTTTCTGCACTGACGAATACTTTAGCAGGACGGATTCGAGAATGATTCTTAGCAGAGCATATCATATCTTTCTCCTCATGTTTGACCATGTAATAACCACCTATTATCAATGCCTGCAAAGACGATAAGCACATAAATTAATTGAAAAATAAAGTAATATCTCATTTTGGATTGTGAAAGTAAATATGACATACCTCAAAGACACAAAAATTCTCTGAACTGAATTCCAGCAAAACCATCCTCTTTTGAGGTTTGCAGCATGGGACAATCTTGTTACATGCATCTGTGTATCGCAAAGTACCCTTGCAATGATAATTTGCACTTCTATTGGAAATCAAACACGAAAATTCTGGTGGGAGATTTGAAATGCAACTGCAATTTACAGTGTGACAGCTGATACAAGAACTACAAGTATCTGTGAAATGACCAAGTAATCCATTTCCAGTATCATCTGAGCCAAAATTTGAAGCGTCAGTTGAAGATTGATCAACTTTACATCTCTTATGAACAAGAAATTTTTCAGATCTGGTGAATTTCTCAAGAGAATCTCCCAGATGGTCATGGTCCAAGGAAAGGCGAGTGACATCTGAGTCTTTATTTTTCTCAGCAACAAGTAAATCCCAAGGCAGGACTATGGCCTGAGCAAACATGGTTGATATTTTTGCTTGACCACGTCGAAACTAAAAAGAAATAACTAGAAATCAAAAGGCAAACAATATGAAGTACTAGCCAATTCAGAATTTACACCATTATGTATCTTCTCAATGAACCATATTACCATACCATTTGCTGAATGGGAAATTTGTGTGTCAACAAAAGCAAATGAAAGTTTCCACTCTCATGTTCCCGTATGTTTCTATTGTGATCGCATAGTAGAGACCATGGATGAATTATGGAATCTTCATTAGTTGGGTTCCGATAAAGATAAGGGGACAACTTCATCCTTCTGGTGACTGAAGCATTGCCAAAGATACTTCGGCAGGATAACGAGTGTTCTGGATGAAAATCCAAGTGCACCAGTTTTTCAGGCATGCCTTCTATGATTATGATGAAATCTTTTGCCTAAAAGTATGAAGATACATTTGCATGGATCCGAAGCAGAAAAACAACACAGTGAAAAACTTGCCATAAATCTATTCAAAAGTCTAAAGGCGGCTTAATGAAAGGAAGCACAACCTCTAATACCCTATCAATTTCCCACGCTACTGGAAGATCAAGTACAACATCCATGCTGCCAGTAGCGTCAACAAGCTGCAACCTTCCAGAAGACGAAGAGATCTGGAAAAAATTCACAAAAAAAATCAACAAAATAAAATTGGACTTTAATTAATGGGGATTGTAGATTAAGCTACTGCATTGGTCTATTTTCTATAATGGCGATACTTAAATGGAGCCAGGGTGTGCTTCTACCATCCAGGAGCATAACACAACTAAAACAAAAAGGAAGCATATCATTTACAATTAAACATAGCTTCAGCACAAAATACTAAGTCCAGAAAAGGCAAAAGGCATTGTAACATTAATCAAATCTGTTGCAATCATGATAAATACAAGAATATCACATGCCAATTTCCAACTAGAGAAATAGATATCCAATTATTACGACCTTTAGAGTACCAACTACAAGCACACCAATATCTTCTGTGCATAGTACTTTTCTGATTGATTGTGCATAAAATCTGCCACAGCAGGATACAGTCTTTTCCGGACAGATACCACCAGAAAAATCAGTGCTGTTATTCCAGTCAACAAGAATTTTCTTCCATGAAGACTCGCAATAATGGATTAAATGAGCAATAGGAAGCACCTGAATATCATTGTCAAATCAATTATTTCTTGCTAATTGAAGTCCCAGCAGCTGGTTTGTCTAGAAATCTTAACTAACGGCAACTGGAGAGTGGAGACCAAGAATGTTAACATCAGAAACTAACCACTATAATTGACTCACCAATCTCAACTGATTATGAATTTCATGTTCTACCGGACACAAACTATGTTTGCAGAATTCCAACAGGACGCCATGCTGTCAGAGAAATTACCATGTGATGGTGACGACAAACTAAATATAGTACAATTTTGACAACACCAGAAGGAATTTTATTACCCGAACATAAAAAACTGATGGAGGCAAATGTGAAAGAGCATATTTTTGAGCCAGTCCCTGCTTCTGGAATCACCTTGTAATAGTTTCCACGAATTTAGATTAATTTTTCGAAGGAAAAAAATGAATTCACGATGTAACTTATCGAATTTGAAAAATGAGAGTGAACATATTACATGTTTCGATCCCAAGATCTCCTTATCAGATAAAATCCCAGTAAACTTTTTTCTAAAGCACATGATGACAAGTAATACCCTGTAGCACAGAATGGAAACATAAGAGTCCATTAAGAACATAAAATGGTAAAACGCTGTTGCCAGGAATCAGGATATTTTGTACCATAGTCTGGTTGAGTACGGCAAGCAGTCTATGAACTTCTGAAGGAGTCTCTGGAAGCATGATTTTAAATAGCATCTGTGGCACATATAGCATCATATGCGTTAATAAAACTCATGAAGTGAAATTTCATGGGACTGAAATAGTTCATAGGAGTTCTTACCCAGTTTCCAGCGGAGAAAATGACTTCAAATTTACGCTAGTTCTACAGCATGCACCAAGTATCAATGTTTTTCCCCACAAAAATTTTGGATCCACAAAATGAACATTTTTCAAACTCACCTAAAAGAGAAGATATTGAACCAGAACGCAATAGATTAATGAATTCCATCAAAATATATAAATCGTCCACCTTCCACAAAACATCTGTTTTTCAAGACTAATTTAAGTTTGACATGATAAAATGGGCAGAAACTACTTCACATACAATTGCCCCAATTCTCAGGCTGTGTGGCACAGTGAGCTGCTGATCCGTTAACAATAGCATGACGTCCCGATCCAACTCAACAACCATTCCCTTCATGTAAACACCCGTAATGATGCCGGTATAGCTACCATGTTCGCCTTTCCCTCTGGTTTCATTGTTGTGAATACAACTCCACTTTTTAAATAACTCGGGAATATGCAAGGACACTTCATCTGTAGCCAAATACATCAACCCCGACTCTTCTTTCCCAATAAAGACCAACTTTTTCTTCAAGTTTGTTATTAAAACAACATCACCGATCAATCTTGAGATAACAGGATGCCATGACGAGCTCAATCCACAAAAATATACAATCTCTCTCTTGTTAAAGCAATGACCTTTAACATTTTCTTTGCACACATCATTCAATCCTGATATAAAAAATTTCGAACTGCAAAATTTACATTCACAGACAAAAACACTTGCAAGAAACCCGCATTTATTTTGCGAACCACCATCCTCATTAGCACGAGGAACGATATATACAGGACTTATTGAATTTATCCGCCCAAATATCGAATACTTAGCTTTAGGACTTACTTCACAGTGACCAAAATTTAAACAGAACAAATTAAAACCAGGAAAGGAACAAATATCACTGCAAGATTGCAAGAAATCCCATGTAAGAATCTCCAAAAACCCACATTTACCATCCCGACCTTCAAATTTTAATGATGGAATAAAATTCCAAGAAAGGACCAGAATACTCCTACCAATCATTTTCGGGTCAAAATCCAAAATATCGCAGCAAACAGAAACGGAATCATCAGAGAACTGAAAACAACTGCATTTAATGGTAGAGCAGTCACTAGCATAAGATGGTAGTGTTAATGTTCCGACAAGCTTGGCCTGGTAATTCAAGGGCTTTAGAGTATTGGCAATGGCGTTTGGACAAAAGGGTGAATGACGGAGGTTCTCATTGGAACTACGGCGGGATTTTGAAGTTGAGACATGAGTACTTGGATTGAGAGATGAAGCGGCGGTGTGTGGACAAGCCCGTTGAATCAGGTCGGAAATTTTCAAGATAATCACTGTATCTTCTTCCATCAATCCAACATCTGTCAGTTCGTTAGGGCGTCCCATTGGAGAGTGGGGAAAGAGATTGCCATGAACGAAGGTGAAGAAGGCAGGATTTCAGGGCGCCACGAAGAGCGGGAACACAAAGCCGGACACAATTAAGTAGCGTATATGATTACATTTGAATGATTTTTCTATCGAATTTTATGTTTGAAATTTTATTCATAATCCTTCTTCTTCTTTTTTTTATTATTTTAAGAAAATTACATATGCTATCATTCGCAAAACATCTTCAAATTAAATCTACCAAAATATTTTTTTTCAACTAAATACAGATTTTAAGAAAATTCTTTCAAATTAGTCTATCTTCTGGAACTTTAATCTAATAAGTCATTTTTGTTTTCCTTAAATACTCATGTCATATTTTCAATAAAGAAACTTCGTGCAGCGACTCATATTCATGTGAGATATTCTTTGAGTCCAACCCGATAAAATGGAGAGCAATATAGGATGTAAGGGTAGGCGGAGAGGTCAAGGGATGCAATGTTAGAGATCGTCACCATAGCTGACGGACACCGCAGCAAATCATTGTCTATGGCTACACATTATTTTGCCTAATTGTTTTAATTGTATTTCCCTTCTTCTCCATTCAACAATTTTTGGACCTTTTTTTAATTTGATTTTTGTGTTTCAGTTAGCATTAAATTGTTATTTCAATTCTGGTATACATCATATGTTTGTCAAAATGTTTTAACTTAAATTTATTGTTTAAGTGGTGTTTTAGTTGCATTTTGAGAGCTTTAAGATATTTTAATTTTATATATAAACACACAGGGAAAGTTGAAAAGAAAGTGTTTTTTTGTGTTGGTTGGATTGTTGGTGTCATCGTTTGTGATTGGTGGGTTGTTGATAAGAGGGGTGGTTGATGAGCCAATTGTGCCTATAAGGAAAACTCCAAATGACCAGGAAAATTTGAAGTACACCATGTGCACCGCTTCAGTCTAACAGTGCACGTATTCAACGTATATTGCTAGACTCAAGTGTAGGGATGGCAATGAGACGGGTCCAAACCCGGATCGTATTTTCAGGTTTTATTTATAAATTTATTAAAAAAGTTCATCTTACCAAAAAATATTTTTTATTCATAATTTTTAAATATAAAGATTAAAAAACACACTATTGCTAGTTCCTCCCCCAATGCATGAACTAAAGAAGAAACGCCAAATTAAGTGTACTACCTTGTTAAATTTAAGTGCACATCCTTATAAAATTAAGTGCACTAGTTTAATAAGCAAGACACCACCACCTTAATATAAGTAGTGTATGTTTTGATACATGCACCGCTTGTGTCCAGCGGTGTAATTGTTGAAATTAAGTGCACAACCTTCTTAAAATTAAAAAACTTCAAAATTTTCATTCAAACAATTAATCGGACATATCAAATATAGTGTGGGTTTGGGGTTCACATTCAAAATCTATAAATATAATCATTATAACAAAATTGAAATTCATAAAAAATATTAAACAAAATCAATACAATCAAGATGTAGAATAAGAAGATAGTTTTTCAACAAGCATACACCCATTTACACACTTCAGTCTTCACAACATTGCCCTCAATCTCAAACACTAGTCAAAACAACCACATTTTTCAAGGGCGTACTCTGTTTCCTAGAGGGTTTGGAGGAGCAGTTGCCATGGATTGAGGATGAAACTTTCAGTGAAGGAAATTGAAGAAATTAGCAGATGAAGTTTTTCTTGTCCCTTCTTGATTGTTGAAGGTTTGGTTTGATGAATCTTCTTTGATTTGAGAGCCATCTTATTAGTTTTTCAGGAATTTTTGAGCATTTTCTATGGAGAATGGATAAACTACAGAGATGAAGCATGGAGAAATGAAGAAGACGATGAGATGAAGTGACGCGATGAAGAAGAATCGTTTAGGGATGTTTAGGTCATTTTGACCTCAAATGGACAGTTGGAAGCAAAAAAATTTGGTGGAATGAGCCGAAAAACTTTTACCATCTAGGAATCTATTATCAACCTGAATTGTTTCCTTCTTTTTTTTTTTTTACAAGAACAACAAGTTTATAAGGATTTGTTTTTTTTTTTTGGGAAAAAGATGGAACTTTTTTAATGCGTAAATACCATCATTTCTAAAAATCTATGTCAGACTCATGTTCTTGAAATCATTGTTTTGATGCAGCCACTATTACTCCGCTGATGGTTCTCTCATCGAATAATGGGAAAGAGGAGCTCGGAAGCGACGAGGGGGATACAGATGCAGAAATTCCGGTTCCCAATTATACGGGGGATGAAACTTAGGGTTTTAGAGGATTGTAAGCTTGTATTCCAGGTGAACTGTATTTAACAATGACGGCTTTTGCATTCATCCTGTCCAACTTGCAGAACCATGTGTTTGCTGAAATGCTATACTCCTTTGTGAATATTTTTGTAAATGTACACATTTTCCATGGCTGTCATTTTTTGTGAGAACTAATTTACAAAGATTTGTGTTAGTTTTTTGTTTAAATTATATTTCTACGACAAGAGGATTTGTGGATTAACAGAAAACGAGGAGGGAATGACGTGCATCGGGAAGGTGCACTACCTTGTTAAAATCACAAAATTGTTAAAATCAAGTGCACCACATAATATAAGCAAATGAACCACCATCTAACCTAAAAGTGTGTGTTTTGAACAAGTACACCATTTGAGTCTACTGGAGCATGTATGACACGCTTGCACCGGTAGACTCAAGGGAACCACCTTCTTATAATTGAGTGCCCCATCTTGTTAAAATTGAGTGCACTTGGCAAAATTGAGTGTCACACCTTGTTAAAATCATCAAATTGTTAAAATTAAGCTAACCACCTTGTTAAAATAAGTGCATCATGTAATATAAACAAGTGTATCACCATCTGAGCATAAAAAATGCGTGTTTTGAACAAATGCACCAATTTGAGTCTACTGGCGCACACATGATACACGTGTACCAGTAGACTCGAGAGGTACACGTATGAAAATTGAGTGTACCTATAGACACAAGTTTTGCGGAATTTATCAAGCACACTTTTTATATTAAAGTGGTAGTACACTTGCTTATATTAAGGTGGTGCACCAAAATTTGAGAAGTCGGTGCACGTAAATTTAAATAAAATGATGATTTTAATCTTGCGTGCACTAAATTTTTAAATATTCACAGATTTTGTCTACTGCTGCACGTTTTCCCACGTGCACTTATAGAGAGAAGCTTTGCAAAATTTATTAAAACATGTTTTTTATATTAAAATGGTGATGCACTTGCTTGTATGTAGTTGTTGCACCTAAATTTGATAAGTTGATGTAATTTTCCCATGTAGTACTTGCTCAAAAGTACCCCTTTTTTAAACAAAAATACTTAAATGTAGAGAAATAGTAAGCAGCCCGGCCGACGGTAAGCAATCCAGGCCCTTTACTAAGAAAAAACACCAAAGTACTGATAAAAAGGAAAACCCCCAAATTTAGGACTTCCAACCTAAAAATATGAAACAAGCCGCCGAAGCTACTGAATCGAGCTTCAAATATTCATGGGAGTTGTCCGTCTCTTGCTGCCTCGATTCAAGAACTACGCATTTAATCCACATCTCTTTCAAATCCCACGCTTCTTCTCAACTGCAGCCGCCCTGATCCAACGGCCACGGACTTTCGATTTGGGCGAGCTCGATGAATCCAATGGCGAAAGCGCTGTTTACAAACGTACGCTCCAGCTCCAGAGACCCAGCACTGTCAGATTTCAAGAAAATATGCTCAATTCTGTAAGCTTAATAGGCTATATTGACGCCCCTTTTAAAAATTTCGACACGGCCAGCGGAAGAATCGGCGTTTATACTCTTCTTAAAGTTTATCCATCAGCTAGAGCTTACCGTAATTTTACGTAAGGAGCTCATTGATTGTTTTTGTGTATCTTAGGTTATGAAATTCTTCCGTTGTTTTGACCGCGTTATTTGCATTTGGAACCTATGAAAACTAAACGTGCTTAAAAAGTTGACGACCAAAAATTCCATGGTCAGAAGTATAGCTCATGTCCCAAAAATTAGACTGAAAACAGTGGCTTGGATGCTGTGACTGTTAAAAATCACATGTTTTTTCCCCTTTGTTTTTTATGTTTTTCAGAGCATTTAATTTTTTTCCTGGGTCCAAATGAAATTTATCCCTCTTTTATGGCTCGGGTTGGGACTGGATTGAAGATTTTCGGATATGAAGTGATTTGGGTAGTGGATGGCCTAATTGCATATATACATTTGACAGGGTTATGCTTAACTTTTGGGATGAAATGGCGGAAATAGCTGTTGAACATCTGAAGCTGAATGATTTAATTTATGTTTTGGGTTCTCTAGCTTCTTTCGAGAAGATGGATGACGATGGGAAGTCTATTTATTGCCACAAGGTTTGAGATTCTACTTTTTATATCATCAGCATAAAACTCACACGCTTTTTGACTTGAGAGGTAGGTTAGATTTTCTTGATTCGCTGACCCACCACTGTCAAATTCCACTAGGGTTATCGGTTTATGAGGACTCAGGTCCTGAGGTGGTTGTGCCACATTGATTTTGTGAGAGAGAAGTTTTGGGAAAAAATGACTGCTAAAGCAGGCTGTGGTTGCTGAATGTGGGAATTGAATTAGAGAATTTTCGTCAGTCTTGTGTATCATGCAGTTTCATTTAAAAACACATAATTGACAATTAACGATGGATGATATACGATGATAAACATAACAAATAATGTGCATTTTAATTATTAACACTTCTATTTGGCTTCAGGTCAAGTTATTGGGTGTCTTAATACTTAAAATTAGAAGCAAAATGTTGACTGTAGGTAATAACTTATCTTTAAAAACCACTTGGGAATGGTCCGTTTATGCACGTGAAATTAGAGTGTTTTAATATCCCATGGTGTGCTACTGGACATACCAATTTCGTTTTAATTATCGTGTTCAATTATGAAAGTTGTTTGTGTTGAGTGTTCGTATTCTATTTGCCTGTAAATCTATAGTTTCTAAAGATCGATCAGAAGAATGTCTCATCCTTTAGTTGCGCATTTATTTTCGTTGATGAATTTCTTCTCTCACTAAAAAATTAATTTATTTGAAATTTTATTACTAGTGTTGGAGAAAGAATGTGGAATAAGTTCAGTGGTCATGTATACAAAATTGATACCTGTCCCCATATGATAATGTAGGCATGTAAATCTCTTGTTTACGTTTTGTGCATATGGATACTTGTGTTACCTTTTATTATATAGGACGTAATTAATACGTGTATCCCAAATTTGTTATATTTAGGTTAGCGTCAAAGAGCTGAATTTCATCATTCAACATGCTGTACACCCATCCTGCCAAAATTCTTTGAAGTTGGAACCGAAAGGTACAATTCCTTTTATCTTTTGCTTTATTTGTAATCTTTGGTGGTCAGAAATCTCTATACAGTTCCATTTGGTGCTACTTGAATTTTCTTTATGAAATAGTTTGAATAGTTGGAAGAAAAATTGCGACAATTTTGAAAATTAACATTATGGAATTGAGTATTTTTGCCTTGATCATCCGACCTTATGATCATAATTTACAAGTAAATGGACACTATATTTTGAGCAAAGTGTTGGTGTGGATAAAATTGTTCCCATGTTTTAACTTTTGATCGTCTTCTGTCCGCAGCATATGACTTATACCAGTTTTTATTTACTTTTGCTTGCTGTTATGTTTCTGTAAAGCTCGAGAGCGACTTTTTATTCAATTTCTGCTAATATGCTATGTTCTCGAGGGCCCTTGAATGCCTTCACAGCTTCGAAGCCTCAACACACATCACTCCTTTGCGAGTACTTGTACAAAAGTCCAACAAGTTATGTTCTACGCTTTTTAACTATTTACCATGTATCTGGATTAATCAGCAGTTTCAGAAGAAGACATCTTGCGGATGCATAAAACTCGACTCCATCTGTGGCAGGTATTCTTTACCAGCTCTGAGGAGTGGTGGGATAATAGAAATAATAAAAAGAACCCGAAGCGTCCCGACTTCAAGCACAAGGATACTGGTGAAGCACTTTGGCTTAAAGACACCGATCCTCCATGGGTCAGAAAGCAGCTCTTACTACACGATTCAAGGTTGAACAAACGAGGTTCTAGAAAACACATAAATGCCTTGTCCCATCTCTCTCCATTGGTTTATGACGATACACAAAGAAATTGACATTCTTACGGGCTCAAGTGATACCATATTGCTGTACTTTGGCGAGTCCCATTGCTTTTGATAGATGAAAATGGATGTGGGACAGCAAATCTGATGTTAGCTAGCTGTGCTACCGCTACATGTTTACAGATAGGTATATTATGTGTATACATCGAACACAGAGACTGATTCTCGTGACAAGTGAAATTCATCTGAGGAATAAAATGCAGAAAACACGGTATAGAAATAAACTTTGATGATAGAATAGTTCCAAATCAAAACCAAACAAAGTGGTGTTTTTCTTTTAAGAAAGGCTGTCAAGGGACTGGATTTGTGATACGGGCCAAGCCAGCGGCCATTAGACAGATACGATTGCCAAATTCTGCATATTTCAATTAAATATCTGAGAATAACTTCTAGCTTCAGTTTGAATTAGTCATAGCCAGTAATTAGCATATTTCCATAATTTCAGGAGTTATGTTCCATTATTAGTAGCATTAGTGGGTAGTTACAAGTAGTTTACATGTTTGTATAGATGACCGAGGATTTGCAATGAAATGGCAGAAAGTTATTGTCCCAAAATTGTTCTATTTTCTCTCAAATTTTACTTGAGTGTTTTAGAATTCCACTATCAAAAAGGAATTCAATCCAACTACATCCTAACAATTTGTACTCTCGTCCAGTGAGCTGTCATGCCTCCCAAACCAAAATAAACTTACTCCGTTTCTGAGGAAAAACAGCTAGCAGAATCCTTGCAATTGATACGGGCAGAATTAACAGAAGTGCATCTAGCACATCAGCAAAAAATGAATGAATTAGAAGCAGCAAATAAGCGAAAAATGGACATAATCAGACACTATTGACTGAAATGAAGGGTCAATGGAAAGCAGGAGCATCAGCCGATGCATCTTCCTTTTCTCCAGCACAAACTTACCATGTCCAAAAACCCCCTATCCAGCCCATAATTAATACCCAAAACTCCAAGCCAAATCACCCCAAAGCTCCAAAAAATTATACGGCCAAATTTGATGGGACTAACCCATTGGATTTGTTGTTTCCAGCAAACAATTACAAAAAAGAAAAAAAATCCAAGGTTGGAAATCTGGTGTTAATACCATTACAAACTTCCAACCAAATATCCATTCCGCATCACCATTTTCACAAGTTGTCCCAGCAATATTGCAGGCATTTTCGCATCATCCGATGCATTGGCAAGGTGGCTTATGAACTGGTTCTTCCGAAATCGTCACGCATCCATCCCATCTTCCATGTCTCTCTATTCAGTTCATTTAAAGGGCATCTTTCTTCCACAGTCACGTGGCTCTCTCTCTCTCTCTCTCACCTTATAGCCTTATTGGGACTCGAAATAACTGGAAAAATGGCGTACAAAGTCAACAAGCCATGGTATCTTGGGTTGGTTCACCTTCCGAGGACAACACATGAGTGGATTACCAATCGTTGATTTCATCATACCTTAATCTTGTGGCCCCAAACACTCGTTCATAATTACCATTCAACATCCTATTTTAGGACTTGAGGACAAGACCAATTTCGAGAATGGTGGAATTAATACGGGCCAAGCCAGCGGCCATTAGACAGATACGATTGCCAAATCTGCTTATTTCAATTAAATATCTGTTAATAACTTCTAGCTTCAGTTTGAATTAGTAATAGCCAGTAATTAGTATGTTTTCCATAATTTTAGGAGTTATGATCCATTATTAATAGCATTATTAGTATTGGTTTGGTGGGTAGTTACAAGTAGTTTACATGTTTGTACGTATAGCCGAGGATTTGCAATGAAATGACAGAAAATTATTGTCCCAAAATTATTCTCTTTTCTCTATGATTTTTCTTAAGAAGTGTTTTAGAATTCCCACTATCAAAAAGAAATTCAACCCAACTACGTCCTAACAATTTGACAGTCTTAAGTCATTTCATGAGCATAAGAGGCTTTCTAGATATAATTGTTTGATGAATCATTCAAAATGTGAAAACAAAATAGACTTGGAAGATTCGGCATCCGATAATATGCTTGGAAAATTTCTCACAAATTTCGAAGTCAAATATGTGAGGTTAATTCCACCACGTAACAAAAACTTCCACAAAAAGTAATATTTCAAATTTTAAAATGATATTGTCGTAATAATATCCCCTCTATTCAATGTATGTTCATTGATGAATAATTGTGGAGCTATTGCCAATTTACCTAATAGTTTGTAAATATGTAGTTTATCTATATGTAGTTTTTAAAATATGTATTTTACCACATGTGATCTGCAAAACATAGCATATAGTGTTTTTGCACATATTCACTATTTACAGATGATAAATTGTATTTTCACAAATCATGAGGGTAAGCTACTTACTTTCAAACCAAAAGGTTCGTTGCTAGTAACCCTAATATATTTGTGCTAATTGTAATATAAAATTATATATCTTATATTCTATAAAGACTAGAGGGTGGGTTCTGATAAAATTTTATCTATAAATTTCAAACATAAAAGTTTAATCCTCCACAAATTAGCCGAGGTTGCCATCGAGACATTCTCAACAACAGCTTCAGCAGATAACGTTTATTGGATTTGGATATATATATATATATATATATATATATATATATATATATATATATATATATATATATATATAAGCACAATGGAACCTTCCATTTATTTTTCCTCTAGTAGACCTTGAAATACTTGTATAACAAAATCACGTCGAAGCCTTCATATTTGAAATTTATGATAACTCTTCCACCCAAATCACAGAATCTCAAACATAATCAAATTCCTCGAAAAGATTCAATAATCCAAAATGTCGTTATTTCCAAATCTAGATTTGAACTATTTGCTAGCAGAGCAGCCCTCAATCGTGCACTTCCGGTGGAGCTCCTCCGAGTCCTGGGGTGCAACTTGGCTATTCCTTTTCACATCTATCTCCACCTACATTATCACCGCCGCCACCCTACACCTCCTCCTCCGCCTCTTCCGCTGCCGCCATCCCGTCCCACTGGGCCCTTTCCCAGCCCTCCACAGCCTCGTTTTGGCCCTCCTCTCCGCCACCATTTTCACGGGAATCCTCCTCTCATCCATCGCAGAAATCAGCGACACCAGGTGGTTCTGGAGGCGGTCTAAAACGCCATTCCAGTGGCTACTATGCTTCCCACTCGGCACCCGTCCCTCCGGCCGTGTATTCTTCTGGTCATACATTTTCTACCTCTCCCGGTTCGTCCACATCTTCAAAACATTCTTCACAATCCTTAGAAACCCACGCAGATTCCCGTATTTCCAGCTCTTCAACCACTCGATTCTCATCGTTATGACGTTTCTATGGCTGGAATTCACTCAATCTTTCCAAGTTCTGGCCATTCTTTCCATGACTTCGGTTTTCTCATTGGTTTATGGGTACCGATTCTGCATCGAGATCGGATTGCAGAAAAGCTACTTCCCCTTCTTGATGTTTTGCCAAATTGTTTTGGTTGTCACGAATTTGGCTTGGCATATCGGAGTTCTGATTTTGCATTTCTGGAAAGGTGGGTGCAATGGGATGGGAGCATGGGTGTTCAACTCGGTGCTTAATAGCTTTGTGCTATTCTCGGTGTTGGATTTCTATGTAAGAAAGTGTTTGTCCATTGAAAAAGATTTTGCTGCTTTTGGGGTCGAAAACGAAGATGCAACTTCAGAGACTAAAAGAAAAAACCACAGCCAAGAACATAACAAGTAGAGGAACAACATGCAATTTTCTTTATTATTACTAATCCAAATGTATGGGTAAAAAACTCCAGAGTGTTAGATTATTTATTGGAGATATGTGAAATAGTTTTTATTTTCCAAGGTGAGGGGAATTTATATTTATCAACACATGCTCGAACTCGAACAACCTAACTAATCAAAGCATCAAAGGTGACAAACCATCCGGCTATACCGGTGTCGTCATATTTCGAATCTTGTATTTAGCAGTTAAATTTATATTTTAAAACTAGAAGCTAATTTTTTTCCTTAAATCTTACAAAATTGATTCCAATAAACACACTGCTCATATAAGAAATCCTGTGAACTATATTGTTAGCTAGATGCATGATGAATATTTATTTTTTAAATTTTTTTTAGAAACAAATTCGCAAATATACAGATGCTATAATATTATACATGTATGTATACAGTGTGTAAATTGCAGATGGAATATAAACTTTAGGGATAAGACTCTAGACCACCGAGTTATAATGTTTTTTGAATTATATATAGCCTTTTAATGTAAAACTTATTATCTCAAATTAAATACCCTTCATCCTTCTATAAACATAAAGATATACAGATTTATGTTTAACTATATTATAACAATTTTATGCAAATTTTTTTTTGGGATAATTACATCTACATCTTCTCGACTTTGATTTATTTACCGAAAGCTCCCATCGATTTTGGAAAATAACAGAGATCTCCCCTTCCTTGCCTTTTGTAAAATTAACGACCGTTACAAAACTTCCACTAATTTTTATTGGAAACCGCGAATTGCCACTGGTCAACTTTGACCACTATTTTGATCTAAATTTTTAGAGTGGTATCTTTGTAATTATAATATTTTATAAGAGATGTGATCATGATAGAACTATTATTTTAATTTTTGAATATTTTATTTCAAATATAATTATTGCTTACTCAAATCTTTTTTTATTTTTCTAATAATTTAATATTTATCATTTTTATTCAATCTTGTAAAATATCAATATATACCATAAAAAATTCAATATATATATATATATATATATATATATATATATATCATTTAAAAACTTTTATTAGAAATAACGATATTGCGTAATATTTTGAATTAAATCGAATTGAAAGTCAAATTTCAAAATAATATGTTTAATTGTCATTTTAGAAATTGACGTCAATAAATATTGTTCAACCAAAAAATATCGAACTTCATAATATATAATAATCGTACTTTTCAATAAATGATTTAAAATATAAATAATATATGATTAATAATTTGAGGAACCTGATAAAAATCTAAATTTGAAAACAAACTACCTATATACAAGTTCAACTAAGGGTGAGCTTCAGAACCGAAATTTAAATTGAACCGACCAAATTTGTTTTTCGCCAACCGAAGTGACTGATTTTTATATTAAATCGAAAAAAATACCGATTGTCATTAAAGATCATGGCCTAAGACATATCATTTAAAGTCAACGTCTAAACATATAAATGTCATTAAAGATCATGGCCTAAAACAAGATCATTTTATCATTATAATTATAAAAAAATAAAATAGTATGATAATAATACAATTAGATAATATTAAATGTATTTTTATATATAAGTATTTTTAAAATATTATTATTAATATGAAAATTAGTTTATAGTTTAAAAATATTTAATAAATAATTCTTTGAAATAAATAACAAAGAAACAAAAATATACATATAAAAAGAAATAAATAAAAATAATATGACACAAAGGAGATGTAACTATAATATATAATATACTATAAATGGTATATATATAATGTTTTGATAATTTTATATTACATATAGTATAAGGAGTGTATCTATAATATTTTAATAATTTTATATTAAATATATAAGGAGACAAAAACGTCATTTTATGCGTTCTGTTAAATTTTTTTGACGATATTATGTCTAGAGAGAATGTCTCTATACTTTTTCAAAGAAGAGACATTTCTATAAATATGTCAAAGTCGAGAAGGTCAAGATATAATTATTCTTTTTAGCCGCCTGCCTTTTGCCTCATAGAATACTATTCAAAGCAACCCTATAGTCCACTTTCAGAAATCTGTTGCATTCAGATACATGTTCTAGAACAAAACTGTGACTAGTCAAATTCAATTTATTATTTAATCAAAGTGCTTCCACGTGCTACTCTGCCACCACAATCTAATCATGTACTCATTTTTTTAATCCCACATTAATTCATGAATAAATTATTTCACGACAAATATCTCATATAGAATTTATTGCCTCGGTTTAGACTAATCTATCAGATTTATAACCTAACATTGTTGGCAAGGTGAGGGTTGGCAGTGTAACCTATGTCTGATCTGATATAGCATCAAATAATAGTGAGAGAACAACGAAAGTATAAAATCAAACTATTTTGAACAAGAAATGGATAGACAATCTCACCATTCTATATTAACTTCTTCAAAAATTATTACATGCACTTTAAAACTCTGTCCTCACCTCCTATTATTGATGCTTAAATATATCACAACAATTTTTTTAATTTGATTTTAAAAAAGCTGGTGCGTTTTTTTTCTCTTCGAAATATGATATCGATTAACATAAAGAAACCAAGTCAACTGTTACAAACGGACATAAAAAGAAGGGACAAGTTCCAAACTAAGCAGGAATAGACCAAATGATACTGCACAAGCGGCTAAAACATGGGCAACAAGTCAACAACATTCACCGACGTTTTTGGAAGCCCCTGTTTCTTGATAGACCATCTTGCTGGAGAGATTCGACCCCACCCGAAGATTGATTTTTGGGAGTGAGTCCGACACTTTTTGACACAACATATGGGGTATTATAACCCTTCAGATATGTCGAATCTCCCAACTTGCCGAACCCTTTTTGGGGGACTGAACTAAATCTCATAGAAAACTGAATCATCCACAATTATGTACAAAAATATCTCTAGATGATAGAGATGTTTTCAAGAAAATTAATCCGTAAAATCAGAAAATATATCTCAACTGCATAACATATAACCGTAGTTTGTTCAACTAGCCATGCCATGGGTAATTTATACAAACGAAATTAAACATCAAAAGCAAGCTGCAAAAGAAGAAAACTTCACGATAAGAAGTGATTCAACTATAACCTTAATTGCTGTCCTAAAGTTTACAAACGATAATTATTGAAGGTGAGAGTAAATAAAGATGATGAGCAGATTAATTGTGGCGCATACCACGCACTTCTGAGTTATATTGCAGGAAATAGATTCCACTATCAAAAGATATATACAGCATACAATGCGAACACAAGAAAATAAGAAATACATAGAATTATTCAGTAACTTCATGAAGTGTTAAAGATTATCGGCAAAAGTTTTCAATTATACACTAGCTGACCTGGACAGAAGCAAAATGTGATATGAATAACACAGGATATGGGTACAGGGTGGGGTGAACCAAGAATAATCAAAATAACACTAAACAGTAACTATCATTGGTCTAGAATGAAAAAAATCAAAGGAAAGGAATGGTCCTAAAAAGGTTCAGTAAAGCAAAAATCTGAAAAAAAAATTATTTGTTGCCTGGATGGAAAAAAGGATCACACCAGTCAAATCTACACCTCAGAACAAAATTTTTCCACTGAAAATGGAAAAGGAAAACAAGAAGATAAATCATACGCAAAGAGAAGTAAAATGTTACAACAGTTTGAATGCTGAATCCATAAATATTGACAATAAGAAATAAATAAGCTCTGAATCTTTGAGAATTCAAAAACGTCTAAAGCAACAACATACACAAATGGAAGTGAGATAGCCCCCTACCTATTCCATGAGAGATTCATAACCCGTGAATCTGAAAAATCAAGTAGCAAACTAGTCAACTAGAATAAGTAGGACAAGACCTGTTATTATTTTTTACACTCTGTTAGTTGGCAGCAGCTCCGAGGCCTCTACCAGAACTGAAAGAATAGGAATCATCTACATTATTTTCAACGGAGTGAGAAGGCACCGATTCATCCATATGTTGAAGGTCCCCATTGCTAAGTTGAGCAGATTTCCCACTAAATCTAGTGTCAAAAAACCCATTATATACATTCCCTACCAGACCAGTGACACCAGTCAACCCATTCAAATGCATGGGATAAACGGGGGGACCACTTCCATAGGGCAACAAGCTTGCCTGAACACCGATCATTGCAGGACTCCAAGGATTTCCAGGAGCGATTGGAGGGAACCCATAACCAAATCCTCCATATCCTCCAGGTGTATAACCACCAGCAAACATTCCACCTCCATACATGTATCCTGCAACATTGCCATATCCAGAGGGGGAATACCCAAATCCGGCATCGTTAGGCAGACCATTCCCTTGGGGATACAATTTTTTTGTATGTCCTCTTCCACCACCTATCCTTCCGCTATGACCACTGTTATTACCGCTACTTACAACTTTAGGTACAGCCCTTTTCACCTCTACAAGCTTCCCACCCAACTGGTGAAAGTTCTCATGCACAGACACCTCGACAGAATCCTCTGAGTCAAATGTAATAAAACCAAAACCCCTTGGCCTATGTGTCAAGTTATCGTGCATCACTACAACATCGGTAATCCTACCGAACTTCTCAAAGTAGCTTCTGAATTCTTCCTCTGTTAGATTAGCTGACAAACCCCCTACAAAAATCTTCTTGGTCCTAATGTGATTGCTGCTCCTACTGTTACTTCTACTATTAGTTCGACTCAGTGCTCTATCATGCTGATTATCACTTTGTTGTTCACTCTTCGTGATTGCTTTTTTCACATCAACCTATTAAGAGACAAAGCTTTTCATAAATCAAATAACCCCAGGCAAAGTTTAATAATAGCATTAGAATTTTCAACTCAGGGTGATATAGGCACACGCTACAGTTGTACCTCCTGGTCCTAAAAGTCAGAAGACAGACTTGTATGGATTATAAACAATCAAACGTATGCTTGATCCAATGAAATAAAAATAATTCACAAGATACGATGAAAATGAGGCGCTCAAAATTAAAATTCTAACAGCCTTTTCAAAAGGAAAGAAGAAGCAAGTCGAAAAAATCCTTAATAAATTGTAGAGGATAAATTAAAACTCCAAACCAAAGTATGAAAGAAACACCGGAAAAAGGTTAAAATTCTAAATAATAAACCCGCGTGTAAAAGAAACAGAAATACAAGTTGAAGACGAAAAGTCAAACTTCTCCCGTCCACGACCCCGAAAGAACACGTGAAAAGCCCAAAGAGCTTACCCCCCCGCCAGAAAACTACCAAAAAATTAATAAAACCCTATAAGTAGAGGGAATAAAGGAAGACCGTTCTCCCAAGGATTTCATGGGAATCCTGAAGCACGAGATGAAAGGCTGAAGAATCGGAGAACGTGACGAAAGCAAATCCCCTGGGGGTTCCAGAAATTCGATCTTTTGCAATCACGGTCCCCAAAACGGTGCCGTATTTACCGAAATGCTGTTTCAGAATTTCGTCCGTCGTCTCCCACGAAATGCCACCGACAAATATCTTGTTTTGCTCTGAATCGTCCATTTCCAACTGCTACCAGAATCGGGAAAAATTGTTGGGGAAACGAAACCCTAGAGTGGAGAGCTAAAATTTACGAAAATTTGGGGGGAAATTGTGATGCCAATGAGGGGAAGAGATTAGAACTTTCTCGCGGGGAGTCGAGTGATTACTAAAACATCAATTTCTGTTGTTTTTAAGGTGGCAGAGATGTGGATCCCACAAACATAGGTTTTTTTAAAAAATAATTCAAAAAATTTAAAATTTAAAATATACAGCATTTTTTAAATCCTTGCCAAACTACCCAAAAAACTACTCAGCGACTAATACTACTCAGCGACTAATACTTCTTGAGTGACCACCTATAAAAGAAGCGGCATCTGTTATATTAAGGGGCCGCTACCTGTGATAGCGGCCACTCTGTTTTTTTTTTTTTTTTAAATTTTAATAAGTAAATTTAGTGGTCGCCTATAGAAGATGTGGCCACTCAATTTTTAATATTATTATAATATATTAATTAATTATATTATTATTAATTTAATAAATAAAATTTATTTTATTACTTATAATATTAATTTATTGTAATAATATTACATAATAATATTATATTACTATTAATATAATTGATCATCATAGCATTGAGCATATATTGTTATTTTTATTATCGTTGTTGAATGATATTTTGAATGAATGATGATGTTGAGAGCGTTGAAATGAGCAACGTGCCATTATTATAATAATAATAATAATAATAATAATAATTATTATTATTATTATTGTTGATTGTGTAACAGATGTTGATGGTCGTTGAAATGAGCAATGACGGAAACAAGATTTTCAGGAAGTGACATAAAAATGGAGGCCAAAAAATTTTTAAGTGTCAAAATATAATTTAAGGGGATGCAAAAAGTAATTTTTGAGACCCATTGTTATATAAAATATATAATTTTATAAATGTTACATATAAAATAAAAAAAACTAAATTTCATATAAATCAAAATATAACTATTATTTATTAAATTAATAATAGTTAATTAATTACTATGTTAAATAACTATTATATAAAATATAAAAAATGCTAAATTTTTTCCCTATTCATAAAAATTATGTGCCCCTGCTCATTTGAACGACGATCAACATCCGCTACACAATCAACAATAACAATAATAATAAATAATATGTCGCTTATTTCAACGTCTCTTAACATCATCGTTCATTTAGAACCATCAATATATAATCATTCAACATTAACAATAAAAATAAAAATACATGCTCAATGATATAATGATAAATTATATTAATAATAATATGATATTAATTATATAAAATTATTATTATAATTAATATTATTATATTATAAGTAATATAATAAATATTATTTATAAATTAATAATAATATAATTAATTAATATATTATAATATATATTATTATAATATTAAAATTTGAGTGGCCGCCTCTTCTATAGGCGGCCACTCAATTTATTTTTTTTAAAAAAAATTAAAATATTAAAATTATTTTTTTAAAAAATAGAGGGGCCGCTACCACCCCTCAATGTAGCAAAGGCCGCCTCCTTTGCAGGCGGCCACTCAAGAAATATTGGTCGCTCTCTGGAGTTGCGTTTTGGGTAGTTTTACAAGTATTTTAAAAATATGGTATTTTTGAAAAAAAAAATTTGAATTATTTTTTTAAAAAATAACCCACAAATGTAGTACCGTTTATTTCAGGGGCCTCGAATATGATTTTAACCCAATTATTGGGTTTAGCTCAACTGCTAAGAGCTCATCTTCATTTTAGAGAGATTAGAGTTCGAATCCCATATGGAATATTATTTAGCCCCCTTCCCCCTCTAAAAAAATCCTATTTTAACACATCTCGATAAACTAAAATTAAAATTTAGCTTGGTTTATTTTTAATATAAAAAACATTTAAATAAAGTGAACCAGAACACATTGAATTAACATTTAAACATTTAATTGGAATCTTATATATTAGAGCCCAAATTTCTTTTTTATATCAGAACACATTGAATTAAAAAATGTAAAGAGAGATAAAAAAGGAAAAAAAAAAAGATTTAATACCAATTAGCCAGACCATGTTATTAACAAGAAGTCATGTGAGCAACTAACCAGTCAGGATTCAACTTAGTAAAACTTAATTGAACCAGATTTTTGTTACATCAGATCGAATTTTTAGATTTTTGAATTGCAATTTACACCCTTAATTGCGTCGTTAGTATTTCTAACAATGTATCATACAAGTAATTATTGTGCGATAATTCATACATTAACTATTTAATTAAAGCTTTCATTTGAATGAATAACATTTTATAAATTCTTGAAATCAAGAAAAATTCAATGAACTTCATCTGCATCTTAAAAATGTGTTTTTGAGTTGTATTTATTTCAATTTCCTTCTTGAGAATAACTTACACTAGATTGTTGAATTAATAAAACTGATAATATGATGGCAAAATAACGCAGTTTATCATTCAAGGAATTGGGAATAACAGACGTGAATTGATTTTGTTGGTCCAACAAGCGTTGGAAAAAGGCCTTTCCTACTGTCACACATACAAACACTAATTTGTGACTTGAAAAGGTTATTATAGGATCGAGCGCTTACCGCTTTACCAATAACTATTGTTGAGGGTAATGACGCAATTTCAATCTTTTCAATCATACACTGGCACAAGCGCCACATGTTCGACCGATCACAAAGCAGAGACAGTTATTGAACCCCAACAATCCCTCCCCCAATAATTGCACTATCTGCAACTCAAGGGAATCAAACACACGACCTTTGCTCTGATACCAATTATAGGATCGAGCGCTTACCGCTTTACCAATAACTATAGTTAATGGTAATGTCGCAACTTCAATCTTTTCAACTATACACTGGCACAAGGGGCCACATGTTCGACCGATCTTAAGGCGGAGACAATTGTTAAACCCCAAAAGTTACCATGTTTCTAAGCATCTTCCCGGTGCGGACAAGTGCAAGGCTCTTCTGCCTTGACCTGTTTGCAACGTCGCTAGCCTTCTAACATATTTTCGAGCATATAAACAATCTAATTTTGCTATAGCTATATTAAGCTAGCAGTAGAGAATAACCGAATCAGCTCGCCATAATTGACAAAACATCCATCAAGATAAGAACGGCCGGTCATGTTCCTCTCCATCAAACATCGCAGCTCCTCGAGATTTTAGTGTTTCTAATAACTTGGCCAAATCAGTGGAGCTTACCATGCTTGAAAATTCCACCCAGAAAAATAAAAATCCTTACTTTTCATATCAATCGGAAACTCACCTTTGTTAAAGCAGGCACCGCAACCAAATGAAAAGATCACCTGAGCGTCTACCCTCTGTCATGAATAGACATCCTGTGAAGCTACGGCCATCCTGTGATGTGAACATTAAACCCGTCTCTTGTACACATGGGATGAAGACCAAAGCTGGAACTTGATTATGGGTCGATAAAATTCCAAATCACATACAGACAGTATTGAAAACATGAGTGATCTTTTATAATTGACAAAACATTTTAATGCATTCTGATTTATTTCATGCAACCATGACGTCTTTTTTATAAAGAAAGAGGCTGATGAATACAATCACCAGGAACAAACAGTACAGACTTTCTAGGTTTCTGCATCAACTTCCCTGAGGTCTACATCATCCTCCACATCATCAATTGGAATATCTTCACTGCCAAAATCAAGGGAACCTGCATTTGAACAGACGACAAGCTAAAACTTCACCAAGGGGGGGAAAGCATGGTTTGTTGCAATATTGAGGCTGCCTGATATGTTCACAAAATAATATATCGTGTTCGTCGGAAGATTATAATTGTGAATGCATGGTGATCAAGTCTTATGACTAGAAACACCATAAAATATACGACAAAAGAGAATACTGCAAAGGAACCATCAACATTGTCGCTCCATTCACTCCTAAAATGCAGACAAGTAAATAGCTGATGATGGATCACCTTTTAACGAACCATCACATTAGTTTTGAAGGTTGGAAACAAAATGGATTCCAAATCTTATTGATGATCCAGATTTGTGCTGGATCTCGTTATACAAATACCAGTCAACAGTCGATGTACATTTTTGCATTTGGTTTTCGGTTCCCTAACTCATTATTTTCTTTCCTTTTTTTATTTTTAATTACTCGCTATCTTTTAGGCATAGAATCAAGCCAAGGACAAGTTGTCCCCATCAGTTAACTTTCTTCCTACCCAAACCAAGGGCCCAAGCAAATCAATTTTGGAAAGAAAGGTTATAGGTGCATAGTGAAAAGTTCCCATAAAATCGTTGTCAAGTTTATAGCCTAGTTATCATGTGTAGTGTGTACCAAACACCTATCACCTGTCATCTATGAGCATGGGAAACATAACATGAATAAAAACTATCTAGTGTTGACAATAAATGTTTGGATTGTGATTTATCATCAATTATCTTCTCTATTATACTATTTTATGTTAAGTTACAGAATTAAGTTCTGCCTTAAATGATGTAACTTTTGTACGTACTTTTTACACACTTTATGTAAGCCATTTCTGACCATAACTATACATTCGAAAAATAAATTCACGAATTAAAAATCTCAATAACCAATATTCCCCGGTCATCTTTAGTGTTCCCGCTTTTTGAGAGATACTTTCTGCCACGCCTAACCTATGATTTTTTCAAAGAAAAAGAAACAAAGAACAACAATCCATTTCACTGAATTATCAATTCATTAGTTCCAATTCGTCGTAAAGATTATAGGGTGGTAGATTTAATGGTTGGGTTCTCTGAATATAGAACTCGATATAAAGGGTTTGAAGATAGAAAAATTGGTATTAATATGGTATGAAATTTGATTTAATTATTTTATATTGACATTAAGACTTCTTCTTTACGTTCACTCTCTTTGTAGACATCCAAAATGAATAACTTCCAGCAACATCCAGTTGTGCATGTATGTCATACCCCACTCTTTTATGAAAAAGAAGTAAAGAAGCATAGTAATATTCATAGCAAGATAATTCACCCTCGGAAGGAAACGGAGATGGCTCCTCCAATACAGATGAGTCGTCAAGAATATATGGAAGTTCCAAAAGTTGTAAGAGAGCTTCTGTTTGTTGGTTTCGACAATGTCCTACTCCTACACAGAAAGGAAAAAGGATGAGGTCAGGCGGCATTATCACATTACAGAATCCAATATCAGATACAAAGTGTAGAGCTTCCATTGCATATTGCAATTTCATCATAAAGATAGCAAATTATGAATATTGATAGTAGAGATTGCAGATACAATTTATTTGCATTTAAAATGGTCCCAACCGTCTGCAGAGAAAAGAAATTAAGTGTATAAAAGTATAAAATTTGTATATATTCAGAGCAAAAATGATTAGAAAAAAGGAGAGAAATCAAACGCTTAAAAAAAAAACCACCTAGAGGCCACAACTTTGGACCTCATACTAAGGAAGCAATTATCGTTTTTGGTCGAATACTTCATAGAACATCAAAGGACTTTTAAATCAGTTGTTCATGTGTGTTAATATAGTTCATACTATGCGATAATTGTTTTCAACCAGCATAGACAACTTGGTGGTTAACTGCATCAATCAAAAATTTTGGCTTCATAATGAAGTTAAGAATGACGCAAACATTTGGTTTTGTTAGCTTCCTCATCATACAGTATTTACACCATAAAGATAGCAAGATATCTTGAAAGACCTAATTCACCCTTGTTTCCGGTTTACACATCACTCTGCTATTTATTTTAGTTATAAAACCTTAGGTTTCCATCAGTAAAAAAATGCTTCGGTAAAACAATATTTGCTTTTTATGGAACAAAAAAGTAAGTGACTACGGCATCTTTAAGTATAAATACTCACTGAAAGGAAAATTTCTTGAAACAGGTTGACCAGGATTATAGCACGGTGCAGACCGAAAGAATTCAAAAGGTTTGCCACCTATCATTTGCAGCTTATTCCTCACAAAGTGACGACAATCTTGTATATCAAGCTTAGCATCACTACAAAACAAACAAATATCAATATCAAGCAAATATTTGAAAAAAATATTTAATAGTATGAAACAATGAACAGACCCAAAATTTGCACGATATCTAGTCCGAGGAAAAGCAGGGTTAAACTTCCTTGTGATTGCAAGCCATTCTTCATCATACTGAAGCTCATAAGGCCCCATCTCTGATGGAATGTCGACAATCTATAACAATGAAAGAATTCCGAAGTTAATGAACTTGCTCAACTTGTAACTGCAGAAAGTATCTGTGGTTAACAGTACAAGATGAGTAGCAACCTGCAAAAACTTCCGTCCGGGGAGGCACTTGTCCAGCGCAAGAAACTTTGTGACAGAGTCATTTTCCCCATGTTGAACAAGAGCGGAGAATTTGCAGTGTAGATGTGCAGAAAACCAGTGAGAAGGTTTCAACTTTCCCAGCAATTCAGCGGCAGCTCGATTTCCCAATGTTCCTTCTTGAATCTGAAAAATGGGAGTAAAAAGTAATAGTGACCCAAAACTTATCATTAAATCAACATCATTATATGATTATAGAGGACCTAAAAAATCCAGAGCAACAAGCTATTTCAACTTACATTTTATTTGTAAAAAAATTGACATGAGAAAAACAATATTATGGTAAATACCCGCACTAAAAAATTCAGAAAGTAGTTGACAAGCAGAATATTTATAATTTCGCCACTCAACATTCCAAGATGAATTATCTTTCACCACATTAATCATGAGGAAAATCCTGAAGCCGCACCTACAAGTCTCAACTTACTAGGGTTTAACCATATTATTCAAAATCATTCATGGTTAAGACTAGTACATATTGGGTGACCCTGAATACACTTCATTACACTATGGTTCAAAAAATACAACTTCCTGATAAATATGCTTGTACAAGAAGGCCACAACATTGCAATGTTCTCCGGTTAAGGTCTCCGAAAATTTCATGATAAAATGTACCTCAATCAACTTCTAAAGGGAGATATTCATCAACTCCAAGCAGATGTTCCCACTTCCCACAAGAGAAGGTACCGTTTGTTTCCTTTGCTTCTTTTTTCTTTTATCTTTTGATTGAGGGAAGCACACAAAGCATTTAAAAATACAGAAATATGAGTAGCTCATTTGGTATCAAGGTTTTTACCTATTCGTAGCATGGGAACACTCAAGTTAGAAAGACAAGGTGAGTTTGTAGAATAAGCATGAGTGTTACTAGAAAGAATCAATTTGTGTTTTAAGGGCAGCAATCACAAGGAGGATGATCTACTGGAGACGGTCATTCACAGATCTTGGTTTTGCATCACAAACAGAGGAAACAATAGATTTTTGTACTCGTTTGTTGATTGGAGACGGGAACCGTTGATTTGTTTGTTATCTTCTTAATTTCTAGTTAGTAGGATCTACTTTTTCTAATTTAGCTACACCTTGTAGTAACTTTTTCGATGCTTTCGCATCTATTTTATAATATATATATCTTGTCTGATCAAAAAAAAAAACTATTAAAAACAACAATTTAAAAATAAAGAAACCAGGGAAAACAATTATAAAAAAACAAGTAATTTGAGGAAAATAAATGGTTATAACTTCAATGGAAGTAAAAAGTTCTTGATTATCAAAATCGTAACCTGCAGTACCTCTTGTTCAAAGAAAGGCTTTTGACGTAGAAGGTTCTGCAAGTTTCCACAAGAGGTAATGCCAAGAGGCCAATCATGTGACATAAAGATGTCAATAGGTTCCTCAAGTTGCATAAGCTTGTAAAAATCAAACTCACGAACATGGTATACGGATCGGATGTCATCTTTATTGTAAGGCATCTTCTCATAGTGCCCTGCTAACATAAAGTCATTCAAGATATTACAAAGAGACACCCAGTAAAAACTAGCAAAACGACAATAATAACATACTCTAAAATAGAACAAGACAATTGATTTATTTATTTTTTATCAAAAAAAGTAGATTAATATATAAAAAGAGTATCAGAGGTACTACACCAAAATTACAATAAAGTCTCAGCACTCGGGCCCTATTTTAAGATGCTAATAAACAAACTCTAGGTTTCCTAATCCAATCCGAAAATACGTAGTTAAATTTAACTTTACATCTATTCTTAATCCAAAACCAATATCTAAATTGGACCAAATACAGCAAATCTTCTTCCAAGCCTTGAGTTCCCATGAAAATTCTCTTGTTCCTTTGTAGCCAAACCGACCAAATTATCGTAAGCCAAATGGTCAACCATCCCTTTGTACCTCTACTTTGACTCCAAAGATCTTTGTGATGTAATAAGTGGATCACAGAATCTCGATGAAGTACTACATTAACACCTAACCAGTTATAGCATTTCATCCAAAGTGCATAATGCTCTGGGCAGTGGAGCAGTAGATGAGCTGTTGATTCGTCCTCTGACAGACACCAGTCGCAAAGATCTGAGATAGGTCCCACTCTGATATTCCGTCCACAAATTCTGCTTTGACGGAATACGGTCTTTAAGCGTCCTCCACGTGAAAGCTCCCACTTTGTTAGGAGCTAGCATCTTCCAAATAGAGTCATATGCCGACAAGTAGTCATCATCAAGCGATTCTTCCTGTATTAATGATTCATAAGCCGATTTAACCGAATAACGGTTATTATCTTCGAGATGCCAAACCCAAGTATCTTCCTTTCCTTGCTCCAAAGCTGACCTGTCAATGAAAGATAATAACAAAAGGAGAATATCCTTTTCCCAATCAAACAACTCCCGTCTCCAATCCCATCTCCAGACCCAAATGCCCTCTTCCCAAACCCCCATATTAAGCCTTATTAAAATGATCCAAATTGCGAACCCCCAAAAAATTTAAGATCTGCAAACATATTCTTACTTGACCCAGGCAACTTTAAGCAGATTGAAGAGAACGGAGTTTAGAAAGGATGGAAATAGGTGCTCGAAAAAAGGAGAAAAAATAAACTGGAAGCGAAGACAGCACAGCGTTTAGTAGGACCATCCGACCCCCAAAGGAGATGCTCTTATCCTCCCAGGCCGCCAAACGTTTACGAAATTTCTCCACTATAGGATTCCAAGTCACACTCTTTCTCGGATTCAAACCAATCGGAATACCTAGGTAGTTAAAAGGCAGACTCCCTGCTTTGCAATTCAACAGGCTCGCTAAGAGCTCTAACTGGTTATGACCCACATTGATCCCAATCAAACTACTCTTATTGAAGTTAATCTTCAGACCCGAGATTAAGTTGAACATCCGCAAGACCTCTTTGAATGTTTTTGCACTTTCCATCGAAACCTCTCCCAACATTATAGTATCATCAGCATACTGAAGATGACTCACCGGTATTAGATTCCTACCCACATTGCAGGCTGACCACAAATTACTGTTCACCGTTTTCCTAACCAACTGAGATAAACCCTTTGTCACTAAGAGAAACAGAAACGGGGAAAGTGGATCACCTTGTCTAAGGCCTCTCTGTAGTGCGAATTCTAACGATGGACTCCCATTAATAAGCACTTGAGCTTTTGCACTTGAAACACACTCGAGAATCAATGATCTCCATTTAACATTAAAATTCATTAATCTCATAACCTTCTCCAAAAAAACTCCAGTTGACTGTGTCATAAGCCTTCTCAAAGGCCGCCTTGAAGATTAATCCTTTCCCATTTTTCCTCTTCAGCTCATTTATCAGCTCATTGATGACAATGACCCCATCGAGTAGATGTCTGTCTCCAACAAAAGCCGATTGAGTTTCAGAAATCACTCTGTCCAAAACTCTGCTCAGCCTATTTGCGAGTTGCTTCGCCAACACCTTATAAACACATCCTATAAGAGAAATAGGTCTATATTCTCCAATCTTAACCGGATTCTCCGTCTTAGGCACCAGAACGATGAAAGAAGGGTTGCCACCCTTCACTATCTTACCATCCTATGGAATTCGGACAGAAACCTCAGGAAGTCCACTTTCAAGACGCTCCAAAACTTTTTAATAAGTCCAAAGTTGAACCCATCGGGTCAAGGACTTTTGGAACTCTCGCAACTCCACACTGCCTTTCGAACCTCGTCATCCTCAAACTCGGCCGTCAACAAAGAGTTATCCAAGTCAGACAATTGGTTGAACCGAATATCAGACATTCTCGGTCTGTTCCAGGACTCTTCCTTAAACCGATTCTCGAAGTATTGGTGAACCCCTGACTTCACTCCAACCACATTCTCAACCCATTGTCCATCAATCTCAACTCCCACCATTTCGTTTCTTTTACGTCTTCTATTCAACATCTAAGGAAAAATATGGAGTTTACATCCCCTTCTTGAATCCACTTGATTCTAGATTTCTGGAAAAGCAGCGAGTCCTTCATCCTCATTTGAGAAAGTAACTTTCCAAACTCGAGTTTCTTTAACTCAATCTCCGAAGATGCTAATTCTCTTTGGTCTGCGATAGTATCCCAAACGTGAATTTAATCCGGACATCCAAATTTCCAAATACCTCATTATTCCAACTTCGCAAGCTATTCCTCAACATTTTCAATTTTTCCTTCAAAATAAATCCCCCCCCACACACCCTTGAACTCTCAAATCACCCCATATTCGTTCGACAAAAGGCTTAAACTCCAGGTGATGCTCCCACGAATCGATTATCCTGAAAGGTTTAGGGCCCGAGTCCTCTGAATGTGATTTGAGCAAAATAGCACAGTGATCCGACAGACTCCATTGCATGCCACGTTGAATTAGGTTAGGCCAGACTTCAATCCACTTAGGAGATAAAAGAAATCTATCCAATCTACTAACACAAGAGCCATCAGCACGATACCAAGTGAATTTTCTCCCTACCAGTGGTAGATCCAAGAGACCCGCTCTATTAATGAAGTCATCAAACTCCCGAATGTCACGATCATTTGTGGTCAAAGTTCTACCTCTTCTCTCATTACGACATCTTATTGAATTGAAGTCCCCACCACATACACACCAACAATGCTCAGAAGGATCAGTCAGTGTAGATATCAACAATTCCCACAACCCTTTCTTGGATGCCAAATCACCCGGTGAATAGACGTTCACTATTTGACACCAAATTCGCTCTCTTCCCCAACATCCCTACTTCACCCCAGCAACTATCAATTACAAAGTAATCTTCATTCCAAATGCATAAAAGTCCTCCCGCCGATCCTAATGCCCCGGTGAACACCCAGTCGAAATTCTCATCTCCCCAGATAGACCTGCAAAATTCCTTGTTAACCACCTCTAACTTGGTCTCTTGTAAACACATAAAATCAATCTTTTCTTTCAACACGACTACCCTTAGCTCTCTTCTTTTGATCCTCCCTCCCAGACCTCGAATATTATAACTTGCAATGATCATAAAGACCTAAGTACCTCTCCAACCTCAGTGATAACCTGTCTATTGCTCGCAGTTCCTGCTTTGTCCCGAATTTCCATGTCCACTAACCTGTCTATGATCTCCTTATCGTTACCAACTCCGTCAATTCCCGGTTTCTTCCCTAAATTCCAAATTTCTTCTGCTTCCCTCAGTAAATTCTGATCCCCAATCCGAACCAGATCATCATCTTCTGGGAGAGATTTTTCTCTGCGTAATACAGAGTTCTTTTCATGGACGTCCTTCAGATCTTGTACCACTACCTGCCTCTGACTGCTCGGTATCTTCTTGCTGATATTCGAATCCACCTTTAATGAAGCTCTTCCATTTCCTTTGGTCAACTTTCTTTCGAGCTTTCATAGTCCTTTTCCTCATTTGTTTCTTGTAATTCTGAAGTCTGTTTCCTTGCCGGCGCAAATACTGAATCAAAGGCCTGGTAGAGAGGTCACTCCCCTTTGAAGAAGCAATCAAGAAACTGTCTACAGATTGATTGACTCTTACTTCCTTCGGGTATATAAGTCGAAGAAATGTCCTGAGAGACCTTGCATTTACCTTTGTTTTTGGAAAGATCCCCAACACTCTTGTCAATGGAGCTGTTGTACTTTCGGTAGTCAACAGATGACTCCCTCACTCCCTTTGAACTAGGTGACTGAAAAATCCGGTTATGCAATTCCACCATCCCTTCTTCCTCCAACGGAGATTGAGGTACCATATCTTCCAAAAATTCTGAATCAACAGATGAGGATTCTGGGATCCCATTATGAAATTTAGGCCATCCAGGATGATTTGAACTAGTTGACAAGATATCCTCCGTCTCCTGATACAATAGGTCCTCCACAATTCGAATATGGAACAGTGATCCATCAATGTTGATTCTGAATATTTTGTTAATGAACTCCTGTTTGGGGGTATCAATCAGTATTTTTGCAATTTCCATGTTTTCTCTAGAGTTGCTTTGTCGATATCCACCAGTCTCCCCACAATAGATGAAACAATATCAAAGAATCTCGGGCACTAGGCGTGCGCTGGAATCTAAGTCACATAATCCTCTTACACCCTCCACGCACTGGCGCTCCGGCCGCGAACTGGCGAACTCGGTGCGCGTGCGGCGCATTAAGGCGACTTAAGAATTTCTAGTTCGCGCTTTAAGAATTTCTAGTTCGCGCACTAAGATTTTATAATTCGCGCACTAAGATTTCCTAATTCGCGCATTAAGATTTACTAAGTCGCGCACTAAGTTACTAAGTCTTGTTAATCCTCCTTAATTCTCCGATGTTTTTTTTTTTTTTTTGTAATTATAAAAAAAATTCTTCGATTTTGGGTTTAGATGAATTTTTATGGTTCTAGATATTTCGGGTTAGTAAGAAATTTATATTATATGGTAAATAGATAGATAATGAATCTTGTAAAGACATAATAACATATGAAAGATTAAAATATGTGATAAAAGAAAGTATGATAAATCTGTGATTTTGTAACATTTTTGCGGAGTAAATAATAATAAATTTGATATCTTAGTTTTTTGCATGAAAATTAATAGAATTAACTTTATAAATAAACTTTTATTTTTATTGAGTTAATTTAAATGTTAGTCATTTCATACTGTAGTAATATAAGTCTTCGAAAATAATATGAGTCATTTTTAATAAATTCATACTATTACCAAACATGTTGAAATAAATATGAACAATTTGGTTTCATTTTTCAAATTCGTTATTTTATATCTTAAAATAAAACAAAACTTTAATACTTCATTTCTATTTCTACAATATATTTTTCGGAGAATTCTTACTAGACGAACGATCAAATACAAGATTCAAATTACGTTGTATCACTGGCTATAACATTTTTGCAAAGCTGCAAATGTTAGATTCTTCAATAAAATCTAATTTTAATGTTTTTTTAAGAATGGTAAAGCTGCAAACACCAAAGTTGTTAAGAACTTCATATTGTAAATTTGTAAATAATATAATAATGATGTGAGTTTGTTAAATATGATGTATATTATGTATGTTTAACTTCATTTCATCAGTGTGTATGTATATATATTTATTTATTTATTAATTTTTAATAGGCGCATTAAGGCGCACCCGCACTCAAAGTTTTTGCAAATTGACGCACTCACGCATCCGCATCCGCATCCGCTCCCGCATCAGACTTATGTGACTTAGGCTGGAATCCCCGTACACCTTAACCAAACTTTTCTCACTGGATTTATCTTGAACTTGTTCCACAAAATGGTCTCTTTGAACCAGTGACTGAGCCACTCTTTCTCCTCCTTATAGATCTTGGCTAGTTGATCCTTCTGATCATGGAAAATCAGAACCTGAGAGTCTCCCAGAGGAATGATTTTAGTGTCTGGTAAGCCATTTGCCCTAAACTCATCTTGCACCTGAAGCCTATTGATCCGATCATTCAATTTGCCAACAAGACACCCCTCAACCCATTGTTTATCCTCTTGTTTCGAATGGAACGCCAGAATTGGCTGAACTTCTTGAACTACTCGAGTATCGGCTGCTGCCAACTTACTATTGGGAATCCCCGCCACTACTTCTACATAGGACTTTTCATTTCTTTCAGTCAGGAACCTTGGGTCAACGAATGCTCCAACTTTGGGTTTGGATACTGAAGCTTCATTCCTGTTAAACCGAGGAATGTTTGCCCTGAGCTTGTATGAGCCCAACCAAATCTGATTCAACTTCTCCTCCAATTCTGGTCCAACCGAGCTAGCTTTGAACCTTACAAAGCCAAATGTGTTACCTTTGATATTTCTCTTGTTTGGCACAAACAGGTCACATACTTCCCCATATTTCTGAAAGTCTGTCTCATGCTACAATGGTTACATCCTTCTGGGAAGTTGGTGAAAATGAATGGGACTGAATCCTTCTTGAAGAAATCATCTAACTTTTGGTTTAGCCTAGACTGATTATGTCCTTCGCCCTTGCAGACCATGTAGTCTCTCTGTGCGCCATGCTGCCTCGCTCCTCGCTCAAAAAGGAATGGGTGAGCTCTGAAACGCTCGGGTGAGAGCTTGGAAGTTTGCTCACGCGAAGGAAGTTCTGAGATGTGTTAAGGATATTGGAAGGTTTGCGCACGCTCAGGAGCCCGATCAGGAAAGATAGGAACCGCGCGCTCACGCACAGAGAAGTCTCGCGCAAGCTGAGGAACTCGCTCAGGAAAGTGACAGATTGTGCGCTCACACACAGAGAAGGCTGGTTTAAGGTTGGAGGCTGGGTAGGCTCACACACTCTCGGGAAAGGCTGGGTTGAGGTTGGATTAGACTGGCCGTGCCGGAAAGTGCAAACGATGGTGAGGTTGGAAGTTTTGATAGGGGGAAGAAGTTTCAAATTAACCCTACACTTTCTCTCTCTAGGAATAGTCATTTTTCGCTCTATTTTCATCATCACACACGAACAAGACAATTGATTACAGGTGCTTCAAATAAATTTCCAACTCAACTGCACTGTATTATGACATTCAAAGATTATTATATTAAGATGTTGAAAAATTAGAACTCGTAAACATCACAGAAGAATCTAAAGATCACTATATACTGTGAGTGCTCCTCAAAGGTCTCTCTAACCGATCTGTAACAACTCAATTCACAATACCTGAATAGTAGTCACGCCAATTATAAATTCCAGAAAGGCCACCAATACGAACATTTCCAAACTTAACCACCCCCGCGATTCCAAGGAAATATATCTGAGGTGCAGCCCATCCCCCATAGTATCTGCGAGAATAAATAAACTTGGAATTAGCTTATCACATTCTACATGGCCAAAAATCCTGGAAAATAAATGGTCATACAAATTGCTAACTGTCTAGATGGAAAATTGCTTTGTCGTTAAGCAAAGGTGAACTTCAACTAAACAAAATCATATTTATGATTTGACACTGCAAAATATGCACAATCCACCACTGTATGGAGAGAGATCAACTGTGAGAAGCAATGTCATCCAAATCACATTTGTTGATATTCCTCCATTTCTCTACTTTTAATTAATAGGAAAACATGTCAAAAATAATTTCATGCACCAAAACAAATTGCAACATGATAGTTGATGGGTGACAAAATCATCATAAATTATTAGCTTACAGTTCCCACAGATAATTTGATGCTTCATGATTTCCCCCAATGAATATGGTCGGAAATGGGGCAGCTTTCTCCCCTGAATAATACTTGTGAAATGAGTTCATGCGCCGATACTTGGCAGGCACATTTAAGCTTTCTAGATCTCTTTCATTCCTAATAGCCTGCCAAAAATAAAAAATTATATAGTTCGAAGCAACTTCTTTCACATATAGTTAGCAAAAAACTAAAAAGGTACTGAGATTTATCAATTTCAGCTTCCCCGCCGACACATTTCTCCAAAAATTCTCCTTGATGACAATACTACTAAGCCCCATCCCACCTTAAATTCTAGGAATTCGTTGAGAGATTTGAAGCTGGTGTGATACACGAGGCAATCAGTATGTAGAGACAATGTGAAGAATAACGCAGGGGGAAAAGACAAGAAAAAAGAAGAAAAGTTGGTTAGCTTCACTCCAGAAGAAATGGTCACCACAGTTGTGCATCTTGGGCACAAACATGCAACAAAAAAATGGTGTGCCATCTATTTAAACTGCAAGTTTTAGAACTGGTTTGAAACCCTTAGGTTGATTGATGGATTTGGAGCTAAGGATTTCAAATCCATAATAAAAAATTCATCCACTTGTAAGGGTATTCTAGAAATCCACCCCTCTACATTTTGGACTTGTTTATTAACTAATGCAATATATTTCAATTCCCACAAAATGGAGTCATTTGAAATCCTTTTCTCAAATCCAAATCATTCAATCCAAATGCAACCTTAGTTCAAGATTTGATAATAATTAATTCAGGTATAGTTTGTTTAAAAGATGTTAAACAGTGTGAGACATCACCAAACTGAAGTTTTAACAAAATAGATTCAAGATGCTACTTATATCATTTTGTGTTTAATGCTTCAATGAAAAGTTGGTAAATGTGAAGGATTAGACAAATTGTGCACATTATCATAATTATTAGTAGAACTCTACGAGGCGCCAATCTAGGCTCAAGATACATTGAAACTCAACCCTTGTGAATAGACTAATCTTTTCAGTGAATTGTGCACCTCAACCGTGAAGCACTCGTCTTGGTTTGCCTTAAAAGCAGAAAGAGGAATCCAAGGTGTAATTCAAAGTAATAATAGTTTTTTTCCCTGCTCGAAAACAAACGATTGTTAGATTTATTATTGTTGAGTAGTTCGTAAGATACACATCGGATGATTTGTGATTCAATTCCTTTCAAATATCAAGATTCTACTATATTAGGCGCTAGTGCATCCTGTTCTGATGAGCATGCACCATCTTAGACTTTGTACATTCAATAATTGCCATTACCAACACTCATCCTAGCAAGTTGTGCTCCTAGCATGTATTGAAGTTCCTAAATCCTATGGGTTCAAATTAACCTCATGTTTTTATTCTTGCAATGTCAATCAAATCATAATATGAATCAACTTATATAAGTAATCAATCTGCATATAATAAGTATAATTGGATGATTACAAGTTAAAAAAATAGTTAACACACTTGATTTAAATTCTACACAGATTTCTACATATGTTCATCATGTCTTGTGTAGACACAACATTCATAAGAAATTCATAACAATGAATAGATGCAAAACAGATCAATACTAAGCAAACATGCCATCTCAAACTCCTGTAAAATGCATAAAAACAAAAAAAAGCGAAGATAAAAAAATCGGGGAGAAAAAATCATGAATAACTTAACCTGAAAATCCCCACAGCAAATGAGAAGATCGACTTTGATTTTCTCAACTTCTTGGATATGTAAAAGAGTTGCATAGACGTTGTCCAACTCTCCATGCATGCATCCTTCTACAGCTATTTTCATCTACAAATACCAATAATTTACTGTTCAGCGCATAAAGTGTAGACCATGAATGACAAAGAAGAGCCGTGTGAATTGGGATTATATAGATTAAATTAAAACTGAATTTTTTTTAAATAAATAAAAAACGAAGGAAAGGAAATTAAAACCTAGGTCAAGAGATCAAACCTCTGTTGCGAGGAGCGACTGAAATTTAACTCCTAAATTTGTGCTGATTTTTTACGTCTGAGGGCACCTTGACGAGATGAGGGCTAGAATTCACGGCTTGCAATCTTCTGCTACGTTGCCTGCATCATCTCCTGTTACACTTTTAGGATGATACCACAACAAATCATTGGAGGGGGTAGTTTGGTAAATTCAAATTGTCATACCAAGGTAGTTATTATAAGGGGCTTAAATTAAACCATAACTCATAAGTCACTCAATCCTCCTCCTTCCTCCTCCTCCTTCCTCGGTCGCCCAACCCTCCTTCTTCTTCATCCTCGTCCTTAGTGTTTCCTATTAATGTGGAGCTTCCCTGAATTCGTCTCCATCAATTTAATCTTTTTGTTGCCGGTGAGTTGATCAGTATTGCTTCTTATGGGATAATTGACAATAAGGACGAATTCAGGGAAGCGCCCATGAGTACATCTCTATCAAAAAATGTTAGGCAGGAACTTGTGATACTGCCTTTACCAGCGATTTGGTGTACATGCCATAGAACCTCTGGTACAATTTATGGAGAACGACATTCATAGTATATTTGGGTAAGGTTGATGCTTAGGTATTCAACCTGACTTATGGATTACATTATCCTGTAATTTTGAGATTACACTAGTTAAAATCATTATAACAATTTCGTGATTTCTTCTGAGCTTTAATCATGGTTAGAGTTCTCCTGGTTGTATTTATAATCTCAGAAATATTATCTCGTTAATGTTCTCATTTTTTTTCTCAAACTTATTAAAGAGAAATCATACATTTGAAATTACGTTTGCATTTCGTGCCTATTCATCATAATATAATTCTTAAACTTTTGACATGGTCCACAATGAAGAGAATTTGCTTTTCTTGCATTTCGTGCCTATTTTCATCATATATCCAGTAATTATTGGATATATGGTCTGCAATTATTGATACGAAAACTAAACAACCCAGTTCTAATGAAAGGACCAACAATCGAAGCACCAGTATTACACCAGCATGGGTGTCAATGACCAAGAAAAATTGCAGAAGTTTTATTCTTCTGAATGACGATGGTGACTTCACCTTTATCCAGTAAGTCATAGAATGCCCTCGTCTTTCTCTGCTCGTCTAGTGGTGCATCTTCCATAAACTGCCTGCAGTGCTGCAAAGTGCAGCTGCTATGAGTATCTCCTTCACCACGCTTTGTTTCAATAATAATTTTTAAACTTTAAATGCAGACGGAGCGAATTCACACGAAAATGAGCAAAGCAGAAGAGTGCAACGGAAATCAATACATACCTAGAATGAAGCTCAAGTCCAAAACCTTGAATCGAAATTCGAGACGCTTACGATCCGTAGAGCCTGCACAAAAAAATGGAGAACGATAAAAGGTTTGAGAACTTCGAAAATCCGATAAATCGTTCTTCGTAATTCAGTGTCTCCGTGTCTCTTCCCCTAATCGTTCTTCGTAAAGCCCAAATTTTTGTGAGGAATTTTCAGAGCTACTCCCAATCGAAGATTGTGAAGACGCATGAGTGGGAGGGGAGGAGGTCATCTTTGGAATAAAGTAGTTTTTTTGTATTATGGAGGTCATTTGACCGAAAAAAAAAAATTATGTGGTCTAATACCTTAAAAAAATTCTTTCTTAAGGTCATTTATTTTTGGGGAAATTACATGGAAGTCCACTTTGGTGACACAAAATCTACTTAAGTCTTGAGAAAAAATCTTAGTGCATAAAAAGCCAAATTGGAAACAATTGTGTTGAAATAAGTCCACGTTTCAAATTTTCAAATCAATTGGTATTTTATGATGACTCTTTTACCCCTCAATAGTTTGTTATATTGCAGTCTATCCTTTAGGCTTTTGTTGAAATTACAAAGAAGTTGTTGAGCCTTAAACGCATGGTTGCGTTTAATGTGCTAAATTAACCCCGGTCAATCTTTGAGTTTTGATGATCAACAAAACTTGTGTTTGTTATTCTAATACATCTACTTAGTGTGCAGATTAAGTGATGAAAAGAAGATTGGAATGAAGAATTTCAAGTGTGCACAATCTGGCCAGGATCGCCCCAGGCGATGGTGATCATCGC
The DNA here is from genome assembly GCA_907163345.1 of Haberlea rhodopensis. NCBI lineage: Eukaryota > Viridiplantae > Streptophyta > Magnoliopsida > Lamiales > Gesneriaceae > Haberlea > Haberlea rhodopensis. Next base: position 670,784 of record CAJQUN010000129.1, on the reverse strand, counting down.
CCCAGGCGATGAGTGCCAGGAGGGGCATCGCCACGCACATCGACAGAGGCGATGGCTAGGCGAGCATGCAGGGCAGATCGCCCCAGGCGATGGTGATCAACGCCTGAGGCGATGGCAGCCATTTGAACTTCGCCCCAGCACATCGACTGAAGCGACGCCGAGCTTGGCGCGGGCATGCGCGCAGGGGATCGCCCGAGGCGATGGCACGAACGCCCGAGGCGATGGGCTGGAACGCCTGAGGCGATGTGGAGATCGTTTGAGGCGATGCAAATTTTGAAGGTGCTGAAGCTACGGCCTTGATTTTAGCCAGTGATCGCCTGAGGCGATCCAGCGATCGCCTGAGGCGATCTGTGCAATTTTGACCGTTGGAACGCGGCGATGGGTGATCGCCCGAGGCGTTGTCCGAGGCGATCCAGGAGTGATTTCAGCCATATGAAGTGCAACGGCTAGTAGGAGCCTTGGAGGCCTTCTACACTATAAATATGGATGCTTTGGAGCATTTTGAAGCTAAGGAACAAGTCTACAACTCATACAAAGTGTTGATCAATTGTTGGTTCAAATTATATCATACTCTCCATACATTGTTGTTGTATTGGAGCTTGTGATCGTTTTCATTTGTTGAGTCTTGTTGTCTTCGTGTGAGTACACCGTGAAGGTGTTTTTGTTGGTACAATTCATTGTAAAGGTCCTCCAACACCAAAGCAAGTTGGAATATTGTAAAGACATCAACAAGTCTTGTTGGTGCAATTGTGTGGCTATCCTTGGAGCCCTTAAGGCCAAGAAGACTCGTGAAGAGTGTTGGTAGCTCGGGAAGAGCTTTGTATACTCGGGAAGAGTATTGTGCTCGGGAAGAGTAGTGTGCTCGGGAAGAGCGTTGTAACTCGGGAAGAGTTGTGTTGTGGCTTACTTGGAGCCCTCAAGGCCAAGAACATTTATTCTAGTGGAACCTCGGTTGGAGGTTATCTAACCGGGAAGAGGAGACGTAGGCGATTCATCGCCGAACTTCTATAACAAATCCTTTTGTTATTTACCGCATTATTTCCTTTACGCATTTATTTATTTCGTTCTTTTATTTATCGATTGACTCAAGGCTTCCGCAAAGCGCAAAATATTTTTATTTTACAAACTCATTTTAAAACGCTAAAGTAGCCAAGGAATCTCATTCACCCCCCCCCCCCCCCTCTTCGATTCCAACAAGTGGTATCAGAGCCATTTGATTTTTGTTTTTAAATCAAAATCTTTTTATGGCTAATCTAGCAAATGAGTTTGCACAAGGTCAATCGACGAATCGCCCTCCGCTCTTCACGGGTGATAATTACGGTTATTGGAAAAATAGAATATCTCTATATATCCAATCCGTAGATTATGACCTATGGAAGATCATAGTGAAAGGTCCACACATTCCTTTAAAGGAAATTGGGGGAATTAGTGTTCCCAAAGAGATGGACGATTTCACTAGAGCGGATATGATATTAATTTCTCAAAATGCTAAAGCGATTAATATTTTACATTGTGCTTTAGATATGAAGGAGTACAACCGGATCTCGATGTGCTCAACGGCAAAGGAAATTTGGGACAAATTACAAATTTGTCATGAGGGCACTAATCAAGTGAAGGAGACCAAGATAGATCTCCTACAACTCAAGTATGAAACCTTTGAGATGGATTCCGGAGAAGATGTGGATTCAATGTTTAGGAGGCTCACTCAAATTATAAATGAGCTTGCTCAACTTGGAGAGAAGTACCCTCCAAAGCAAATATGGAGGAGAGCTCTAAGGGCCTTACCAAAGGAATGGGATGCCAAGAGGACGGCCATCATAGAGTCCAACAAAGGGGAGAGTGCTTCCTATGATCTTGATGAGCTCCATGGCACCTTGGTGACTCATGAGCTAGAAGTTGCAACAAGAAGAGAAGTAAAGGAGGAGGATAGATCCAAAAGGAATGGGATCGCCTTGGTTGGTAGGAAAGACCAATCCGATGATGAAGAAGATGATGATGATGATGATGAAGAGATGAGGCTATTCACAAAGAAGTTCAAGAAGCTCTTCACCAAGCATAGCAAGTCAAAGACATCAAATGCTACCAAACAAGATTCCAAAAATGAGGTAACTTGTTATAATTGGCAAGAATTAGGCCATTATGCTAACAAGTGTCCTAGGAAGAAGAATGAGGACAAAGGCAAGAAGAAGGCGTTCATAGCAACATGGAGTGATAGCGACTCCGATGAAGAAGAAGCCAAAAATCTATGTCTAATGGCTCTTGGAGATGAAGATGAAGAGGAGGATGATGAGGTACCTTCTTATGATGATTTATTAGATGCTTATAATGATATCATTGATTGCCTTGGTAAAACCAAAAAGAGCAACAAAGTACTAAAGCTAGACTTGGCTAAGAAAGAAGAAGAAAATACTATTTTGAAAAATCAAGTGCTTGATTTAAAGACTTCTCTTGCCAAGTTTAGTGATAGTAGTTTAAAGATGAATGAATTGCTTGGCTTACAACGTTGTAGCTTTGACAAAGCCGGGTTAGGCTATTCAAGCAAATCAAAATCCTTTTCTAGCTTGTTGGCCAAAGCAAAGCATGAATCTACTACTTGTCACTATTGTTGCAAAAATGGTCATACCAAGAACAAATGTAGGTATGCTAGAATCCAATACCAACCTAACAAAAGGTGGAAATGGATCCCAAAGGTGCCTAAGGTAGCTAACCATCATGGACCCAAAAATCAAATGGGTACCAAAGACCCCCCTATTGTTAATTTATTTGTAGGGACAACCATAAATTGGAGGATGAAGGGCCAAGCAACTCAAAGGAGGAGTTTGTTTTGTTCACAACCATAGAAGAAGCAAGAGGCATTGGTCCAATGACAAAAACTAACTCTTGTCATAAAGGGTAAAATTTTTTTCTAATGTTAAAAGAGCAATTTCAAAATTCATTGGCACAAATTAATTGTGTTCAATAAATTATGAAGCTCAATATTGATTTGAGTAAAATGCATAACCCCTTAGCATATTTGTTAAGTGCATGATGTATGCTTATCTTTTTATAGTAAGTAGCATGATATGCTTTGTATTCAAATTTGAAATATGCTATGTGCAATTATATGATTTGTTTTAATGCATTGATATCTTTATTATTTTATATTGGGCATGAATGCATGAACAAATTCACTTTGCAATTTTTAGAATTAATTGTTGAGTGCCTTAAACACATGGTTATAATTCATCTCTATGATTTAATCTTAGGCTTGTTATGCCTATTATATGCTTGATGATGGACATGTGAAACTTGTTATAATTATGCCATGTTTATTTGATCTTTATGCTTTTTGATTATCACAAAAAGGGGGAGAATTTTGTGATAAACTTGAACCTTAAAAGATGCATAGTTTAAGGGGGAGAGCCTATGTATGCATGGTTTGAGGGGGAGAGTTTTTTGTCTATTGTTTTACTTGATAACTTGTATGTGTTATGCAATTGTTAAGGGGGAGTTATTTTTACTCACATTTAATGCATATTACTTATTCAAGTTTATCAAGTTTTGTGATCATCAAAAAGGGGGAGATTGTTGAGCCTTAAACGCATGGTTGCGTTTAATGTGCTAAATTAACCCCGATCAATCTTTGAGTTTTGATGATCAACAAAACTTGTGTTTGTTATTCTAATACATCTACTTAGTGTGCAGATTAAGTGATGAAAAGAAGATTGGAATGAAGAATTTCAAGTGTGCACAATCTGGCCAGGATCGCCTCAGGCGATGGTGATCATCGCCCCAGGCGATGAGTGCCAGGAGGGGCATCGCCACGCACATCGACAGAGGCGATGGCTAGGCGAGCATGCAGGGCAGATCGCCCCAGGCGATGGTGATCAACGCCTGAGGCGATGGCAGCCATTTGAACTTCGCCCCAGCACATCGACTGAAGCGACGCCGAGCTTGGCGCGGGCATGCGCGCAGGGGATCGCCCGAGGCGATGGCACGAACGCCCGAGGCGATGGGCTGGAACGCCTGAGGCGATGTGGAGATCGTTTGAGGCGATGCAAATTTGAAGGTGCTGAAGCTACGGCCTTGATTTTAGCCAGTGATCGCCTGAGGCGATCTGTGCAATTTTGACCGTTGGAACGCGGCGATGGGTGATCGCCCGAGGCGTTGTCCGAGGCGATCCAGGAGTGATTTCAGCCATATGAAGTGCAACGGCTAGTAGGAGCCTTGGAGGCCTTCTACACTATAAATATGGATGCTTTGGAGCATTTTGAAGCTAAGGAACAAGTCTACAACTCATACAAAGTGTTGATCAATTGTTGGTTCAAATTATATCATACTCTCCATACATTGTTGTTGTATTGGAGCTTGTGATCGTTTTCATTTGTTGAGTCTTGTTGTCTTCGTGTGAGTACACCGTGAAGGTGTTTTTGTTGGTACAATTCATTGTAAAGGTCCTCCAACACCAAAGCAAGTTGGAATATTGTAAAGACATCAACAAGTCTTGTTGGTGCAATTGTGTGGCTATCCTTGGAGCCCTTAAGGCCAAGAAGACTCGTGAAGAGTGTTGGTAGCTCGGGAAGAGCTTTGTATACTCGGGAAGAGTATTGTGCTCGGGAAGAGTAGTGTGCTCGGGAAGAGCGTTGTAACTCGGGAAGAGTTGTGTTGTGGCTTACTTGGAGCCCTCAAGGCCAAGAACATTTATTCTAGTGGAACCTCGGTTGGAGGTTATCTAACCGGGAAGAGGAGACGTAGGCGATTCATCGCCGAACTTCTATAACAAATCCTTTTGTTATTTACCGCATTATTTCCTTTACGCATTTATTTATGTCGTTCTTTTATTTATCGATTGACTCAAGGCTTCCGCAAAGCGCAAAATATTTTTATTTTACAAACTCATTTTAAACGCTAAAGTAGCCAAGGAATCTCATTCACCCCCCCCCTCTTCGATTCCAACAGAAGTCCATATATAATATTTAATTATCTATTATATCCTTATATTTATTGTTAGTTCCGGACCTTATCGATGAGATTTTAAAGATGACAAAACAGTTCAGACCGGATCGATAGAAATCAGGTTGACCAGATCGATCGGACTCAACAGAGCAAGATGACAAAGCATTTCAGACCGGATCGATGGAAATTAGGCATACCAGATCGATCGGACATATCAGAGCAAACTGATAAAGAATATTGCATATCAGACCGGATCGATGGATTCCAGAATGAATAGATCGATGTTTCAGATCGATCTCAACCTTTATCAGATCAGAGCAGTCTAGGATACATAAAGGATGGCTTCTCAGTCCGAATCATCAACGGATATTTATTGTAGCATTTAATGCTGCAATTAATGCTACAAAGGACCAAAGACTGAAGATTGCCATAATAGGTAAGAAGACAAAGAAGAGCTTACCTGACAGTCGCCGAAAGCATATACCAGAACGGCAAGTGTCCTGAAGAAGAAGACTGTAGCTTTCTCAGAGTTTAAAAAGAGTCATAGCTGCACATTAAGGGAAACAATGCCGTTGCTACCTTCAACTATAAAAGGATGCAACAAACAGATGCAAAACTCTGGACTCGATAACTCGCTGATCAATTGAAAAATATACAAGAAAGCAAAACAGCACACGCCTACAAAGTTCAGAAGCCTTCGAGCTGAAGTTATTTATTTAAGCGCAATTACTTTGTAACATTTGATCATTGAAGGATCACTGTGCGCATTGTGTATTGAAAAATAGAAGTAAGCAACATATCGTAACTGTCAGACAGAGTGAGTCTGAGCAGGTTGAGTGACTAGGAGTTTCAGACTGGTAGTGAGGTAAATCCAGCCTGAATCGGGTTTGTACAAAAGGATTGTATAAATCAAAGTCTTCTAGTATAAACCTTCCTTAATTGGAAGAAGGGGAGACGTAGAAGGATTACACCACCTTCGAACTTCCAGAAACATATCATGTGTCTTGTCATTCTGCACTTAGCCATCGAGCTGCTCTTACTTACACAAGAGCAGACCGTTTCCGCACTTACTTATTAGTGGTCTGTTCTGTTCAAAGAGTTGATTAAGTAACAGATTTCTTTCACTAATCAGAAAGAAATCACAAGGGATAAATTTTGTAAGGAGTGTTCATTCACCCCCCCCCCCCCCTCTAAACACTCCGGACCGATCCTAACAAGTGGTATCAGAGCAGGTCGTCTTAATCAGCACAAAGAATATTAAGCTGATGGCATCATTCAACAAAATCCCCATGTTCTCAAAAGAAGATTATGATGACTGGAGAATCAGAATGCAAGCTCACCTGGCAGCTCAGGATGACGATATGTGGTTCGTCATCACCGATGGACCAATGAAGATCCTAAAAATAAATACAGCAGTCGCCACTACCAGTGGAGAACCACAAATGGTAGAAAAAGACAGATCCCTCTGGACGAATGAGGATAGAAAGAAAGCAAACCTCGACAATGTGGCCAAAGACATCTTGTTCAAAACTTTGGACAAGAACATGTTCAGCAAAATCAAAATGTGCTCTACTGCCAAAGAAATTTGGGAGAAGATAGCACAACTATGTGAAGGCAACGACCAGACCAAAGAAAACAAGTTAACTGTGGCTCTTCAAAGATTTGAGAGCATAAAGATGAAAAGTGGTGAAACTCTAAATGAGTTTGATGAAAGAGTCACCAGCATCATAAATGAACTAAATGGTCTGGGGAAGGAATATTCTAACAGAGAGATCGCTCTGAAAGTAATGAGAGCTCTGCCAAAGGAATGGGATGTAAAGACAATTGCCATGAGGGAATCAAAAGACCTTAACAAGGTTGAACTTCATGATCTGTTTGCAGATCTCAAGGCCTATGAGTTTGAACTAATAAGCAGAGGTGAAGCAGAGCCATTCATCTCTCAACCCAACAAGGCCCTGGCAGCCATCCCAGACCAGATCGCTTCAACATCAGACCGATCTGCTGAACAGATGAGTAACGATGCTATGTCATTATTTATAAAGAAATTCGGTAAATTTATGTCTAAAAATAAGAGGAACTTCAAACCCTCTCATCATTATAAATCAAGAAAAGATGATAATGTTAACGATCAGGCTTGCTACAATTGTGGTAAGACCGGACACTTTATTGCAGACTGCACCAGACCGAAGAAAGAAGAAAGGAAAGAGAAGCATCGAGATGATAGAAAGAAGAAGCACCACCAAGACCGCAAGAATCATGGAAAATCCCAAAAAGTCTTAGTTGCTGAGGAAGGAAACAGCAAATGGGCTCAGACTGATTCTGATTCAGACAGCTCTGAATACTCTTCCAGCGAAAGCGAAGAAGAGGTTCAATGTCTGATGGCAGATGAAGAAATGAGTCAGACAGATGAGGTATTCGAATTTGAATCAAATGATTTTACACGAGAAGAGCTCATGTCCGCACTGCAAGACATGGCAAATGATTATAGGATCTTAGCTGAATCATTTGAGAAGAATAAAGCCAAAATCAGTACTCAAATGGATGAGCACAACAAACCAAGCTGCTCTGAGCAGGGTGAGTGCAAAAATCTCCAGAACGAGCTGAATAAGCTGAAAATCTCTTATGATCAGCTCCATGAAGAAAATAAGAGAATTAGCACACAAAATGCTAAGCTCTCACATATATTCAAAACATGGACAAAATCCAGAACTTCCTTGGAAGAATTACAAGAAGCTCAAAGAAATGTCGGTGATTTCACCGGCATAGGCTTTGACACCAAAGATGAGTCTGAGCTGTTGCTGGTACAGAATCAAGTCAAACAAATGACATTTGTTAAATCCAGCACAGTATATGAAACTGAAGCACCTAAGATTCAAACAGGAGTCTCTTACGTGAATCAAAATTTGAGAAAAGGGATTGGTTATGTCAACCAAGCCAACGATAAGGCACCAGCAAGATTTGTGTCTGTGAGACCAAATCCAAAAGTGCAAAATCTAAGGCAAGGAAGACAATACAATTACTATAACTCAAAACCGATTCAACGAAGATATAGACTACCTTATGAAAATCAAAGGTTTTCACAGCGCACACATTATCACACACAACATCGAGACAGACCAGCACATAGCACACCCTACACACACAAGCCACTAAAGCTGATACAGGTGTGGGTTCCCAAAGGGCTAATCCGTTCTGGACCCAAATAGGATTGGGTACCAACAATAAATATGTGTGATGACAGGTACAGAAGAATCTCGCATCAGATTGGTACTTGGACAGCGGGTGCTCTCGTCACATGACTGGAAACATCAAGCTGCTGTCTGAAGTCACAGAATGCACTGGACCCAAGATCATCTTCGGAGATAACTCAAAGGGTAAGACCGTGGGCAAGGGTAAGATTGTCCATGGTAACATTATTATCAATGATGTGCTGTTAGTTGAAAATCTGTGCTATAATCTGATTAGTATCAGTCAACTCTGTGATAATGGTTATGCTGTAGAATTTCATAAACACACTTGCACTGTTAAATCATCAGACGGTATAACCTTGCTCGTAGGAATCAGAAATGGAAACACATATAAGATTAACTGGAATCATGCTCAACCTGATAATCCTACCTGCTTCATCGCTAACAATGATAATAAACACTGGTTATGGCATAAGCGCTTGAATCATATCAACTTTAAGACCATTGCTAGCTTGTGTAAACATGATTTAGTTATCGGTCTGCCCAAGATCGACTTTGCCAAGGATAAGATCTGCGAAGCTTGCCAAATGGGCAAACAGATCAGATCATCCTTCAAAAACAAGAATGCCAAATCCTCCTCCCGCTGTCTAGAATTACTGCATATGGACTTGTTTGGTCCTATACCAATAACAAGTTTAGGGGGAATGCGGTATACACTTGTTGTTATTGATGATTACTCACGCTTTACATGGACTATATTTTTGAGCAGTAAAGATCAGACCGGTCCGAAGTTGATCAAGCTGCTGAAACGCACTCAGAACGAGAAATCATCCACAATAGACAGGATTCGAAGTGACAAAGGCACTGAGTTTTCAAATCAGAATCTTGAATCCTTTCTAGAAGATCATGGAATCAAGCATGAGTTTTCAGCCGCCAGAACTCCCCAACAGAATGGAGTTGCAGAACGAAGAAACAGAACGCTCAAGGAAGCAGCAAGAACAATGCTTGCTGATTCTGGAATCTCTCAAAAGTTCTGGGCAGAAGCTGTAAATACTGCTTGCTACACTCAAAACCGATCTATGATTAACAAGAAGCTGAATCTCACTCCATATGAAATATGGACTGGTAACAGACCATCTGTTTCTCACTTTCATGTATTTGGCTGTAAATGCTTCGTTCACAACAATGGTAAGAGTCATCTTACAGCATTTGAAGCTAAGTCAGATAATGGTGTATTCTTAGGATATTCATCAATTAGCAAAGCTTATCGAGTGTTTAATAATCGAACTTTAACTGTAGAAGAATCTGTTCATATAGTTTTTGATGAATCATTATGTGTTGAGGGCAACAAGGATTCAATTCAAAATCAGATGGAAAATATCCATCTCGAAGCTAACAGTGATGATGAGATTGTAGCTAACAGGTCAAGAGACAATCCACCAGAACCAGAAGTGCCAGACAGACCGGATCAGGCCATTGAAGCTTCTTCAGATCGAGCTGATCCAGATGCTCCTGACTCAAATATTAAAGTAGATACAGATCATGCTGCTACTATTCATCCGACCGAACCAGACTATCCAGAGTCAAGCTATCGATGGACTAAGAAGCATCCACCTAATCTAGTGATTGGTAGTCCGTCTGCACCAATTAGAACCAGAGGACAGATGATGGATGAATTCACTCATGCTGCTTTCATCTCAACTCTGGAACCCAAGAAGATCGATGAAGCTCTGACTGACTTCAACTGGATTAAAGCAATGCAAGAAGAGCTTAATCAATTCGAACAAAATCAAGTTTGGAGTCTAACTCCCAGACCAAGCGATCTGCCTGTTATTGGAACCAGATGGGTTTTCAGAAATAAGCTAGACGCCGATGGAACTGTGGTTAGAAACAAAGCAAGACTGGTGGCACAGGGATTCAGACAAGAAGAAGGAATCGACTTCGATGAATCATTTGCACCAGTCGCCAGACTTGAAGCAATCCGAATCTTTCTTGCATATGCTGCCTTTAAAGACTTCAAAGTATATCAGATGGACGTCAAGAGCGCCTTTCTTAATGGAAAGCTTCAGGAAGAAGTCTACATTGAGCAACCACCTGGATTTCAGAACCATTCGTATCCTAATCATGTATATCTACTGAATAAAGCAGTGTATGGTCTGAAACAAGCTCCAAGAGCCTGGTATGACACTCTATCTCAATTTCTGCTGAACCACGACTTCCAGATCGGTTCGGTAGATAAAACTCTCTTTAAATTCATTAAGGGGGAACACACCCTCTTAGTTCAGATTTATGTTGATGACATAATCTTTGGGTCAACTAACCCCAAACTATGCGAGAAGTTTTCTAAGTTAATGCAGGGACAGTTCGAAATGAGCATGATGGGAGAATTGTCTTTCTTTCTGGGTCTTCAAGTAAAACAGCTCAACAATGGCATTTTCATCAATCAGACCAAGTATACCAAAGAGCTCCTCAAGAGATTTGGAATGGAAACATGCTCAACTGCATCAACTCCAATGAGTCCAACAATCAAGTTAGACAAGGACGAAGGGGGAACGGCAGTTGAAGTAACCATGTATAGAGGACTCATCGGATCACTATTATATCTTACAGCAAGCCGGCCCGATATAATGTTTTCAGTCTGTATGTGCGCCAGATTTCAGTCAGAACCAAAGCAATCACATTTCATTGCTGCCAAGCGTATTCTGAAATACTTAAAAGGATCTCAGAACGTTGGTCTTTGGTACTCCAAAGATTCAAACTTCAGCTTGATCGGATATTCAGACGCAGACTACGCTGGGTGTAAGATCGATCGTAAAAGCACCAGTGGAACATGTCAATTTCTAGGTGAAAGATTGATCTCTTGGTTCAGTAAGAAGCAGACATCTATTGCCACATCCACAGCTGAGGCAGAATACCTAGCCGCTGGAAGCTGTTGCGCTCAAATGCTCTGGATTCAACACCAGCTCAAAGACTACGGCATTCAAGCTGTTGACTCTCCGATATTTTGCGACAACACAAGTGCAATCGCTATAACGTATAATCCAGTTTTGCACTCTCGAACAAAGCACATTGATATTCGACATCATTTTATTCGAGATCATGTTGGCAAAAAGGAAATTCGGATCGAACACATTTCAACAGAGCAGCAAGCAGCAGACATCTTCACCAAACCACTTCCTGAGGCTAAGTTCAATTATTTCCGTCAAATTCTTGGTTTAATTGACTTATCTTAATTCATTTAGATATTTTTATTCTTTTCGATCTTAACGATTTTTGTCACTACAGATCGATAATACAATGTTCAGAAAGACACAGACCGGTCCGAACTTTCAGACCGATCCTTGTCAGTCTGATTTTATCCTATGATCTGATTGGACAATAATCTGTTTTTAAAATAAAACAAAACAGCCCGGACTGATTAACCTTTTAACTAGTTGTACTTTAACCGCCTTATCTTTCTTTATCCTGACCGTTCATTTTGAATAGTTTATTTCTCAGTCTTGGAGATAAAGACACGTGTCTTCTCTCTCCTATTTAGCGGGCTGCACATTTCATAACTTTTTCACTTTTTACAGTTTACCGCTTTCTACTCTCTCACTCTCTTACTCTCTTACTCTTCGCACCTTCCTTAAACTCCTTTCATATGGCTACCATCACTCATAACTCACTCTCCGTTGAGTTTGATGATATCTACAGGGGAGAAGATGCTGCGATGGTGTCAATTTTCAGAGCCCTGGAATCCTCTGGTTTACGGAATTTTTTGGAGTGCGGATCAGTTGTTTATGAACCAGAGATCCGCGAGCTGTTCGCCAACGCCGTCTCCCGGAAGTCATCCATCTCTACCACTGTCAAGGGCAAATCTTTCGAGATCTCGCCAACAACAATGGCCAAGACCTTTGGCCTCCCCAGTTCCGGCCTGACAGAGTTCGGACAGACTCCTCCAGCATCTCTCTTAGATCTTCAGGGGAAGATCTCTATTTCTGGCCACCGGTTGCAACCCTCATTTAAGAAGAAGGAAATGCTCTTCCATTTCCAGGTGCTGTGCGAAGTGGTCGCCAAGCCACTTTTGGGTAAAGCAGGAAGCTTTGATGCTGTAACCGCCGAGAAGTTCAGGGCCATGGCAGCTATTGTATCTGGACAGAAGATAAACTGGTCCATGATTTTGTATGGAGTACTGCTGGAAACGGTGATTGCATCCAAGCACGCCGTATGCTTTGCTGTTCCTCTCAGCAAGCTCTTGGAGTCCTTAGGCCTCGAGCTGAGCAAGCCATCTGCTCTCCGCCCCTTTAAGGTACTCAACTCCAAAGGGCTTGCACTGCTGAAGTCCAAGAGTGTTCCGCCTACTCCTACCACTCTGGTCTCAGTCAAGATTGAGAAGGACGAGGAACCAGCTGATGTGCGCAAACCTCGGGTCAAGCGGAAGCTGACCATTCAGACTGACTCAGAAGAAACCCAGTCTGCTCACTCATCCCCAACCAAGCCACTTCCCAAAAAGCCCCGAACCCAGATTACCAAACCAACCAGACATCTACCTCCACCCATACTGCAACCCACTAAAGCAACCCCTGCACCTCAACCCCCCACTCAGCCTTCACAAGCCTCAACCCCTGCACCCAAAGTCACCCCTAGAATTCCCTCTGCCAATCCCGTAGTCAAAGGGATAGTTATCACTGAGTTGGGTGACTATACCCAATCAGGGATTAAGTCTCCTTCCTCCACCGGTAAGGGAAAAGACATTCTCACTGAACCCATCTCTTCTAAACCCAAATCTGCTGCACAGACTGCCATCGACATCGCTATGGAGGATGTTGATGAGAAGCTAGCTGAACTCCTTGTGGTCTTTGATGAATATGTCCAGTACCGGACTGTCCACCACATTGACATGTTCTATGGAAAGTTGCACAGACTGAAGAAGATGGAAGACGAGGTTCTGAGAGGCACTGAAACTGATGATGTTCGACTTGCGGTGCAGCGCAGAGGGCTATTTACGGCAAAACACAGATTCAGACTGGCCAATCTGCTTCTCACTGCCAAAAAGAAGAACTTCGATCCGCTTGCTCCTACTGCCAGAGATGATGGGGCTGTGATTGCTCAACTTGAGATGGACATTCATGCTCTATCCCTAGCTGTCCGCTTTCAACGACAGGTGCTAGGTATCTCCACTCCAGCCACCAGCCCGGATCATCCTTCTGTCAGCAAGACTCTGGCAGAACCCTTTATCGAGGTTATTCCTTCTGCTGAAGCAAAACAGACAGAAGACCAACCTGCAGCACTCGTACCAGAACCTACAGCGGAGCAGCCATTGCCTAATGCTCCGTCTGCAACAGATGATGAATCAATGCATGTTCTGTTGGACTCTCCGACAACATCTATCCCATTGAAGTCATCAGCCTCCCATGCTCACAACAGTCCAGCTGAGGCATGTGCACCAACTGAAGCACCAGACCTCATCGATCCGGATTTGGTGGTATCTTCAGTGGTTGCAGCTCTCCAAGATGAGGAACCCTCCAGTCCCCACTCTCCTCCGGGATCATCAGATGAAGATTTGGCATTCATTCATAGTTTTTCTTCGGATCTGGTCGCTCTGATCCGATCCGAAAGTCATCAAGCTGCCATTTCTTCAATCGTGCCGATTGCTGAAGAAGTTGATCATGCTATGTCATCATCAGATCACTCTCCCAGCCAGCTATCTGATGCACCTCCATCCCTGGCACGGACTATCCAGCATTTTTCTGATAACTGTCTGTCATTAACTCAACGAATTCTCGAAGTTCATCAAAGTCAAAGAGTCACAACTTTGGACTTTAATTCTTTCAAAGAGAAAATGACTGCCAGTATCGGAAGCCTCCAGCGCGGCATGAACGATCTGTTTTCTCAACAAGCCTCCTACAAGAACAGTCTGAGGAAGGAGCAGGTCGAGTTAGCCACTGAAGTCAGAGCATCTGTTTCTAACTCCCTCCGCGCTCAAGACGTTCGTCTTGACGCTATCAGCGCGCAGCTAGCCCAAGTTGTTGAATTCCTTCAAGAGATTGCTGCTGACAAAAAGGGGGAAAAGAAGACAGACTTCAAGCCGCCTCCAAGCTCAAGAAGATAGCAGTCTTAGTCTTTTAACTTATCAGACTGTCTGTATTTAGGACTTCTTGATGATCTATAAAATCTTCTTTTGATTAAGTCCTTGTTCATTTATTTTGAACTTTAATAAAGGCTTAATAATAAAAGATTGAATCGATCAAACTTAATAATGTTCATTTATTTTGAACAAAGAAGTAATCGATCCGAAAAGCATTCGCTTCAGAGCTCTTATCAAGACTGGTTAAAAAGACTTAGTAGCTAGGTTTTGTCATCATCAAAAAGGGGGAATTTGTTAGTTCCGGACCTTATCGATGAGATTTTAAAGATGACAAAACAGTTCAGACCGGATCGATAGAAATCAGGTTGACCAGATCGATCGGACTCAACAGAGCAAGATGACAAAGCATTTCAGACCGGATCGATGGAAATTAGGCATACCAGATCGATCGGACATATCAGAGCAAACTGATAAAGAATATTGCATATCAGACCGGATCGATGGATTCCAGAATGAATAGATCGATGTTTCAGATCGATCTCAACCTTTATCAGATCAGAGCAGTCTAGGATACATAAAGGATGGCTTCTCAGTCCGAATCATCAACGGATATTTATTGTAGCATTTAATGCTGCAATTAATGCTACAAAGGACCAAAGACTGAAGATTGCCATAATAGGTAAGAAGACAAAGAAGAGCTTACCTGACAGTCGCCGAAAGCATATACCAGAACGGCAAGTGTCCTGAAGAAGAAGACTGTAGCTTTCTCAGAGTTTAAAAAGAGTCATAGCTGCACATTAAGGGAAACAATGCCGTTGCTACCTTCAACTATAAAAGGATGCAACAAACAGATGCAAAACTCTGGACTCGATAACTCGCTGATCAATTGAAAAATATACAAGAAAGCAAAACAGCACACGCCTACAAAGTTCAGAAGCCTTCGAGCTGAAGTTATTTATTTAAGCGCAATTACTTTGTAACATTTGATCATTGAAGGATCACTGTGCGCATTGTGTATTGAAAAATAGAAGTAAGCAACATATCGTAACTGTCAGACAGAGTGAGTCTGAGCAGGTTGAGTGACTAGGAGTTTCAGACTGGTAGTGAGGTAAATCCAGCCTGAATCGGGTTTGTACAAAAGGATTGTATAAATCAAAGTCTTCTAGTATAAACCTTCCTTAATTGGAAGAAGGGGAGACGTAGAAGGATTACACCACCTTCGAACTTCCAGAAACATATCCTGTGTCTTGTCATTCTGCACTTAGCCATCGAGCTGCTCTTACTTACACAAGAGCAGACCGTTTCCGCACTTACTTATTAGTGGTCTGTTCTGTTCAAAGAGTTGATTAAGTAACAGATTTCTTTCACTAAGCAGAAAGAAATCACAAGGGATAAATTTTGTAAGGAGTGTTCATTCACCCCCCCCCTCTAAACACTCCGGACCGATCCTAACATTTATAAAAAGCAACATTGAACATCGTCTTTTTACAAGTCCCCATTTTTTTTTTTGCGATCCTTGGCACAAAATGGTATCAGAGCCTAGGTTTATTCTGGAAATACTATGATAATATCTTGAATATTAATTTGTAACCTATACGGAGGAGACGATTCAAGAAAATTATGGACCCGAACGAATGTTCGAAGTGTCATTCTTACAGGTGGTATTTCCAGAAATTGGAAAAACCAAACCAGAAGCATATGGCAGAAGCTCAACATTTCAGCCATAAGTGGAAACAATTACGAGGATCAGGTTTATGCACTCCAGGCATAAATCATTACAAGAAATTGGAAAGGATGGCGAAGAGGCTTCATCAAGTGAACCTCAAACTTCAGTTCCAGTTAGCCGAACTTCAGGAGGACAATCATCCTGAACACGAGGACGTTGTACCAGACCCCAATGATCCAACAGGGTCCGGACCGGATGATTAAGATGGGTGAGCCAACCTTTCGAGAAATCGAGCCTGATTCTTCTAAGATATCCCAAGATCTTAGAGAGATCCAGAAGACAGTGCAGCGCTATGGATACCTTCAATACCATGTCCCTGCACAAATCCATCAGATCCAGAGTCAGATGGAGACCATGATTAAACATCAGAAGGAAATTCTTGAGAACCTTCAAGATGTTCAAACCTGAGTGAAGGAATTGGAGTCAAGGCCAAGTCCGACAGGAAGAAGGAACGGAGGATGGTTGCCACCATCTTACGGAACAGAACCCCTTTTACACCAAAAAGGGAAAGCAGAGGAGGTCCGGCGGCCTATGACGGAGACTGAAAAAATGATTGCAGTCCTACGAGGAGAACCATTACATCCCACAAAGTAATGGAAAGGATCAACCTGGAAGATCTTCATGATCTTGCTGATTCATTTGCGGGACTAAATCTCGTAGAAATCAAGACAGGAGAGCTTGTACAAAGGCCTCCACCACAAGAGAGCTTCGGGTCACACAATCCACCCGAAGGAGACCAAAGTATGCCACACAGGGATGATTTCACCTCAGCACCTTTTGGATCCCCCAGTAGGAACAAGGAACCGTTCCCGAAGGCCAGATGTTCATCAGACGCCATACGGGAAGTCACAGCTAGATCCAATCCATCCATATGGACTTATGCTCAACATGGATATTTTGGATTTCAAAAACAGAGAAATTCTTATTGATGAATGGGCTTCAGCAATGAGAATAGCAGCAGGAACACTTGACTTAGGCAAAGAAGGATTCATTTTAATTCTAAAAATGAGTCTGGAAGGATCAGTCAAGATTGCCTGGGATCTTGGAGACCCAGGAACCAAGGAAGAAGTTCTAGCCGGAGAGTCCCTGAAAGAGATCGTGGACAAAATGGCGAGATTCTTCAAAATCTGTTTCGTCGGAATAAGCTACTTCGAGGGAATGGATGAAGAAAAGGCTAAGAAATACAGACAAGCTCTAATTAGCCTGGAACTACATGACATCTACTATGTCGATGAGTACATCAAACTCTTTACAGAGTATCGATGGAAGTCGAAGATAGCGGAAAAAGATGCAGCTGGGCTGTTCTTTGCCAAAATTCCGAGCCCATGGAGAGAAATGCTTATCCAGGAGTATACACCGCATGCAATCGAGACGGTGTCCAGGAGAATGTCATTTCTCAAAGTAAAGCTGGCGGAGTGGTGCTACCAACCAAAGCTCCAGAAAAATTTCAAGAAGCTTAGAGGAATCAACAAAATGGCTCCTCTTTGTTGTACGGGAAATGATATCCTTACAATCATTGGGAACTACCCACAAAGGCGCAAGTTGAAGAAGCACAGAAGTCAACCGTATGCCCGAGGAGGTGGTTCAAGAAGAAGTAGGTCTTCATGGAGACCTAGAAAGTTCTGGTCAAAGCAGAAAGCCCGAAGCTATAGATTGGGGCAAAGGTCAGGACCAACAAGGAGTAGAATCTCATCGACAGGTTCTAATCAAGCAAGTTCTAGCAGGGCACCAACGAAGAGAACTTTCAGACGCACACCTACCCGTGCAAATGAGAGTTTCAGAGATTGTAACTGTTGGACATGTGGAGCAAGAGGACATATCTCTACAGATTGTCCAGAAAACCAAAGCCGAGGAATAAGACAGTTCGAGCATACCAAGGAATTTGAGGATGCTGTCTATTTTCAGGATTTGGTACAGGTGTATCAATTTGAGGATATTCCCTCAGATGAAAGCATCTACGAAGAAGAGATCTATTCTGAGGATGGAGGTGAATCTAGCTCAGAATCAGAGTGAAGGAGAGTTCCTTCAGCACGTGATTAGAGAAGAGTCGTCGGGGTTTTTCTCGCATACTACTGTTTCTCATAAAACCCTTATGAGGATCATGAAAGAAGAACCAAAGCTTCAGATGTATGATGGATTTACAATTGGAGCAATGGAAAAAGTCATGGATATGATTGGTCTTCGTAGCAGAAAGCATCAGATTATCCATAAGGTGACAACAGGTGAATTGCGATCCCGATGGAATTCACGGGAAACCAAATTGAGATGCAGTTAATCCCCTACAGAGAAATCCATGAGATTAAGAACAAAGTCAAGAGAGAGGTTGATAATACACTCTCATGGATTCATATCGGAGCCATAAGAGTTATCATCAAAGCAACATTCAAGGAAGGAATTGATTCGCCCCTCAACCTGGCGATCTTTGACAAGAGAATCCCGAACCTCAAAGATTCTTGTTTGGGAGCAGTAACAGCAAGTCTGTATGCAGGAAAGATGGCCTTCAACATCTATCCAAGGATTGCATACAATTTAGGAGATCGAGACTTCAACAAAGTTCTCACTCTTCATCAAGATTTTAAAAGAGAAGATTTGATGAAAGAAGGGAACAGGCCTTACTCGATCACCTACAAGGTGTCATACGCACTCTCGAATACTCATCATTTCGAAGTATTCTTGAGAAAGGAATTCATCGAAGTCCCCAGAATCTTCGAAGACTTCGCCAAAGCAGTATTGCCGGACATCATTGATACTCCGACAATAGAAGAGATCGACATGAGGATACAAGATCAACCTGTTCTGAACAGAAGCAGGAGCCTCATGATCGAGTCAAGAAGGATGTCTTTCCAACATGATAGGTTAATCAGCAACTATCCAGGGGAAAAACAGAAGGCAGCCCAAGCAGAATTCAGAAAGTTCCTGATGTATTCCAAACAATAGGGAAATTGAAATGCCCAGAAGGCTGGAGAGAAGTGCAGATAATTTTTGACATCACCGAGAAGAACAATATCTTCCCCTGCGATGTCCTATATTATTTGCAACAACCTACAGTTGGCAAATTTCAAGGAAACCTTCAAATTGGTGAAATTAATCTCACAATTGAAGGAATTGCCGGACGGATCCCCGAACAGCTTATTCTAGGGATTGAATTTCTCGAGAAACATAAACCTTGGGAAAGATTGCAAGATGGAATAGAATTCACGGTCGACGGAAAGAGATACCGAATTCGATGACCACCAGTCCATTCTCAACATCTCCATTGGGATGTTATATGAGAAGTACCGGGCAGAATATTTTGCAGCCTACATTGACTCAGGAGCTGGAATATGCACTGCCATACGAGAAATCTTCCCAAAAGACGTTGGTGAGAAATTACCTGTCATTGCCGGAAGAGACTTTTCCAAACGGATCCTTATTCTTAATGAAGGAGTCCGAGGAGCGGAAATAATTATCGGAGGAGCAGGCGGTACCCCATGGTACAAAGTCAAAACTCCACCTATATATTTCCATGATACAGGTGCAGATATGCTGTTAGGAAACAATTTCCTACAGACGTTCAAGACATTCACTCAAGAGAATGAAACAAGAAGACTTATTTATACAACTCTGTGTGATCATAAGATTATGGTACAGCGATTACGGGAGGCGTTTCACAGAAAATTCCCTATTCGTTTTCGCAACAAGCGTGGTGATGACGGAAAACTTCGACACCCAAAGATGAAAGATCAGCGGAAATTTGGAGAAGCGATTCTTCAGTTCCGACAACAAGGGCCTAGTGAAAAGGACTCTCAAACTTTTGACTAGGTTAATAACATGTCTTTCAGAGAGCAGGATGAGGAAAGAGTAACTCCAGAAACCCTGTTGCTACTGAAAAATGCTTTACGAGAAGAAGTTCCACAACCTGAATCTACCCTCGAAGAGCGAATCACTCTAGAGGATGTAAAAAGGAAGATTCGTAGGAACTACAACGAGGATCCACTGTCATGGTGGAACAAAATGAGCTCAGAGCTACTTTGAAGGTGAAGACTGGAAAAGAGAATGAGTTTGTTAGGTACAGGCCGATCCCCATGAACCAGGAAGATCGAAAGGATATGCAGATCATACTTAAGGAGCATTTTGACCTTAAGTTAATCTCAGCAGGTATTTCTCCATACAGCAGCCTAGGATTTCTGGTAAGGAATCATGGAGAAATTAAACGAGGAAAGCCGAGATTGGTGATCAACTATAAAGGGATCAACGAAATCTTGGAGTTCGATGGATATTTTATCCCAAGCAGAGAACATTTGGTAAATAGTATCAAGAATGCCAAAGTATTCTCTAAATTCGATTGCAAGTCTGGGTTCTACCAGATTAAAATGGAGGAAGCAAACAGAAAGTTCACGGCATTCTCCACACCACAAGGACATTATATCTGGAAAGTCATGCCAATGGGATTAGCAAATGCTCCCCAGATATATCAGAGGAAGATGGATAATCTTTTCAAGGATTACTTCAGCTTCATGTTCGTGTACATTGACGACATCCTCATAGCGTCAAAAAACATGAAAGAACATCTTAAACATCTGGAAATCTTTTCAGACGTTTGTTACAAGGAAGGATTGGTGCTTTCCGAAAAGAAAGCAGTAATTGCTACAAGACAAATCGAGTTCCTTGGAATAGAGATCGATGAATCTGGAATCATCCTGCAAAATCATATTGTTGAAAAAGTACAAGGGTATCCGGATGACCTCAAGGATTTAAAACAACTTCAGAGCTTTTTAGGAGTTGTTAATTTCGTTGGGATGTTTATCAACAATCTAGCAAACCATAGGAAGGTGTTCAGTCCGCTACTCAAAAAGGATGTTAAATTTGAGTGGAATGACGATCATAGACAAGCTGTCAAACAGCTGAAGAAGGTTTGCAGGCAACTACCAAAACTTGCAATACCAAACGACGAGGATGAACTGGTATTATACACAGATGCCTGTGATCATTGGTGGGCGGCAGTTCTCATGAAAATTACACCAGAAGGAGAAGTGCCATGCAGATATTGCAGTGGGCTATTCGATAACAACGAAGTTATCAGATGGCACATCAACGAGAAGGAATTCTTTGTTGTTCGAAAGGCTTTTAAGAAATGGCCACTTTTCCTACTTGCAAAGAAATTTATCTTGAAAATAGATAATACGAGTGTCAAAGCCTTTTTAAAAAATAAAATTGAATCAAAACCAGAAAAGGCTAGAATTTTAAGATGGCAAGCTGAATGCCAATATTATGATTATGATATTGTCATTGTAAAATCTGATAAAAATATTCTTGCAGATTTTTTGACGAGAGATGGAAGCAAGTGAAGCTAATTCCATCATCACGAGATCAAAGCACCTCCGAGAAAATCTGGAGGAGCTAGACAAGAAGATCAACGGCCTGGTGATTAATTCTCAGGTTGCGTGTCAAGTACAGGAACTGGATCTCACGAAGGTCCAACAGGCTATGAAGTCTACCATGCAGGCTCACACCTGTTTATGGGACAGTCTTTATATTCCCCTCCGACGGGATGCTTCATCGGTGAAGCTAAAGTCGTGTTTCAGAGAGCCGGGCTCATCAACCGGTGTGGAGGATTCAAGTACCGCCACTACAGGTCCTAGTATTGATCCTTTCGAGGAAGATACAGAAGGAAAAATTGATTCCAAGGTATCGGGGATATCGGAAGAATCAAGCCAACCCAGCACCTCAGGGCTTAAAGAGGGAGAGATTAATCTTAGGCCATCGGCGGGCAAATCTAAGGTTAATACTAACGAGAATATTGTTTCCCCAACTTCCCCTTTGCAGGAATATCAAAGATCATGGGAGAAACTTTGTACAAGAATGGGTATAATTCCTGGAAAAATTACAGCAGACTGGTCAGGAAAATACCCAAGAATGTGGATGCGTCCTGGTGTCAAACCAGAAAGTGTTCGTGAGTGGTTTGATTTTGGCTGCCTAGCCTCAGTCTTTACCACAGGACCAAGTTTCCCGAAAATCGCAAAATTACCGGATTGGATCTCTGAAGGAGTGTATGACTCATGGCAAAATAATCATACACTGGGACGAGGAGATGTTCTGGAGCTGAAATTCATAACTGCAGCCCCAGAAATCACAGGAAAAGGCCTTCACCCTAGCTTTCATTTTGTAAAGTTACAGAAGCCTAACTGGAAGGCGATGGATCAAATAAAACCACCGCCCGAAGGAACAACACTAGCTTCCCCGCTCACAGAAGATGACATTACAACCCGAAGAGCTTGGGGATTATGGGTCTGTCTCACGGAGATGGACAAAGTCAAGTATCCGTTCAAAATATTCCAGAAAACAGCGAACGGATCATTCATGGTTAACGCCATGACAAGCCATACTACAAAATTTGCCGAGGACATCTTTGAAAAGAAGAGGCAGATATTATGGAAAAACAAGATTCCGGCAACCAAAGAAACCAGCCGGAAGTTCTGCAACATGGCTCATGTAGGACGATGGCAGGACTACATCTGTCCGAGCTATCCAGAGCAGAAAGAGCCACTGTTCGGGAAAGGGTTCCCTGTCAAACGGGACCAGAAGAAAGAGGACAAAGCAGGACCGGGCAAACGTGGAAGATTCCCACGCGGACTGCAAAAACCAAAATTTTAGGACCACAGGGAGACAAGAGCCATGTGACTCTGACGAGGACCACTACCATTTGAAAAAGAAAACAAAATGGTAGGACCACTCTTCGGCCGAAAGTCGAAGGGACCACAAGATACCAAACAAGAGAGAAGACGCATGCAATGACGTCTGATTCTAAACAAGAATTAAAGTCCGGATTTCACATCCACCTCCAGACTTCTATAAATACCAAGGCATTCAGGAAGCTAAGGACATCGAAAATTCTCCATAGTTTTCTGAGAAATAAATCTAGAGTCTCCAAGCTTTGTAATATTTCAACTTTCGTAGCTTGATAATCTTTCTTTCTTTTATTTCTTTTGTAATCATTTGTAATATTGTTCTGTTGGTTTTAAGTTTATGTGTTCTTGAGTCAAGCCTCATCTATATGAGAGGCTAAACAAGTCTGTCTCCTCCAAAAAGGAGACGTTTTAATGTAATAGATGTTATAAGTATTCCAGAATAAAAATAAGGCTTTTGCCCTGCTATCTCCCAGATTTCTTTAAATCTTTTTTTATATCTTGATTATACCTTACGCCCTAAGATAGGAAACGAATTAGGGCTGTGCTGTGCGGTTTCTGAAGGAGTCGGATAACTGGCAGACTAACCTCGCCCGTGAGCTGAGGTTGGATGGTGAGGAGCCATTCGTAAAACAGTCTGGAGGCAGTAAGTTTTCGACTGGTGGAAGTTGCGACCCATCTCACCCGGTGCCGTTATGGTCAAAATGGTGTTTTTCAGTTTGTTAAAATTTTATTGTAATACGGAAGCATGTTGGGCCTTTTATTTATTTTTAACATGATCTTCAAATCGGGTTGAATTATAATTAGATGAACGTTATATAAACCGTGAATCCTTTGCAAAAGTATGCTCTTGGGATTCATCTCGAGATGACAGAAACTGAAGGATCTCATGTTCATATAATGTTTCTGTTTGGTAAATATTAGGATGAAAACGATGATGAATAGTATATTGTGGCATATTTTGTTCTTTAAACATTTTCTAGGGGCTAAGAATGCAAATTTATTAAAGATTGGTTGGACCGCTTGGACCACAATGGACCACATGGGGTTATTATGGTCATTTCAACCTAGAATGGACTTATGTCAACTAATGTTTTTTCGCTGGACTAGGATATATTATGTTTCACGAAAGTGTACCGGCCCGTAATTTTTCCTTTATTTTTTTGTCCCCTCGGAATTTTCCACTCCTTTTTTGTTTAATTTTAGGTTGTGAATTAAATTTTGACATTTATCAACTTTTTTAAATGACAAATTTTTATGAAGTTTAGAGAGATTTTTATTTTATAAAATTTTATGTAATTATAAAAATATTTGTATAAAGTCTCCTAGACATTTTTCAATAGATTTTTATACATTTTATTGATTTTTAATTACTTTTTTAAATGATGAACTTTTATTAAATTGATAGATTTTTAATATTTTTATAGAATTACACGTAGATTTTATAGACTCTATAGATTTTATAACTTATAATTGATTTATTTGAACTAACAATTGAACATAAATCACTTCTTCAACTTATAATATTTATGTTTACTATTAATAGAAACAAATTTTACTTATTTAACTGTCAAAAATATGAAAAATCGATATTCGATTCTTTTGCATGGCAAAGATTGAACAACTATTTTGCATCTTCATGATGACGACCTTGAGGATTCAGTCAATGTTGCTATATAATTGTAATCTATAATTTTGTGTAATAAAACAAAAGTTTCATATTAAATAAAATTTTATAAAATTAAAATATTTTTTGATGATATTTGACTACTATAAAAATTCTTAAAACATAATTTTTAAATTAAACATGATAATTTATATAAAAGTCTGAATTGAATACCTCTAGACTTTTAAACTCTATAAAAGTCATTAAAAGTAAATAAAAGTCTATAACCAATACACCCCCTTAAAGATTTGATTCCTTATGTAATTTTCTAATCTTTTTCACTAATTATTCACCTAAATTCTGAAAGTGTGAGGGAATTAAAGAACAGAATGGAGCCAAAGAGAAATCCATAAAAAAATCGATAAATTAGGAGAAAAATCCATTAAAAAAAATCGAATCTGAAAGCTTGAACAATCGAAAATCTGACTCAGGGGAATTGAAAACGGGGGAGAAAAAAAGAGTTGGAGATTGTTTGTTTTTTGCTTTATTTTGAAGTGATTTTGTAGAGGAAAATATAAATGGGACAAACATAGAAGTTTTGAGATTATTTGGGTTTCAAATGAAAATGTGATTTTTAACATATACATTAACCAAGTAATAGATTAAATTGGATCAGTGCAAATAAAAAAGATTAATTTGAGAATGAGTGAAGATAAGAAAGAATATATGACATATTATCCTTAAAATATTAGAAATTTGTAGAACTATTCTTACATTGTTAAATAAACATATAATTTAATATTTTAAATTAATATATAATCTTGTTCAATATATAATTATGTAATTTTAGAAAAAAAACATTTCTTAATAAAGTTTCATTGTTATTTTGTTTTGAAACTAATATATTACTTAGTATTAAAATAATATTTATTTAACAATGTGAAAATAGTTTTATAAGATATTGTAATATTTATGTTAGGGAAAATTACCTCAGCATACCAACATCCCGTGATCCACTTTATGTTTCACTTTACAACCATACTTTCAAATATTACACTTTATAATTGAAAAAAAAATTAATGGATAAAATGACATTATTACCCCAAACCAAAACCTAACTCACGTACACATTTATCGATATGTCCATCTCTTTTTACCATTTTTTTTTTCAAAAAACAACAAACTTGACCAATCTCTTTTCATCTCTTTCACGTTTCAACCCATCTCTTTTCAAACATCTGCTTACATACTAATCCATGTAAGCATCTCTTGTCCCAAGTTGGTATTTTGATATCGTCGTCTTCCATCGAAGAGGTATGTTCGTTTTTATGATTGTGTAAATCGATATTTTGAAATTTATTGATAGCATGTTGTTATGTTATTGTTAAATCATCATAAGTATGTCTTTATTTACGATTTAACAAGTATATAAATACATTATTTGATTGAAAAATGAGAATCTCAAATATTTATGTCGGAGATTTTTTTTGGGTTAAACTGATTTTCTGTAACCTAGAGGATATTTGGAAAATACAATTTTTTTGTTAAATCATTTTGTAGTAAACTACATGATGCTTGGAGTAATTTTTTTATTTTGATTTTTTTTTTATGTTCAGTCAAGCAAATTTTAACTCAAGAACACATTTTGGAGTGTTGAAAAACTAAAATGAGTACTGTAATTGGTGGTTGTGGTGGTGC
The DNA here is from genome assembly GCA_907163345.1 of Haberlea rhodopensis. Taxonomy (NCBI): domain Eukaryota; kingdom Viridiplantae; phylum Streptophyta; class Magnoliopsida; order Lamiales; family Gesneriaceae; genus Haberlea; species Haberlea rhodopensis. The sequence goes on along the minus strand of CAJQUN010000129.1, from coordinate 644,896 downwards.
ATCTTATAGTATGGGTCAAAATGTGGGTGTTAAAATATGTGATGAAATTGGTGGTACTGGTGCTGATACATCTTATGGAGTGGGTCAAAATGTCGGTGCTGAAATGGATGGTGATATTGTTGTTGGTTCTAATGCTATAGTTGATGTTGGTTCTGATGCTATATTTGCTATTGGTTCTGATGCTAGAGTTGAAATTGATTGGAATTATGATGATGATAAAGAATGAGATGATGATTATATCCCTTCCTACGAGGAAGGATTTGAATTTTGTAATGTTTCTGAAGATGAGTGGATTGAGAGTTTACAAGATGATTTTTGCAGTGGAAAACATGTGAATGATGAATCTGATTCTGAAATAGAATGGAAGATTAGTAGTGATGAAGATGAAGCGTCTGCTGAACAATCTGACAGTTATGGTGAGGATGATGATGCAGAAAGTGGGAAAGAGATGGGAAAGAAAAAGAATAAAACGAATGTGGATCCAAATAGTGGATTTAAATGTAAGAGGTTTAAAGTTGGAGATGATGGATCAATAAAGTTTAAAGAATGCCAAATATTTAGTAATGTACTGCAGTTTAGGGATGTTTTGCGTGAATATGAGGGGATTTCATGTCAAGAGATACATAAATCAAAAAATAAAGGTTGGAGCCACATGTATGAGTGATAGTTGTAATTGGCGTATATATGGTTCCCTCGTTCCCAGTACTCAGACATTCATGATTAAATCTTTGAGGGACAAGCATACTTGCATTCGACCTACAAGTAAAAAAGCTGCAAACTCAACTTCGATTGCAAAGAAATTGCAACCAATCATCAGTGCAGACCCAAGTATCTCGAATGAAGCACTTGAGGTTATTTTAGACGATAAATTTGGTATTAAACCAAATCGTATGCAATTATGGAGAGCTAAGACAAAGGCTAAAGAGTTTGTGGAAGGAAGTTAGTTTAAAAGACTCCCAAGATATATTTAGTTATTGAAGCGATATAATCCTGGTTCTGATGTGTTTTTAGGGTTTGACACAAATTATAATTCAGACGGGCATTCACCGCGAATGTTTCAACGTGTGTATGTATGTTTGAAAGCAATGAAGGAAGGTTTCATTTCAGGATGTAGGCCATTCATTGGGATTGATGGATGTCATTTGAAGGGTCCATTTGGAGGTGTATTGTTATCCGCTGTGGGATTGGATGGAAATAATGGATTGTTTCCTGTTGCCTACGCTGTTGTTGAGTGTGAAAACAACGAATCATGCTCTGGTTCTTATATGCTTTATATGGATCCATAAAGAATGGAATACACCAGAGGCCATTTTGCATAATGTCTGACAGACAAAAGGTTAACTTTTCTTATCTTACTTTAATTTTGATTTTCGTATTCTGTCATTTATTTTGTATTTTGAATTGTCAATTTATTCTGATGGTTTTGTAATCTTACTTTAATTTCTAATTGTCATTTATTTACTTTGAAGAGTTTACCCGAAGCCGTTGCTGAGGTATTCCCAGAAGCTACACACAGAAATTGTTCAGGGCATATTTATGCCAACATGAAGAAGAGAGGCTTTCGTGGCTTGGAATTGAAAATGGATTTTGGGGTGCATCAAAGGCTTATAATGAACTTGATTTCAATAGATATATGAGAGATTTTAGGGGTGTTGATACTAAAGCTGCTCATTGGTTGGAAAACATCCCAACTAAAACTTGGGCAAGGCACATGTTTGATCCAGAGGTTAAAGTTGATAATGTGAGTAATAACTTGGCGGAGTCGTTCAACCACTGGACTGGGAAATACAGGAGCATGCAAATTGTCATGTTACTGGAAAAGATAAAGATTGAAACTTATGGCTAGGTTTCATTCAAGATTTGCAAAGTCTGAGAGTTGGGCAACAAAAACCACACCTCATGTGAGGAAAATGCTTGATAAATCTGTTGAAAAAGGAAGGAACATGAGAATGATTACTGCTATTTATAATGAATACCAAGTATATGAGGGTCCAACTAGGTTTTGTATTGATTTGGGAAAACATCAGTGTACATGTGGGAAATGGATTATGACTGGAATTCCATGTTTGCATCTAATCCCTTGTGTTCATCATACAAGAATGGAGCTAGATGATATTTGTAGTGAGTATTACACCATGAGTACACTTAGAAGGGCTTATTCTGAGGTGATTCATCCATTACCAGAAGCTGACCTTGATCCTAATGATACTGATGTCATTGTTATTCCTCCAAAACTTAAAAGAATAGTGGGTAGACCAAAGAAAAACAGAAGAAGAGAAGGAGGATAAGATGAAGCTGATACTATTCGGAAAAGGGCATCGTCACTTCGATGCAATGTGTGCAAGGAATATGGACATAATTCAAGAACAAGCCAACGAGAAAATGCTGAGCAAATTGCCGGTGGCAATGCTAATAGACCAAACATATGTTTTAGCAGACAAGGCAGTAGTACTACAAGAGGATCCATGGGTTTGTGAGGTTGTAGACGTGGCTGAGGTAGTACAAGTGATCCTGGTAGATCCTCCCCATTGTAAAGCTCATGTAAACAGTATTTCTAGCTATGATACTCCACAGAAATTTTCCACTCTACAGATGATCTCACTACTGCCCATGGGGTTAATATTATTCTTCGGGCCAATAATTTCTGGAAATTTTTTGTTTTTATTTATGGTGCTTACTTTATTGGTTTATGAATGGTTGATTTGGAGAGCTGAAGTAAAATTGCACTCTTCCTTTTGTTCCTAGTGTTCACGGTTATAACACATAAGCTTCTGGCTAGAAGAGCGTTTTTCTTTTCCTTCCTAGATAGAACGTTGGTTCATAGTTTTATAAACAACTGTTGCTTCACATTTTTAAATTTTTATAGGCTATAAGTTTTTTGCTTTCTCTACATTAAATGCATATGAATGTGATTTTATAATTTGTTCACTTGTTTGAGAGCCGTAGACATCAGCAACCATTTGTTTCCTTTATTTTAACTCAGTTAGGTTTAGATTATCGGCTCATGAGATCCAAAATCTATTTGATATATTTTATTCAGTCAGTGAATTACTTGGTTAGGTTTGGAATAATTAATAGATAAAAATATTCAGAAACTTAAATATTTGCATGAAATATTCGAGCCTGTATTCAAGGAATTTTTTTCCAATTGATAAAAAAATTTCTAAGAGCAAACTATTGCCGCTTAAATATGCAGTAGTATTCTCTTAAACTTAATTTATTAATTATTTCAAATATTTTAAAAAAGTAAAAAAAAATTAAATATGAATGTATGCAAGAATGTGTTAAGTTGTTGGATCAGGGAAATAAATGCATTTTTTGATGACTCATAATTGCTTATTTTTAAAAAAATGTTAAAAGAGTCTTCTTGTCTTTTTTTGAAAAATAATAGCAATTTTGTAAATAAATACACTTTTTTGTTGACTTTTTTTTGGTGCCAAATGATGAGGATGTAAAGTGTCACATTGCGTGAAAGTTCATAATGTAAAATGTAATTTTTGAAAGAACAGTTACAAAGTGAAATTTGAAATAAATTACAGAACGATAGGGGTAATTTTTCCTTTATGTTATTTTTAAAATATATTTATTCAACTTATTAATTTTTTTTTTAAATGTTAGTTTTTAAAAAAATTAAATTAACATTTTCAACATAATTTTTTTATACATTAAAAAATTTAAACACTTTTTATATAAAATATTAAATATATTTCGTTGGAGGATCTAAAGGATTAGTATAAATTTGTTTATAAAATAATAAAATTGGTCAAATCTCCGACCCATATAGTTCTGTACACATCGATCGACGTTTCAAGAATTATTAATAACTAACATTTCAGGTTTCTTCCTAGTTTAGCGGAGCGGTGCATATAATAAAATACACAATTCTTATTAAATTTTTTAAAAAGTGACATTTTGACATATGCATCGTATTTTTTCTCATATGCAACGATATATGTATTTTTCTCAAGCACATCGATGCATGTATTTTCACTCAAGCGGTGCATATATCATATTTTGGTCATTTTCTTTGAAATTGGATTTATTTGAAAACATATTTTTTGGTAGACTGGGTTAAAAAATGTTTTTCCAATTGGTCTAACCCGAAATTTGCCCTTCTTTAAATACTCAAGTTCAAATTAAATAAGAGAAAATACATCGAAAACTATGAATTCGTAACAATGTGACCATAAGCCAATTTAATCATATAAATATATAACTTTTAAAAATGTGTATTGATACCCACAAAAAAAGAGATGAACTCAAAATACAATGAGATCAAAATTCCACACTTTTTGCACCAGCAAATGATATATAGTGTAATGAATCATTGCTAGGACCTGATTAGAACGAAACAAATGTTAGAAGTGAGCTAACAGTTTATTTCGACTGGTCCTCTACGACGCTTAAGTCAGACGATGAGGAATATGGGAAAAATCTGAAGGTAAGTTGAGTAACTGTAGATATGTATAGATGATCCTCTAAAAAATGATAGGCTAACCTGCTATTTATAGGAGTTGCTATGCATATCCATCTTTTTGTTGTAAGGTTTAAACCGATATAACACGATCTATAGGATCCCCGAAATTTTGGAGATGTGGGTATAATCGTGGACCCGGTCAACGTATAAGGCCGTAGCTCGATCTTAGTGTTTTGGACTTGGTCAATGCTTTTCCAGAGATCGAGAAGTCTAAAGATGATATCATCTTCACTGTCAATTAGAATCTCAAGACAAGAGCTCGACAAGTTCGCGTTAGCTATCTAACGGATGAGACCAAGCCTAGTAGAAAGTTACATTTAGATCGGGGAGATCAGACATTTACTTGGTGCTGAGGATGTTGTTTTGACCTTGTAGATTGGGAGATCGACCATATAGTGTTGAACAACATCTCCAAGGCCGAGGTTAGATCATCATCCGGTTGTCTCTCTTCCTAAGGGTATCATGTATAATTAGGGATTCTGTCTCAGTGGGTTTAGATTCGTTGAGCATATGAGATTTTATAACTTGGTAGGGCAATAAGGTACAAATAAAAATTGTGGGCCTAAAAGTTTTGATTTTAAAAGCTCGATCTCTTTTTTACTATTAACAATTCTTATTATTAAAAATAAACAATACAAACAAATGATACTTATTTTTATACTAGTTCATTTGACATCATACAAGGCACGATGATAATGAACAGCTTATGTGGCTATCTTATGTTTGGCTTTCATGACTTGCAGGTGAACAACCACGAAAATCCTGCAAAACAACAACAAAATAAGAAAGGAAAGAAGGGAATGAAGATAAGCCCCGCAGAAGCAAAAACCCAAAAAAGGTAAGAAACGTTTGGCATGTCTAAATCACTGCAAAAAAACCAACAAAATAAGAGGTGAAGAGAAGCTGTGCTGAAGGATTTTGCTTTCAGCGTGTCTAATATGCATGTAAAAATAATAAATAACAAAAATAATAAATTAAATAAATAAAAGAAAAAAATGTTAAATAAAAGGACAAAGAGGAACGATTACTGTTTCATCGCTACATTAATTGTTCCTCACTTATATTAATGTACTAATTTTTAAGGGAAATTTATTAAAATGACCCTTATTTTGGGTTTGATCATCTAAGAAGTCAAAATTGTATTTTAGTCCTGTAAGTTAGTTTTTTATTGTTTGCCGGTGATCTCATTTTCTGGTGACATGTCAGCACAGTGATGAAATTATACTAAAAGCAAAAAAAAAAAAAATTAAAAACTTACATGATCAAGACTGAAATGTGACTGCTTAAAGCACTAAGACCCAAAATAAGCAAAGTTAGATGACGAATTTGAGTATTTTTTCATTTTCAAATAAAAATATACATTGCTTTGATTGTATCAGTGCATTTAAATAGTATAAGAGACTTCCGGCCTAGCAAGATTGGCAAAGAGTCTCACGTCCAATTTGTGCATACTTAGTTTGGAGTAGGGCATTTGCCCAAACATTTGTTTAAAAAAGTCCCCATCCATACACTTGATATAGCATAAAACTTGTTCGAACAAAACTACTGTTTTTTAAAAAGAATGCTCCACAATTAAATGAATGTGATTCCCTAACCACTTTCACTGGTAAATAGACTTCATTTTGTATCCACTTTCAACTATTCCTCGATATTTTTGTGCCTTGAGATTAGACGCATGATTGAGTTAAAGATTAAGTTAGCATCAGATTTGTGAAGAATTTAGAAATAGAATAAGAAGCCTGAGGTGGGCAATGATAAATTTCCAAGACAATCCCAATCTAGATAAAGTTCCTAGTTATCAAAAGATGCTATCTTAAGATTAAATATGTGCGACAGACTCGAACTGAAAGATGCAAATACATGAATTGAAATTGTGTCTGATTGTAATATATTTGATCTCCATCATAATTTCTAATATATTTGTATAAATTATAAAAGATAATTTGAAACTGACTATTTCTCATGGCCACTTTGATTTAATTTATTATACATGTTACCTTTCAAGTTATACTATAGTTTAAATAATTTATAATACTGTGTTTTGCATAGTAACAAAATATGTCACGCAACCAAAAAAGTGTGCGAGCCTGCCAGAAATAACACGTAGCCAGTATCTGGCAGCGAATGCTTACTAATTTATTATAATAATATAATAAAAGATAATTATATATAACTGACTCCTTTCTAAAATAGCCATTTTATCCTTATAAAATAATTGCCTGAAATAACATTCCTTCTATAAATATAAAAAAAAATTATAACTATATTCCTTATTATTTGATATAAAAATATTTTTCTATTATTTAATATAAATATATTATAGGGGCAATGAATTTCTATGTTCAAACAGATTTTGTTTTTTTATGGAGCACCACCTCATGTGATAGATTTTCATGGGTTAGATCCCACCATACATTGAAAATATTTCTATAAGAATATTTTCAATGTGTGGTGAGATCTATCATATGGAGTGGTACTTTATGGAGTAGCTAATATGGTCCCGTCCGTCTAAACAACGTTCACCCTTTTTATTATTATTCGTCCGAATATTCGCTTTTTTGTTATTGACCATTCAGATACGTAGAAGCGAGACAAAAGCAAAGGAATACACGGCGCTTCATTCGGCAATGGCGCTCCAGAAATGACTCCACACACGTTAACCATTAATAATCAATCGAGTAATATTGCTATTAATAGAATCCCTGTGTTTTCTTTGGGTTCCAACAAGATTAAGGAGGAGAAAAAATTTATTCCTTCAATAAACATAAACACAACAATAAAAAAGCAACGCAGTTTTCAGGGCTGTACTTCTTTCGGGCCATTTTCATTTCCCATTATTTCCTCTCTGAGTTGCTCCGGTGAGTCAATTTTAATCTCTGTATTTTTATAGGTTTTCTGTGTGCTCGTCGTCTGTTAAAATGTGATTCGTGTCATGTGCATGCTGCGTCTTCTTTGTACGTAATTAGTGATGCTGAGTTGGTTGTTTGTGAAAGATTTGAGGATGTTTTTGATTTTTTTTTTTTTTTTTGGGCAGTGCATATTTGGATGTGTCACATTATTGTGTTTGTATTGGGAAATTGACTGTACTGTCTTTTATGTTCTATCTAATCATCTTTGCCTGCATATTGTTGTCTTGAATTTCGGCACTAGCCAGGATTTGCTGCTATCATTGCCATTCAATTATGAATACGAATGTGAGTTTTGCATGTAATAGTTGCTAAGATCAGGAGGAACAATTAAACACACGCACTGACGTGTACAAAGTGTGATTATAACCTGTAAAAACGTTGAAGAGGAAAAAAAAAGGATTGAATTCAATCATGAAGCCAGGGAAGTCCTTTATCACAGAGGTAAACTCGTAGATGACGTTCTTAGTACAAATTTATTTGGTTTGGAGCAAGAGGCAAGCAATACTTAAAAGTTATCTGGATCAGTACTATGTTGGTGTGGAAAAAATGGATTAACGAATATGAGGAAATCATTAGTCACAGAGGTAAACTCGTAGGTGAAATTCTTTAGTACAAATTTATTTCCGCTGGAGCAAGCGGCATGCAATAGCTTAAAGTTATCTGGACCAGTGCTACGTTGGTGACCAAGCGTGAGAATTTGGGAACCATATTGTATTCCATGTGGTAATCAGAATGACAACTTTTGTTTATTCTCGATTTTCCACGCTTGTGAACAATTCTATTGATTGTGCATGTGATGAGAAGATAATTCTGCAGCTTACAAACTTTTCTTAGCAGTAACTGGTCATTTGATTTGGACTCCTAAGAAATAATTGATTGTTCAAGGGTGAGAAGCTATTTCTAAGCTGGTATCCAGGGTTCGATAAATTGTTGGCGAAACTGATTCGGAATTGATTCACATTTAGATAATCATGTTCAATCCATAATCTGGTGATGCTTGTCACATGTTTTATGCTTTTCATCGATGCCCTAATGAAACACACAAAAATATAGAACAATTACCGCCACTAGAATTCATTGTTTCTCAATGATGTAGCACACTCGCTTGCTTGATCTTTTCTTTTCTAACCGCAGACAAGTATCTGACGATCTGTTAATTGAACATATCAATTCAAAAATCTATAACTTGTAATTGTTCCCTTTCAGTATGAGCAGCTGTGTTCTTGGTGCTTATTTTGTATTTGTATTACACTGTTAAACAGAGTAGTCAGTAGCAAAAAATTTCAATTTTATGTAGTTTTCCCCCCTTTTTGTTGAGTACATGCACTCTTCCATCCGTCCAAAAGAAAAGCAATAGTTTTTATACATATTGATATTGGTCTTCTCCACTGATATGTGCTATCTTTTAACTGTTGCAGATATGGATACTTCACCAGGCCAAGGCTTGTACCCATTACACCAATGCAAAACTATTCATTTGGTTTTTGTTTGCGCACTCTTCTTCTTCTTCTTCTTCTTTTTTGTAAATCGGGACACTCTTCAATTGTATAATTTTAATGTGCATGTAATTTAGGTGAGACATGCCCAGGGATTCCACAATGTGGAAGGGGAAAAGGACCACAATGCGTACATGTCTCCAAAGCTCTTTGATGCACAACTTACGCCTCTTGGCTGGAAACAGGTGACCATAATGTCCATTGTCACTATAAATCATGGTTTTTAATACACCGACAAACACTTTGTCCCAAAAAATTGGATGGTTGGCAGCTATATTGTTAAATGTAGTCAATATGAAATATTGTAGTTGGCTTTTAATTTTGGATTTTACTGAATTTTCCATCTGAGCAATGTTTTTTAGATATTCTCATTGATAGTCTCTGAGTAACTTTTTCGCTTCCAAAAGAAGAAAAGTAAAGGAATGATTTATCAATATTGTAACAGGTTGATAATCTGCGTAGTCATGTTCGTGCGTCAGGCCTTTCTAATAGAATCGAATTAGTTGTTGTTTCCCCATTGTTAAGGTGAGTACTTTGAACTTCTGATCCCTATTCTAATTTTTATACTGCAATATATCTAAAATTTTATTCTCCTGTATTTGATCCCACTTTATAATTGTCATGACACAATTTAAACATATTTGAAGAGGATGCTCTATATCCAAAAGATTTTGTCCTGTTCAGTATTTGTTTGAGAATGAAGGAAACTTGTGTTTAATTCGATGCAGATAACACTGATATGAAAATTTTGCATATAATAAAAAAATTTCATTTGTTCGGGGAGTATATTTTGACTCCATATTTTCCAAGAACGTTTTGTAAATTGACAATATATAATGTCATTGGCACTGAAAAAGGGACCTGTGACTTGTAATGCACATACACCTTTCATGTGTGCATCAGTTAATATGTATGCATATAGAGGAAAAAACTGTTTTGGCGATTTTGATTCTGGAAATTTTGACCTTTGATGATCATAGTTATGCTTACCACAAGTAGTTTCATTCCAGGACTATGCAAACGGCTGTTGGAGTATTTGGTGGGGAAGGCTATGTTAATGGAATTGATGTACCTCCACTTATGGTAGAAAATACTGGAAACACCAACCGTCCAGTAATTTCAAGTTTAAAGTCCCCTCCATTTGTGGCAATGGAACTTTGTCGTGAACATATGGTATGAGATGTCTAATAAATATTTTTTAGAAAAAAATAATTTATCAGGTGAAATCGGTATTCTGCATATAAGTCATCTTTCCATGTAAAATTTGTAGGCTGTTTTTTCTTCTCTTTTTATCTTTTTGGTTAGTTTCCAAGGGATTACACATAGTGTGCCATATTTAGTTTAGCTCATACTATGTATTTTAACTGAATTGTCAAACAAGGGATTGATTTTTCCCTTTTTCTATCAATCTAGCAGGCAATAATTATAATTGGGATGGTTTTCATTTCAATAGTTAGAGAGAAACTAGATTTTATATACAACCTATTTTTGCTCCGGAATTATGGTTGTTTTTTTTCCTTTTTATGTTCTGGCAATCGTTAAGGTGCCTTCTTATTTGTTTAACCCAAAGAAACTGGTAGACAAGCATTCGAGTTTTCTGAGGTGTTTGACAATTCTCGAATCATGTAGATGTTGATTAAATTTGTTTCATAATATGCTTCAGGGAGTTCACTGGTGTGATAAGAGAAGAAGCATAAGAGATTACAAGCCAATGTTTCCAGCGATTGATTTTTCACTGGCAAGTTGACCAATATTTCACTTTATATTTGATCTTCGTACTTCCAGTTTTTGTTGTTTATCAAGCCGTTTATTCTTGCACCTTTGTGCGTCTGTTCAGATAGAAAGTGATGATGATGTCCTGTGGAAGGTTGATATTAGGGAGGCTGATGAAGAACTGGCTGCCAGGGGACTGCAATTTTTTAACTGGTAATCCATTGTTTATATTCCATTTTTATTTTATTGAGTCTTTTTCTCGAAAAAAACATATTGTCTTCGAATATTGAGTATGATGCAAAAATAAGTTAATGATATAACTACATACTTAGAATTTTTAAATGGGATGCAGGTTGTGGACACGGAAAGAGAAGGAGATAGCCGTGGTCACTCATAGTGGATTCTTGATTCATACCCTCAGTGAGTTTGGCAATGATTGTCATAAATCAGTGAGGAGCGAAATATGCAGACCGTAAGTGTTGATCTGATTTCTTGTTAAAAATACTATGATCATAAATGAAATGGATATCTATATTCTAGTATATTATCCTTTAGTGCACCTCATTGTAATTAGGCATGTGCTTCACCTTGCGTAGAAATTCGACAACACCCCTTTAATGTTTTATGTTTAATAATGTGAACCTAATGTTGGCAAGGTGGCTCTTTCCATCATTGATATGGTGAAAAGTGGCTTGCAAGGTGTCCAATGGTTGAGACACCTTGCTAGCCATTTGTCAAGAATTTGTAGAAGTTCAAACTCAAAACATTAATGGCTTCCGAGGGACTGTCACCTATATAAACCCATCATCTCTTACTTCACAAATCATCCATCATTCTATAATCTACTCAAATAACAATCTTTTAATCATTTGTATCTGTTTCTGTGAGTTGTGAGGTGATCCTGGGGAGTTTGTAATTCTCGTTTGTAATTTCCAACAAATTCGTGAAAATGCTCGAAAATTGAAAGTGTCTGGAATTGATTTTTGATCATACCATTAGATTTGTCTCGTCGACAGAAGTCGGAACAATTTTTCGGTTTTTAATTTCGACTTCCAAATCAATGGGAAATCGAAATTAAAGTGTTGAAGAAGTTTCTTTAAAAAAGCTACGGAAAGTGTAGCGGAGAAATCTGTTTGGGAAGAAAGTGTCCTGACCCAGATCCTACCCGACCCATTTGACCCGGCCCAGAAACCGAATCCGACCCGACAACGGTACGATCAAACAATCTATAACAATCTATAGATGTGAGATATGTTCCTGATCTGAATGAAAATCTAATCTCACTTGGAGTCCTCGAGTCAAATGGCTACAAGATAACCATGGAGAGCGGAGTTTAGAAAGTTGTACGAGGTGCACTCTTAGCGATGAAAGGTACTCGAGAAAGAAATCTATATTTTCTGGATGGCCACGCAGTGTTTGGGAGAGCTGCAGTCTCCACTAACACCGGAGAAGATTCACATGATACCTCACGGCTCTGGCACATGCGCTTGGGACATGCCAGTGAGAAGGCTCTACAAAATTTAGTGAATCAAGGTGTTCGGAAAGGTGCCAAAAGTGGGAAACTTGACTTCTGTAAATATTGTGTCTTGGGCAAGCAGACACGTGTCAAGTTTGGTACCGCAATCCATCGTACCAAAGGAATGCTAACTATGTGCACACTGACGTTTGGGGACCTTATCAGAATGCTCCATTGGGAGGTAAATGTTGGTTCGTTACATTTATAGATGATTTCTCGAGATATGTCTGGGTGTATACGATGAAGCACAAGGATGAAGTTTTGGACATCTTTGTCAACTGGAAGAAGATGATCGAAACCCAGACTGGAAGAAAAATAAAGAGGCTCAGATCTGATAATGGTAGAGAATACAAGTCAGACCCATTTCAGAAAATCTGCCAAAAGAAGGGATAGTTAGACATTTCACCGTACCAGGCATGCCACAGCAAAATGGTGTAGCAGAAGGGATGAATCATATTCTGATTGATAAAGTCCGCTGCATGCTATCTCAATCTGGACTGAGCAAGGCATTCTGGGCTGAAGCCTTGCCATATGCCTCTTATATCGGAAAAACTCCAAATGAGGTGTGGCCTGGACGACCCGTTTCTGATTATGAGTCTCTGCATATATTTGGGTGTCCTGCATACTTTCACGTCAGAAAATCAAAGTTGGAACCTAGAGCCGAGAAAGCAGTTCTCATGGGTTGTAGTGAAGGAGTGAAGACATTCCGTCTATGGAACCCTGAGTCAAAGAAGATTGTCTTGAGCCGAGATGTTACCTGACGAATCCGTAATGCTGAAACAGAAAGAGTCAGAGAAGAACCAAGATCCGAGTTCTCAGTTGCAGGTGGAGTTCGAAATTCCCACAACTACAGACCAACATGTTAGACAGATGATCATCCTAAAGAAGACTCTGACGATCAGATTGATGACTTTGTTCAAATGGAGATACTAGATTCGGTATCAACACCTGATTCTATTGCTACCAGTAGACCAAAGAGAATTATCCGGAAACCTGCTCGGTTTAATGATATGGTAGCATTCGCTCTTCCAATTGATCAAGATTGTATTCCATACAATTACAAAGAAGCTATGTATAGTACAGAAAAAGGCATGTGGAAGACGGCGATGGATGAATACATGAAATCACTTTATCAGAATGAAACTAAATCACTTTATCAGAATGAAACTTTGAAGCTGGTTCCACTTCCTAAAGGAAAGAAAGCGATTGGTTGTAAATGTGTTTTTGCAAAGAAGGAAGGTGCACCAGGCAAAGATAATATCAGATACAAAGCTAGACTAGTAGCAAAAGGCTACGCTCAGAAGGAAGGAATAAACTATGATGAGGTTTTCTCACCTGTTGTCAAGCATTCGTCTATTCGACTCTTATTAGCTTTGGTTGCACAGTTTGACCTCGAGCTAGCCCAGCTTGACGTCAAAACAGCATTCCTTCATGGAACTTTGGACGAGGAGATCTATATGGCTCAACCTAAATGGATTCAAAGTTCCCGGTCATGAAAGTTGGGCTTGCAAGCTCGATAAGTCACTCTATGGTCTCAAGCAGTCACCAAGACAATGGTACAAACTGTTTGACGGGTGAAGAAACAGAGGTACACACGCAGCCATTTTGATCTTTGTGTCTACATAAAGAAACTCCAAGATGATACTTTTGTATATCTGCTCTTATATGTTGATGATATGCTGATCGCATCTAAAAGCAAGATAGAGATTGATAAACTGAAGGCTCAGCTCAGCTCAGAATTTGAGATGAAAGATCTTGGAGAGACCAAGAAGATTCTTGGAATGTAGATCAAAAGAGACAGAATAAAGGGCACAATCTGTCTGACACAGACTCGTTATCTGAAGAATGTACTCCAGAGGTTTGGTATAGATGAGAATACCGAACCTATAAGTATTATGTTAGTTCCACACTTCAAATTGAGTGCATCAATGCCTCCTACTACAGATGCCGAGATGAGACAAATGGATAGCATTCCTTATGCAAATGCTGTCGGTGCTATGATGTATGCAATGGTGTGCACAAGACCTGATATTTCTCATGCCGTTAGCATGGTGAGCCGATACATGCACAACCCTGGTAAAGAACATTGTCATGCAATAAAGTGGATTCTGCGGTATATTCAGGGTACTGTGAATATTGGTCTGAAATTTCAGAAAGACGACATCAATTGTCTAGTTGGATACGTTGATTCGGATTATGCTGGTGATCTTGATAAGCGTCGATCAACTACTGGTTATGTGTTTACCATGGCAGGAGGGCCAATGAGTTGTAGATCCACGTTACAGTCCAACAGTTGATTTGTCTATTACAGATGCAGATGCAGAGTATATGGCGATCACAGAAGCATTCAAGGAAGCCATCTGGTTGCATAATTTGGTGAAAGACTAGGGCATCAGACAGAAAAATTCAGAGATTTTCTGTGACAGTCAAAGTGTCATATGTCTGGCAAAGAATCAAGTTCATCACACTCTCACCAAACATATCGATGTCTGCTACCACTTTGTTCGAGAAATAGTAGAAGAATGAGATATTCTACTCAGAAAATTGCAACTGCAGATAATCCCGCAGATATGTTAACAAAGGTGTGGGTCAAGTTTCAACATTGTTTGGACTTTATTAACATCTATCGAGTATCCATCGCCTAAGAGCGTACTGAAAGAGGCATTACATGTTGACTGAAAAATCGCCAAGGTGAAGATTGTTGGTAAGATGGTTCTTTCCATCATTGATATGGTGAAATGTGGCTTGCAAGGTGTCCAATGGTTGAGACACCTTGCTAGCCATTTGCCAAGAATTGGTAGAAGTTCAAACTTAAAATGATAACGGCTTCCGATGGATCCTGTGGACGTAGGCAATTGCCGAACCACGTAAATATTTGTGTTCTTGAGTGTGTGTATGATGTTTACACTTTATTTTTGGTATTCTGGCACGACACCTAATGCTGTTATATTACTTGTACACATAAATTACTTCTTAAAGTTGACTTCATGTAGTAGAGTTATGTAAATTTATCTTTGTCCACCAATGAGTAACACTTGAAAGTTCTGGGTACAGATTCACCAATTGCGAACTTCGATCAGTGGTCATTGTTGACAGAAGGTACACAATCGCCTTACATTCTGGAATCCTCTCACATAATATCACATTCTCATGTTTTGTTGCTGTCCATTCTGCAGTATGATCAGTTCACATTCTTCGGCTACTGATTATCCAGGAAAAATTCCTCGTGGACCTGACGCCCCTAGTGATGATGATAGTGAGATATAGTCTGATGCTCTACTTGTTAGTATTGTTATGTAACTTTGAATTTGGAATGCAGTTGTCGAGTGGTCGGAGAGGTCGTCTGACTGATTGTTGTTCTTGTTTCTATCTGGGTAGTATTTTTGCTGAAAGACTTGGGTTAGGAGCCTTACTAATGTTGTCTTATGAATGAATTTACAGTGGCAGCAGACTAATTCTTCTTTGAATTTCTGTTTGTATGAGGTTAAGTGCATTTGTTTTTTATTTTTATTTTTATGAATACTATGTTTATACTTGGTTGGCCTTGTGGGGCTGTGTCCCTATTGTTTTTTATGTATAAAATTCTTGTCATATCTTATCGATTCATTGATAATTGATATCATGTTTTTTGCTGTAATAATTTAATAATTTTAAAATTAATTATTCCTAAACATATTGGTTTCAATAGATGAATTTGGACACTCAGTATTTTCATTATCATATATTCTTAAGGGTAAAAAACGACGACCTCAATATTCAAACCCTTTAGCACTTCACCCTCAAACTTTTCAAATATGCACTTAACCCCAGAACAATTTTAAGTAGTTGACTTAACCCCCTAAACAATATTCAGGAACATTTTTCCTAAATATTCTGGCTGTAAATTTCCCCACAGACGTCTCACATGACACGGTGAGAGCATATGCGTCTTTTCATGTATTTTCTGCAGGAATTTTCTGATAGATATATTTGTAAAATTCATTTTCATGTATTTTTCTGATTGTGTACTTGTAAAATTCATGCCGAAATACAAGAAAAGACATACACCATCGACCGTGGCATGTGCGACGCACGTGAGGAAATTTGCAGCTAGAATATTCGAAAAAATTATTCCTGAAAATTGTTTAGGGGTTAAGTGAACTACTTAAAATAGTTCATGTGATAAAGTACATGTTTTGAAAGGTTAGACGTGAAGTGTTAAAAGAGAGTGAATGTTGAGGGTGTCCGCTTTTCACCCTATTCCTTATAATAAATAGTTAGTTAACATCACACTATTCATATATTATATATCACGATGGTAATTAATTGGTCAAATATCTATGATGAGCACAAATTCGGTCTAACTGATTGACCAAATTATTTTGGAATTTCGAATCGGTCAATTCAGAAACTTGATTTTAATTTTTAAAAATCGCCTAAATCAGCTCAATTTTTGTTTTAGTTTCAAAAATGTTGGTTAACATATTTTTTATTTTTTAAAAAATTATCAGTATTTGGTTATGAATCAAATTAATCAATATTTTAATCCGTTCCTAAAAGCAGTTATTTTTAAAAAAGTATGTCAGTATGTGTTCAATTATAAAAAAGAATCGGTTTTATAGGTTAAAAAAATTTGATTACCGAACCGACCGAACGTACTTCATCCAATGCACCCAAAATATCAAGTGATTTTACAAGCACACATGAGTGACCTGCCCATCGAATTCTCCCCGCCAGAACGCGCCCACGACCTCGATCGTCTTCTTTATGCATCAGAGATCAAGTGATGATGGTGATGATTGGGTATTTCGGAATTCATTTACCGGAGTACGCTCTATCTTTTGGAGTTCAATTACACTCCATGATGATGATTGGGAGTTTTGGAGCAAGTACTGGAGGGAGGGTGGAGCGGAAGAAATGGGCGGTCCCCGAAAATTGAGGAAATTAATGAACAGATATGCTGCGGATGTGTATTTGGGGACTCCACAGGTAGAAATTCTCCTCTTTACTTGACTTGTTCGGTCATATACATTCGACTCTTTTGATATTTCTTTTTTCCTCTTGCGATAGATTACATGTACATTATATGATTGCTTCTCTTTGGAGATCAAAAACAATTATAATTGCTACATGAAATTAATTAGTATTCTCAATTCAGAGCATCGTAGCGAAATGGAAATTTGCGGATTGGTTGGGTTATCAAAAAGTATTTGAAATAGACGGACTTTATTCTGTGTTAAATTTGTATTAATTTCAAATGATGAACTTCAAATCCATTAAATGCAAACATATCAAGTGATTTCTTTTGAATACTAGGAAAGTGATGGGCAAAGAAGGTAAGTTGTTTTATGGCAGAAGCAATGGACATTTTCATGAATAATATATGGCAAATGAAAAATGTTTGATCATCAAAGTGTTAGAAAAATAATGATGTTCAAACTCAAAAACAATTGACAATGAATGTAGTAGTTCATATATCTTATAAATAGCTAACATATGTTGTACTTCTTAATGTGAGACAGTTCCCAACACCCTCACATAAAACATTATATAAGTCAAACACGTGGACTGATAACACGAATGACAGTGAGCATGTGGGCGAGTAGCTATGTTGCACCGATACTCCAAAAAATTTCACGGTCAAGTATCGGATACTTCTGGGATACGGATAGGCGCGGATACGACACCGATACGTATCGGATACGCCACGTGGCGTATCTGGGGACAAAAATTAAGTTTTTATTTCGGATACGGTCAAGATACGCCGCTGACCGTATCCGACACGGCTTAGATACATGAACTTTTGGAATTTTTTTAAAAAATAGGGTTGAAACTGTAATTAAAATTAAATTATTTAGCTTAATCCCTATTTTTCTAACCACCTTAATGTGTTTAATGTCGATTATATGCTTGAAATTTTTAGATGTCCTGGATTAATATTTTACCATTTGTCGTGAATTTGGTGAGTTTGCAACTTTATTCTGATTTCTAACGTGTTTAATATTGATTATATGCTTGAGACTCGATTTCTTACAAATATTATTAATTATATATTTATATATATATAAATTAATTAATAAAATTTACCATATCCAGACGTATCGTATCCTACAAATTTCAAAAATCCAGTGCAATCGTACCCGTATCTGCGTATCCACATATCCGCGTATCCGTATCCGTGCAACATAGGCGAGTAGCCAATTGTATGAAAAGCCTGCTCTGATATCATGTTAAGAATACATAAAATTTCAACTTAAAATTAATTGATAATACGTAGAGCATCTCATATATCTTATAAAGAGTTCGTACATTTTGTAACTCACGAGATGTGATTCTCGACCGAAAGAATAATCCTGAATACACATCAGAGTTGTTGTTAATGTTAGCTGACGAATGTCTCTCTCGTTGGTTTTATCCTTAAATTCACATGCCACAGTTGTTTCTCTTTTGTTGATTTTTTAAAATTAATAATTTTTCCTTGTAGAAAATGTTATATAAGGTATTTCTAGGATTCTCACAACTATGAGAAATCAAGAGCCAACATGTTTATGCAATCGGCATGTTGTCATAGTTAAGGGTGGGATCATGTCGGATATCTCAGAAATCGAAAAATTTGGTTCGGGTACCCCACTTCCTAATCGATTCAGGATCTGAATTGTTCGGGTATATGAAATTCCGGGTTCCCAAACAATTCGGGTTCGGATACCCTATTTTTGGTTTTTATTTTTATTTTTATTTTTCTGCTTTATCTTCTACCAAAAAAAGTGTGGCTTTTATTTATTTTTGTTTTTTGGACCCGCCCGGATCCAAAAAAATTATCTGTTTCCCGACCGGAAATTCTCGGGCGAGAATTGGGTATTGTCCCGAACCCGAATTTTTCCCGATTTTTCGAACACAATCGGGTATTCCCGATCGGGTCGGGTACCGAATATCCAATCAGAACGTCCACCCCTAGTCATAGCCATGGCAATATTTATGGGGATCATGTCTTTGATAAGAGTCTCGAGCTCAAGCATGGAGATGGCGTTCGAGCGGTTAATATGGTGAGCTTGTTGCGTTGCCATCGACGTGAGCTAGCTCGAAAAAGCAGTCCCTTAAGGTGACCAAGCTTTTTGGGGTTACTCACGCATCAATACTGAATGATGAGTCTTCACTTGATGTGATACAAAGAAATTCACACAATTTAACCCGCTTCTCATGTATGTATCAACGACAAATTGTGTCTGTAGAATTTGAGTGAGTGAGAATTGAAGGAGATGGTAATTTAATGAAGAGAAAATTACCAAAAAACATCCCATAGTTTGATCCACATTTCACTTTGCAACCATTGTATGAACAATTACAGTTTACATCCTCAATTTTCATAAATTGTAACACTTTGCATCATCTGAACTCGATTTTGTGTTTTTATCGAAAAAATATCACTGCATTTCATCATCGCCTTACATATTCAAACTTAAAGCCACTTAAACTAGCAATTGTAATTTTTTTTAAAATCAAAATAAATATTTATTGTGTCAAAATTCCATTTTTCATAATCGTTAGTTAGAGAATTTCGATACTAAAAATATTAATTTTGTTTTTTAAACATTTAGAATAACTAGCTTAAATGGGTCTAAGTTTGAGTATCTAAGGTGATGATCGAATACTCGATAAAAGTACAAAATCGAGTCAAAAAGATGCAAAATATTATAATTCACAAAAATTAAGGATATAAATTATAATTTTTTAGATAATAATTATAAAATAAAATTTGGATTAAACTATAAAAAATTTCACTTTAGTGAATTTAACCCAAACGGACCAAATTTATAAACGTTAGAGAATTATTGTACACTGAAGTATGATATGCGTGCAGATATCTACATTGTTTATTATTATTATTATTATTATTATTATTTTAGAATACATTGTTTATTATTACACGTGGTTAAGAAAGAATATGTTCAATGATTGATTCTGATATTTTTAATTGTTGTATAAAAGTATTATATACAAATTGATGCTTTGAACCGAGTAGATTATATCATTCCCTTATGTTTCGAATGAAATATTCCTAATGCTTTCTTGTAACACTATCTTGGAATATAAGAGTGGAGGTAGAATTCAAAAATACATGGGATTGGGATATAAAAGTGGGGGTCAGAATTCAAAAATACATGAGACTGATCGAGTTAAGTAGGGTTAAAGAGTTATCATCTATGATGCACGGATACTCCTAAAATTTTCACGATCACGTATTCAATACTTTGCCGATACGGATACTCATAACGTGCCGAATGTTTGATTTTCATTCATAGTATGCATTCTTTAAAGGAAATCTCCACAATATCGACTCCAAAATGTGGGATGTGGCTGGAGATTCTTTTGAGTCGTTAGATTATGTTAACATGCTTGATATTGCGAATCTCTCATTTGATGAACCATCATCTAATGAAGAATCAAGAGATAACGCAATCAATTAAATGATTAAGCAATATTTTTATGTTACTTTCTTGATTTAAGTAGTTATTTGTGTTTAAAAACACTATTATTTGTCGTGGGTGTGATGAAGTTTAAACTTTGTTATTTTGATTTTATGTGTTTATTGTTGACTATATATTTGAAACTTGATTTCTTATAAATATTATTGATGTATATATATATATATTTAAAAATAGAAAATTATAGTATCCAGTGTATCCGTGTGTTCACGTATCGACGTATCCATGCATCATAGGCAACCAAGGTTGGCTCCCTCTTGTCGAGGTATAGCATTAGTAGGGGTGCTTATCGGACCGGGTCGATCCGGACCGGGTCCGAAACCGAACCGGTTAGTCCGGTCCGAAATCGGAACCGGACTAACCGGTTTCGATCCGCCCCGGAATCGGTATCAAACCGGTTCGGGGCGGTTCCTTTAATCCAAACCGGTAGCACCACCGGTTCCGGTGCTACCGGTTTGAAACCGGTTCCGGAACTGGAACCGGTTAGATTTAAAAAAAAAAATGCAGCGAATAACAATGCTGCGATGCGTGATATAAAGACCTATCTGAAACCAATGCTTGATGGTATTTTTTTTCATGTTAGATGTGCATGTCATGTGATTAATTTGGTTGTTAAAGTTGGTTATGAGGACAATCACTCAGCATGTATTGACAAAATGAAATACTGCGCTAAATGCTTACGCACTAGCCGTGTAAAGCGCGATTGGAAACAATTATGTTTATCTAATGGTTTAAAGCATCTTCTTTTTCCATCACCAATAGAAACTAGGTGGAATTCGTTGTACAATATGTTGAATGCTATGTTACCTTACAAAGATGTTTTAACTCCATTTTATAATTCATATCAAATGCCTGATAGCGATGATAGTATTTATTTGACTAATGAGGATTGTGAATTTGTTGAAAATTGTGTATCATTGTTAGGTACTTTCAAAGAAGCGACGGAACGCTTCTCCGGTGTTACTTATCCAACTTCCGTTTATTTTCTTCCTTTAGTATTTAATATGTTTGATAAGTTTATAGAATTTAGAGATGACTATGACTTGCATGCTTTTGTTAGTGCAATGAAAACTAAATTTATAAAATATTGGGAACAAATCCCACACGGGCACTGCATCGCAACATTGCTAGATCCTAGTTAATGTTTATCTCAAACAACCTTTGTAGCAACATTTTGGAGAAGGTTGTTGACGATCAAAAGACGTCTACAATGCAATCTCTCCAAAATATGTTTCAATTGTATTATAATCAACAGGCAAGTGAATCATCGCAACAAAGGCCTGCTGAAGAACAACCCCAAGTTCAAACTAAAGGTGGGGGCATCAATTTGTTTAGGCTGCTGGGCAGGAAAAAAACTTAAGGGAAAAAGACCTTCTATTGGCACGTCGACTGAGTTGCAAATTTATCTGAATTATCAATTTGTAACGGAAGACAACTTCGACGTGTTACAATGGTGGAAGTCAAATGCAGCACAATTCCCCATCTTAGCCAAAATGGCTAGCGACGTGTATGCGGTACAAGCTTCAAGCGTCGCTTCTGAATCTGCATTCTCAACATGTGACCGAATTATTGGAGAATACATAAGTAGTCTCTCTGCTGATTTGTTATACATGCTCACGTTACTTAAAGATTGGTTTGAAGCAGAATGTAAGAATAGAAGAGATGAGGCGGTTGACGAATTCGTAAACCATTATGACGAGCAAGAAGAAGAGAACGCAAAAACAATACTTATCAATTATGAAGAGTGCTAAACAGTAATATTTTTTTATTTTGATTTTTTAATTGCCATCTCTTTACAATTATTTGTATGCATCTATATTATGAAATGAAGAAGAAATATATTGAATTTGTGATGAATATTGGGGAAACATTTGCAACATTAAATAATAAATAAATAAAATTTTTTGAATTTTTTTTAAAAAAAAATACGCAAAAAAAAAAAATTTAAATAAATCGAACCGGATCGGCCCGGAACCGGGACCGATCCGGTTCCTTAAAGGATTGGACCGATTCCGTCCTTAACGGACTCGGAACCGGCCGGTTCCGGACCGGGTCAAGCCAATAAGCACCCTAAGCATTATACATTCCGTTTTATAGGATGGCAATTTTGTGGAGAAAAAAGAGAAATAAAGAATAACAAATTAAAGGGATAATAAATAAATAATGAGATTATGGATCTGGAAAGAAAACGATGTGAGAGCATTACGGCATAAGTGGTGTCGCCCCACGACTGTCAACTTCTCAATAATCGCTGCGCATTACAAACCTACCACACATACATTTATTGCCACTGCCAAAAACTTTACAATCACCCACCTCTCTGTCTGGGACATACAAGGAATGGTGGTTGTGCTGGTGGCCAGGAGGAGGTGGCTGCGACCGCTGTTGGTGCTGCGGCTGTTGATAATCTGCGCCATAGGCACCATTACCCTGATGGCACTCTTCTCGGCACACGTCGCCAAGTTGCCTGCTGACACTTCCCACAAGCTCCCCAAGGTGACTCTTTTCCCCGCCCCCAATTCGTTTTTAATTGTTTTCTTAATCTTGAAGGTAACTTTTGCTTTTGTTTTGACTGGTTTTTATGTCGGGAATGCAAGTTCTTGTACCTCTTACTCGTCATTTTAACTTTTTTTGCGTCATGTTATTCCTATTACTCGTCATTTTAACCTTTTTCGCGTCTTCTTTTTCTAGAATTCTCCTTGTGTTTAGTTGGAGGTGCATTTATTGGTTTTCTCAAATCATTGAGCATATAAGATTTTGATAGGGAATTTGATTTACGGCGCCAGATGAAGACGAGTAGAAAAGATTTTGTTTCTGTTGTTTTTAATTTTAAAAAATAAAATTGGAATGGGAATTTTGTGTGGCTTCTGATCTAGGGTAAATTTCCATTTTTTGTAGCATCATGAAAGTGGGTTCCAAAATTTGAGGAGAAAGCGAAGCTGGATGCAGGAGCTTGCTCCACCACAGTTGAAAAATCCCGTCGTTTCTCGCGAGGTTCGTCTTTTTCTCGAATTGTTGTCTTTTCTTTGTCCCTTCTGTTGTCAGTATATAACTTTTCTGAAAAAAAGGTAAAAGATAGATGTTGCCTCAACAGTATTTCATTGTTGTGCTTGTAATACATGTGAGTGCAATTTGGATGTCAGTGTCGTGATGTGCAGGTGGCCATTTTTTTTCATCTGTCTTGTTTTCACTCATTTGATTTGACAGTGGGACGCTGCAAGTGGAAGCTTGGTTTCGGACAAGTTGTGGAAGCAGCCACCTAACAGAGACTATATACCTTGCACCGATCCAAGTTCATCCTACACAAGTATTATGCTCCACATACAATCAATTGTCCATTCAGTTCCATTGGTTACTTATGTTCTCTAGTACCACTTAATCTTCAGGCCCCCCAGAATCTCGAGGGTACCTCTTGGTGCATGCAAATGGCGGCCTTAATCAAATGAGAGCAGGGGTTTGTCCCTCCTGCACACTCTTTCTCTATATATATCCTCTGCTTATATGAACAAGTTTACTATTCTTTCTATTCCTTACCAACTTCTGTCCTTACTCCTTGAAGTTCTTTTATTTTGCCCCTTTATTATGTCACCATTAAAAACTTTCACAAAAAATTAAAAGAATGACAAGTAGGGTGAAATCATAAAAACAATACTGCGTACTGCAATTCTTCCTTTCCAATCTTATTTTTTTAGTAAAGAATTACACTGGGAAAGTGTAGAGTGGTTGTTGCATCATCAATTATCAAATACTACAAACAAAAGGCTTTGACGTGTGAGGTAAAAGTAACTTGGTTGTGCATGATATTTTGTAGTTGAATCACAAAGTTCTTTTCCGGGTAGTCATTGCCTCTATGATCTATTTTAGATGTATCTTTGGCAGAGAATTTGACCAGCAATTTCTATAGGCCAACTAAGTTATAGCTGGAAATTTTCTGCAACTTACGTAACTTTATTTTTCTGCGCATCTGTTAATTTTCAATGTGATATTTCCTTTGCTATGCAACACATTAACAGTTGAAAGGATGCGCAAAAGCAGTTGTGTTAGTGATGAGAATCTTGAGTAATTGGATCATAGACAGTACTTTAATTTGTGAGCAACCACTGTAGCAGTATGGAATTTGATTCTTGCTTGCAGATATGTGACATGGTCGCTGTTGCACGTCTGATAAATGCTACTCTTGTGATTCCTGAATTAGATAAGCGATCACTTTGGCAAGATTCTAGGTATCCGAATGACTTTTGTACTACAGTCCTATTACTTGTCTGAAGAAACTCTTTTTGGGTAATCCTGTCTGATTAAAATTTCAGCAACTTCTCTGATGTCTTCGACGAAGATCATTTCATCAATTCTTTGGTTGATGATGTGAAAATTGTTAGAAAGCTCCCCAAGGAATTGGCAACTGCCTCTAGGATAGTGAGGCATTTCAGAAGCTGGTCTGGCGTAGATTACTATGAGAATGAGATATCAAGCCTGTGGGAAGAACATCAGGTATATGCTTGGAACAAAATTTTCTCTTGTTTCCATGATCAATACTAACAATATCGTGGAAAATTTTCAAGGTTATTAGAGCTGCTAAGTCTGATTCTCGGCTAGCAAACAATAACCTCCCTCCAGACATTCAGAAGTTGAGATGCCGTGCATGTTATCAATCCCTCCGCTTTTCACCTCTAATTGAAACCATGGGAAAGGTAATAAATTTATTCATGGCTGACCTAAATCCAAACTATGAAGTATAACCCTTTTTCACTGTGTCCTACCTGTAGTTTATCGTAGTAAATGTTTTTGTCTGTAGTTGTTGGTGGATCGTATGAGGTCCTATGGTCGTTATATTGCATTGCACCTACGGTTTGAAAAGGACGTGCTTGCTTTCAGTGGCTGCACCCATGGTTTGTACCCAGAAGAAGTTGAGGAACTCAAGATAATCAGGTAGGTAATAGGCACCTCGTTGAGATGACATGTTACCGATATGCCCGATATTCATCACCTATGTTTTCTCTTTTCTGTATACTTTGTAGAGAGAATACCACATGGTGGAAAGTAAAAGATATAGATCCTGTAGAACAAAGGGCCAAAGGCTATTGTCCTCTAACTCCTAAAGAAGTTGGCATTTTCCTTGCTTCACTTGGGTACCCATTGAACACTCCCATTTATGTTGCAGCTGGAGAAATATATGGGGGTGATTCACATATGGATTCTCTACAAACTCGCTATCCCATATTAATGAACAAGGTTCGAGTCTTGTAAGTTGAAGATATTTGTTTATCTGTTATTAATTTATTCAGGTTATGAATAGGTCCATGAGCTTCCCCAACAAAGACCTTGTGGGATATCATTCATCCATTGTCAAAATAAAATGTGGAAACTATAGCGAGCTAGAACTTTTACAGGTGTCTCTTGTGATTGCAAATCCTTTTTCTTTGTTCAAGAATGGGTACTAGGGTTTTTAGGATTTTGTTAGATTTGTGGTGTTACATGTCCATAATTCACCTATTAAGATTAATATTCTTATTTGAGTTGGAGTGTCTTTGGCAATCTGGCGTTAGTTTTGAATACAATCACTACTTTAGAGTCCTTTTTTTTATGACGAGGGAACCCACATTCGCTAACCTTGGGGTGCGCACTGGGCAAATCCTCGTGCTAAGACAGTAGCTTGCAAACCACGCCAACTAGGTAAATCGCACTAGGCAAGCCCGATGCGACAGACTCAGACCGAGAAAGTATTGGCAGGGGGAATCAAACACACTACCTTACGGTCCTGAGCTCACCCTGCCCCCACCAACTCATAATCATGTTCAAATTGTCTGGGTAGAACTTCATGGAAATCATGTCAAGAAATTTTTTTTCAGAAATCTTACTAATTTAGTGGTTATTTGTCAAGTTTGAATTCTGGTCCCAATTTTTAGAGAAGGTAATTTAATCCAAAGTGGTGCCATCTTATAAAAAGCCTCCCTTTTTTCTGGGAGGTTTGCTACCACCTGGTACACCTTGCCATCCAACACGAAAAAGATTTTCACACACCTGTCTTGAGGAAGAAATATTTTTGTATAGTTTTTTATGTTCTTTCCTTCTGTACAGTTTGATTTATGTTCTGTTTTGATAACTCAGGAGAAGCTAGCAACAGCTGAGGAACTTGAACCATTCATCCATCATGCAACACAAATGGCGGCACTGGACTATATTGTGTCTGTTGAAAGTGATATTTTCATTCCAACATACTCTGGTAACATGGCAAGGGCAGTTGAGGGCCATCGTCGTTTTTTGGGACATAGGAAAACCGTTCTTCCCGACAGGTAAGAAATTCTTGTAAAGGGACTTTGTATTTCTAACCAATTAATATACTTCAGTTTCTTACATTGCATATTTTCTCCTGTTTCCTTATTCATTAGGAAAGCCTTAGTGCGTTTTTTTGATAAAATTGAGGGAGATACAATGAAAGAAGGCAAAAATCTCTCAAATCGAATTATTGAAATTCACAAAAGAAGGTATGCCAACATCTTAACCTCTCTTTCAAAGAGTTTCAATTTATTTGTTCTTGTTTAGACAAGTAATATTTTTAATTTGCGTGCAAGTGATTATGGCCTTGATAAAGGAATGGATCATTTGTGTCCAAGTCTTTGAAGTCTTTTGGAGGGTTCCTTTTTCGTAGATGTATATGCCACTGCGATTTTGCATGATTAACAGTTTCATTTGAATTAGCTCATGTCAAAATCATACTCTTAGTGATCTTTAGACAAATTGATTGTCTTCCTCACTAAGCTTTACTTTTGTGTTGCAAGTCTAGTAATCTATTTGTTCATACTACATAATCCTTGTTTAAGCCACTTGATCTTGAAGTACTGAGTTTTCCTGCTGATGTCATGTAGAATTAGCCTCAAGTAACTCATGCATCTCTTATTATTCTTTATGCTACTCATGGGCAAGTCGACAATCAAGTTTCATATGAATGATTCTAGCAAGTTGCTCTTCCTCTTATTTTTCGTTGCTCATTTGTCATCACGGAATCTTAGCAGTTAATCAAATTTCATTTCCAACAAGTAAAACATATAGTAATTTGGTAATTTACATACCTGTTGGCAGGTTGTTTCACGTCAGAGTCTTATGCTCCAAATACTCATTCATTTGTTTGTTCTTTTCTTTCTTGATTTCCCGTCTCTCTTTTTCCTGTTTGTTTCTCACGCAGAAGGGTGTAATCTTACTTGCTGGACGAGACATTTGTAGTTTAGTTTGTATATAAAAAGTCTGATGCGCCCGCTACCAAGTTTTTTAGTTGCTTGATATTTTGATAAAATTGAAACTCAATGCTTGAGTCTCATCCATTTGTCGATTCTCAGGCAAGGATCCCCAAGAAAGAGAAAAGGGCCCATCCCCGGAACGAAAGGAACAGACAGGTTTCGTTCAGAAGAAGCATTTTATGTGAACCCTTTACCAGATTGTTTATGTCACAAGGAATTGCCATACGTTAACAGTTCTCAACATATCAAGTAGATGGTGCTAGCAGAAAACACTTTTCTCGGTTTGGGGAATGATCCCCGCTTGGTTCTCATGCTTGCCATTTTTGTATTCAAGCCTGAGGAATTGGGGCCATGTACAGAACCCTTTTAAGGTGCGTATCGTCCGTGTAGTGTTAATAGATATTCACTGGAGCAGCGGTTAGTTTGCAGATATTGGTGAAATCAAAGGAGAACTGGATGATATGGAAACTCGGGATATGGAGTGAAGGATAACTAGATATTATGTATCAGAAAAATATAGAGATGTACATTTTTTGAGGGAGTTATCTCATAAAGATCAATTTGTTTCCTTTGTAGCTGTTTATTCTTCTTGAAGGAATAAAAGGGAAATCTATAATTCAACTCCGCTTTGTCTGTTTGGTATTGAATGTAATAATATAAAGCGTGTGTAAAATACACTGAATTCGTTTGAGCTAAATTGGGTTGAAGAAATAAAATTAATGTTTAAATTTATGACAAGTTTTGTATAATGTGGCAATAATTGTCTATAATGTTATAAAAGTGTTTGGCCCAGACAGTTTCAAATGTGGAGATTTTCATGAAAAAGAGAGCATCCATTGACATCTATAAATATAATTTTACCAACACAAAAATGACCTAAAGGTAGGCTAATGTTGCACTAATACCCAACTAAATAGCGACTACAGTTGGTGGGTATCAATATATCCAGCTCGGCCTCTTTGAGGCGATGGAAAAACTTCTAGTATTTTTGGGGGAAAGGAGGTTATTTAACCTCTAAAAAAATAGGAATTGGGTGACGAAAACAGTGGGTGGAATTGAATATATGAAAACCAGAGAGTGACACAAGCAAAGGGTTATCGTGGGAGTAAGAGAGGACTTTCAGTGTCTTTTTCAGGAAACCACGCTAACAAAATGTCCAACTTTCCGTTTTCGGACTGTTTCAAAATGTTAAATTTCTATAAATGATTAAAATATATTTTTTATTTAACATAATTACACAATAATAAAGGGGGAGTTGTTCCGGACTCGAACTCGACGCTACTTGAGCATAATTTTATTGGAGGATTCTTCATCACGCATTTATCCTATCCAAATAGGAAGTTGTTTAGCCAAGCTTATTTTAACTATCTGATCAACTTTAAGTCACTTTTCATCCATAGCTTAGCTTGCGTATTAAAATAATTGAAGTTAAAAATAATATGTTATACATATCTTTCAATTTATTATACTCGTATTATAGATCATATTCCACAAGTCAAATGCTGCCTTTAGAGTTTATAAGACATTATATTAATTACCTCCGACATTTAATTTAAAAAGTTCGGATAAAACAAGTTGTCAATCAAAGAAAAAAAATTATAAAGGAAGAAGAGATGGGAGGAAAATTTTGATATAAAATCAAGAATTAGGGTTATTTTGATGATTTTAAATAAAAAAGTTATATAATGTTAGGAATAAGTTGTCCGTATGATCATATTATCTTTGAAAGATCATTAAGGTCTATTTAGAATCTTTATATAATCAGAATTGACCATAAAATGAAGGGAAACTCAAGAGGCGTAGGTAGGGGTGCTTATCGGACCGGGTCGATCCGGACCCGGTCCGAAACCGGAACCGGACTAACCGGTCCCGAACCGGTCCGGAACCGGTTTGATACCGGACCGGATCGGTTCTACCGTTCCGGATCCGGTATCTTACCGGTTCCGGATTGAACCGGAACCGGATCCATTTTTTTTTAAAAAAAAAAAATTTCGATAAATCCTTTCCTTTTTTCCTTTTTTTTTTAAAAAAAAGAAAAAAAGAAAAAGAAAATCCGGTTCCGGGTTGGAACCGGTCCAACCCGAAACCGGTGGAACCGGATCCGATCCGGTTCCTTACCGGATCGGACCGGTCCGGACCGGACCGATTCGAACCGGTAACCACCCCTAGGCGGAGGTCAATACAAAAAAAAAACTAAAAAGTAGGAATATATATGGCTTTAAATTTTTTATCAAAAGGGCTTTCAAATTATAATGTGAAAAACCAAAATGTATCATGCTAAATTTTTGGGGGAAAAAGTTTGGATTTGATTTTTAGAAGTTTTATTAGAGGAAATTGCAAAAAAGGTACTAATATCAAAACAATAATTCAACTAAGTCATGGAAATAATCAACATCACATAAAAGTACTTGTCTCAAGAAACACAATTCACATAGGTCTAATTTTTTAACTTAAGTCTATTAACAGCTTTTTTTAGACTAAAATATCCCTCATTTTAAAAAACCCATACCTTCCCCATCGTATTTCATCTCCCCCCAAAAAGTCTGATTTCAATTCAATTTAATTTATTTTGGTAGCCTGTTTCTTCTATCTCCCCGATCCTGATAGAGTTGGACCTTATCCAACCAACAAACCCTAAAAAATTAGGTCCAATTGGGTTGGTTCACGGTTCAAGCCCAATTAACCCTTTCTCTCTTCTCCAAACCCTAGATCTGGTTCTCCGCCAGGGAGCCGAACGCGGTCGATTCTGACCTAGATTCAGGTTAAAGAAAGTATTTTTCGTAGGGGTTCCTCTCGTTGCCTGTACTTTTTGTTGCTTGTGTGGGAATTTTGTATCGGTCGTGAGGTTTTTAGAGAGTTTGGGCTGCCTCTTTTTTTAAATTTTTTTTTTTTTGGATCTGTTTGTGTGGTGGCGCATGATGTTTTGCAAACAAATTCTGAATTTTGCGATTTTTGGTCTGTTGATGGATTTTTGGCATGTTGGTGCATTTAATTTTTGTAATGGAGGTGTACGCTTTTTAACATTCAGGTGCATTTTTTTAACATGTTGCTGCACGATTTTTAAGCTTATGGTGCACAATATTTTAAACTGGTCGTGCACAATTTTTTAACTATGTGCTACATGATTTTTTTACAATGAGCGTGCCTCAACTTAAAATTGGACATTGGTACACTAAAATTGGCATGTTGGTGCTTGATTTTTGGCTTGTTGGTGCACTTGATTTCTGTAATGGGGGTGTACGATTTTTTGCCAAAAAATTCTGAATTTTACAATTTTTGGTATGTTGGTGCACGATTTTTCGTCTGTTGGTGCAATTGATTTTTGTAATGGGGATACACGATTTTTAACATTGTGGTGTATGTTTTTTTAACATGTTGCTGCATGATTTATTTTAATGGGGTGCACGATTTTTGTCAATGTGGTGCATTTGATTTTTTAACCTTTGGTGCACGATTTTTTAAACTTGTAGTTCTCATTTTTAACCATGTGCTGCACGATTTTTTTTACAATGAGCATGCATCAACCTAAAATTGGTCATTGGTACACTAAAATTGGACATTGACTGCACTTAAATTGGACATGGGGTGCACGAGTTTTTTTTGGCCTGATGGTGCACGAGTTTTTTTTGGCCTGGGGTGTACGGTTTATTTTTTGGGCCTGAGGGTGCACGATTTTTTTGGTATGTGGGTGCACGATTTGTTTTTTATCTGAGGGAGCACGTGGTACAATAACCGCGCGAGGTTTATTAATATTATTCAAACAGGAAATAGACATAACTGAATTGATGTTTTTTTTTATAGACTAATTTGAATTGTTGTTCATCAATGGTACCGGCTTGTAAGTGCCCCTTTTTATTATTATTTCTGTTTGTGGTAAACCAAACTAAGACCCGATCGATTTACTGTGAGAAGAATCTATTGGCTGAGCTTCTGGGCGTAGCCCAACTAGTAAAAACTCTCATCCACTTTAAAGTGACTTGAGTTCGAGTTTCACAGTGTGGAAAAAATATTTAGCCTATCCCCGCTAAAAAAGAAGAAGAAGAATCTATTGGCTGTAATATATTAATGTCCTGATCATTTGACAAAACGTATGATTTTAATACACATATCCCTGGAAACTAACACCTTTAAATTGTTTTTTTAAACTTTGATGATTGTCGTTGGAGATAAATCTTACCGATACCGATCATATGATGGATGCACCATCTTAATATTACGCTTGGGATGACATCAAATATTTAGCAAAACATAAAGAAAGAACCAATTTAAGGTCGCCACACGAGAGATGGACAATGTACAGTGCAGATTACCTACGTCGAGGTGATGCCACGTGTAAAAATCATCAAATAATAACTTGACAACCAAAGATTGAAGTTTGTGTCAACTGATAACCATGGAATTTTTTTATACAGAGAGCAAAACCCGTAGCTTAGGTGGTGTTAATTAGGCTAGCTGATGTATATTAACACCCATTTTTCTACGTGTCCAGATTTCTTCTTTGCCCTAACAAACTATATATACATAACATACAGATATGTACACAATTATGTTCTTTCAAAGAAACAGCAGAAGAAATGCACCGCCATTGATGACTCTCTTTCACTCGTCATCTTCTGTAAATGGCCTGACAGTGCCAAAACATGTTGTTTTAAAACTTCTGCGTTATCCCTTCTTTCTTTCCTCATTCTTTTTGATTTTATTTCCTCCTCAAATTCAGTGATTTTTATTAGTTTAAATTAATATAAACAACCCTTTAATTTCCCAGAAATTGTTTCAGAAATCTGAATATCAGGAAATTGAAAGTGGGTGAGTAAAAATATGGGGAGAGTGAAGCTTCAGATCAAGAAAATTGAGAACACAACAAACAGGCAAGTCACTTTCTCAAAGAGAAGAAATGGGCTGATCAAGAAAGCTTATGAGCTTTCTGTTCTTTGTGATGTTGATGTGGCTCTCATCATGTTTTCTCCTTCCGGAAGACTTAGTATTTTCTCAGGAAATCGAAGGTAATTGAAAATAAGTAATATTTTTTTTATCAGTTAAAAGCAAATCTAGAGTTATATTAATTTTCTTTTGTCATTTTTTTTTTGGGTCTTTTTGAAGCATCGAAGAGATCATATCACGATATGTGAATCTACCCGAGCATGAGCGAGGAAGGTAAGGAAATAAATTGCGAATTTATATTTTGCACACCAATTCTATTTCAGTTGATGTTGACATTTATTCCCTCTACCATTTTTCTTCTCTGATTCGATTCGGTCGCATGTTTCATTGTCTTCATGCAACGATACGACAGGCTACAGAACCAAGAGGTACATAT
Organism: Haberlea rhodopensis; assembly: GCA_907163345.1. Classification (NCBI taxonomy): domain Eukaryota; kingdom Viridiplantae; phylum Streptophyta; class Magnoliopsida; order Lamiales; family Gesneriaceae; genus Haberlea; species Haberlea rhodopensis. The sequence continues at coordinate 611,774 of CAJQUN010000129.1, read as the reverse complement.
TTCCAACAGTTGATTTTTTTTTTAAAAAAGAAATTTAAAATCATACAATATATCAAACATGGAAATTTATTTAAATTAAGCAGCATCTTCAAAGGGCGCTTGGCAAGTTGAAATCTGATGCAGAACGAAGTTTTCAGGCAGCCAGCAGGTAGCTAATATTGCCCAAATTTCACATTTTCTTTGTGATTTAAATAGATTGGTACAAAATTTTCAGTGATTCTATTTTGTGTCTTTTTTATGCAGCAGCCCTGCTAGCGTGATTGATTCTCAAGTCGAGGTATGGTAATAGTTATAATTAAGGAATTTGAAGTAATATACTGATCTTGATAACTTTAGGTTACGTCTCTTTAGCCAAACATTCCTTAGAGGTGCGAATTTAACTCATTTTTTGTTATACAATTTAGTGGCTTAAAATCGATACCAATCATATGATCGAATATCTATTATAATACAAAATATTGAATAACCCAAATTTCAACGCACAGAGTTATTGGCAATGAAGCCCTATGACCAAATAACCCACATATGGTTTAAAAATAGACCATTTACCTTTCTTAATATATGTAGCTACCCCATGTGCTTTGAAAAAAATATAGTTTACGCTCCCGTGATTTATGAAAATAGCAGTTTACTTATATAGTTTGCGAATAATTGCAAAATACTCCATCTATATTTGGTATGTTTTGCAAATCAGGGGAGAGTAAAAGCAATAGGGGTAACCTATTTATTTACTGACCACAATGGATAAACTGCGTATTTATGGTATAGTACCACATGGGTAAAATACATATTTACAAACTGACTGATGTAAATGCCTATTATTTATATCATATATGGGTAAATTATCGCTAGCTCTAAACCGTATGATAGTCTTAGCGCCACTTTTGATTAGATCATGTTTATAGCCAGAAAAAAAGAGAGCAATTGCCGATCACATATTATATAAAGATCTATATTCTTTTGATCTGAAATATAGTGGAATCTGTGTACTTAATTCCTATCTTTAAAAACAATCATATCCACACGTTTGGGTCTTGGGGTGACTAAAACTTGAAAACCTAACACAAGCTAGTTAACTAGGTGGCCACAAATACCTTTTTTTTTTTAAAGAATTGTCCGTTTAACTTTCTTGGCTCTGAATTCAACATTAACTGCTGTCTTCTTCTCAACTTTAGAAATGATCATAGAATTGAGCTAATGCAGGAAATTCAGCAAGAAATTCTGAAATGTAGGTGCCAACTTGAGGATATGGAGAAAAGACTGAGGTACATATCATGTATAGCTGTCAAAATGGGTTTGGCCCGTCAGGTTGGTCCAACCCGATCCGTCAAATAGGTAGGTTGGACCAAGAATTTTCCAGCCAATCTAGAGGCGGACCTAAACGGGTCAACCCTTTTGGGTTGGTAGTTGGCCTGCAGGTTGCCCGTTTTGACAGTTCTACACTTACTATATATATTTTTGCTTAATGTTCACATGTGATATACATATATAAATGCATGTTTCACATGCAGGATTTATGAAGGTGATACTTCTGATATCACCACATTGTGCGAGGCTGAGTATAGAGAACAAATTCTTGAAGACAATTTGAAGCATGTCCGAGTCCGGAAGGCAAGTTTTTCCGTATCATCACATAAGTTTCTCAAATTTGGGTCGACCTAATGAAATTTGCTTTCATGAACAGCAAGTTTTGCAGGACCACTATATCCCTCCTAGTCCTCAAACAACTTCACAGGTCTCTTTAGTTCTCGAAAAGAAAAAAAAGTACTCGACTCAAAATACTTAAATCGCACAAACCAAGTGATTTGGATACTCTTTCAATTGCCCAGGTGAATTTTCCATCCGAGCCGTTAAATGTAAACGTTTTGGCTGCAAGAAATCCAAACGGATTGGATTGGCTTCCACTAAGAGATCCGCAAGTTCAAATCCTCAACTTTTTGGATTCTAATGGCCTGCTTCCTCTAAGGTTCGTATCCTTTGTGTCAGGGGCGGCTGAAGCAAGCAACTGAAACTTTTGCTTTAGGCCCCTTATGGGCAATAAAGAACCATATTTTTTAAGTTTATTATTTAGAGGGTTATAATCTCAAAAAAAGTTTGAGCCGGCCCCTGTGTATGCTTAGTATAATTATCATTTTATATGGTCTTCTAAGTTTTTTATATGTATTCACAAACTATATCAATATTAGTTCATTGGATGATGTTGCTTGGTGATTGATCTGATACAACATTTTTATCATGTTACTAAATACCTACTTTTTATAACTTATCTGAGGGCATTCAAAGAGTCATCTCGTATGATTCTTGGAGCAATTTACCTAATAGATTGGTGTTTTGGATTTGAACTATCTGATATCACAATTGTCGTGTGCCATATAAGATGAAGGCAATCCTCCCGTTACTAGTGTTTTATATTACTGATCTGCTGACAGTTGAATTAAAGCTAGGAGGATATTTCTCAACTTTGTTTTATTTGCAGTGATCAGTCTCAACACATGGATAACATAATGCCATCATCCTTAACTCTTGTTCACGCCCCAAGTGTGCAAGTTCATAATCATTTGAATCCGAGTAGGAGAATCAGTGAAGACAATACGCAACCGCCCGAATTTGGGCTCGATGTCAATCTTTCACCATGGACGGAGTTATATCCTACAGGTTTGGTCTCTTGTTCTCAATCACATTGTCTGCTTGTTCTTAAAATAAAATAACTAAGATTGAATTATGACTCAAATATATATATGAAAGTTAATTTAGAGGCTTGCATTGCTGTGATTTTGCTTAGGAAATGATCCATTTCCGACGGCGCAACCCAGAGAGCGAGCTATTCTGGAATTGTTTCTGTCTCAGCTTACGCCGTTGAACCAGGATCCTCTTTGATATATCTACATTTTTTCTATGAAACTAAGTTTTATTGTGTTCGATGATAAGATCGTTAAGTAGAGCATTATTCTTTGCAGCATGTCTCGCCTAGTATATTAAAACTAGTGTTACGGTCGGCTATAGACTATAGATATATTGCACCTACAGATTTTGAATGGAATTTATTAGATTTACGTTGAATTTAATAAAATTATGGTACTGTTTTTGCAGCAAGTTGCTCCGATGGCACCAGCCCTCCGAAATGATCCGAGGGATAATTAGTTTGTTAAATTCAAACGAGAGATAATGATCTGTTTCAAAAAAATTGAGTGGAGTTTTAAAAAGTCGAATATGAAAACAATTGAAATTTAATTGGAGACATAAGAAATGATTTATTTGTTTTTTGGCACCCGAAAAAACTGAATTTGTGCCAACTTTTTTTTAAAAAAACACTAAATTAGAAAGATAAAATGGGATTATTATTATTATTTTTACTGGTTGTGGCAATTTGATAAGATGTTCACTATTTTCTACTTTTCTGTTAACGAGGAAAATAACTCACGTGGTAACCTTTAGATTATGGTCTACCTTAATTTTATTTTATTGTATTTAGATAAAGTTATTTAACAAAGTATTCTCAAAACATTGTGTGATCCAAATTTATAATTAGAATATATATATATATATATATATATATATATATATAAACTTTTATTTAAAACATAGAAATCATTACACTCGTTTAGAGTTTGTTCGGTTCAATTTTTTTTCTTGCTTAGATATTTTCAAATGCTACTTTACATATTTTCTTTCTATTTTTTATTTGTCTTTTTCTCTTTTAAAATCTTGATTCTTGACATCATTTTCATTCAGGACTCTTGTTCTTCCATCACCATCATCAATTATTATTCTCCTTGTTTTTTTGGCTATGTGGTTTGGTGGTTGGGCTTTTCTCGGTTGTATTTCTTTTTATAAAAGAATCAATCATGTCATCATCTTCAATCTGGATTTGTGTACTTTCACGATCATCATCAATTATTTGTGTCTTCCCTGTTTTTTTGCTCAGAGATTTGGTGGTTTGACGTCGTTTTCTTGTACTCTTGTTTTCATCAATTTGATTGAGACATTGTTGAATTTTCCTTTCCGTGGAACTTCTGCAAGGACTTTTCAAATCCTTCAATTACAATAGATAAAATCTCATTACGAGTATCAAAATTTTTATTGAGCTTGAAAAGATTTGTTTCCTTTGTCTATGAGGACTACGGACATAATTACATCCTACAAATAAATAATCATAAGGTGGGTATTAATTTGAAAAGTACGTTGTTCGTTGTTAAAAGTTTAGTTTTTCTAACCATGTTGATTGAGTTGATATAATCTATAATAGGGCAACCAATAAAAGCAACAGTCACGTCCTCGAACAATGTGATTCTTACTTTTCTCGTTGCCATTTTCGGCATTTACTGTTAGTCGATACTTATGAATGTAACATTCTAATAAACATTTAATTAAATTATGAATTTTATTAAAAAAAATTAAATTTTTTGACTAAAGTTTTTGACCAAATTTATATATTGATAAATCAACGCAATTCCTACCATTTGGTGCGTCTTTTGTTTTGATAATTGCCATCGAACAATTGTTACAAGCCTCATATCAGAGATTTGATCTATGATCACTTCATATACATTTCCTTTGATGTAGTAGTATGTGTTTTATATTCATTAAAGAATATTAGAAGTATTTGATACATGAGAAGTTATTATTTTTGAGATGTAACAGAAATAATTAAAGTGAAACGAACAAAAAAATGTTATAAACAATTGTATGAGCTCACTTAAAGTATGACGTTCATTGATCAATTGTTTCAGTGTGACTTTCTTGGAATCTTTTATCCTTCTAGCCATCTGTAATTCCTCCAAATTTCATTCCTTAAAACTGACCGTCATCCTGTTTGAAATATTTGATATTAAATATTAGTTATTTAAATAATTCATAAATGCCTTAAATTAAGCGAAAGAAAAATTGAAATAAGTGTATCTATTGTATCAACATATGACAATGTTTTGTTTTTATATATTATATTAGACAATAGTATATCTACTTATTCAGTCTAAAGTGAAAAAAGATACATGTATATCGGTAATATTTATCTGAAAGTGAAGATTGACTAACTAATATAGTGGAAATTTAAAACCATAATTTTATTTTTTCTGATTAAGTGGATGGTGGGTTAAGAAATATCACATTAGTAGATGTTGATTTCAGTTGAATCATTTCTGCAGAAAAAAAAAGAATGTGTTAGTATAGTTACCTTCTAATTTGGATATATTCATAATAATAATAATTTATTTGATGTCTTTTCATATTTGAGAAAGCTATTACCGGCTTCATTCTCAAGTTATTATTGACTAATAATATGATTTCTAAATGTTTTACTTGGTTTTTTTTTTTAAAGTTGGAAAACAATTTATATTTCAAAAATACATCGAAATATAAAAGATTACAAAAATACTTTAAACCGCTGTTCCGGAGGGCGGCTACTCAAGTAACTATCCAGTTTCCGAGTTATTCTGATGAAAATATATCTCAAGTAACTAGGATTGCAACACAGCAAAATGATCCTAGTAATACTGGTCCACGTAGAGGACAACGAAATCGTAGACAACGTCATTGTGGAACCGGTGGCCAACTGTAGTTATATGATTATGTATATTAATATTATATTTTTTAACTAGGATATTACTATGTTTGTCACATTTAATATGTATATATAAGTAAATAAATAAATAAATATATATATATATAATTGTCACATATAATATATATATATATAATTTTACATCTATTTCTGTTTTAGATTACGTTATATATATATATATAATTTTACATTGATTTTTATCACAAATATATTTTAATTGTCACAAATACAACTTTCACATACCATAAAAATATAATTAATTTTACCTCTCAACATTATGTAATTGTCTCTCCCTAACAACAGGTCTATCCATCTCGTTTCTCAAACGATTCGTTCTATTTCTGCCGAATCTTCTTCTTTCACGTCTTACAGGATTGTGGTTCAATTCAAACGTGGGTGGATCCCAGTATCGGATGTCTGCAAGAGGACTAAATTTTCCCATGTAGGTTGCTGAGTATTGAGACATGCTATACCATGGTTGAATAAGTGTGGTAGGATCCAACGAATGATATTTGGCAGTACAAATAGCATGGGAACATGGAATTCCAAAAATCATCTATTTACCACAGGAACACTCATTTGTTGATATTCTTACAACTTGAACATGTTGCCCCCGACCTGGTCTTCCACCGGTCGCAACCGAAGCAGTTTGATCACGTACATCATATCGGGTAACACGAGTCTCAATGGATTTTCTTGACCATTGTTCATATTTTTGATATGCATAATCGGGCCAGGGCTGATTGTTGTGAATCATACGTTGAGTTTTGGTGACACGTTGAATAAAGTATTGAACGCACCTTTGAAGAGTCAATTGTACTATCGCGGAAATAGGTAGTCTTCGAACACCCTTCAACACACCATTTAAGCATTCTGACATATTGGTAGTCATTACCCCACGCCGCCAACCTCCATCGTGGGCTAAAGTCCATTTCTCCTTTGAAATTCCTGCCAAATATCTATATGCCAGAATATTTTTGTTTTTGATTGCCTCCATTGTGGCATCAAACTTACAATTCTGATGTTGTGTGCCTGCTTCCCAGCATAGATCTTTCAAATGGACATTTTTAAACTTTGAATTAAAATTGGAGCACACGTGTCTTAGACAGAAACGGTGCACACCATTAGGAGGTTGAAAAAGTGGTAGATCCTCAACTGCGCGCACAATTCCCTTATGCCTATCTGAAATAAGACATACACTGGTTACACCACGTATAACATGTCGGCCGATATTCTCTAAGAACCATTTCCATGAGTCGTATGTTTCTTCATCAACAATCCCGAACGCTAACGGTAATATCTGATTGTTGGCATCCAGAGTGACGGCGATCAACATTTTATGCTTATACTTGGTGTACAAATGAGTATCATCAACACTAATGATTTTGCGACAGTGTTGAAACCCATCTATGCATGGCTTGAAAGCCCAAAATACATAATTCAATGTATTCACTGCTCGATTGTTAGATCTTAAATGCCTCCAATCCACAATTGTTCCAGTATTATACTTTGACAACACACCCATGTATTTTGGAAGTAGACGCACGGAGCTCTCCCATGTACCGTAAACATTTTCCACCGCACGTTGCAAACTTCTCCATGCCTTCGTATACGAGATATCATAGCCATATTTATCTTTTACATTCTCCCGTACATACTTAATCTCATACGAAGGATCACATCGTACAATCCCCAACAATGTATTTGCCACCATATTACTGTCCAAGTTGTGGTGGTCTATACCAACATTACTCGAAATACATGTATGCGGACCACCATACTTCTTTAATTTTCAAAAACCCATTTTCGGCTTCAAAGACGCCCGAAGACCCCATCTACACCTTACGGCAGGAGAATTTTTTTTGCACCGTAATTTCCATAGAGTACGTGTGCTATCCACAACACAATACTCACGTCTGACAACTCTAACAGAGTAATCTTTCACAGATGCAATCAAATCTTTATTATCCTTAAAAATCATGTTCACGGACAGCTCTCCTACCTCCGGGTTGTAATATCGAGTTTGCGATCCAGAAGGTACATCAAACGAATCAGGAACCTGCTCTTCGTTGACCGCATTAAAAAATGGTGGCATTTCAATCGTGCTTGGCAAAAATGGTGCGTCTTGCATATGTCTCCGACCATAAGGTGGTTCGTTGGATGTTGTCTCTTCACCGGGAAATGCATGGACATTATCATCGTCTTCATCATGTATCTCATCAGCCTCATTACCGTGTTCTCCAGAATCACTCGATGAATTATCGGGTTCACTATCACTCATGTAAACATCTCGATGACTATCTCCGTGTATGTCATGTGTGGCTGGCCCATCAGTTGCTGCTAACATAATTGTATGCTCCGAACCACCAACATCAGGATCAAATACATCATGAATTGATGTAATTTCTTCTCGTAATCCCCAAACTTCTGATGTGTTTGGCCAATATGTAGGATTTTCTTCAGAAGAGGCGGTTATATATTGATCCCAAGGTCCACTTCCATGCTCGAAATAAGGATAATTTTGTCGCTCAACATCTCGACCGCTTGAAGTAGAAAGTTGATCATGGACCACCATATTGCTCAATCCTTCAGTGACATATGGAAGATTTGATTCTGGCCTTCAAGACCAAAATCATGATTACTTGCCTCTATATCGACGTACAAATGCAACATCTGCATATTGGGACATTCCATTATAAATTGTAGAACATCATCATCTACAATATCGATTGGTATTTCATTCCAAGAAGATTTCTCCATGAATGCATATTTGGTTGACAATTTGATATTAAACATCGTTGGGTCGATGTTTAACTTTCTATGTGCTAGTTGAATCAAATCAAATAAAATAATAGAACGAGAAATTCTAATCGGTCTGACTGGTGGAATGCTATATTCAACCGACCTGTTTCCAATAATAGTATTACCACCAAAATATAGCAGCATGGAAATCGAATCCATTTTGAACAAACTAAGAAATATTTTGATTCACACTTTTGATGCACCGAAAAAATTGAAGAGAAAAAAAGGAAGGAAGAGGAAATTGGTTTGAAGAATTGTGTGGCGAAAACATTTTATCTTCGTATTATTTATACATCTTTCGAATACTAATTTTCGTAAAGGTTCACGGGTGTAAAACATTTTATATATAATATGATTAATTTTTGTCGGTAAAAATATAATATAAACAAACGAAAATTGTAAGAACAGAGAAGAAGGTGGGATATAAACAAACGAAAATTGTAAGAACAGAGAAGAAGGTGGGAAGAGACGTATAAGTTGACTGTGAAAAGAGATATACAGGAGATTGGAAGAGACGTAATGGGGTATGCGACAATCAACCAAAACACGGGCATGGTGGGTGAAGAGACGTAAAGGAGTGGGTGAAGAGACATAACTGGGTACGCGACAACCAACCAACCAACCAACCAATACACGACCAACCAATACACGAAGCAATACACGGTGGTACTGATGAGCAGCCGCTCCACGATGGGGCCGCTTCACCGTGAAGCGGCTACTCAATGACGAGTAGCCGTGGAACGGTGAAGCGGTTGCTCAATTCTTAACAGCCGTCCTCTCCGATAGTGGTTTAAGTTATATTTGCAACATCTTACATTTCGACGTCTTCTTGAAAAAAAAAATTAAATTATTTTTTTAAAAAAACCTAATAAGATGGTACCTACCGAATGTTCATCAATATGACATCTCTTCGGTAGCCAATGCTCTTGCCGTGACTTTGAAATGGGACTGATTGCTTTACCTTCATTATGACACCTATTACATCTACTAAATTGTGTAGAAAAGTTAGTTATCCCATTAAAAATTATTATCCCATTAAAAAGTATTGATATTATTATAAATACAAATATAATTATCTTTAATTCATCAAACTCTAAAAATCTGAAAGTGACACCAGAACACTTGAAATCCTTCTCTATTTTCGTAAGTGTTGTATTCGTTTGTAGGACCAATTTAATTTTCTGATTGACGTTTGGAAAACTTTTGTTTATCTCCCTAACTGTTGGACTTGATATGAGGTACCTTCTATTGCATTTGAGTTGATCTTCAAAATATTGCATTCATGTTAAGATTATAACCGACAAGAATGGGAAAAAAACCGTAATTTAACTATTATTATTAGTATTCATTGAAGTTTCAATCAATTGGTCCAATCATATCCATGTCAAGATTGTGGCCGACGCTAAGCAATAATACTGCTTCAAACTTATTTATTTCCTCTATCCGAGTCAAGTGATAATCGAAGTGACGTTCCTTGCAATAACTTGTCATTAGTTAACAAATCACTAACAGAAAATGAACAATGTTCAAAAAAATATACTTGTTTCTGATCAACTTGAAAAGGGCCACCAACATTCCATCTTCAAATTGCTGCTCCTTCTCATCCCCATTTCTTTTGTTGGCATAATGTTGATGGTTTGGTCTCATTTATCTACAGAATAATTTGAGAAAAGTTAGTTCTCTCACCCTCAAGCATATATCCTACCTGTGAACATGAAACATGTGTAAATGGAACACATGCGGTTCAACCATTCTTCACAGGAAGTTGTTAAGGTACATGTACTATATTGTAACAGAGCCACCATTCCAAAGATAGTGCAGATTGCTTATAGAATGGAAAACTTACCACGATGCCATATATATGAAACAAAATAATCATCTGATAAAGCTAGCCTTCATCCAGAACAGTCTTATTTCGGGGTTATCTTTCTTTTCCTCCGACCTGTGATGGTACAACTGAGCAATCTTTCATCTCTCACAGTCCTCAAACACTGATACTTTGGGGTTATACACAAAAATGCCATGAGAAACATATAAAATTATGTCAAATAAACATTGAAGAGCTTGCTTGTATATGGTGAATCACAGGTTTGCACAATTGGATTCCTCCTTCTCAACTTAAATATGTATATGCAAAAACTAAGCTGCACGAGAAGTAAATGAACAACCTCAATAAACAAAAGACAAGAAAATAAGTACGGCAGTGTTGTATCTGAACCCTCAGATACATCTGCACAAAATTAATGCACCATGAAAATAAGCACCAAGATTATTTTGGAAATAAAAACACCAATTTATCCATCTACATATTAATCATCATAAGATACAAAACTTACATTTGGCTTGAGGAAGACCGATAGATGGAACATATCCATTGAATTTATCTTGCAAAATGCTGCGACTCCTAATACTTAGTCTATAGGGTGCTTGGTTCCTTTCCCACCACTGCGCCATATTTGTATGTTTGATTGTTAAAATATATAATAATATTCATATGCCTTCAATGTAAGGACCCTACATCCCAAACCCGTGATTAGTGCATTTATCATCTATATTAGTGCATACATTCATATCATTAGGAGATTCCCATTACATACTTCAACAACAATGACATGGCGTCTATAAAATTTTCGACATAAATCCTCTTAATGTTCAATTCCCAACACAACATAACTAAAATAAGTATACACTTCACAATGGACCAATCATATTCTCAATTCATATAATTGCAGGCAATACATAATTGAAAAGAGGCGTCCTAATTTTATACATGTCATATACACATATTCAAAATGCTCACACACGAGCCCTTAGTAATGAATATGTATCTACATATACATTCAACAACTCGAACTCATTTCCAGAGTCAATGAGAATAAATCTCGAACCTTGAATTCAACAATTCCAACACCGAATAATAATCCCCTAAAAACTCAAGTCGATTTTATATCATAATTACCATAAATAATTTCCGGATATCATAGACCATGAGCCAATTTCCTCGGGCAATGGGCCAATTGCCAAGGGCATGGTCCAGAGGACAGTTGTCACTGATTACGAGCCACGAGACATCGACAAATTACCATGGGTGATACTCTAGCTATGTTCCATGAGCCATGGGCCAATTACCAAGGGTCATGGGCCAGGAATAATGGGCTCATTGCTAGGGGGCATGTACCAATTTCCAAGGGACATTGGTCAATTGCCACGGGCCATGGCCAATTTTCATGGGCCACGAGCCAATGGCCAATTGCCACGGGCCATGAGCCAACTGCCATGGGCCAATTTCCACCGGCCACGAACCATGGGTCAATTGCCACGGACCTTGGTTCAATTGACAAGAGCCATGCACCAATTGTCAATGGCCAATTATCATGGGTCATGGGCCATGGGCCAATTGACAAGGGCCACAATCCAATTGCCAAGAGTCATGAGCCAATTGCAACAGGTCATGGGCTAATTGCCATGGGCCATGGGCCATGGGCCATGAGTCAAGGGCCACGGGTCATGGGGCATGTGACAATTGTCACGGGCCATTGATCATTATCCATTGTCCAATTGTCAAAGGTCATGAGCCAATTGCCAATGGTCAAGGGTTATGGTCTAATTTCCACTGGTCCTTGGCCAATTGACACTGACCATTGACCATTTTCCACGGGTCAATTACCACAGGCCATGTACCAATTACCACGGGGTCATAGGCCAATGACCCTCTAGCCATGAGCCAATTGTCATGGTCCATGTGCCATGTGCCAAGGGCCACGGGCCACGGGTCATTGTCCAATTACCAAGGTCCACGTGCCAAGTACCATGTGCCATGGGCCAATAATACGGGCAATGTGCAAATGGCCATGGTTAATGGGCCAGTTACCACGAGCCATGTGCCAATTTCCACGGGCCACGAGCTAATGGCCAATTGCCACGAACCATGTGCCAATTGCCTCGAGTCATGAGACAATTTTCATAGGCCATGGGCCTCGGATCACGGGCCACGAAACATGGGCCAATTACCAATTGTCATGGGCCACGAGCCATTGCCAATTGTCACGGGCCATTGACTAATTTCTAAGGGCCATGTGCCAATTACCCAGGTCAAGAGCCATGCGCCATTGCTACGGGGCATGGGTTAATTGACAAGGGTCATGGATAAATTGCCACAGGCCTCGGGCCAGGAGCCATGGGCCACAGGACACAAGCCATGAGCCAATTGACACAGGCCATGGGCCACGAGCCACGAGCCACGAGCCAACTGCCAATTGCTACGAGCCACGGGCCAATTGCTACGTGCCACGGGCCACAAGGCAATTGCCACTGGCCATGGACATATGTCACGAAACATGAGCCACGGGCCATGGGGCAATTACCATGGGCCATTGGTCAATTGCCATGAGCCATGAGCCATAGAACAATTGCAACATGCCAAGTAGTCAAACCCAATTTAATAATTCACAAATAGTAATTGATAAGTTAAAAAAAAAAAAAGAAAAAAAAAAGTAAAAATCACTAAATTTTAAAATAAACAATATTTCCTTGATGTAATTACATAAGGATGTTTAATTCAAAAGTTGAAGTAATAGCGTCATTAGGTATCCTTGGGCCAGTCCTATGGATCCTTAACTACTCTAAAGTTCAACCATCACCAACTTTTGGTGACCAACACCTTCATGGTAAGTTTTGATATTCCATTATGTCCACTCATTATGGGAAGTTAGAGCCTTGGTTAGGTGGGCTTTTGTTAGGATTTGATATGATTGGTTGTATAATATTTTAGAAAAGAAATACACTTGAACATAATTAATATTTATCAAATTTCGTACCAGAGATTGTTCCAAAAAGATTAACTATTCTATCAATTTAATTGTATTAATTTCGATTATGATCACTTAAACTAATAATTCTTCAACCCTTCCATTATGATCACCAACTCCATCTAATTGTGGTGTTGGCTAATGCTTTGTCTTTTCAAACGCTTTCGTACCAGCCCAACAGTTCTTGTCTAAAGGAAAACTTGATTAATATGTAAACTTCATAAATTGAAAAAATAATTATTGTAATTATCAAGCCATTAAAGCTAGTGTAGAGTATTTTAACCGCAAGGTTATAAAAAGTCACACATATCAAGAGCTATACTTAATTTCAGGGTACATTTCAAAATTGATCCCATAGAATATGAACATTTTCAATATTAGTCCCAAACTTTTAGGATTAATCAAATATAGTCTCATAGAAACTATTTTTAAGCAATCCAAGTCCCAAATTTTTATGAGTAATCAAATATAGTCTCACATAAATTGTATTTTTATCAAAAGTGGTCTCAAAGTCTCATATTCATTACTTTTGATAAAATACAATTTCTGTGGGACTATATTTGTTTAGTTCCAAAAATTTGGGACTAGTATTGAAAAAACTCTTATTATATGGTTTTTGTAATTTCCTCAATTTTTTATAAATTAAAACTTAAAATTCTTTTTTTTTTTAATTCATGGAACGCCTAATCTCCACGGGTTTTTGTTATATCTACCTGCTATCATAGAACAATTTGTTTATTTTTTTATAATTTCTTAAAATGGTTTATACATACATGGAGTACAAAAAGTAATAAATTTTTTTTTGTAACTAATAAAGACATCAATTAGCTAAAGGGCCATCATCAGATATCCCTTTAACGAGTAATCGTAAGAATAATTATGTCGTATAATTAATGTGTAAGGGATTTTTCAACAGCCAAACGACATTGGTTTCACGTCCACTTTGATGTTACATACATATATAGAGTATAACTCAAGTCACTTCTCATTTTAAATCCTTGACTACGTCATCTGAAGTCTACATTGTGTGATTTTAATGTTATTTTCTGCAATATTCTTTTGTTTTTTTTTTTTTTTGAATATTTGTTGTATAAATTTGCTTTTCCTTACGCGAAAAGGAGTATGAAAATTTCGTTCAAATATGATAAGGAACTAATGGAAGACTTAGTCAGAATATCTAGAAAAATATGGATTTGAGAAGCTTAGGACCCATCATACTTCAGATAATGAAGATGACTATGAAAGTGATCTCACATGACTCACCAGCTACAGATAACAAAACATACACTTTAATAACCAGATCTCATAAGAAATAGGTTGTTTGGTGATTCGTTTACTATTTGGGATGATCTTCAACTCGGTTTGTTACTGATTATCTTATTTGTAGGGATTCATGCTCATACTCATGTAGTCACATCTTTTACTGTTAATTTTTCATCAATAGCATAAGTGGTATCATACCACCTAAATTAACTAATGAGTGGAGTAAAATTTTGATTTATCAATTTATTTAATTGCAAGCATTTAAAAGAGTTTCTTTAAAATAAAATAAAAAATTTATCAAACATTTAATTGCAAGCATTAAAAAACTTGATTTATCAATTCTTATATCAAATTTTCCAAAACAATCATAATTGCAAATGCATTTAATTAAATAAGAATATGTTCTAAACTTGATATAATGAGACTTGTGAATGTTGGGACACAGATGGATTACCTTTCTATAACCACTCCACAACCACACGCAACAACTCCAATGTCATTGCAATCCACTATATATAAAGCTTTCATGTATGTAATCGAATCATCTTACAGCCAACCACTCTGCAAAATCTTAGGCATATAATCAAATATTGTTATGATGGCCAAAATCAATAATGGGATGCCAAGTTTGATTGTTCTGATGATAATTTGTTGTTCAATTGTTGGAGTTCCAGCTACAATTTACACTGTGGGGGATTCATCTGGATGGTCTTTGAGTGGTGACTATGGAAGCTGGGCTAGCGACAAGACCATTGCCGTCGGTGACACCCTTGGTAAGTGGCAGCACTTTTAATTAATTCCTCCTATAAATTTAAAAAACGATCCCGTAGAATATGGATATTTGTAATATGGGGTCCGAACTTTTAGAATAATCAAATATAGTCACACATTTTTTTAATAAAAGTATTCCCAAACTTGTTGTTTTTAATTGATAGTACCATTTTTTTTTAATCAAATGTGGCTTAGAGTCAACCACATATTCAATTATGAGACTAGTTTTGTTAACAAATAATTTATATGGGACTAATTTTTTTAAAAAAGTTATCCTCGATTATTTCTTACTAAAAATAATACGTGTGACTATATTTGATTAGTTCTAAAAGTTTGGACTAGTATTAAAAAAAAACTCATATTCTTTTGGACCATTTTTTTAAATTTACCCCAATTCCTCATTAGTGTGTGTTCATAATTACCAACAGATTATCTTTAGATACGATGGTATTTTATAAATGTATTTTTTTCTTAATTGCAACCTCTATATATGTATGTTTCGGCTATTATTTTTAGTCTTTTGAAAAGAAAATCACTCGAATTTTACTATCGATGCCGTATATCCATATCTTTTTTCAGATCTATCTGAATCGACCATCTAACTAAATTAAAACAAAATAATGTTTTTGTTGAGGTTTAGATCGAAAGAAACACCTGTCTATTCAGCTCTGAGAAAACTAGGAACCCGACAATTAGGCCAATGATATATTGGTTACTCACTCGTATTCCTTAATGACTCGAGTTTGAGTCTATTGTTCCAAAAACAAACTGAAACGCAAGTTGGTGATATAACAATTTCTACATACGTGAAATTAAAAAATATATCAGTTTATAGTTAGAGAATAAAAATTCAAATTTAGTTATTAATTATTTAATGAATAGAAGAATATTATTATGTAACAATTTCGCCTGACGTCCTCCAAAATATTCAATGCTGGCAGTATTCAATTATGCTCCTGGCCACACTGTGGATGAAGTGAGTGCAAACGACTACAAGACTTGCACCTCCGGCAACTCCTTAACCACAGACAGCAGCGGCGCCACCTCTATCACCCTCAAGACCGCCGGTGCACATTACTTCATATGCAGTGTCTCTGGACATTGCAGCGGCGGGATGAAGCTTTCCGTAAATGTGGCTGCATCGGGTTCTCCGTCGTCCACCACCAATTCTCCACCATTCGCCACCATTTCTCCTCCTTCCGTAACCGGTGGTACAGGCGGTACATTCACTCATGAGCCATATTCTTCTTCGTCGACGCTTTCTCCGGCAGGGTTTCTTTTATTCACCATTTGCGTTGTAGTGTTGAAGTCGTTTCTGTGATAATCAAGCGTGGCCAGGATAGAGGCAGTGCTTCCCCCTTCTCTTTACCAGCTATATATGTTATGCATGCGTTTTTAGGTTCTCCTAGCTAGACTTGCACTTTTTATTTATCATTATTTTGTTGTGCTATTTTAAATATTTCCTTGAGATTATTTTACTTTGATGGGATCAACTATTCTCTCTCTTTTTGTGCCAATATTTCGATTTTTACGTTACATTTTAACAATATTATCATTGTTGAGCCAATATTTCGAATGTAATTTCACCATAAAGGAAATAATATTTTTTTTTTTCAATTTTGATATAAAAGATAATTTGAGAAAAGATTAACAAAAATATATATTTTTGGAGACAATTAATTTATTTCATTATTTAAAGTGATCTTAATTAGTTGACAAACCCAATCCATTGTAGCTAGCACTTTCGAAGGGGCACGGAAATCCACAAATGGCTACCTCCCTACTTCACAATAAAGTTAAGTGGGTGGCTATAAGGTACGGATACTCTTAAAAATTTTCTAGAACACCGATAATTTATGGATCGAACACACCACGTAACGTGTTCTTAATTTTAAATTTAAAAAAAATCCGACACAGCCTCGGACACCCCTCTCAGTGACATGTATTTATTTATATGCTTCTTGAATTTGGATATAATATTTTTGTTGTTTTTACATGGCTTTAGAATTTAAAAATTGTGAATTTTAGTATTTTGTAAAATAGTATATGTATAATATATATATAAATATACAGGCGTGTCTCAGCCGTGTCGTAACCTGAAAATTTTGAAAATCCATGTCGATGTATCCTTATCATGTCGTGTCTGTGTCCCTGTGTCAGTGTCAGTACATCATAGGTGGGTGGCAACCACGTCATTAATCATTATACAACCAATAATAACCCCCTTAGATCTTCGAAAAATTCTTGTATGGATTATATGTGTCTTGATGTATGGTAGGATCCTGATTATACAAGAATTTTCATTGATTTCTGGCTGTGAAAACCAATTTTTCTAACCAAATCAACAACTAGAGTTTTGGTCAAACCATAATTAGAATTATTTAGTCAAGCCAACTGCTTGAAGATAAACTTTAAAGATGTGAAGGAATTCGGAGATAAAACTCAATCAGGAGACAACCACAGAGTTTGTGGAAATCGAAAAATTCGAATTGCACACTTTATAAATGTCAGAATAGTCTTCTCCGACTTGAAAATCTCTCACAATTCACACAAATTTCGAAACACACGCTAGCACACACAATCGTGTGAAATTTTCAGCAAGGAAATTCGTCGCGTTTTTGCCACCAAAATTCATTGAAACACACATGAATCATTTATGAGCCCTGTAAGTGTGTTTTGCTATAGTATTGTTCATTCGTTTTGAAGAATAATTAAGTATTTTCATAAATTGCAATTGAATATGTAATGTATTTTAACATTACAATGTTCTGACAATTTTTATCACCGAGAAAGAAGGGTTATACTGAGCAAAGTGCTACGTGTGATGGGAGCCACCTCTTGAATCCAATGGAAGTGCTACATGATGGGGGTCACCTCTTGAACCTGTGGACAAAATGTCACGTGCATGTGAGCACCTCTTGAATCTGCTGAGGAAAGTACTACATACACATGAGCCACCACTTGAATATGTGGAAACCCCTCTAGATTTTCGATGTGATGGATCCATTCTTGATGGGTATGGGTTATTATTCTGATATGATGTGTTCTTTCTAGATCTGATAGATCAAATTATGTTCTGATGAAAAAAATTCTGTTAAGTTCTGTTTCAGTATCAATATCAGTATCAGTTCATGTTATAATTTATGATGTTTTGAAAAGTATTATGCATATGAATATATGGTTGCCACATTCAATCGACCCCCGTTTGCTGAGTATTTTTCAAAACGCTCACCCCTTACATGCACTCCCTAGATAAAATTGAATAAAAAATCAAAGAAGAAGATCATAATCAGTTTTGGAGATGGTGATTTAGATGTTATTCCTTCACCCTTCTGTTTTGTTCTATATTTATGTCTCAATAGATAATTTTTAAGTTTTTTTTTAATAATATCATATTGATTTTAATATTTAAGTAGCTTTCGTTTTGATAGTTATATAACAACAATTTAATACTTAGCAATTTAAATTGTGATGAATAAAAATATCATATGAATAGTTATTTGTATACACAATATAAATATGCACCGGCCATTCCTGTCTATCCACTTGGCAAAAGCCCATACAAAATTTTAGCAGGCCTCCAAAATATCTGGTCACTTAATTATTTGATCCATTTGTTAAATAATAGAAAGTGCTTTTCCTTATTCAGGTTTTTGAAACCATAATTCTCAGTTTTACGAACCTTTTTCCCTTGTTCTTATCCGGTAAATCTGTTAATTAAGACCGTTAGTCCACGTTCAGCTGTGTGTAAATTTTTTCTTGATCTTGCGCCCTGTTTCGTTTTAACCCTCTGGGAATCATCTTTTTCCCTTGATACCTTTATCATAATGCATGCGAGCTCTTTGGATTTGCTTTCAAGCTATAATCTCCTTTTTCTTCTTATTTTGGGTTGACATTTTGTGTTTCATGGAAATCTTTTTGGTGGATGGAGCAAAAACAACTTTTTTTCTTATGCAATACATATTAATGTAATATACTTTCAGTTGACAAGAAAGAAATCCACTAAACCCAAAGGCAAAATACTCACTTTACAGTATAGAAAAATAAAAATAATACACATGAATCGTATGAGTTTATAGGTGCATGTAATTATATGCATCTCTAGTGTCATATGGTGCATGTGAGTCATACGGTGCATGTGCCTTTAACAAAAAATATAGTTTACCGGTGCATGTAAATGATATGCATCGTCAAAGTCTATCGGTGCACTTAAATTACATACACCGGTGTATTATAAATTCATGCACCAGTATAGTATAAATGCATGCATCGGTAGACTTTAAATTGAATTAGGTCCACCAACAACATTAAATGCACCGCTCTAATTTAAATTAAGTCCAACCCAAGCAAAGGAAATTTTTTAACAAATTTCAAAATATCAAGAAGAAGCAGAATATTTCCAAGATTTTAATAAGGCGGTGTATGTAATTCTATTAGTGCATGTAAAGCACATGCACCGCTAGACTCATATTGTCTTTAACCAAAAACATAGACATTGAACATCTTAAATACACTGTAATTTTGAGTTATACATTCAAAATCTACAAAATTCCATTTCTCATTGATGAATTTTTTGCCAATTTAAATCCCCGAGCTATTGCTCATTCCAAACAACCAAAGCAAAGCATGAATTTTAATAAATTTCAAAAAATAAGAAGAAGCAGAAGATTTCCAAGATTTTAATAAGTCGTTGCATGTAAATTATATGCACCGTTGAGTCTATCGGTGCATGTAAATTGCATGCACCGATAGACTCATAATGTATTTAACCAAAACTTCTGAGCATTTCCCCCCAACAGTTAGAGCGCATGGCTTATAAACATGAATGCCACTAAACCTTCCAAACATACAACCAAAAAGAACAAAGGGATCATTTTTTCCCAGCAAGAATACACCTTTTCTTTAGCACTTAATAAGTTTAAATCTTCTAAAATTTGACAACATATACAATCTGTAAAGAAATAGATCACACTTCATATTTTCAGTTTATATTATAAAAAATACATAAAAAGTAAAAAAATTCGATCTTCTAATCCAGCACTTTCTTTTAGACAACATACAACCAAATTCAAGCTACTATCTCGTCATCAAAATTCTTTTGTAGTTGGTTGTAGCTAATGTCATCGCGGAATTCTTCATCTTCCTCCTGAAATGCGTGATCAATGGCGGTCGTGTTCTCCATCTTCCTCTTCTATTGGCCTTCACCGCCATCGTCCTCCCCCACCACTTCTTTCTCTCCATGAACGATGTCGCTTGCCTTACTTGTAAACGTAGCTTATAGTGTTGTAGCTTTTCAAGAAGTGCAAGTGTTTTGATAAGTAAGGTTAGTTTGGTCATTGCATCCAATATTAGACATAGTTGAAAGAATTTTTTTTGGTAGATTTGGTCGAAAAATGTTTCTCCAATTAGTACCAGCCCGAAATTTGCCTTTAAATGTATTAATTAAAATGGATCATTCATATTCTTTTGCCGTTAAGAACCACAAGAATAATATATAGATCTTGTCATGGTTTTATGTGTTTTGGAAATTTTTTTCCAAAAACAGAGAAATTGTATACTTAAATTAGAATACAATAATAGTATTATTAGCTCATAAAATATCAATTTACACACATATATATACTAGTATCCCAATGAAAATAAAGCCAAACCAGAGTGAAAAATAGACTATCCAGACAAAGGCAACCCCCTGTATGCTGAAGCCCTAAATGAAATAATGCAAGCACAGAGCACATCTTCAAAATTGGAACTCGTATCTTCAAAATCGGAACCCATATCTAAACCCAAAAGCGGAACAAATTTGCAGCAAGTATAACAAAAATCATCGGCCAAGTTTAATGTCACCATGTGAAGAACACGGCAAGCTCATGTGTAGAAAAGAGAACATGAAACGTAAAGAAAATTAGAACAAGGGAAACCAGAAAAAAAATCTGCTAAGCAGAACTAACCTCAGAAGGAAAACTGAGCAATAACCAGCAAAACCCCTAAATCAGAAAAGCCAGACAAAAATCGACAACCCACAACCTAACTTATAGAAGGGGGAAAATGGTCCTCAAACCAGGAAACGAGGAGATGCCGGCGAAACGAAATGATGGCATGCTCCATCATGCAAATACCTGCAACGAAAAGAGATAAGGCAGGAAAATAAGGGAAATCCGGTTACCGACATTGACCAGTGGGTAAGAACACACAGGCTGCGCTTGTCCGCAAGAAAGAAAGATAGAACGCGGCGCTACAAGCCCACAACCATCACCTACTAACATAATCTGATAAACTTATGATAACACGTCCATCCGGCACAGGCGGTGAGTGGCAGGCCCCAACGACCGACGGCAATGATTTCTGCTGGTGGCGGCGATCAGAGCGAGTCTTTGGAAAACGAGAAGGGCCTGAACAATTTTGATGCCAATCGCCCAATTGGATCTGCAGCCCAATCAATAAAAGGGCATCAGACATTTTTAATTCACACAGGACCAACACATTTCCACAAGCCCAAGATCGATCACTGTTCATAAGGAGGAAATAAATAATCAACAAAGGAAAATAAAGAATAAACAAAACAGAAAAAGTAGTAAGGTACTGTTCATTACTTTAAGAAATTAGACCTAGATCACTGTTCATAGCCTTTGGTGCTTATTATATTGGTTAATATATATATATATATACTGTACACTTTGTCGCGATATATATTGTACACTTTGTCGCGATTGATATGTATATAATTTCCAACTTTTTTTTTCATTTTGATTGTGACAGTAAGTAATAAAAAGAAGTTAACATCTGGAGACACATAATATCGTAAAGTAATAATTAATAATTAATTTAGAATATTGTTTGATGCATTCATTTATGGCGTCGATTTCACAATAAATAAATGTTACATTTAATAAATGAATTTAATGTATATTCAAAATTTGGCAGGGCAGGCATAGAAAATTCATTAGATGGATATAAAAATTTACATCCAACTTTGCAGGTGCGGGTTACTAAATTATAACCGATTAACTTCAACGTTTTTCCCATTTATAACCTATTAACTTCAATTTGTTTTCCATTTATGCCCCTACATATTTCCGTGTTTACTTTTGTTTATATTGATTTATATATAATTGGAGGACAAAGCTATAAGTTCACAATTAAGAAATTTTACCCTTTATTCATACTTTTATTGGGAAATAGATAAGATTAAATTTGTTAAATTAATTAAAAAAAATTGAAATAAATGTTACCAATGCTTCCCAAATGTTACTACCTTACTCAGAGCGCTATCTTGAGAGGAGTAAAGATCTGCATATGATCTTTATAGACTTGGAGAAGGCCTACGATAAAGTACCAAGTGAGATATTATGATGGGCTTTGATGAAGAAAAAAGTTCACATCAAGTATGTCAATATAATCAAGGACATGTACAACGAAGTAGCATCCAATGTGAGAACGTGCAGTGGGGTGACAAGTGAGTTCTTGATCACTATTGGATTGCATCAAGGGTCTGCGTTGAGTCCTTTCCTGTTCGCCCTAGTGATGGATGAGATAACAAAAAACATACAAACTGGATTACCTTGGAACATACTTTTTGCTGATGATGTTGTGTTAATCGACGAGACAATGGCAGTGTAAATGCCAAATTGGAGTTATGGAGAGAGACTTTGGAATCCAAGGATTTTAGATTAAGTAGGTCTAAAACGGAATAAATGGAGTGCAGATTTAGTGGTCGTTCCTTTCGGGATTCCGGTGTTGTAGCACTCGGTGGTCAAGAGGTATCGATGAGCAGCAAGTTTCGATACCTAGGTTCAGTTATCCAAAAGGATGGAGAGATTGACAGCGACGTTAACCGCATGATTCAGGCTGGCTGGTTGAAATGGAGAAACGCCACCGGAGTTCTATGTGATCGTAATATCCCGCTGAAATTGAAGGGAAAGTTTTATAGAACCGCCGTTAGACCCGCAATGTTGTATGTAACGGAATGTTGGGCGTCCAAGAGGAATCACATTTAAAAGATGAGTGTGACAGAGATGCGTATGCTTCGTTGGATGTGTTGTAAAACCAGAAAAGATAAAATAAGGAATGAAGATATTCGAGCTGAAGTAGGTGTAGCTTGTATAGAAGAGAAGATGCAAGAAAGCCGCTTACGCTTGTTTGGTCATGTTCGACGTAGGCCCAGCAGTGCACTTGTGCGTCGAGTGGAGTCCATGGATTTCGGCCAGTTCACGAGAGCGAGATGACGACCGAAGAAGACATGGCTCGAAGTTATACGCAAAGATTTGGAGTGCAAGAGGATTACAGAAGATATGTTGACTGATAGGAGCATTTGGAGAAGACTGATGCATATGTCCGACCCGACTTGATTCTCTCTATTGTTCATGTAGCCTACCCCAATTCATTGGGATTAAAGGCTTAGTTGTTGTTGTTGTTGTGGTGGTCAAATTCAGTCCCTTGTTATCATATTGAAGGTACTTTTTACTTCCTCCTCAAAAAACGACAAAGGGCTTCATTGAAATTAAACAAATTAGAATGTTCCTTGTCCATGCCTTGATTGCCAAGAATTGACTGCAAAATACAATGAGAATGAACGTGGAATCACACACAACGCAGAAGAATAATGATATTTACATAGCCTGGCCATGAACTAACAGTTAAAGATGGCAAAAAGACGATGAATTACTAATGCTCATCATCAGTTTCTTGCTTAATCCTTGCCAAAATCCGAACTTGAACACTGCTTTCATATCCACTGCTGTCACCTGGTTCTGTCACGCCCCTCTCCATGCGATCTGACCATCCACTTTCTCGACCACTTCTACGGTTCTTTTACAATGCACACAGAAATAATATCTAAGATAACACAGTTGAATATAGGACACCATTTTTTATTATGAGCCAAAAAATAGAGCCGAGTATTAGTCTGTTAGGTCCCACAGTTTTGGTGCACTGGGTTTGCCTTTTTTTTACCAGTAAAAAGAAAGAGTTCGATGGTTATTTGCATTAAAAGCCATAAAGTTGTAGGTGGAATGTTGAAACTTACTTCACGGAAAGGGAAATCATCCGCTTCAAGCATGTGCACAACATGCCCCATCTTTGGCCTCTTTTGAGCATTCGGGTCTATACACCGTAACGCTACCAAAAGGGCACGTTTCAGTGCTCTGGAAGAAGGTTTCTCAGGTAATTTTGGATCCAACACTCCCTCGGCATCTCGGTTGGAAACCATAGATTTTAGCCAATCAACAAGGTTCACCTGAAATTTTCAGTTTTTGGAGATAAATATATTGAACCAGTTGAAATGTCAAGCAATTTTTTTACACATCAATGCATACTTCACCAGGGGGACGACTATAATCCACTGGATTCCTCCCGGTAATGATTTCCATTATGAGGATGCCAAAACCATAGATGTCACTTCTTTCGTTGAGCATTCCGGTGCTAGCATATTCTGGAGCAACGTAGCTACAAAAAAAAAAAAATAGTTTGATCTATTTCAGATAAATGGTAGCTGTAACGACAAAAACGAAACAATCTTTCTAATGACGACTAACTCACCCAAATGTACCCATCACTCGAGTAGTGATATAACTTCTTTCAGAACCTATAAGCTTTGCCAGACCAAAGTCTGACACTTTAGCATTCCACTGTTTATCGAGCAAAATGTTGCTCGATTTAATATCACGGTGAACAACCTTCGGCTCGAGCCCCTCATGCAGATAAGTCAACCTAAGAAATTTACCCCATTAGGTTCTGAAAAACAGAATCAATCGTCACAGCGGAAGAAGCTGAGATTAATGAAATTAAATGAGATGTTTCAGATTTGTACAATTGTATTTACCCCTTGGCAGTACCAAGTACGATATTCATCCGAATCTCCCATGTAAGAGGGCTACAAGGTCCTCCGTCTCCATGAAGCCACTGTTCTAAGTTCCCATTATCAACATACTCATACACAAGCATCCTGCAACAAGAAACAATTGTAATTTCATTCCAGCACATCTAAAAAATCCATTCAATGAATGGTCAAAATTCCCAATTTGAATAACAATTGGATTAAAATAAAAGATTTGTTATAGAGTTGAAAGTACCTGTGAGCTCCTTCAGCACAATAACCAAGCAATCTCACCAAATTCTTGTGGCGCACCCGCCCTATGGCTTCAACTTCAACCTTAAACTCTCTTTCCGCTTGACCCCTTAACAAAAACTCCGGGATCAGACATCCAATAAACAAAACATTGGTCTTCTTACGTGTAAATCAGAAAGTATCTTATGTATAATTAAGCACTATTATAATGAAATTTGACATCTGATGTAATATTTCTGGCAATCTTGACAATCATCACAAATAACTCGACTACCAAATCTGAAATAATTTATCCTCAAGTTTGAACCCAACAAAACCTTTCACCAATATAGTAGTAGGATTCAGAATCACCATGATATCGCCCCCCATTAATTCTTTCTCATGAACATTACAATTGACTTTAAATGATGCATAAGCAACTGACATTTAGAAATTGGAGAGGGGATGAATTAAGCAGATTACACACATGCATTCCAAACAAATCATAACAGACAATGCAAATTAATAGAAGGTGCATACATTCTTAATAGAATAACCAGAAAAGATTGACTTTTTTTTTTATAAAAAAGAGTAAAAATACCTGTTATTGAGCAAATTTTTAACAGCAACTCTTGTCTTATCTTCCAAAACACCATAATAAACAATTCCATACCCTCCTTCCCCAATCACATTCTCAGCAGAAAAGCCATTAGTGGACTCTTCTAGCTCCCTCAAAGTGTACCAATGTCCCCACCCCAAATGCGACACCTCCGGCACGTTTGTCTCAGAACCCGGTTCACTAATGAGCCGGCCCTCCTCGCCTCCATTCCCCGACCGGCATCCCTGCCCCCCTTTCTCAGGGTAAGATATCCGGTGCCCCTTTCCAATCTCGATATGGATCCTTTGATCCTCTTTGGGGTTCTGCTCGGGAACCGGAGCAGGAAGAAGCAGCTTGTGAGTCGGTTCGGGTCGAGTGGTGACGGGCCGTACTACTTGAATTTCCAAGGACTCATTAGGTATGGTGGAATTCTTGCTTTTTAGCGAAGTTCTCTTGTTCCGCCTGGATGTGAACCAAAGTGAGATGAGAAAGAGAGAGAGAAAGATTACGATGGCAGCACCGACGCAGATTCCAAGAACAACCCACAAACGTAAACCAAAAATGGAAGTCCGTTTTGATAATTCATCGTTCCAAAACGCTGGTTTCATATCAGACATTTCTTCAGTGTTGATGATTCGCAGCTCAAGATATGCACATTGACTTACGGCACTATTCGTGCGAGGACAGAATGATAGCATAAGAAGACATTCAGGAACAGTTGGGCTGCTCAAGGCAAGCTGTAGTGATGGGAATTGTAGACTGGGGAAAGGCCCCACTGATGTTTGTACTCTCCTTCAGTACACACAGGCCACAGCCCGTGGGAACGAACGATACATTCTGTAAGTGTTAAACAATTCATAGTAAATTTTTTTAACAATCCAAGCTAATTGGTGTGGGATTAGAATTCGAATCATTATTATAACTTATTAGACTACTACCTGGTTGTTGGTTGGTAATTTGGTGTAATGTTTATTTAAGTAAACTCATGCGATGACATTTCATGTATTCGTATTTAGACTGTGAACAAATTCTGTGTTAATGTTTAAATGCACAGTAAAGAATAAATTATATATATATATATATAATAATAATGCTTAAATAAATTTTTTTGTTAAATAATTTTTTTTTTGTTAGAAAAACTTTTTTTTGTTGATACATGTGTGTGACCTCAACCGACTAGGAAAAAATATATCTTAATGGGTTGTTGATGAGCGGATTTGGGTTGAACCGACTCTTTTGGTTAAGTGAGGTAACATTATCATGTTGGTCAACCCAACTAAATAAGTATTTTTAATTGTTACTATTATTATTATTAGTAGTAGTATTACGAAAAATGTATTTGAGTACATATATATCCTAAAAATATTTTACTTACTTCAATATTTAGCAACTTCAAATGTTGATTTTTTTCATTTTACAGTAAGATGGACATCAAATTAGGAAGAAATTGACCAACATATTTATACCTGACACCGCATTTTGTGCGGTGCTAACAAAAACTAGTGTGAATATAAATGAGGAGAACGTGTGACCAATAGAATTTCTTTGGCTTTCATTAATTCGTCAAAACCATATTTTTAGATTTACAAACATGAAAAAGTTATTTTCTTTAATTTTTTGTTAAATTTTATTATCACTTTTAATTATATAATTGTTATGTCGATTTAATTTTCGTTTTCGGGGCAACATTTATAGTTTTCTCACCAAGATTTTATAATTTAGGATATATAACAACAATAAAAAGATTGCAGGAGGAACGGTGTTCAAAATACAATGTGTTCTAAATACATCCAGATGCATTAATATCCACGATATCTTTAAAGACAGTGTCCTATAAAAATCATCAAACGGATCATAAAAAAAGGATCATTTACTGTGTTCAAAATGAATATAATCATTATATATATATATATATATAAATTCACAACAAGACAAAAAAAAGAAGAAAAAAGTACGTCCCATCCTTCAACATTATGTCGCTCAAGGCAGTTAGTCGCGACAAAAAACAGTACCAAAATATCATGCCTAATTTATCTTTTTATTTTCAATTTTTGGTATTTTATTATTTTATATATTATTAGTTTGATGTCGACAAAATACAAGATTAGTAAAACATGTAAATGACTCAACGACCCTGCATTACATTACATGGGTAACCAGTGTACCACCTCTAATTTCTATAATATCGAAGGTTAACAAATCATTTTACTTCAAAGAAACTATTGTTCAACAATACAGACTTCATATAAAATACTTCGATGAATGCATTGATTGGTCATTAAATTAGAATGGACACAAACAAATGTCTTCCCTAAATTCTCTAGAGACTGACCGAGAATTGACCCAAATTACATAAGACGTTTGAATGTATTTCTCCAATATAAAATGTCTGATGCTGTATGATATAAATTGGAATTTCATTCCAACAAAAGAAAGGTCACTCTAAATTCAGATATATTCCAAAAAATTAGATTAGTTAGTATTATTGTAAGGTATATATGACCAAGGAAGTCTGGTCAATCCTGCATCCCTTCCAATTCCTGCATGTAAAGAGAGGCAAATTATAATGCAAAAGCAGTAAAATGTAAATTTGCTCATATTTATATAGTGCAAAGTAGAAAATGCTTACACTATACTGAGACTGTGCAATATAGTTGGACATGATTTCCTGCAGCAGAAACAGGATCCACTGTTGTAGCCTCACAAGCTGTCGAGAAAACAGTGGAAATTGCTTCACCTATTTGTAGCGCCTGAATAAAAAAGTCCACAGGAAGTTTGGATATCCTGTTTTAAACTCTGAATCAGGGCTTTTTCAAACTATTCCCTTCACAAGAGCTTGCCAATAGCTCTTATGTAGAGAATCTATGCCTTCTAGTTCAACCTGCTCAAGATTCCAGTCTTTTACGAACATGCTGCAGTGCAAATCCAACTGAGTCCACAGCTGTAATTTTGGTGTACTCTGTTTAGCCACTTTCTGGAATTTCAGATTGAAATGGAACCAAAGGATTTAATTCATTGAGATGATCGGATGCCCATTCTCCTAGTCTGACACACTTGTGCTTTCGACTAAAATCGAGTACTTTGGTCAACATGTGGGCAGTAGGCTTGAATGGCATATTGTTTAAAAAAAGTTCAAGTTCATCCATAAATCCATACTGACCATATAGCTCAATCAATGCATCATAGTGCTCCAACTGTGGTGCTAAACAGTATTTCTCACTCATTGCTTCAAAATACTGCCTACCCAATTCAACTCGACCTGTAGAAACACTAGCTTGCAAGATACCTTGAAAGGTGACATGGTCCGGTCTAATACCTTCCTTCTCGATTGTTTCAAACAGTTCAAAGACTTCTTCACTCATTCCATTATGTACACAACCCAAAATCATTGTATTGAAAAGAATCACATCCTTTAAAGCCGCAGAATTAAAAATCTTAATGGCTGATACAATATGACGGCATTTTGAATACATGTCAACTAAAGCTCCACTGATCACAATATCCATATCAAAACCATTTCGAATCATAAATGCGTGGATTTGTTTACCTAGTTCGAGGGCTAATATGTTTGCACAAGCAGCCAAAAGAGTTCCAAAGGTGAATTTACTTGGACTTGTCTCTCCTAGCATCTTCCCGAAAATCATCATTGCTTCTTCGCTCAATCCATGGCGAGCAAAGCATGTCAATAAAGCATTCCAAGAAACCTTATCACGCAAGTGGCTCATTTCATAGAACCAAATTCTTGCACGAGTCAAGTTCCCACACTTACCATACATGTCAAGAAGTGCATTGCCAACAAAGAGATTGGTGTAGAAACCACTCCTGTAAGCATATCCATGAACCTGTTTCCCCAACTCAACATCTGGAATAGCTGCACAAATATTCAGAATCAACCCAAGAGTAACATGATCAATTTCTTTAGTGTATCTACGCATCATGATGACAAAATCCAATGCTTTATCCCACATGAGGGAACGTGTGTATCCCGCCAACATCACGTTCCAAGATATTACACTCCGTTCTGTCATCTGATCAAACAACTCACGAGCCTCGGTAATTTCCCCGTTCATAGCATACCCTGACACCATAGTAGTGCAACTAATAAGATTCTTGGAACAAGGAAAGTCGAAAATCCTCCTCGCACTCCTCAAATCTCCACACTTAGCATACATCCCAATAAGAGTACTCGAAACCACTTCATCCTCTTCCACATTAATTTTAATGGCAAATCCATGAATTTGAGCTCCTTCTCGAAGTCCACCATAACTCAAACAAGCAAGAATGGCATTGGAAACGGTAAAACTCATTGGTTTTGCCTTCATTCTAACCATTTTAGAGAACATGTTCACCGCTTCCTTTGCATCCCCAATATCAAGATACCTCCTAACAATCACATTCCAAGAGACATCATTCGGATTCTCGATTTCGTCAAACATCCTCCTCGCATCACTCATCATACGACACTTCGCATATACATCAACAATCGAACTCTCCAATATAACATTTCCAACAAATCCGTACTTCAGAACAAGGCCATGCACTTGCCTAGATAGCCAAAGTTCCAAGGCATTGCCACAACAACCAAGAACACTTGCAAACGTAACCTCACTTGCAAAAACACCCTCTCCAATCATCCTTGAAAACAAATCCAACGCATCTTCCGGGAACCCATTCCTTGTGTACGCAGTAATGATCGCATTCCATGAACCGCCGTTCCTTCTGGGCATTTCATCGAACAGTTCCTTGGCATCCCCCAAACAACCGCATTCCCCATAACTTTCAATTGCCCTGTTGAGCAAAAACACTGGGGGGCTAGGAGTTAACGTGATTAAATGCGATTCGACTTTCCGGGTCTCGATGATGGCTTTATTTGAGGCGCAGATTCTGAAGAGATGGGCGTAAAAAGAGAAAGGTAGCTGGACATTGGATGTGAATAGAATGGACACTGCTCTTGGAAGGCGGCCAAGGCGTATGTTATTGAGGATGGCGGTGGTTAATGCCTTGGTGGAGAGCGTTAGGTTGGAGTTCCCGGGGGTGCTGGTTATGACCGCTGAACTGAGTTGTCGGCTTATAGAGGCCACATTCGATCCCATGTAACATAGGGAACTACCAAGTAAGCAAATTATAAGATTCGGAAATTTATGTGAGCGATGGTGTCTTAAGTGTGTATTCGATGCGTGGGGCACCACTGGTACCCCACTCTAGAAATTGACATGTGTTTTTTTTGTCTTTTTACAAGTTTTATTCAAAGACAAGTTTTTTAAGATTTAAGTTTTTTTTAAGGTTTCTAATGAACCATGATAACATTATTTGGTCTTCAATTTTTATATGAAACAAATTTGGTCCTTAAATTTGTAAGAAGATTATAAAAATAGTCATTACTTTCAATTTATGGTTTAAAGTTAAAAGGTCATGTGTTGCAATGTGTTACATTTTTTTTCATCTAAAAACATAAAAATATTCCAAATGATAAAAAAAGATATATTTATATATTAAAAGAAAGTCTTTTAATTGATCAACACTCTTTTAGACAAAAAATGCACGTGAAGTCAAATTGAAATATACCAAGCAATATAATAAATGGGATAATAAATGATATGATCCCTCTTAATTCTTTAAAAGTTAATTATTATAGTAATTATTATGGATACTATATTTATAATTTTTTGGCAATTGTTTGTAAAATATTTTTTCACTCAAACAAACAAAATAAAAATCAATAACATATTGATATACGAAATATACTTCGATGGCTAGTTTACTTATTAAACAAGATATATTTTTGACTTCATTAAATTATATCTATCAAATATGTCATCAGTTTATGAAAAAATATATTTTATTTTTGATAATTAAATACATTTTTTGATAAATTAAATAATGATTTTTTTTATATCATGTATTATCCCAAATCAAGTTGCCAAGGTTGACTAAAAATCTATAAAAAAAAATTTAAATCTTAAGTGGGGGACCAATGAAAGAATCAATGTTGTCCAAAGTACTAGTGAAAGAATCATCAAATAATTTAATGCAACGAATGCAGTTACCTTTCCATCGGCCAAGAGTAGAGATGTGAAAGAACCTGGTATTAGCATCCCCGGATTTAAGCTAGCTGATACGCGATTTTTGTCTCCAGTGGATGGTTTCCTCTTGAGCAATGCTTCCAGATTAGCTTGTAAGGAGGCTTCCTTTTGTAAATTATCAAATGATTGAATTCCCGCTTGAAGGAGATCAATGGCTTTAACTGTCTCATGAATTTTCCTAGGGAAGAAGCCAAAAGAAGTTTTGTTCCAAACCTTTAGGAGATCCTTGGTGTTGGTCAGCTTCTTCTTCAACTTGAACAGAGCAATCCCAGAAACGTGGAAGTCCCACGCTTGTAAAACAACCTCAGAGCAATCTGGGGCTTGGAGCCACATTTGTTCAAAACGAAATGGCTTAGAACCCGAGATGAGGTTAGGACTAGTAGTAGTGGAGAGGTTTATGGTCCGACTGGAAGGCCGTGAAATGAGACACAATAGCAGTGGGAAAAGCAAGGATCCAGGATTCAGTGGCCACAGCCCTATCAAGACGTTACTGGATATTATGGATACCGTCTCTTTTGTTGTTCCACGTGAAAGGATGACCCACAAAACCCAAATCCACCAGCCCGAGGGAATCCAAGTTGAGCTGGAAGTTACAAGATGAGTTAGGAACGAAGGGTAGCCTCCCCTGTTTTTCACTCTGGGACGAGATAGCATTAAAATCCCCCACCACCATCCAAGGTTCAGTAAAGGAGGCCGGAGAATCAGACAATGTATCCCATAATATGGATTTCAAAGCTCGGTAAGGAGGACAATAGACAGTAGTGAGGATAAATGGCGCGTTAGCAGAGTGAGAAGCCATCTCAATGGTTGAATGAATGAACCAGGAGTTGGAGGAACTAACTGAAAGCTTAACGGAATCCAACCATGCGATACATAATCCCCCGCACGTCCGAAAGGAGGAGAACATAATTTGTTGGTAAGAGTAGCAGCCGAAAAGATATTGAGGAGATACTGAGTATTTTGAGATTTTACTTCACAAAGAAAGATGATTGACGGAGTGTTGGATTTTAGGAGGGCCCCTGAGAGCCAAGGGATTTGACATCCCTCGACATTTCCAGCTGAGGAGTTTCATGATTACTCCCTTTGCCCTCCCGGGCTAGGATAACATCGTCAATAATTTCAGAGATTTGGATTGAGGGGACCGATGGGAATTTGGACTCCACCTTGACTTCAAGATTTGGGTTATCAATAACAATTTCTGTTGGGATATGCCCTAAGACAACTCATTAGATGATTGATTTTGGCATACAATGTAATATGATTTTATTAATTGTAATTCATTATTATATATTATTCTAGTATATGTGTAATATGAATATATATATATATATATATATTAATGTCCTTAGAATAAAATTGTATTATTCTTAAAGATTGTCCATAGTCAAGTATTATCATGAATTTGGATAATGATAATGCATTAAGACTAGTATGTATTGATTGATCAATTTGTTCATGGATATGAGATATCGAATCAACACATGGGTACATGTTAGAGAACTATGTACTGGACAGACCCACCATGAGAATGCTAATGGATAGTTATATGAATGTCATAAGCAATTCTCATAGTGATAATAGTGTATGTAATCCTTACGACTTGAGATCACCAGAGATCCCAACATAAGGAGTTGTGTATCTTGATATTGTCAAATGTTACCTGTAACAATGTAAACTATAAAGATAATCATTGGATACACTACGAATTATGTAGATGGATGTTGAGTGATCAAGATGGGATTTGTCCATCCTATATAACAGGAGAAGTGTTTGGGCCATTGATAAAGTGTGACTAAAATGTATGGCCATGCTCGAATGAGTCGATATGTGATATCGAGCTTATTCATTTATTCTAGCCTACTTGGGGATCAAGAAATATAAGATTAAACTATACGAGTATAACTTATTCCATGATTCGTGTTTAATCTGAACACATAGGACAAAGAGATTAAGTTACATGGATAATATTATCACAAGCCATAGGTAATGTCGAGTCAATGACATTCTTGTAACTTGGGTAGCCTTGATGTGTTGCTAGATACCGCTCATTGCTTGTGACATAAAATTAGATTTTATGTCACTGTCAACGTTGCAAGATCCTAACGGGTCGCACAAAAGGTTAAATCGAGAAAGGGAGATATAATTCATTAGATGAATTAATTTGATTAGGAAGAGTCCTAATCATAAACTATTGGGCCGATTATTTATGTATAAAGATATATATATATATATATATATATATATATATATATATATATATATATATATATATATATATAAAAGGTTGAGATATATGTATATACTGATATAGAGTTTTGGGTTAAAGTGTAATGCCTCGAGTTGTTTTATACACGTGTCATATGAGTATAGCGTAATTTTGAATAATTACGGTACGATGTGGACTCGGGTTCAGGTTGAACCGAGGGTTAATACTCACATACATGACATGACTATGTGATATATGTCAAGGAATGAAACATGATGCACAAGATGTAGTGCAAAGAAATAACTTGAATTGTAGTAGCATATCAAGCAAGATGGACTAGTATGCATTTGAATTGAATTTCATATGCCTTTGCCTTTCATTTAAAGTTGCATTAGCATGTGAATGTGAGTTTGGATTTACATGTTTATGTTAATTGGCATGTTATTATAGCAAGTGGCTATATTAAGGGGATAAGTGAGCTTAAACTCACAATACACCATAACACACATAGTGATCTCTACCAAGCTCCTCTCTAGCTTCTTGCTTATGTTGAATCTTTTAGCTTGGAGTTCACTTGGAAATCAATTAAGAAAGTGGAGTGAAGTGGTTCCATAACCTCTTGGTAAGGAATTCATGCTTTTAAGATTGGTTGGTGTAGTTGTGAATGAGTTATATGAAGTTGAATCCCAAGTGTGCATGCTTAGAATCATAACTTGTTTCTATGTGAAGAATTGAGTTCCAAGATAATAGAAACATGTTAATATGTTATTAGAGATTGCAAGAAACATGTGGAATTGGTTAATTTCGAGTAGGAGAAGAAGAACCATGGAGATAAGCTCAAAATCGCCATGTTCTGATTTTTCTGGACATCGGCGATCGATCGCTAGCCTTGTGGCGATCGATCGCCAAGACAGAACAAAATATAAGGCGGCTAAATCATGTGGCGATCGATCGAGAAAAGTATGGCGATCGATCGCGAGCAACAGAACATTTTGGCGATCGATCGCGAGGTAGTGTCGATCGATCGCGAGAGGGCAGAACAGTATGGCGATCGATCGGTGAAATATAGCGATCGATCGCCAGGGTCAGAATTTGTAAAAATGTTATATTTTTGTGGCATTTATTTTGAAGCCTCTTATAACATGGTATATTGTTCATGTGCTTGTAGCATCATCACAGGGAACGGGGCAAAGAGGCAATTAGCCATCAACGCCTGATATATCATTTTTATTGTCGTATACCAGGTACGTGTTGACGTACGGAGTATAGATATTATGTGATGATGATGTTATGGTATTGATATCATATGATTTATGTTAGCCTTGTGTCATATGATTGGTAGTATCATATGCATGTACATACATGGATTTCATATGATTGGGATGGATGCCTTGATAGATATGTGTATATGCTTTGGTAAGATCATTGCCTTGATAGATATGTCAGGTTTGGTATATGCTTTGGCTGGGATCGTTGCCACGATAGATATACTACATATGCTTTGGCTTGAGAGATATACGCCTGGTTTGGGTATATGCTCTGGCTATTATCACATATGAGTATGGTACTACGATATGTGCTGCTAATATGAATATGTGATGTGGTTCCACTGACATATTGAGCTAAATAGACATATCATATGGGGCTCGTGATAATAGGGTGATTGTTGAGACATGTCATGACATGATGCATTTGTTGATGCATGGTACAGAGCATTCACATTAGATGATTTATTGTGCTTTATCATTAATATTGTGTTTTGATACTGCACTGAGATAGTTGTTATCTATACTCACGTTTTGTGAATGTTTCTGTAGGATTTCATAGACGTGGGGAGACGGGATGTGAGTCATTTTCCGCTGCGAGCTGAACCACTGCCTAGGAATTATCTTGTAGTAGGTTGTTGTTTGTACATATGATGTGTAGTTGGTAGGTTTTTAGAAACCCTGTAACAACATGAACTAGTAAGATACTCTTAATCAGTGTATGTTATTACTTAATTCAGGCTCACAGATGTATGTTAAGCGAATACATAATGGATTACGTAAAGAGGACCCCACATTAGTGGTATCAGAGCAGTGGTTCGAGAACGGGATGAACAAGGGTTGAGGAAGTGAGTTAGGGAGTTACCTAAGCACTTAAAGGCATGTGATACTTATGATATCGTGTCTGGGAACATGCTTTGTAGTTGTATCTGTTATTGTTAACCCTTGTTTTGCAGGATGATAGTATGACTTGGTATGAATCCTTATGCGTGGCATAAGTGATGTTGTGGATGTACCCGTGATTGGTATACCGGATTTCTGTACTATCATTTGGCAGGGGAAACGCTATTCCACTGATTCCGTGGTAATGAGATGTAGATCGATACCGAATCGGAGGAGTAAGTTGTACAGTGGTTAGAGCGTGAAAAGCAAAGCTTGGTATCAGCTCCATGTTCAAAGTCAGCCTGCATGAGATTGTGTATCAGACCTCATGATGGACTGGTCGCTGACACATGATGTGTGAATGGAAGTGAAGATACATGTTATTGATCAATGTATCTAGTTCAGGGGCAATTCTTGAGGTTTTTTTTTAAAAATAATTCAAAAAAAAAATATTTTCAAAAATACATCGAAAATAAAAATGTTGCAATTATACCCTAAACCGCCCTTAGAAAGGGCGGCTGCTAATACATTGAGGGGCCGCTTCTACTAGAAGCGGCCCCTACATATTTGAGGAGCCGCCCATTGAATGGGCGGCTCCTCTTATTTTTTTTTTAAGTATATAAATATATATTTATATATATATTATTAATATAATATATTATGTTTATATTATTATATATAATATATACGTGCATATATATATATAAATATTATTAATATTATTATTATATATTATGATTATTATTATTATGGCAATTTTTAAATCTTTAAAGGCAATTTAAAATTGATCATCAGTCTCTGTGTAAGAAATTTTTTGATTTCAGTCCACATATCATAAATTACATTAGTTCTAACTCCTTATTCACCTAAAATTACTAAAATACACTCGTTTTCTCACACGTAAAGTTTGTATGAAACATATATAATTTTGGTATTCAATATACATAAAATTAGTATGAAACTTATACAACTTCAGTGCTAAGTATACATAAAATTGGTATGAAACCTATAATAATTTTGATACTAAATATACATAAAATTGGTAACAAACATACATGGTAAGAAAAAATTGATAACAACCACCCAATCCCAACGAGTGGGCGGCTGCTAAATGATTTAAGGGCTATGAAACTCATTTTATTTATAGTATATTATAATATATTAATTATGTTATATTATTATTAATTTAATAAATAATATTTATTATATTAGTTATAACATATATATATATATAAATAACATAAAATATTAATTTATTATAATAATTTTAAATAATTAATATTATACTATTATTTGGTATAAAAATGAGTTTCAAAAATATTATGTAGCGGCCCTTAAATCATTTAGCAGCAGCCTACCCGTTTGGCGGTCGCTACCAATTTTTTCTTACTGTAAGTTTCTTATCAATTTTATATATACTTAATACCAAAATTATTATAGGTTTCATAGCAATTTATGATCAACTTTGCCTATGAGAAAGCAATGGTACTTTAGTATTTTTAAGTGATGGGGAGTTATTATAGGTTTCATACCAATTTTATGTATACTTAGCACTGAAGTTGTATAAGTTTCATACTAATTTTATGTATATTGAATACCAAAATTATATATGTTTCATACAAACTTTACGTGTGAGAAAACGAGGGTATTTTAGTAATTTTAGTTGAATAAGGAGTTAGAACTAATGTAATTGATAATATGTCGACTGACATCAAAAATTTTCTTACACAGAGACTGATGATCAATTTTAGATTGCCTTAAAGATTTAAAAATTACCATAATAATAATAATCATAATATATAATAATAATAATACTATTTATATGGGGTAATACATGAAATGGTCCCTCTTGTTTGTACACATTCCCAATTTAGTCCCTCTTGTTTGCACTGACCCGATTTAGTCCTTCTAGTTTTCTAATTTGTCCCAAATCAGTCCTAACCGTTAAATGCACCGTTAAAACTAACGGAAAGGACTGAATCGGGTCACTTAAAACATCAGGGACTGAATCGGGAATTGATGCAAACATTAGGGACTGATTCGGGTCATTTAAAAAGATTGGGTGACTTAATTCTTTAAATTATTAAAGTAATTAATATGGATATTTTATTTATAATTTTGGCAATTTTTTTTTAAAATTATTATATTTAAATAATGATATAATATATTAAATTCTACATAATATTTTTTATAATTATTTAAATCATGTAAAAAATGTATATTAAATATATTATATCGTAATTTAAATAATTATAAAAAATGTCATCAATTATAACAAAACTTATTTAATTTATCACAAAAATTATTTAATTTATCGAAAATGAAATATTTTTTTTATAAATTAATGACACATCTGATAGACATAATTTAATGAAATCAAAAATAGATCTTATTTAATAAGTAAAACTAGCCAACGAAATATATTTGTATATTAATATGATATTGATTTTTCTTTTGTTTGTTTGAGTGAAAAAATGATTTTATGAAAAATTTAATATATTATATCATTATTTAAATATAATAATTTTACAAAAAATTACAAAAAATATAAATAAAGTATCCATATTAATTACTTTAATAATTTAAATAATTAGTCACCCAATCTTTTTAAATGACCCGAATCAGTCCCTAATGTTTGCATCAATTCCCGATTCAGTCCCTGATGTTTTAAGTGACCCGATTCAGTCCTTTCCGTTAGTTTTAACGGTGCATTTAACGGTTAGGACTGATTTGGGACAAATTAGAAAACTAGAAGGACTAAATCGGGTCAGTGCAAACAAGAGGGACTAAATTGGGAATGTGTACAAACAAGAGGGACCATTTCATGTATTACCCCCTATTTATATATATATATATGCACGTATATATTATATATAATAATAATAAACATAATATATATATATTAATATATATACGTATATAATATATATAATAATAATAATATATTATTATTATAATAATATATATATATATTTATATACTTAAAAAAAAATAATAAGAGGAGCCGCCCATTCAATGGGCGGCTCCTCAAATATGTAGGGGCCGCTTCTACCTGAAGCGGCCCCTCAATATATTAGCAGCCGCCCTTCGAAAGGGCGGTTTAGGGTATATTTGCAACATTTTTATTTTCGATGTATTTTTGAAAATATTTTTTTTTTGAATTATTTTTAAAAAAAAACCAATTCTTGATATTGCAATCTGTGGTTGCATTGTCAGTTCGACATGTATGACCTGAATGGGAATGTAATACTTTGCTCTTGCTCTCAGTGTGTTTACATTGGGAGATGCTGCAGACATGGGTTACTTGTGGTGCTGATTATCTTGTCAGGGTATCATCTGTGTATGGTTCTCCGGTGTGTATGTGTGTGGTGAACTCTATGTTTGTTGCCATGGAGTTGACAAGGAACATGAAATTGGGAGAGTTCAATGATCGTGACGCTGAGGCGTATTGATGGAGCGGTACAACCGCAGTAACGGTGAGTTCTACTGTTCGACTGTTATCAGCCTATGTCGTTTAAGTCACTTGAGTTTTGGTGACTGGTTAACGGACTGTTTGCTCCTTTCTGTGTATTAGCGTCTTGTGTTTGTTCTTGTTGTATCATATGGATTTGAGCATGGAAGTTTTTCCGATTGAAAGAAAATGAGTACCGGCGGAGATTGCAGTGATACAATGATCACCGGCAAAGATTGTTGTGATGCCTGTACATGTGATCTTTGTGATGGCTGTACTGGGACATACATGGTGCTATGTGGCCATGTATTATATCTGGTTAGTGTATAGTACAGATGGGAATGGATATCATTGTTTTGATGTGAACGCCGTCCGAGCTATAAGGTTGTCCGTATGAGACTCTATGTATGTGGTATGTGTGGCAGCCATGGGTGTCTTTGATTGACACGAGATACCTCAAGTGCATACAGTTGTGTATGGGAGGTTGGATATGAACATCTAGTTCTGTGTTTGTGAACTGTATTGAACAGAGTGTGGGTATCTGTATTGTTGCTGAGAGCATTGGATGCTTGTATGGCTTCTGGATATAGAAAAGAACGTCATGATAGACATCTGTAAACTGGTTCTTTAGTGGAACTGTGTATGACATCTTGTCATATTCTGGATTATTGCATGACAGTAGTGATCTGTACACGTGAGACCAACAGAAAGTGGTTGGCAATGTGAGACCAACAGAGATTGGTTGGCAATGTGAGTATCCGGTCAGCATTGAGTGTGAACTATTGTATGATAGCATAGCTTGGTGACGATGATGTATGGTTCACAAATCTGATGTTGAATGTCCAAGTTATCCAGATTGATAAGGAAGTTTGAGTTTCCGTCGATTGCTTGTACACTACAACTGTAACTGATACAATCAGAGTTTCCGTTGTATTATGATTATACTATGCGTTTGACATGAAATTCATATATTCTTGAGTCAGGACGGGAGATATATGAATGATGGGATCATGCTTGTGATATGCCGACCTAGTCATGCGGTTGGTTTGCATCGTTGATTGGTTTGCCTTTTGTGCTCGATAGATGTTGGGTTGATATCTATTGATGGACAGTCTGCGAATATGTTTCATGAGGAAACAATATGATTGGTATACTAAACCATGTAATGGTTAATGAATGGTTGGTATGCTAAACCATGTGATGGTTGATGAATAACAGATGGTTATGAGAAAGCTGAAGGCTGAAGAAACTCACACGTATGAGATGGGACTTGAGTGTGATGGGACTTGAGTGTGATGGGACTTGATTTGTCCATAAAATGAATTATCTCTTGAGCTTGTTCGTACACATATGTGTATGGCATTGAAGTTTGTGTCATGTTATAGTGGTACGACCAATATGAGACTGATTTGATAGATACTAGATGGTGAATGATATTTTTGCTATATGGTTGTACTTGAGTATTCTGATATGATAGTCTTTGATTGTACACGGAAGGTGTACTAGTAACATAATATGGTTCCAGTATTGTGAAGGTATCATTGGCAATGCTATATGATATGGAACTTCCTTTGGGTCCGATTGCAGAGTCATAGTGCTAGAATGACCATGAGTGGTATTGTAAGTTGATTGTCAGTCATGTCAACAATAGTGTGTGGATTGTGTGATTGCAGTTGAGTTGGAATTTGTTACCTGCCATGTATTGTTGGATTGACTTTTCCTTCATGAACCAGAGGTGATAACGATTTGCTGGGAGCAGTCGTGTTTATCAGGAATGCATTCCAATAAAGAAAGATTCAATAAATATGGCGAGGTAGACAACTGTTGGTTTCAATTATGTAATATATGCGAGCATATGATATATCTGAGTGATATATTCGATCATGTGATATCTTCGATTGTATGATCTATCCGGGTGATATGATAATCCGTTTAGATAGGTTCTTGACGCAGAACAGAATGGATTATCAGGTACCTGTGATGTGTGGGACTTGTTGGCGTAATCCATGTAGCAAGTGAATTGTACATGCGTGAAAAACGTGTCGGTTGGAAAACGTGTTGTTTTCCACTGCTACATGATATTTTGTGTTGATCATTACATGGAGCAGTGAATAGAAAGTAATGAATCGGTGTAAAAACTTGTCATACTCAAGATGGTAGTCTTGGGGGAACAGTTGATACAAAGAATGACATTTCCGGTACAGGGGTCAGGACAGGGAATAGTGAACCATGCAAATGGTGTGGATAGATACTATTAGAACATAGTCATTGGGTGAGATAACCATATAATCATATGGACATATGTAATGTACATGGCTTTGGTGTACAGTATGCATTGATGACATATGAGTGTGATGTGGATTGCTTCTTGTGGTTTGGTCAAGTTAGTCTCCAGTGTTTGTTCTGGACTGGTATCGTGTCCAGTGTTTAATCTAGACTGAGAAGTCTGGTGTGGGAGATTAGTATGCAAACGATAGATGGATATGTTGTATCTATCACATTGTGTAATTACATACGATACTACAACTTTGTGAAATGTTAAGAGTAGAGATGGCTCTGTGCACATTTGGATGTGTAGAATCTGAATGTGACAAGGACCGAGGTACTTGGTTTAGAGTATCTTGCTGATCTCGATATTCTGCGTAGGCTTACACAGGAGTACAGACGAATGGAAACATTCTAGACCGATATACAATACACAATGCGGGTATATGTGTTGCTGTGTTTCTAAAGTGTGGCAGAATGTGTATGGAAAAGGTGTAATACCAGGATTTGAACCATTGACTGTAGTACTATATGGTGACTAGTTGTCCAAGGAAGGACGGATGTATTAGACAATAGACGAACAGATGCTCCATTGGGGATCATTTGTATGCATCCAGCAGGAATGGGAGTGGGCAGTGACTTGGTTAAGGGAACCCACCGGTACAATGAATTGTATGAGATCAAGTCAATTTGATGGATATTGTTGTGTATAACAGGATATGTATATGTGCCAATATCCGGACATGATTCTTGAGTGTTCACTGATACTAGTGAAATGTTTGTCTGTTGATGGTATTACAACAATGCATACATATTATCTATGCCCGGCTGGTATAGAGTATGGTGAGCATATGGCTACGTGGACAAAAGCGAATGGTAACAAGCTGTTATGCGAGAACATGAGTATGCAGTAGAATCCAAAGTGCAATGTCTGGTATGTTTTCTTTTGGTTTCTTATACTGCTGGTCTGGTAAGTATCTGTTAGTTGAGCATGTTGAGTATGTAGCAGATTTACTTTTGATTATTTGTTCCGGCAAATAATGTTGCATTTATAATGCATGTTTGTGCAAAGCTTATTTGCCACTATGTTGTTATTCCTTGTAGTGTTGCTAGTAGGGTTGAAAGCTTATGGCTTTCTGTATGAGATTCATATGATATATGAGATTCATCTTATGAATATGGAATTTCGAGGACGAAATTCAATAAGTAGGGGAGAATTGTAATGCCTCGAGTTGTTTTATACACGTGTCATATGAGTATGGCGTAATTTTGAATAATTACGGTACGATGTGGACTCGGGTTCAGGTTGAACCGAGGGTTAATACTCACATACATGACATGACTATGTGATATATGTCAAGGAATGAAACATGATGCACAAGATGTAGTGCAAAGAAATAACTTGAATTGTAGTAGCATAAGCAAGATGGACTAGTATGCATTTGAATTGAATTTCATATGCCTTTGCCTTTCATTTAAAGTTGCATTAGCATGTGAATGTGAGTTTGGATTTACATGTTTATGTTAATTGGCATGTTATTATAGCAAGTGGCTATATTAAGGGGATAAGTGAGCTTAAACTCACAATACACCATAACACACATAGTGATCTCTACCAAGCTCCTCTCTAGCTTCTTGCTTATGTTGAATCTTTTAGCTTGGAGTTCACTTGGAAATCAATTAAGAAAGTGGAGTGAAGTGGTTCCATAAC
Source organism: Haberlea rhodopensis (assembly GCA_907163345.1). Classification (NCBI taxonomy): domain Eukaryota; kingdom Viridiplantae; phylum Streptophyta; class Magnoliopsida; order Lamiales; family Gesneriaceae; genus Haberlea; species Haberlea rhodopensis. The sequence continues at coordinate 568,067 of CAJQUN010000129.1, read as the reverse complement.
CTCTTGGTAAGGAATTCACGCTTTTAAGATTGGTTGGTGTAGTTGTGAATGAGTTATATGAAGTTGAATCCCAAGTGTGCATGCTTAGAATCATAACTTGTTTCTATGTGAAGAATTGAGTTCCAAGATAATAGAAATATGTTAATATGTTATTAGAGATTGCAAGAAACATGTGGAATTGGTTAATTTCGAGTAGGAGAAGAAGAACCATGGAGATAAGCTCAAAATCGTCATGTTCTGATTTTTCTGGACATCGGCGATCGATCGCCGAGACAGAACAAAATATAAGGCGGCTAAATCATGTGGCGATCGATCGAGAAAAGTATGGCGATCGATCGCGAGCAACGGAACATTTTGGCGATCGATCGCGAGGTAGTGGCGATCGATCGCGAGAGGGCAGAACAGTATGGCGATCGATCGGTGAAATATAGCGATCGATCGCCAGGGTCAGAATTTGTAAAAATGTTATATTTTTGTGGCATTTATTTTGAAGCCTCTTATAACATGGTATATTGTTCATGTGCTTGTAGCATCATCACAGGGAACGGGGCAAAGAGGCAATTAGCCATCAACGCCTGATATATCATTTTTATTGTCGTATACCAGGTACGTGTTGAAGTACGGAGTATAGATATTATGTGATGATGATGTTATGGTATTGATATCATATGATTTATGTTAGCCTTGTGTCATATGATTGGTAGTATCATATGCATGTACATACATGGATTTCATATGATTGGGATGGATGCCTTGATAGATATGTGTATATGCTTTGGTAAGATCATTGCCTTGATAGATATGCCAGGTTTGGTATATGCTTTGGCTGGGATCGTTGCCACGATAGATATACTACATATGCTTTGGCTTGAGAGATATACGCCTGGTTTGGGTATATGCTCTGGCTATTATCACATATGAGTATGGTACTGTGATATGTGCTGCTAATATGAAGATGTGATGTGGTTCCACTGACATATTGAGCTAAATAGACATATCATATGGGGCTCGTGATAATAGGGCGATTGTTGAGACATGTCATGACATGATGCATTTGTTGATGCATGATACCTAGCATTCACATTAGATGATTTATTGTGCTTTATCATTAATATTGTGTTTTGATATTGCACTGAGATAGTTGTTATCTATACTCACGTTTTGTGAATGTTTCTGTAGGATTTCATAGACGTGGGAATCGTGAGTCTTATTCTGCTGCGAGGTGAACCACTGCATAGGAGTTGTGCTGGCTTAGGTTGTTATTTATACATGTGATGTATATATGAACAGGGTTTTTGTACTTGTACATCTGTAACAACCTATTAGTAAGAAACTCTTCAACCGTGTATGAATTACTTAATTCTGACTCACATATGTACTTATGATTGAATACATAATGGATTAAGTAACGAGGACCCCACATAAAGGTTTTGAGAAAGCCCATAAACTTTGTAATAGCTTATATATGTATAAATAAATAAATAAATATATATATATATATATATATATATATATATATATATATATATATATAAGGTTGAGATATATGTATATACTGATATAGAGTTTTGGGTTAAAGGTTTTGAGAAAGCCCATAAACATATATCATAAAAGAAAAACCCTAGCGTCTGACAAGCTTCGTTGAGAACGAGCAGCAGCCGTCACCTTTTCGTCCCTTTCCTTGGTTGAGTTATTGAGTCTAGCAACTCGATAACGTCAACATCCCTTCCGATTTGATCGTGTGGATACCGTAGAGGCAAAACTCAAAAAGTTTTGCTCGTGGCTCTTGGACGTGTTGCTTCAAGGATTATGCATCAAACACGCTACAAAGGTATAACTCTTGACACCCGATATGAGTACTTCGTATAGGTCCTCGGTAGGAATCCGATAAATTTTATTCCATTGCCCTGTATGCTTGTTGGATTCCTTACAGTGGTATCAGAGCCGTGTACGAAGCTTCATATCGGGGTTATATGATAAATTGTTTTATCAGATTATGAGTTATTGTTTTCATGCCAATTCGAAACTGTAAGAACATAGATGATATGTTATAATCAAATATGTGGAAATCATCGTAAAAATATATATGATATATTGACGAATTCTATGTATAAGATACATAAGTATGCGTGCGATCGAGCCAAGCAAGGTGGGCGACCGTAGCTCGATAGTCGGACGACAGGAGCTCGCAAGGTGGGCTACCGCGCCCTCGCAAGGCGGGCGACCGCACCATGCAAGGGCGGGCGGGCGACCGAGCCATTGCAAGGGCGGGCGACCGAGCCATCAACTAGGCGGGCGACCGATGCTTGTCCAGGTGGGCGACCGGCTCAAGAGTGGGGCGACCGGGGTGCATGGGTGGGTGACCGACGTGCATGGGCGGGGTTTCGAGACTGTGGGCGGGCGACTCCTTGGTGTGCGATATTTTTCCCGAATTTTATTTACAGTTTATGAACCTAGAATTAAATTTTAAAGTGTTTATAATTTAATTCATTAATTGTTATGTACTAGCATGTTTTATGTTTTGTTGGAGCATTGTGCATGGTTATAGCCCTATGACCAATTAGATTGGATTTTTGTGAATGATTGTAATTTTAAATACGGCCTGCGTGTCGTGCCTTCTCTATTTTTCTGAATGTATTCCCTCCCCTATGCTACCCTCGAAATGTTACTCGAGGTCTTCTCTATATCATGTAATTGTTATATACTATAGTTTTTGCTTTTATTGATGGGGATCAATGAAGTTGGACCATGGTGCCGAGACGAGGAGGCCATTCACAAATAGACCGAAGAGGTGCTTGGAGAAGTTACCATTAGGTTGACCCTTTAGATTTTCTCGTTGGTTTGAGAAAATCAGTAGTTCGGGTTATAACCATGTCACGTTTATTTTATGTTGATGTATGTGATGCATGTTTATCATTTGATGTTTAATATATATATATATATATATATATATATATATATATATATGACATATTTTCATTATCAATATTAATAAAATCGTGAGATCTTTAAATCCCTCTAATAATATTAAGTCAAGTTAGATGTCTTTCAATTAAAAGTACTCGTCAAGACGTCGATTGAACATGTGTAGGTTTGCCAAAGCGAAGTACCGTGACAATCTTAGTAAGGCGCGATAGGATAAAAGTGATATCCGTGTGACTTTAAATTGAGTTCGACTTAACTAGCGTTATCTCAATAGGATTGGGAACCTAGAGGCATGGAGTTGGGTAATAATTCATTAGATGAATTAGAACAAAGTGTTGTTCGCCCAACCATCCAAGAATTACATGTGATGTAATTGACAAAGTGTTGTCTACCTAAATAACCGAGTCTTGGGTGATTAGCCAAAGCTAACTCAATGTTAGGTGAAATATGGATCTTGGCCCACTAATAGTTTTGAGGGTTGATGATTTTAACTAAATAGTGGGAGTATCATTTAATAAGACCTTATTAAATGATTAAAATCGTAAAACTTATTTTGCATATTAATATTGTAGATATCCATGGCATCAAACAACGTTACTAGTACACTATCTTTGCGATCGGTCCTTGAGAAGGACAAATTGAATGAGACAAATTTCCTAGGCTGGTATAGGAATCTGAGGATTGTGCTCAAACAGAGAAAAAACAATATGTCCTAGAGGAACCCTTACCTGCTGAGGAACCTCCTGCTACGGCCGTAAGGGCTGATAGGGATGCTTACAAGAAGCATCAAAATGACGCTCTTGATGTTGGCTGCTTAATGCTTGCAACTATGAACTCTGAGCTTCAAAAGCAACATGAGGAAATTGATGTGTTCAATATGATTGAACATTTGAAGCAACTTTACCAACAACAAGCTAGACAAGAGAGGTATGACGTCTCTAAAGCGTTATTTTAGTGCAGAATGGTAGAAGGAAGCCTTGTTGAAACTCATGTACTCAAAATGATTGGATACATAGAGAATCTTGAGAAACTGGGTTTTCTGTTGGACCAAGAGTTGGCCACTGACGTGATCTTGCAATCGTTGCCTGATAGCTATAGTCAATTTGTTCTGAATTACAATATGAGTGAAATTGAGAAGACACCACCACAGTTGTTTGGTATGTTGAGAACTTACGAGGCAAACACAAAGAAGTCTAAGCCCATAAATGTTCTTATTGTGAATAAGGGCAAGGGAAAGGCTAAAGCAAAGGGCTTTAGAAAAGACAAGAAAGTCTCTGTCAAATCTAAGCCTCATGCTACTGCACTTAAGCCTAAGGGATGAGTGGCTAATGAAGGAAATTGCTTCCATTGCGGTGAGACCGGACATTGGAAGAGGAACTGCAAGTTATACTAGGAAGATCTTAAGAAGACGAAGGGAAGTGTGACTTCTACTTCATGTATTTTTGTTATAGAAGTCAATCTATCTACTTCTTCATCATGTGTATAAGATATTGGATGTGGTTCTCACATTTGTGTTAATGTGCAGGAACTGAAAAGAAGTAGAGTGTTGGCGAAAGGCAGAGTTGACCTACGAGTGGGAAATGGAGCAAGAGTTGTTGCATTAGCTATAGGAGATTATTCATTAACTTTACCTTCTGGTTTAATTTTAGATTTACAAGACTGTTATTTTGTGCCATCAATTACTAGAAACATCATTTCAATTTCTTGTTTAGACAAGATGGGTTTTTCATTTATTATAAATGACAAATGTTGCTCCATTTATTTGAATGAGATGTTTTATGCTAATGCACAATTGATTAATGGTCTTTATGTTCTAAATCTTGATATGCATGTCTATAACATAAATACTAAGATGATTAAGACTAATGATTCAAATCCAACTTATCTCTGGCATTGTCGCTTGGGCCATATAAACGAGAATTGCATATCAAAACTTCATAAGGGTTGAGCTTTAGATTCATTTGATATTGAATCATATGAAACATGTGAATCTTGTTTAATGTGCAAGATGACTAAAGCCCCTTTCAATGGACATGTTGAAAGGGCAAGTGATTTATGAGTCTCATACATAGTGATGTATGTGGCTCAATAAGCACACAAGCTAGAGGTGTTTTCAATACTTTCGTTCAATTTACTGATGACTTCAGTATATATGGGTATGTGTACCTAATGAAGCATAAATATGAAACCTTTGAAAAGTTCAAGGATTTAAAGAATGAAGTACAAACCTGCTTGGTAAAAGTATCAAAATCCTTCGATCAGATCGAGGAGGTGAATACTTAAGCCAAGAGTTTCATGACTATTTAAAGGAGTGTGGGATAGTCCCACAACTCACATCTCCGTATACTCCACAATTGGATGGTGTATCTGAAAGGAGGAATCGAACTTTGTTGGACATGGTTCAATCTATGATGAGTCATACAGAACTTCCGATTTCCTTTTGGGGACATGCTTTAGAAACATCAATATTTATACTGAACCGTGTTCCATCTAAATCAGTTGAAAAGACCCCATATGAGATATGGACTAGGAAACGTCCTAGTATGTCTTTTATGAAGATTTGGGGTTGTGAGGCTTATGTGAGATGTCACGCCTCCAATAAACTTGGACCCAAATTTGATAAGTGTTTATTTGAGGGATATCCTAAGTAAACAAAAGGATATTATTTATATTATCCCACAGAGAACAAAGTGGTTGTTCCTCGGACATATGTCTTTTTTGAAAGAGAATTTATTTCTAGAAGAACTAGTGGGAGTGAGAGACAAATAAAACTTAGTGAAGTAGAACCACAACAAAACATTGAACATGATATTGAGATGGAAACAGGGCAGTCGCACAAGTTGTTGTGGATGAAATGCCTGCTCAAGAGACACAAGCCCAGCATAGGTCTACAAGAGTACACCGGGAGCCACAGAGATATGGATTTCTTGTGACTCAACAAGGTGACTTACTACTCATTGATGAGGATTAACCTTCATCCTATCAAGAAGCTATAATGGGCCATGATTCTAAGAAATGGCTAGAGGCCATGAAATCTGAGATGGAATCCATGTATGTTAACCAAGTATGGACTTTGGTTGATCCACCTGAAGGGGTAAGACCCATAGGGTGCAAATGGATTTTCAAGAAGAAGACTGACATGGATGGTAATGTACACTCCTTTAAAGGACGACTGATTGCTAAAGGTTTCAAACAAATTCATGGTATTGACTATGATGAAACTTTTTCGCCAGTTGCCATGGTTAAATCCATTAGGATCTTACATGCAATAGCTGCATTTCATGATTATGAAATCTGGTAGATGGATGTCAAAACTGCTTTCCTTAATGGAAACTTACTTGAGGATGTGTACATGACACAACCCGAGGGTTTTGTCGATCCAAAGGATGCTGGAAAGATATGCAAGCTACAACGATCCATTTATGGATTGAAGCAAGCTTCTCGGAGTTGGAATCTTCGTTTCGATGATGCGATCAAAGAGTTTGGTTTCATCAAGAACGTAGATGAACCTTGTGTCTACAAGAAGGTCAGTGGGAGCATAATTATCTTCTTAGTGTTGTATGTAGATGACATACTTCTCATTATGAATGATATCCCTGCCTTGCAATCTGTAAAGATTTGGCTAGGGAATTGCTTTTCTATGAAAGACTTGGGTGAAGCCACCTTTGTGTTAGGTATCAAGATCTATAGAGATCGATCAAGAAGATTACTTAGCCTAAGTCAAAGTACATACATGGATAAAGTGCTAAAACGGTTAAGCATGCAAGAATCAAAGAAAGAATTCGTGCCTATGACACATGGGATCTATCTCTCGAAGGATCAGTGTCCTTCAACACAAGATGAGAGACAACGCATGAGTAAGATTCCGTATGCTTCAGCTATTGGATCTATCATGTATGCCATGATATGTACTCGTCCAGATGTTTCATATGCTTTAAGCATGACGAGCAGATATCAAGTTGATCCAGGTGAATGTCACTGGATTGCTGTCAAGAATATCCTGAAGTACTCGAGAAGAACTAAGGATACATTATTGATTTATGGAGGTGAGGAAGAACTCAATGTAATAGGTTACACCGATGCAAGCTTCCAAACCGACAAAGATGATTTCCGATCGCAATCAGGATATGTGCTTTGCCTAAATGGAGGTGCTGTGAGCTGGAAGAGTTCAAAGCAAGAGACAGTAGCCGATTCTACAACTGGAGCTGAGTATATTGCTGCCTCGGATGCAGCAAAGGAAGCCGTTTGGATCAAGAAGTTCATTTCTGAGCTTGGGGTTATGCCTAGCATTTTAGATCCGATTAAACTCTATTGTGACAATGGAGCCATCACATTGGCTAAGGAACCCAGATCTCACCAGCGATCCAAACAAATACTTCGGCGTTTTCATTTCATTCGAGAAATCGTTGAAAGAGGAGATGTAAAAACATGTAAAATACCAATTGATGATAATGTATCTGACCCGCTGACGAAACCTCTGTCACAACAAAAGTATGATAGTTATTCTAGATCGGTCAACATTAAGTACATGTCTGATTGGTTTTAGTGCAAGTGGGAGATGTGTTGGGATATGCACTGAGACAACTCATTAGATGATTGATTTTGGCATACAATGTAATATGATTTTATTAATGGCAATTCATTATTATATATTATTCCAGTATCTGTGTAATATGAATATATATATATATATATATATATATATATATATATATATAAATGTCCTTAGAATAAAATTGTATTATTCTTAAAAATTGTCCCTAGTCAAGTATTATCATGAATTTGGATAATGATAATGCATTGAGACTAGTATGTATTGATTGATGAATTTGTTCATGGATATGAGATATCGAATCAACACATGGGACATGTTAGAGAACTATGTACTGGACAGACCCACCATGAGAATGCTAAATGGATAGTTATATGAATGTCATAAGCAATTCTTATAGTGATAATATTGTATGTAATCCTTACGACTTGAGATCACCAGAGATCACAACATAAGGAGTTGTGTATCTTGATATTGTCAAACGTTACCTGTAACAGGGTAAACGATAAAGACAATCATTAGATACACTACGAATTATGTAAAGGGATGTTGAGTGAAGATAGGATTTGTCCCTCCTATATAACAGGAGAGTGTTTGGGCCCTTGATAAAGTGAGACTAAAATGCATGGCCATGCTCGAATGAGTCGATATGTGATATCGAGCTTATTCGTTTATTCTAGTCTACTTGGGATCAAGAAATATAACATTAAACTATACGAGTATGACTTATTCCATGACTCGTGTTTAATCTAAACACATAGGACAAAGGGATTAAATTACATGGAGAATATTATCACAAGCCATAGGTAATGTCGAGTCAATGACATTCTTGTAACTTGGGTAGCCTTGATGTGTTGCTAGATACCGATCATTGCTTGTGACATAAAATTAGATTTTATGTCACTGCCAACGTTGCAAGATCCTAACAGGTCGCACAAAAGGTTAAATCGAGAAAGGGAGATATAATTCATTAGATGAATTAATTTGATTAGGAAGAGTCATAATCATAAACTAATGGGCCGTTTATTATATATATATATATATATATATATATATATATATATATATATATATATATATATATATATATATATATATATTTGCTAATTGAGGGATAGAACAATCATACGTTAATTTAGAATTAACTCAAAAGAAAAACCCTAGCGTCTGACAAGCTTTGTTGAGAACGAGCAGCAACCATCACCTTTTCGTCCCTTTCCTTGGTTGAGTTATCGAGTCTAGCAACTCGATAACGTCAACATCCCTTTCGATTTGATCGTGTGGATACCGTAGAGGCAAAACTCGAAAAGTTTTGCTCGTGACTCGTGGACGCGTTGCATCGATGATTCTGCATCAAACACGCTACAAAGGTATAACTCTTGATACCCGATATGAATACTTCGTATAGGTCCTTGGTAGGAATCCGATAAATTTTATTCCGTTGCCCTGTATGCTTGTTGGATTCCTTACAATTTATTGGGTAAAAATATGGACTGAACAACGAACATGGAGGAATTTACGAATACCAAAGTGGGTAAAAGCCGTGGTATGGGAGGGGGAAACAGTGGCTCATCTAGGAAAGGGGTAAATGAAGATGGTATCATACTTGAGGGGGTGTCGGTGGACGTAGACGAAGAGATTTTGGATTTTTTTTCCTGGTTGGAATGGCATATCAGGTAAAGATCTTTTCTTTTAAGGGAAATAATTTTGTTGGTTGAGGGTCCAGTGAACTTGAGAGCATTAGTTTCGGCAGTTGGGGGATCCATCTTATCCGTATCTGTGGTAAGTCGGTTCAGACCAAACCCGCGCATCAACTAAAAAAAAATTTATTTAACAAACAAAGTTGAAAAAAAAAGTTTTTCTAAAAATGTTTTTTTTGGCCAAGCGGCAATTTAATTTTTTTATATAACAGAAATAGAACATTTGTATTAAGCTCAAGCGGCAATGTACAAAAGATTTAAAAAAAGGCCAAGAATCCAACGAATCAGGGATAACCGTGATACAACAACTCGAGAAGCAAGTTTAGCTATCAAGTTAGACAATCTGCTACAATGACTAATAACAAAGCCATTGTTTCCTTCACAAAATTGCCTTATTGAATATATGAAGCAGCCGCATGAGAAGAAGATGGATTGTTGATGGACTGGACAACCAATTCAGCGTCTGATTCCAAAATGCCAGACGTCCAATTATGTTTACGAGCAAACAACAAACCTTCGCGAACAACCAACAATTCAGCAAGATACAACGAGCATATGTTTCTCTAGTGATATGTTACATCAGTTTATGCATCTTCTTGAGAAATATGAGACATGTATTTAAGAATGGATCCAAGTATTCGTTCTTTGTCTCTGGTAGGAAATGCTTCCAGTAGAACTCCGTTATTGTAAAAACGAAAAAGAGGACATGTTGCACCACATCACTTTAATCTTTGTTACATCCAAAGAAATGAACTTTGTTAGGAGGGGGTACGCAACCTGTTGAGCCTTAAATGCATTGTTGAGTTTAATGCTTAATGTATCTCCGAATTATTTATGAGTTTTGATGATCAACAAAACTTGTGTTTGTTATACTAATGGGTCTACTTAGTGTACATGTTTATTGGTTGAAAAGTGGATTGATTGAAGAAAATCAATTGTGCAAAGTTTGGGCAGGATCGCCCCAGGCGATGGTGACCATCGCCCCAGGCAATGGCAGCCTTGAGGAACTTCGCCACGCACATCGACTGAAGTGATGCCGAGGCCCGCGCGCAGGGCGAGTTTGCATGAGGCGATGGCTTGATCGCCTGAGGCGATGCCTGGAACATTTGAGGCGATGAGGACTTCGCCTGAGGCGATGAAAGTTTGTGAGCAACCGAAGCTACGACATTGATTTTTGGTGGTGATCGCCTGAGGCGATCTGTGCATTTTGGTGACCGTTGGGGCGCGGCGATGATGATCGCCCGAGGCGATGTCCGAGGCGATCTTGGAGTGATTCAAGCCTTAAGTGTAGCAACGGCTAGTAGGAGCCTTGGGGGCCTTCTACACTATAAATATGGATGTTTGGAGCATTTTGAAGACAAGAAACAAGTCTATAAACTACAAGAAAGCTTTGCTCATTCAAATTCTATCTAGCATTGCAAACTTCATACATTTGTGTTGTATTGGAGTTTGTGATTCATTTCTTGTGTGATAGTCTTGTGTTCTTCGTGTTGTTACACCGTGAAGGTGTCATTGGTTTATTGTAAGGTCCTCAAACACCGACGCAAGTTTGAAACTGTAAAAGTCATCAACAAGTAAAGTTGGTGCAAGTGTGTGGCTATCCTTGGAGCCCTTAAGGCTAAGAAGACTCGTGAAGAGTGTGGGTAACTCGGGAAGAGTTGTGTTGTGGCTATTCTTGGAGCCCTTAAGGCCAAGAAGACTCGTGAAGAGTGTGTTGCTCGTGAAGAATTGTTTTACTCGGGAAGAGTGTGTAGTGGCTAACTTGGAGCCTTTAAGGCCAAGATCATTTTCGTTCTAGTGGAACCTCGGTTAATCATTTTCTAACCGGGAAGAGGAGACGTAGGCGATTCATCGCCGAACTTCTATAACAAATTCTCTTGTCATTTATCGCTTTATTTAATTTACGCATTTATTTATTACTTTATTTTATTTATTTGTCGATTGACTTGAAGTCTTCCGTAGTGCAAACTCGACATTTTTGCAAATTCATTTTAAAAAGCTAAAATAGCCAAGGAACCTCATTCACCCCCCATCTTCGGTTCCAACAAGTGGTATCAGAGCCATTTGATTTTTGTTTTAAATCAAAAAAATTTATATGGCTAATCTAGCAAATAAGTTTGCTCAAGGTCAATCGACCAATCACCCTCCGCTCTTCACGGGTGATAACTACTGATATTGGAAAAATATAATTTCTCTATACATCCAATCCGTAGATTATGACCTACGGAAGATTATTGTGAAAGGTCCACATATTCTTTGAATGAAGTTGGGGGAATAAGTATTCCCAAATAAATTGACGATTTTACAAGAGCGGATATGATTTCGCAAAATGCTAAAGCTATTAATATTTTACATTATGCTTTAGATATGAAGGAGTACAACCGGATCTCGATGTACTCAACCGCAAAGAAAATATGGGACAAATTGCAAATTTGTCATGAGGGCACAAATCAAGTGAATGAGACAAAGATAGATCTATTGCAACTCAAGTATGAGACATTTGAGATGGAATTCGGAGAAGACGTTGACTCGATGTTTAGAAAGCTTACCCAAATCATAAATGTGCTTGCACAACTTGGTGAGAAGTACCATCCAAAGCAAATATGGAGAAGAGCACTTAGAGCCTTACCACAAGAATGGGATGCCAAGAGGACGGCCATTATCGAATCCAACAAAGGAGAAAGTGCATCATATGATCTTGGTGAACTTCATGGTACCTTGGTGACCCATGAGCTTGAAGTGTCAACACGGAAGGGATTAAAGGAGGAAGATAGATACATAAGAAAGAGGATAGCCTTGGTCGGGAGGAAAGATAAATCCGATGATGAAGATGATGAAGAGATGATCTTGTTCACAAGAAAGTTCAAGAAATTCTTCAACAAACACAACAAGCCAAAGACCTCCGCTGCCACGAAACATGATTCAAAACAAGAGGTAACTGATCGCTATTATTTTAAATAGTATTTTGCAATGTAGCGATTGTGTACCGCAAGTGCACGATGTCAAGTTTTAGTATAATGATATGAAAAGTACGGATTGTCGAACCCACGAGGACTAGGAAATAATTACCAAACTCCACTAATTTAACTATATTTAGTCTATGATAACCGGTTGTGATTATAACGTGACAAATTAACTCAATATGTAACCCAAACAATCAATGGTGAATAAGATTAATAATCAAAAGAAACAATTATCAAGACTTTCGGTTCACCTATGTAATCCCCCATAATTTGCCTATTAGTTAATAATCGAATTCAAACAATCTAAGGTGACGAGTTTTCCAAATTTATCTAATATACTCTCTCGAGTTATATTAAACCTAATATCAAATTGCAGTAAGTCACTCTCGTGTACTTATTTAACAACACAATATTGTATTAAGATCCGTGAAAACTTCTTGCTTTCGATTACTAGATATCTATAGCTATCACACGTGTATTTGATTTCATCTCTCGATATCAGTCTGAAATCCACGGTGTAAATCACTATATCGAATCACAATTTTATCTCTCGATCTCGATTGTAATTTAAATATCATTCAAGGATGTCCAAACCCTTAAAAGCATGAAGAACAATGATCTATGCACTTAGATAATAAGAATCAATCAAAAACATTCAATTAAAATCATGGGTTCATACAAAGGATCCCCTAAGTCTTGATAACAAACCTAGCCAACAATCTCCATCAAATAACAATGTATAAACATGTTTTGCAACATTCTAAACATTAAAATCTAATGAAAATATAGAACTAGAGTTAGAAATACGGAAATAACGAGAGGCGTTGACTCCTTGCGTTGCTCCGTCGTCCCGTCTCTTCCGATGCGTCTCTTCTTCAATGGTTATGGTGTATGGATGGTTGGGGATGATTGAGAGTGATGGTGGCTGAGTATGTAAGGTTAATTATGAGTCAAAAAGTCCCAAAAACGTCCATGATAATCCATTTTTATGGTAGGAGGAGTTTCACCAAGTTTGGACACCAAATAACCAATGGAAGCAACACTCACATTGTGCTTTAGAGGGATATGATGCATTTTTGAAGGAGGAACTCCCGATGATCGCCTCGATTGGGGGACATCATTCATCTGCAGGACCGATAACCAGTATTCGGATGGAAATGGAAATCTTGATTCAGGAGAAGGGTATGAACCTGCTCCCGATATTGATCATTTGAATACAAATGTACAAAATGATTTATCAGATTGGCTTAACTGGGTCGGATATCCGGTTCGATGGGTGGATGTTTGATTCTGTGAAGGGGCACCAAGATATATGCAGAATACGTCCCCAGATTTTTCAGTTGGGGAACTTTGGAATTCCCTTTGCCATGAACAAGATGGGAGAAAGGAATACATTCAGGTAGGCATAGTAAAGAACTGGTTCAATGGGTTCAGAATGGTGGTGGGATTGCCACATATTTTGATTTCACTACAAAAGGAATACTCCAAGCTGCTGTGGAAAGAGAATTGTGGAGATTGAAGGATTCGAATGGTTGATAGGCATTTTGCCTAGCAATGCCGTCGCTTTTTCCTAGCAATTGCTAGAGATCAATTCCGTTGTGATTCTATAATTTGACATGCCCTTGTTGCAGTTGATCAACTGGACTATGAACTTGGTAGCACACATTTTACCCAAACACTAACCATTACTATATCGTATCTCAGTAATATCAATTACTGATGATGGGAAAAGAGAAGATTTTCCTTAGTACTCTATATTTGGCTCATCAAAATTGTAGTAAGCAATATGATGGAGAAAAATTCACTAAAGTGTAAGAAATCATTACATATTAGGCAAGAGGATGCTAGTTCGGTACTCAAGATTTAAGTACATGTGAAATTGTGGCAGATCCTGTAATACGAATTTTCATCTTCACTGATATCGAGTCAGTGTCCATCCATGGCTATAAGCATTTATACGACGGGCGAGCTCGATTATAGCTCATGCCAGATCTGAGATACTGCTAAGCTAACTAAGTCAATCCCAACTTCATATTAACACTTATTTGACCTGCTTGATCTAGATTCATATTACCTAATTTTTTATAAAATTATTTTAAATCATCACTATCCTCTGAAGCATGACAATTGAGTAACCAAATCTGCCAGATTACTCTCGTTAACACTTAACGATTGAACAATGATGCATATGAAACGGTGCCTCCTTGGTTCGTCAATCAAGGAATGCATAAAAGGGCAAATATTTATTCCAAAACAATAATCTTTATCCTACATCATAGTAATTTACAGATAATTCCGAACTTTCAGTGTCGATCTGATAAAAGTTATCATACTTTCAAGTATCCATAGGCCATTAAATCGATAAATACTTGAACCAGAAACTTCATAATCTTGAGCGGCGTAAGCATTTCATAGGGTTGAAAGGTGAATGTCTCCGTCCAGACGTAAAAGGCTCCCTTCTCAATGTGTGTGATAATCCTATATCCCAGTTCTCGACGTTTTTTGGGACACAAACATCAAACAGGAGCTGACCAAGAATCCCGTGGACACCGATTTTTGGTGGGCTCGACAAAGGAATATAACTTTCCTTTCGCTCATCGTGCACCGACCCGATGCCCCTATCCTCGTGATACTCTACAGAACTAGGCACAATGAAATGGTTGTTTAGGTCAAGGGTGATTCCTTCAAAGCTATGATTTGATTTTGAAGCTGCTTTTCTCAAGTTGTGAAATGGATCCGTAATCTGAGTATCAGTGCCTTCTAAGCCCATCTTCTCTCCTTCGAGTTGTCGTATTCTTTGAGAGTATATTACAGAAGCTTTTCCAAGAAGCTCAGTCACAGCGGCCCTGTATTCTACTGGATAATTTCGATAATGACCTACACAATTCGGAGAAATGCGGTCATTGTGGACAAGTGAAATTCCATGATTCCATGCTTAATCCTTCACATTAATATTTTATTGCAATCATACTAATTTATTGTGCATTCTTTTCACCAGGCACTCCCACCCAGACAACAGTACATACAACTGGGAGCAAGTTAACAAAGGCCGATTTAGCCACTATAAAACCAATAATAGCAACTTAGTGCCACCAAGTGTTTCAATAGTCAACCATATAAGATTTGATTTAATATGAGTATTAACTAAGGATAAAAAACACAAAGGGGCTGAAAAGTTAATAATGCAGAAACATACCAACGTGAGATGAACTATTCCACTTGACCAAATTAACGTCAGCTCCAAGGTCTTTAAGCCTCGTAGCGAAATTGCAAATTATTTGAGAAGGAGCAAGATCATCATCTTCTGAGCACAGTATGAGATATGGAGCGCCCAAGCTCTGACAACAAGATAACTGTAACAGTGAATAACAAACAAATAGTTGAAGAAGTGACTGCGAATTAAACACGACGGAATCTTACAACTGTGGAGTACAGTGTTTGCCAGTACTCAGCGCGTTGTGATTCAAATCTGCTAAGAAAGAGTGCATCTAGACTGGAAGAGATGCCATTGGCAATCCATGTCACCATATGGGGAGGACGCGACAATTTAAGAACACTTGGATGGAGAACAAATCGAGTGCCCAAGTCACTAGTAAAATCCACTGGGGCGGAGTCAAAAATATTGCCAGAAACACAATCTTTAACAAGCCGGAAGTCATGCTTCACAAAAAAATATAACCATCAGTTTCTGGAAAAATGTTCCTAAGATTCTTGTAAAACCAGATTTGCACTCGGGCAACCATGATAAATAAATCTTTAAACCGAAGAACAGATGGATCCAGGGACAGAAAACATCAAGATATGCAGAAGAAAGTATACCAGATTAACTTGAGCGTCACACTTGCCTTCGATTATCTGCAACCACATGGAAACAGTAAG
Organism: Haberlea rhodopensis; assembly: GCA_907163345.1. Taxonomy (NCBI): domain Eukaryota; kingdom Viridiplantae; phylum Streptophyta; class Magnoliopsida; order Lamiales; family Gesneriaceae; genus Haberlea; species Haberlea rhodopensis. The sequence goes on along the minus strand of CAJQUN010000129.1, from coordinate 552,048 downwards.
ATCCCGATTTCGTTAACTATTTGCACTTTGGCGGAGAAATTTTGCATCAGAATAATAAACAGATAGATACATAAACAAATATTTACATTTAAATTTACAAAAATGGCACTTACCTGGATAACCTTATACATGCAAGCTTTCGGGCCACCGGAAAAAGATGCAAACACAACAGGGCACGGTTGAATTTTTAGTTCCTGCATACAGAAAAGAATCAGAATGAAGGAATACATTTTTACACACATATTGGACCTGATGTGGCTTGAACACATGACCTAAATCCAGAAAGTCATGATCAACCAGTGGACTGATAATTTAAAATAAAGTTCATACACCATAATTTCTTTGCAATTTGTTAACCAAATAGCATTTTCGTTTTCTCTGCTTTCTTTTCATGCTAATTTTGCTTTCTCCATTCTCAAAAAGGGATGTTTTATATGGTCACAAAGTCTGAAACAATCAAATGACTGAAATAGGGAATTAAGGTGGCAGAACATGTTGCAAAAATGCAGCTGAACAAGCAATCCATGAACTATACAACAGTAGAAACGAACTAATCTATAACTTTTTTTCAACCGTTTCGTTAGTAATGTATCTATCAATTTATATATATATATATGTGTGTGTGCGTGCGTGTGTCATGTTTTATATACATAAAAATTGAGTCTTGCAAATGCTTGCAAGAACAAAAGGCAAAGCACAAATATTAGATAATTGATCAGTCAAACAGCTTTGAGATTACATATATTTGTGAAAGAAAAATCTGGAAACGGTAGGTGAAATTCATATGACTAACCTGAACAAGCTCGCTGACAATATCTAGAGCCAATGACTCAGCTTTATCCGGAAAGAAGCTGCAAATATAACAGATACAGATAAAGAAATTTGAACATCAGTAAAACATATAACCATGGAAACACTTCTTATTACAGCTTATACAACCTTCAAGTAAAGAGGGTACATATATAGCAGCAACTAGATTCATATCCGTCAGACAAGGATACATTTTTCTTCTAAACCAGATAAGATATCTGAGATAGCATAGTTCTTCTATCCAAATTACAAATATAGTAAACTAAGCATCGAGAACATCCATGAATGGAGCATTTTTTACTGTCTAATGAAAGGAACTAGGTTCAACAATTTTTTGTTCTCCACAAGGGATCAGTGTTTCCATCATTAAATTCTCCCACGAAAACAATTGTTTGAAGTCTCAGCAACAACCTTATCAAACAAGACTTGTGGATAAATGCCAGTGCAATAAAAGATTCCTCAAAACTCAATTCCATAAGTGTGTGTGTCAGCAAGAATCTATTCTCACGTAACTCTAAAATGCCCATCAGATAGTTCCATTTCATTCACTTAACAAAGTTAAATAAATGGATTCGAATATCCCATCAAACCAAACTACTTTTACACGCTAAGTTTTGAATCCATGAATTTAGACAGAATAAAGGTATCTCACATCCCCATCCACTCAAACCAGAAATTCATCAATTATACAAACAGGTAAATATATAAGAATTACAACTCAATCGCAACCCAAAAAAATACTCAGCTTCATGGAATGAAACAAAAACCGAGAAAACACTTTTTCGAATTGGAATAAACTCAACACTTACCTAAAACCAAGCAAAATTTAATAGGAATCACAGTGCCTCAATGGCAAAAAAAAGAGTGATCTTTTTAGCTTACAGATTGAGGAATTGGGAGTGGCAAACAAGGGAATTCCAACCAATAGACGAATAGAGATCGACATAATTCTTCAAGTGCTTGTCTTGACTAGACATCCACGCAAAAACCACAACTATTCCTTCCACTTTCCCCCTCTCCTTTCTTCCCCAGTAATACCTTCCTCCAAATCCCCACATATTCCAAATCTTCCTCCTTTACTCGGAAGAAATAAATAGAATTCCAAGAAAATTCACCAATATTTCTTGAAAATCACAAGCGAATCATGAGAGCGGGTACCTGGTTTCAGCTTTATTAAAGAAATCGAAAAAATAGTCAGCTATTTCTAGATAAATGGTTGTGTATGTACTTTTTCTTGTTTGATTGTGTTATTCAAGTTCACCACGATTCGTTTACTACTTGCAGCTTTTTAGGCAATGGGGGTCAATTTTTTGTGTTCTGAAAAAATAAATTAATATTCTTTATACTGATTTCCGCATAATTTCAATTTCAAGATTTTGACCACATATTTCATCTGTAGCAAGGATGATATTTCAGGACGAAAGTTTCGAAAGCAAAAAATATACAATAAGATGGATTTAACGGAATTTACTAAAATCAGTTCGAACTTGATTGTTGAGATTTTTTAATGAACCTGGTTGTGGATATATAATATTTCGTACGGACGGCTGAAATTCCAATGACGCTATCCTTATGGTTAGAGATGTCAAACGGAGCGGACGGCACGAGGCACGGCACGACACGGAGCGGCACGGCACGGCATGTTTTGCTACAGTGTCGTGCCGTGCCAAGCACGGCCCGGAGTATGGGCCGTGCCGGGCCAAGCCATGCCAGCCCGTGGGCTGGCACGGCACGGCACGACACTGTTTCTTTTTTTTTTTTTTTTTTTTAACCAGGCGATCGATCGCCACATAAATGGCGATCGATCGCCTATAGGCAGTAAGCAAAATACAGGGGTGGCGATCGATCGCCACAAAAAAAGGCGATCGATCGCCTAGAGGCAGTAAGCAAAATGCAGGGGGTGGCGATCGATCGCCACAAAATGGCGATCGATCGCCAATGTCCAACGGTCAAAAATATAGCTGTTCAACGGCTTTTTAAAAAAAAATTATTTTTTTGGTTGTTATATATATGTGTGTGTTGAGGAAACATTTTATCCTCTTAATCTTTAAGCTCTATATACTTGAGACGCTATACTCTCAATTTGTTCACAAGAAGAAAGAAATTCGTCTTACGTTTGCCAAGACAAGCACAAGCAACAAAGCCAACACTCCTCCTAGCAAATATTTGGTAACTTTTATATTTGTTGCATTAGATAATTCATAATTGTAGTCTATATACATAATGGCCGATTCATCTTATAATGTGAATTATGATGATGAAATCGATCAATTCCAAGAAAATGAAGAAAGCACACCAAATATTCAATCATCAAGTAAAAGAACTTCAAAAAAAAGAACTAGCAATGTATGTCAAGTATTCGATGTAGAAATTGTTGAGGGAAAGGGATCAAGGGCAGTTTGTAAAAAATGTAAAAAAGATTATGCATATGCTTCTTCTGGTGGTACAGGTCATTTACTAAGACACATGGCTAAACATGAAAAAGAACCAACTGATGGTAACCAAACTATTTTTTCACAATTCGGTACTGGTAGTAGTAGTTCAAGTTTAGGTATTTTCACTTATAATGTTGAAAGAGATAGGAGAGAACTAGCTAAATACATCGTATGGGCAGAGAAACCTTTTTCAATGGGGGCGGACGCCAAATTCACTAATTATATTCATTTAGGTTTGCAACCTCAACATAAACGATTTTCAAGGAATACTATTAAATCGGATGCATTCACAATTTTTAATGAATATAAAGCAAATTTAATTACGTATTTAGGTAATCTTTCATCGAAAGTAGGACTAACAAGTGATATTTGGACAACTTATCTTGGCAATGCATCATATCTCTGTGTTACAAGACATTGGATTGACGATAACTGGGTGTTACATAAAAAAAATTTAGGTTTCACAAAAATTGATTGGCCTCATACGGGTGGAGTTATTTCCAATGCCATTATGCAAGTTACTAATGAATATATTAGTAATAAAATCTTCTCTATTTCATTTGATAATGCAACTAATAATACTGCTGCAATTACTATATTAAAAACTTATTTGAAACCAATTTTAAATGGTGATCTTTTTCATATTCGTTGTTCATGTCATATTTTAAATTTGTGTGTGCAAGATGGATTGAAACCACTTGAGCTTCATTTAGAAAAAATAAAGACTACTCTTAAATTTCTTAATGGTTCAGTTGCTAGAAAACAAGACTTCAAAAGTTTATGTATTTCTCATGGTATGAATTATAAAGATTTTCCTTATGATGTTCCTAATAGGTGGAATTCTACATATTTAATGTTGCAAGCATGTTTACCTTATAGAAATGTGATCACTTTATTTTTTAATGAAAGGATGGCCGAACATTTTCATATTGAAGAAACTGATTGGGAAATTGCTTCTAATATTTGTAATTTTTTAGAACCGTTTTACGATGCTACCAATTTATTTTCGGGCTGTTATTATCCAACTTCTTCAATATTTTTGAATAAAATTTATGAAATTAGTGAATGTTTTGCATTACATAGATCTGATCCGTTTTTTACAGGTATTGTCGAACCAATGGAGTATAAATTTAAAAAATACTGGAAAACTATTCCTATGTTGAATTGCTTGGCATCAATTCTGGATCCTAGATTAAAATTATATAGTGTAGAAATTATAATAGAATCTTATTACACCAACATGGCTTATGAGAATATTAATATTAATCAAGAGAAAGAGCGCATTAATAAATGTTTGTTTGCTTTGTTTTCTTTATATGATTCGTTACATAATTCTAGAGCAACTCCAGTAAGAGAAAGTGGTAGTAGTGGTGGTAGTAGTGGTAAGGGTTCTGTGTGGACAATGTTAAGAAGAAGACAAGACACTACTTCCGCTTCTTCTAGTTCTAATACATCTTCATTTACTGAGCTTCAGTTATATCTAAACCAAGTCATAAATTTCAGTGAACAAGAATTAGAAACTTTTGATGTTTTGGCATGGTGGAAAGACAATGCTAGACTTTGGCCAGTACTTTCCATAATGGCACGTGATCTACTAACTCCTCCGATATCCACAGTTCCATCGGAGTCTTGTTTTAGTGCAGGTGGAAAAGTCATTGATGAAAAAAGAAGTAGAATGAACCAAACACTGTGGATATGTGTATTCTTTTAAAGGATTGGTTGGATGCTGATAGCCGCTTACAAGGTTTGGGAGGACATGATGTTTCTTCGGATGAAAATGAAGAAAATTAGCATATTTTTTAAACTCTTTTGTAATTTATTATTTTCTTTTGTTCAATGTAATTTGTAGTTTTTTAATTCGTAGTCAATAAATTTTGATTTTATAAGTATATTGTGCCAATCTATATTTAAATATAATATTATTATATTTAAATAAATAAAATTAAACAAATAAAAAATAAAAAAAATGAAAAAAAAAATAAATTGATTTGGGCCGTGCCAGCACGGCACGGCCCGTGGCACGGCCCATAAGCCACGGGCCTATGGGCCGTGCCGGGCCACCCAAATAAGGAGACGGGCCGTGCCAGGCACGGCCCGTCTCCTTAAAGGGCCGTGCCAGCCCGGCACGGAAAAGTGCCGGGCGGCACGGATTTACGGGCCGTGCCGGGCCGGCACGGCCCGTTTGACATCTCTACTTATGGTTAACATAAAAATCCCTAATTGGGTAAAAATTTAGATTGATTGGTCAATGTGAAAAATGGTCATGTGTACCATTATAAGAATAATTTATTGGGAGTTTCGTGTGCTTGTGAATTTTGGATATTATACTATTAAAAAAATTGGATTTTTTTATGTTATTAACTCATAAATAAAAATTTTAAAAATAATATTTATCTGATCAAAATTTTGTTGTATAACCTTATGGGTTTTTAGTTTTACTTTAAATAATGTTATTGCTACCCATCATACATAATCAATATATATTTAAATAATGTTTAAAATCGATTAACATTTAATTGTAAAGCCACATGCTGTCTGTCAGACAACGGAGCAATAATGGGCCAACATGCTCAAGAGTGTGGCCAATGCTATATGACAGAGTGCTACTGCTAACAAGTTTTTAACAGTAATTAAAGTTAACTTTCTAAAATGATTCGGACATAAAAATAATTAAAGAAATTTTTAGTAATTTTCCATTGTTTTAAGGTCTAGTAGAAAACAGATGGAGAAAGAAATGGAAAACCTTCATTACTTTTAAAAGAAAACTCTTCACAATAATATGACTGCATACTAAGTGTCCTATCCTTTCCCTTTTCTTTTCGATTGACGTGGAAACAAAATTGTTCTTCACTTTCGAAAGGAATTAAGCAACATTTTATCACCTACTAAAGTATAAATTACGTGATAATGAAATCATGAGTAATTGAAATGGGAAGTCAAATTATTTAACTAAACCTGCAGTGTAACATCTGCATCAATATATAACCCGACTTTAAGAGAGCAAGATTCACATGGAAGAACAATTGATGCTGGTGAAAATCCTGGTCTCTGTACGGTTATTTTACTACCGTTCCTCAAAGATGTATATCCCATTTCTTCCAACTCGAGAGAATCGACCAAGAAGCAATCACCACACCTGCAATGGTAGGAAAATTCCAAACAATCGCCATCATCTTCAACAGTCATGTCCTGTAACCTGAGATCATCAGCTGTTGCAAAATCCTGCCTCAGTATTTGCAGCTCATTGTCATAAAGTGCACGAAATTTTGGATCGCTAAGGATTTCCCATGCTCTCTGCACCTCTAAAAAATCATTTCTGGATCCATTAAGATTGGATGTTTCTGAGGTCTTTTGCGATTGTTTATCGGGATGACAGTTGAGAATGATCATTCGATAAGTTTTACGGATTTCTTCATGGCTGGCATCTTCCTTCACACCCATGGTTTCATAGTGGGTTTTCTGGGTCAACTTGGTTCCAAGTATCATGACCAACCAGTGATCACATCCAAAAACTCACTGCAGGAGAACAAGGAAAATCAATTAGAAATATCCACAAATAGGATGACAAGATCCTAGTTATATAACAGGGATACAGGAGAGGAAAATGCCAAGATTGAATGATGGAAGAACGATCAACCTATACACACTACAATTGCCTAGGCTAAATATTTAATCAGCAAAAAAAAAAGGATATATATAGCACAAAATAGATTCATTACTTCATCCTTGCAATTAAATAGGTTAACTGAAATTCTACATTCATTTAACCACAAAACTAATGATCATGGTTCCACTGTTGGCTCAGTAAACTCAGCAGAGAGATATGAGTGAGACCTAGAATAGTTATCAAACACCGAAAGACAAAGTTTGCGGTTGGACAATGACTTAGTAAAGGAACCCCATGAAAGTCTGTAATTCATACTTCCCATCTATGCATTTCCAAATAACATAATTGCTTTAATAAAAAAGCGGCGACACTCATCCAAATGAAGAACCTTATATTGTTCACAAGGCTCCACATGCCTTGCATTTTATGGCTATTAGAACAATCAAAAGAGTGTTATTTTGAGACCAAATTCCTCATTTTTTAATTCCCAATACATCAATGATGATAAATAAAATAAAATAAAGCTTAACGCAATATGTAGCAAATACAAAGAGTGAAGACAACACCATCTCCCGAGACATTCATTCCTTCCCCAAGCCAACCAGCGCTTGTCTGACCTCACATGAAGCTGCACGTCACATCTAAGCTAAGCCCTCAGCCAATGAACACTGCCAAAGATATAAAATGGCATTTGCAGTCCATCTTCAATTTATCATTGCAGGTATGTCACCAGCTAGATCAAGATACGCAATGAAGGAGAACAAAGAAAATGAAACAGAGAAGTAACTCTGAGGAATTGTAGAATGAATTGTGAATAGTGTTGAATGAAATGTACAAAATTCATTCACTCTGATGTTGCACAGCAATCTAACTGCATGAAAGTGACTAACTGATTAACCGACTCACTGCAAGGATAACATAACCAAGCCACGGTAAGTTTCTCTAAACCAAATGACTGTGTGTAACCCAATCACCATGTGTTATCTGCTCATAAGCGTTCATGAACCACAAGCCACTGAAATCCCGCCATTCAATGCCATTTAGCCATATCATCTAAACATACAAAATTCCATTTTTCAATCAAACCTTTTCACCTCTCCGGCTCCCCCGCCCGCACACATCTCTACCGCACCCACTCAAATTGATTCAAATAAGTAATTATTGTTTACTCTATCAAATCAAATAATGAAACAGAAGCAAGGACGGCACAAAAATTCGGCGCCGATCACAAGTTTTTAACAATTTGTGAGCCTAACAGAATCACGAGTCGTGAGAAACAATTCATTATTACCTCGTCGCAGATGACTTTCTAATCCTTGCGAAGTGGCTGCCGTAGAGAAGGTTTCCGGACGATTTGGGTGTTAGGGTTTAAAGTTAGCTGCTGATTAGAAAATAATGAGTTTCCATCATAAATTTACGTTAGCTGGAGATAATTAGTCTTAAAACCGTTTTTGTTTGGCTAAATTTTTTAATAAAGCTTTTAAAAAAAGTGAAATTGTATTTTAATTATAAAATTAGGGAGAGAATTAATTTAGAAATCAAATTGGATAATGTTTTAGTGATTCTTACTTATAAATTATAAAATATATTACATCGCATTAAAATATAATATAATATATTTCCTCCCTATCCCAAAACAATTTTCTTATTAACAACATTAATCTTTCAAATGCCCATTCTGCCCTTTTTTCTTATAATGAGAATCTTTGATTCTAAAACCATCTGCCTCAAATCTCATGTAACTTCATTCATGCAACTTCCCCTTGCTCGCATCGTCTCCACACCTTCAATCCACTATCTAGTTCAATTTTGTGAATTATTAATGCGGGATAGTCGAAAAACATTGATGAGGTTATGTCTGCCTACCAACAACCTAACTGGATTGAATTGAATTAAAATGGGTAGCAGCAGCAGTTTGAGTAGAATTGGAAGATTGTTGGGTTATGGTGTTCCATATTATTCTTCTTCTTCTTCATCTTCGAGTGGTACTACTTTAACGAGGAGAGGTTTGACTCCATTTTATTCTCTGCAATCGATCAGGCCCTTCACATTGTAGATTTTTTATCTCCTGGTTTGGTGTTGGTTTTATTTTGAATTGGATGTGTTGAACTTTGTGATTTTGGCTTTTTTCTTTGCACTTGTTTGATTTTTTTTTACATGCAGTGATTATGTGTTTGGGGAAGTTATTGGTTTTGGGGATATTTTTTATTGCACTACTGGAATAGCAGATCGATTCGGCAAAGCTCGTCTTTTTACCACTCATCTTTGTGAACATGTGATCCATGAGTCATTCAGAAAGAATATGAATATCTTGTTTGATGTTTTTTGTCGATCGAGCTTTGTTCTTCATTTTCAGTAAGTAAGATATTCTAGTAACAAGCTTATCCTTCCCGGGTTTAACAATTAGAGCATCTTATAGAGCTATGGGTCAACGGTGGCCATTAACACACTTGCGATGGGTTTGTGTGGATGTTTTAGGTGTTCCTATTATTCACATCACATATGTAGTCTTGTGGATTGATATCTGTTTGAAAAACAATTCACCATTTATCTTTCTATAATGCTTTTTGACGTGTATTCAAGGAATTAATATGAAGTCATTCCTTTATATACGTAACTTTCTCATCACTCAGCTATTTTCCTAAATTTCAGTTGGCAGAAGATGCAGAATTCGTAATGGTGGGGATCACAAAATACCAAGGCCAACCAAACAAAAGGGCACACATGAGTGTTCGAGTTGGTAGAGTATAGTGACCTCGAGTCCATAAGACCACAAGTTCGATTCCCACTGCCAACACTTTCTCGATCGATCTGAGCCCGTCACATCGGGCTTGCCTAGTTATATTTACATGGTTGGCGTTGTTTGCTAGCTAATACGTCAGCACGAAAGTTTATTCAGTGCGCACATCCACTACCCTAAGGACAGCGACTGCAGGTTCCCTAATCTTAGAAAAAAGAAAAAAAGAAAAGGGCACACAAGATAGAAGCCACCTCAAGAAGCCTCCAAATATGTTGCATTTGAGTTGTTTTTAGTTTATATGATTTAATTTTAGTCTTAAATAATATAATATCATTGATATCATAAAGAAAACTGTTTTTTTTTTGGTATAAATTCAATAGTTTAAACAAATATGGGTGATGATGTCAATGTAATGCCTTCAATTCCTTGTGGAGACGAGAGCATTACTGGGTTATAATTTAAATAATATGAGTTGCATTCTTATTCTCGGTTACAGATTTATAATGAGTGAGAACAAGATGGAGAAACAATTGTAGTGTTTATTCTTGTCACTTCACTCTTTTAGTATACACATAAAGTACAAAGCATAAAACTTTCAGCATAATTTAGTTTTTGAAGAAAAGGAAAGGCAAATACAGCAACACCAGAACAAATCTCGACTTTTAAATAGCTAATGAGCGTTGGGAACTCAATCTCCGTTTTCTGAGTCGCTCCGCGATAATAAAAGCAAGCTCGAGAGATTGCGATGCATTAAGCCTAGGATCACAATGAGTGTGGTAACGAGAGCTCAAATCATCAAACGTCACAGTTCGTGATCCACCGATGCATTCTGTAACGTTTTGTCCGGTCATCTCCAAATGCACGCCTCCGGGGTTACTTCCCTCTTGCTCGTGCACATCAAAGAAAGCCCTCACTTCCGCCTGAGGCAATAAGATGTACATAAGAACACGGCACATTTGATTATGCATAACATGTTGGCCAATTGGTTAATCACAACAATTTTCTACAAGAAACTTCACTAAAATCACCATACCTTACAAAGATGATATTACTCTCATCACTTGTCAAAACATGGAGTCTAAATTCATGAAAATTGCTCTAACAGTAACAATAATTGCTCTAACAATAATATTTCCTCATAAGAAAAGATCCATGTGTGTGAGCGTATAAGGAAAGGCTAAGATATTAATCGAGAAAAAACTTGTGCCCACCTACCGTGGTAGGTATGGTAGGTGAAAGGCAACACACAAGTCAAGTCCTTTTCCCTACCTATTTTATCTAAAGTAACACTCTTAAATTTCAAACATTCCTGCATTATTAAGAGTCGTGGCTAATAAAATAAAAATAAATCAGCTTAAATAGGCAGTATAAAAAGGTTGTTGGATTTTGAGGTTATGTATGTTCGGTAAGAATTCTCTAGTAAATGGTACATGTACCAAAATCATTTTAACAAAATAAAATTTATGGGAATACAATGAAAACTTTAAAAGGCGACATTTTGTATGTTTTTTTTTGAAAACTAAATGTGTTTTTACCATCATTCATGATTGAATTTGCATGTGCGAGGGAATTTCTTGAAGCACCCAAGGAAAGAAATGATAATTTAGTGAGATAATATAATTCATGATAAAGAACGTTTACCCTGATGGAGTCGAAGGGGCGGGTTTTTAAACCACAAGGAGCTTTAATAGTGTTTCCATGCATAGGATCAGATACCCAGGTGACGATTTGCCCAGCCCTGCGAACTGACCTGATCAAATTAGGAAGTTTCACTCTCATGTTCTCTGCTCCCATTCTCGTGATGATTGTAATTCTTCCGGGCTTGTTATGCGGATTCAAAATATCAATGAGCTTGACAAGTTCATTGGGATCCATTTTATCACTAACCTGAGAAAATAGTACACCATTAGCAGCAAAATCACATATGAAAATCTATTAATGGCACGTTCAGATACAAAAAAACAAAGAATCACTTTGTTTACGAGGGGATTTGCAATATTTATAAACTATCACCTTAATGCCGAGGGGATTTGCAATTCCTCGAAGGAACTCAACATGAGCTCCATCCAATTGTCTCGTTCTTTCCCCCACCCAAAGAAAATGGGCAGAACAGTCATAATAAAGGCCTGACGTGGAATCAAGTCGAGTCAGTGATTGCTCATAAGGCAAAAGCAAACACTCGTGAGATGTCCAGAACGCTGTAGTTTTCATAACTGGATGGTCCAATGTAAGTCCTGCAGCTTGCATGAATCCTAGGGCCTCGTCGACTCGGTTAGCGAGTTCGCGGTACCTGTGTGGCAACAACCAGAATAATACTATAATTGTACGTCCAACAAACATGGCACGCCAGCCTGATGGCTAGTGGGCGGAGCCAAAAACTTAACAAAAGAAGGATGAAGATAAAAGTTGAAAAAATTTAAAACACGGGAGCAATTTCTCCTTTGTATAGGAAAGAGGCACAAGTCCATGACAAAATTTAAGGAGGGGGGATTGGGTATATTTCTTATCATGGCAACATAATCTTTAAAGGGTGATAGATTACGTTAACGAATGAAACAGCAAAGTAATGATTTTGTCTGAGGAAGAGTTCTATGTCGAATATCCCCATATGCATACAGCATATATAGACGATAGTATAATCCTAACATGAAAAAGTGTTAAATTCGAATTTGCATTGAACATACCGATCACCCTGCTCGCTGTGTTCGGTGAAATCCAAGTTCCATTGAGTCACCCTCTGCATTGCTGCGTATCCTCCAGTTGCAAAAGCCCTCAACAGATTGAGAGTAGCAGCAGATTGACAGTAGGCCCTAATCATCCTTTGTGGGTCAGGTATTCTCGATTTTGCATCAAAAGTGTCTCCATTCACGTTGTCTCCTCTGTAACTCGGCAACTTTACACCATCCCTTTCCTCAAATGGATCTGATCTAGGCTTTGCAAACTGACCCGCCATTCTTCCCACCTATTTTACATCACCAACAAACTTCAAGATCACATCTCACAACGATGGTGGAAATCAAGTTGAACCAGAAGATGCGTGTTAAAGTACACAATTAATGCCGATCAACACTCATGGACTCAAACTTTAAGGAAATATAGTTGCTAACAGGTAGGTCTAGGTGTTATTCGTTCGGTTTATTTGCTCAATATCCGAATCGCATGCACATATATTAGTCTATAAAGTTAATGCAAAACTATATGGAATATTTAGAAAAAAATGGTTTCGAACAACTCGAAAGCATTACCTATTTGGCAGTTTGCAAGACACGAGGATAAACTATTTTCCCACGAAAGAGACATTACAGAATAACAACAAATTCAATCATCAACCCAAAGCGTGGAAATTAGCAGAAACCCACTATCAAATTTCATATCTTAGAAGCTAAAATAAAACTCAAGAGGCAACATGAATCCAATACTGGTTCTTTTCAGCATATCACGGAAAAGACGGTTAAAAAAAAAAGAACAGAAAGAGGTAAAAAAAAATTAAACCTTGATGACATTCAATTGGCCGCCAAACATCAAAACAACGCCCATTTGCAGAAGGATTCTGAAAGTGTCCCTAATGTTATTGGCATTGAACTCCTTGAAGCTCTCGGCGCAGTCTCCACCTTGCAAGAGAAAAGCATTTCCCATGGCCGCCTCACCGAGGCGTTCCTCCAGATTTCGGGCCTCACCTGCGAATACAATCGGAGGGAAGGCGTCGAGGGTCTTCAGAACGGATTCCAATACCTCTTCATCTGGGTACTCCGGAAGCTGCAATGCCTTTTTCGATTTCCAACTGTCCACTGCCCATTTCTTGGAATGGGCCTTCGTTTCAACCGTAGCAGTGGGGGCGGAGGTGGCGGATACGGAAGCAGCGGCGGGGACAGTAGAGGACGTCTTGGGATTGGAAGAATCGGGTGCATGGACGGCCGAGATGGGCTTCAGGGTGGTGGATCTGACGGTATTGGCGTAGAAAAGGGGTTGATACTGCGGAATGAGAGAAGATTTGTTGGAAAGGAGAGAGGTTTGGGCGGTGAGTGCCATTGGCCTGAGAAGATTTGGTAAATCAAAGAATTAGGTGGCACCTAAAGAAGAAGGGCATGGGGATTTATATAAATGGATTTGTGAAGCGAAACACAGACGGCTAACACTTTGATTCCTTTCTACTCAGACTTTAATTATTTTTAATCTGCAGTGTAACATTATAAATTTGCTGTCGTTGATTGAATATTTATTACAAGAACATATGAATATAAAATTATGCTTCCTTTTGATAAATATATTTGAAATAAATGGGTGGGTTTTAAATTTAAATTCAGACCAATAATTAATATTTAGATAAAGAATTTAGCTAAATAACTCAAATTATATGTTTTTACCTCCAATCTATGTTTCCATATATTTTAAAAAATAATCTGAAATGTTTATCAAGAATGTTTTTCTTCTGACCAACGGATTCTCAAATTCAAACAAGTAGGCTGTAGCACATAATATTTGAAATGAGTTGGTAGAAGAAGGGGTTAGGAAAATGTTAGTTCAGAAAGTAGTTGAGAAGTAAATCATGTTACGTACGCTACATGAAAATATGGTCAATGTTGAGCTCAAATATATATGTAATATATTCATCTTTTGGTCTACGGCCACCTACCCTTTTCTGTTTTGCTCTTTTTTTATGGAAAAAATATAGTTTGAGTGCCAAAATGGAAAAAGAAATCTACCATTTAGGCGTGCTTACAAATATTTCTCAAAAATATTTATCCGTTTTTCGTATAAAAAATTGATTTTTGGTTTTGATTTATTGTTTTTGTTATTGCCTCTGAAAACATATTAAAACAAAAGCAGATAAATAAGACATGATATACTTTTTATCTGATTTAAGTTGAACATGGACAAATTTATAATTAATTTGATTTCATTAAACTGTTTTTTTTAATAGCAAACACTTAATATTTTTGTTTAAAAATAATTTTTTTCAACTTTAAGCAAAAATAACATAGAAGTGTTTTGAATAAACAATTACAATCACAAAAACACAATGAGACTTCGGGTTTTTTAATTAATTAACCTAAATTTTAACAGTATTTATAAAAAGAACTCGAATTTTTTTCCTGAAACAAATCGATGTCGCCAACTGAGTTGGCAACAACAAATAAAAAAGTTGTTGTCGCATTTTCAGAAGGCGACAATGGACAATATTTATTAATGTCGCCTTCTGAGATGACAACAAAAAGCTATTTTTTTATGAGGAAATTACAAGAAGGTACCACTTTTTAAAACATCTTTCAACTAAATCACCCTAAAAACTCTTCTTTCAACTAAATACATCTTTTAAAAAATATCTTTCACATAAGTCTATTTTATGGAACCCTAATCTAATTAATCCATTTTTATGACTTAAACACCCCTAATCTAATTAATCCATTTTCTCAATGGCAGATTGTTCGATTGGTTGAATTGCTTTAAAATTTCAGAACGAGTATCGAATTTTGTTCTTCACAAATTGAATCTCGTTGTCGTTCTCATCCTCGTCTTCAATCAATTTCTCTGTTTTTTCCGATCTATTGCTTTGAATTGGTTTCGTCTTCTTCGTTGCGAGCTGTTTCTGAATTGACGTATGATCGTACCATAGCATTCACCTTCAATTGTTAAATTTTTTTGCTTCGTGACGCATCGTCGCTTGCAATTGTGCCAAATTTTTCTGCGATCTTGTGATGTTTTTGCTGCGTGAATTCTAATATCAAATCTGCAAAAAAAATATCGTTTTTCTTTTGGAATATGGCGACGGCAAAGGACAACTGTTGAGGAATTGAATTCTTCGTCGTGAATTAATCATTGGATGCGTGTAAAAATATATTCATGTGGTGCATGTAAATTACATGTAAAAATATATTCATGATTCCTTGGACTGCCGTCGCCTTTTCAATTACGCATCGCCATCTTCATAATTAACTTTAAATAAATATTCATTAGGACAACCGATCCAGAATGTTTCTGACCAAATTATGTTTAACTTTTTTGTTAGATTTAGCGATTTTTTAAAGCAGTGGTTGATGGTAATATTATGGCATTGATATAGGGGAAATTCAATCTTGAAAGAGGATTTTGGACTGGTAAATAAGCAGTTCGTGTTTTGAAAAACCCTTTTTTAAGGGTTTGTTTGAAATATTCTAATTATAATTTTGAAATGTATTTTTGAACTCTTTATTAGTTCCTGATTGGATTTCGAATAATTGAATTATATTTTACAGGATTTTTTTCGAAAATTTTGGTTGGATCTTGTTTTATTTTAGATTTTGAGGTTCAAATTTGGGTTTTTATGTGTGATAAGAATGGAGTACATAAATTTGTACTGAGCTCTTCGTAATAATCATATGTAAAGTGCATGCAATTTTGATGGTTGGATATTGAAACATCGTATGAGTGAAATAGTCTACCGGTGCATGTAATTTACATGCATCGGTAGTCTACCGGTGCATGTAAATTACATGCACCTATAGTCTGTCGGTGCATGTAAATTACATGCACCGATAGACTCAAAATTTTACCGGTGCATGTAATTTACATGCACCGATAGTCTACCGATGCATGTAAATTACATGCATCGGTAGACTCAACATTTTCATTGGTTCAAATTACATAATAAATAAGTGTTAAAGACGATCACAATCAAAAAGAAATCATTTTTTACGTCTCCAGGACCCTAAGCTTTAATTTCCGAACATGTTGTGATAAATTATTTTATAATTACGAGTTTTTTTAAATAGTTGAGTGTGATGATAGTTTTATTTGTTGTTAAATAATGAGTGGGTGGATCTGTATAAACGACGAGAGTATAATTATAAATTGGCTGCTTAATCAATGTTAAGATGCATCGTTCGTGTCTAGCGGTGCATGTAATTCACATGCACCGCTAGACTCAAGCGGTGCATGTAAATATATAATATACATGACCGCTTGTGTTTGGTAGTGCATGTAATTTTCTAAAGGTGCATGTAATTACATGCACCGTTAGATTCGTGCGGTGCATGTAAATATAATATGCATGCATTGTTTGAGTCTACCGGTGCATGTAATTTACATGCACCGGTAGACACAAATGAATGCACCTTTTTAAAATTAAGTTTATCACCTTAATATATGCATGTGCACCACCATCTTTCACTGGATTGTATGTAGATTAAGAACGATCAAACGCTCTCGTACAAATAACTTTGTTAATGGTTTAAAAAAAAATTAAAAGCGTTTACGTTCCAAAAATTTTAAAGAAATTAAAAAGCATCGGGGAGACAAATTGAAATTTTTACGTCCAAGCAATCTCCCTTTATCTCTATTTCTTCAATCCAAGGAATTGAGCAATCTCTTCCGTTCAAAACGAAACCACTTTCTACGTCCTCCAAGACCCTAAACTTCTCTCCAACTTCGCGCGCCATTTTGCAGCAACTCGAAAATGGTGATAATTTTTTGACCTGGTTTTGACTGTTTTTTAGGTGTGTAGATGAAGAATGATGGAAAATGGAGATAAATGTGTGGCCTGGACGAGGAATCAGGGGCAAGGCAAAGGTGGAATTGGATGGAAATCTCATACTTAGACTGAAGATGGTTTGAATTCTTTTTTATATTAGAATAGATCTAGGGTTAGTTTGGTCATTGTATCCAAAATTGGACCTAGTTGAAAGAATTTTTTTTAGGGTGACTGGGCCGAAAAATCTTTTACTAAGTAGTACCGGCCCGAAATTTTCCCTTTTTTTATTGGTGTCGCCATCTCAGATGACGACACCCTTTCTAATCTGAAACCCTACTCCACTTTATAAACAAATTCCGCCTTAGACATTCACAGCGCGAGAGATGAACGAAAATTGAGCAAAAATAATCGAGATATTCCTTCTTTTTTTCCAAATTTCCAAATTATTTAAATGTTGGTTATTTTTGTTTTTATTTGATGTTAGATAAATTATGATATATATATATATAGTTATTTATTAGTAGTAGATTTTTTGTTGGCGATGTGGACGGTCAAATTTCACCGCGCTCGGCAGCAAGTGGTTGTAATGTTGAGATTAATGTTGATAATTTTTTGTATTATATTTTCAGGATGGATCAAATGAGACAACCAGATCCGATTGACACACTCTTTTGTCATTGCAGTCTTCACATCGATCTGAGATGTATCGGTAGGTGATATGGATCACACTTCGTGCGAGAAACTCAGATAGCTATTTTTGGGAAATGTGTCCACTAGATATACGCGTTGTTAATTTATTGCTCGTGATTGGATTTTATGGTATATATAGGTGTGGTAAGATTGAGCTTGACATGCATCTGATCACGGCTTTAGTTAGGAGATGGCGCCATGAAACACACACATTTCATATTAGGTCGGGATATATGTCTATTACACTACAAGACATTGCAGTAATATGGTCATTGCCAGTAGATGGCATCGTAGTGTCGGGTATAGATTATGAAAGGAGTCTACCCGAATGGCAAGAATATTGCCATACGTATTTAAGATTCACACCAGATATCAAAAAGACTTTAAAGGTGCGAGGTTGAGATTAGTTGCTTTAAAAAATCATTGTTGTTCAATCCCTTGAATATACATAGTACGCCAGATGATTTTGCTTAATTTACACTGGCTTGTGCGTTATTGATGTTAGGGGGAATTATGTGCCCTGATTCATCAGACAAATTTGTTAGGTTATTGAGGATATCGACTCTGCCCGTACTTATATTTGGGGGAGTGCTGTATTGACATACTTGTATCATGAGTTGTGCACTGCATCATAGAGAGGAAAAAAAGTGATAGGTGGTACATTGCAACTCGTACAGGTAAATAATATGTTTGTTTGTTGTAATAATTAAAATATATCAATTTAACTTGTATTATTGATGTCACTACAATAAATTAGATTTGGGCATGGTCATGAATCACAAGTCTGACTCCTCAATTGGGTAGCCAAAGATCTGAATAATAATCAACACAGAGAATGTGTTACCTTTTGCTCCATATGGTGTAAGGTAATACGAATATGCATTGTTTAGAATTGATTTTATGTGGTAATGCATTTATCACTTATTTGAATATGATTCACAATATTTACTGATTTCGAAATTGTGATTATACAGGTGGTCATGTCATTTAAAATTTACAGAATCTGGGAGTCATTCCATAAGCATCATCAGGGACATCCTCGATGAGCAGCAGTAACTCAAATAAACATGCAATTAAATTAGTTTGCACAAAAACATTCTTTTTTAAAAGCAATGTTGTTTTGTAGTTTAATTGACAGTCGTACCCTGATGAGTACACTGAAGGAAATATACAGTTAGGGACATATAATGGTCCTTTGATTTTCTTTGACATAGTTGAAATGTAACGGTCTGATAGAGTACTTCAAAAATTTAGTATGCTACAAGACATCCCAGAAGATTCACAATCGAGGGATGAGATATTGCATAATGTTGGTCGAAGGGGGAACGTCAACAAAGACTGGAGCACTCAGCATACCGCATACATACTTCGCTGGGAGAGAGCAAATGATATAGGTATGGACAGATCATGATGTACTGATGGTGGTTAGTACGTTGTACAGACAGGATATCAACATGATGATGGTCCGGCATGACAGCATGTGGTACGTTAATTTAGTGAAATTTTGTTTTTATAATTGTGTTTAGATGTATAAATGTATATTGACTTTTGGACTTTGCAGGTTGACCAGATGGAGCAGTTAACTACAAGCTACGACCAACATCTGGCTGATGGAGAACCTATTACAACAGAGTTGATGAAGCACCACAAGAGTATGTTCAACAATGTGGCGCGAGTGGCTCGTGAACGACAAGACATAAACTTTCCGTTATACAATGAAATTCAGTCTGTTGATACATGTCGGTTCCATACAGACACTTAATCTACACATCTTCCGACAGATTTCACAGGTCCATCTACACATATCCAGATAAATTTTGCAGGTCCTTCTACACATATCCATACAGATTTTGTATGTACATCTACGTCGTTTGAGCCAAATATGTCTACGGGCTATTATTTTCCCGTGTCTCCACAATCATATGATCTATCTACATGCACGTCATATCCCCTCATGTCCACACAAACCCACTTCAGCAACGTGAATACAAAGTCAATATTGGGTTTGCAACATATGCTTCTCATACTTCACCTTTTGATGTCTCACCAGTTGTATTCTCTCAAATGACGCCAATTCAACAGCCTCGCAACACACCTGCGGCAAGGGGAATGGGCGAAGAAGTCGTTCAACAACGAAGAGTTCGAAGACAAACAAATCCTCCTCCTTGTGGTACTGGAGGAAATTTATTTCGTCGTCGTTGAAGTCATCATTTATGTTGTAAATATTTATGAGTTTTGTTACATCAGTTTGTTTGTGTGTTTCTATTATGTTACGATATAGCACATTATAATAACATATCATCAACAACGTAGAAAATAGTAGTATAGCATTTTACAATGATGTTTCATAATATTCTACAACGATCAACATGAAAATTATTATTGTTTACATTACTCGAACAAATTACAAATTTACAGATTTTGTGACGAAGTTGAGCCCATCTGTCGTCTTGCTCGGGCTTCTGGCCAATCCATTGATCACGGCCTACCCGTTTAGATTAACGCAGAGTAAAAGTTGTGGAATAACTCAAAGCACGGGGTGTCCCAATATTGCTCTGCCCACAATGGATTGAATTGCCATTGACATGTGTTCCAGTATTCAGACATATTATAATTTGGTTGACACATTTTTTTGCATTTATCCCATAATGTCGACACACTTGTATCACATGTGAACATGGTATGCCGAATTATTTCCATTTTCTGCAAGATCATTCCCCTGATTTGTGGTTGACAACGTGAGTATTGCAACTACATCTTGCTTGCTCCCTAGTGATTACAGAGGCGATTAATTGTATTCGATCGAACATCCGAACATCATGTTGAATGGAATGATGGTCATCATGAGCATATTTTTCAAAGACATAATCCGGCCAATCTTGATTATTCTGTCATTCGTTCCGCCTTCTTAAGTTGTTCAAGAAAATATAGCACACATGGATCAAAAGTTAATTGTACAATGGCGGTGATTGGAAGGCTACGAGCACCATTCCTAACTCCATTAATGGACTCAGACATATTTGTCGTAAGAATACCACAACATCATCCACCATCATGAGCAAGAGTCCATTTTGACTTGTCAATCCGTTTCAAATAATCAAATGCTCTTGGTTCAATACTTTTTATTTATTCCATTGTAGAATCAAACTTTCTGAATTGATTTTCTGATCCAGCCTTCCAGCATAAGTATTTCAAAAGAACACTTTTGAAGTGATTATTAAAGTTTGAGCACACATGTCTAAAACAAAATCGATGCACTCCACGCGAGGAATTGAATCGATAATACATTCAGCTGCTGCAATAAGGCCCGAATGCCTATCAGATATCAAGCAAACACCAGCAGATCCTTTAACAATGTGCTTGCTAATCAACTCCAAAAACCATTTCCACGAAAAAAACTTTCCTCATCAACGATTGCAAATTCCAAAGGTAAGACCTGATTGTTAGCATCCATGGCCATGACAATGTGTTGCATCTACACTTATAACTTGTCGACAGTGTCGGAATCCATCTGCACATGGTTTGAAGGCCCAAAACACGTACATCAAAGTCATCTCTGTTGGTCTAGCATTCAGTAGGTGATCCCATTCGACGACTGTGCATGAGTTCCATTTTTGCAAAGCTCCAATATAATAATGTAACTTTTTCACATAGCTTTCACATGTTCCATACACATTTTTAACCGTACGTCTCAAACTATACCAGCCTTTTGATATGAGATCTTAAATCCATACTTATCTTTAACAGTCTGGATAACATACTTTATCTCATAGGATGGATCACGCCGAACGATTCCCACTAATAAACTAGCAATCATATTTTTGTCCAGTTTTGCATGATCGATAATAAATCACTCGAAAGATAAGTGTGAGAACCCACATAGTCCATTTTTTAACTCAATGAGGTGCGCCGAAACCATCTGCAAAGGCATATCTGTTGTACTATGTTTACACACCACTTTCCATAATGTTTTTGTACTTTTGCAACAAGATACTCACGTTTTGGAATCCTTACAGAGTAATCCTTCACAGTTGCTTGAAGATGACCTTTATCTTTAAATATCATATTCAGATGTATATTTTCTTTGGAATAATCATAGTAACTCCCCAACTTACCAATTAGAAGGTCGATCGAATCTCCAAATATGTCTGGATGTATCGTGGAGAAAAATGGAATTGTTGGATAAAGGTCATGATCATTTGTCGTGGTTGTGTCTGCTACATTAACTGGCACTTCTTCAATATCAACATCATCGTCATCAGACTCATCCTCAGATGGAATACCTTCCGGTTCAGACTGAAAATCGTCTCCAAAATCCACAAAATTGTCTGCTAGTGGCTCGAAAACAATATTGTCAGCAGCTATAGGAGCATCATCTTGAATCCTAGAGGTAGTTGATCTTTCTCTAACTACTACAAATGGACAACTATCACTTGTTGGCATTTCTGTAATAAAATTGCAATCCCTTCGTTTAGTTTGCATATACATCTCCATAACAACTATGATTTTGTTCAAAATCCAATAGACTTGCTAAATTGTAATCACAGTCAACGAGAAAAATTATTTGTTTCATCCCCGTGGATATATATTTACAATATATTTTCAGCATGAACTGGTTACGATTGATGCCAACAATATCATATACGGCGTTCAATAACTGCAAATAATTAATAGTGTGAGATATTGTCATGCGTTTTGACGGATCACGATTATATCTAACAGATTCTGAATCTTGTAATATATCGCATCCTCAATATAACAAAACTTTAATTGACATACCTTAGAAAAAAGATAATTTTTATATTAGTACATGATATATAATATTGTTAAATTTGATTATTTATATAACAACGGACCTGCAATGTGCCGATCGGAGGGAACGACCGGAGGAAACAATGAAGATTTTGGTTTACGAATCTTCGTTTACGAATTCTACGGGCAAATTTTAGTTTACGAACTCTACGACCAACATTATGTTGGGTTATATAGAGCGAATGAATTGATTGTTGTCGCCATTTCAGATGGCGACACCAAATAAAATATATATTTTTCGGATGGCGACAAAGATTAATTTTTTTTGTATGTCGTTACTTACCGACATCATTTTAAAAACTCTGTTTTTAATGTTGTCGCTATGTGAGATGTCGACAACAAATATTTTTTAATGATGTCGCAATCTCATATGGTGACATCATTTTTATTTTTTTTAAAGAAGTGGTCATGTGACCTAGAGACTTAGGTTATTTTTATAATAAAAATAAATAAATAAATGTGTTAAATATTGTTAAAATTTAGGTTAATTAGTTAAAAACCCATGAGACTTCAAGAAGTTATAACCGACAGTTATTGCTTTTGTGTTGGTCAGTCCGAACAATTATTTTAAATATTCTTAATCTCTAAAATTATGAATGTAATTTTAGATTTTGTTACCAATTAAAATGTAGTGTTCTAACTCATTTTTTATTTGATAAGCAACTAGAAGAATTATAGTGAAATAATATAGGTGACCCGATATTTTAATAATATTCTCTAATGATGTGTTTAGATTGAATTAGACATGACCACTATTCAGAATCGTCAGTTCTATGGTTCAAAAAACCTCGATCTTTAACCTTAACTTTCCTTGAAGGTACCGGTTATGTTTCCGGTTCCGTTCCGGTTACGGTTAACCAACGGTTACAGTTTCGGTTTGACCCTTATATTTTTAAAAAAATTAAAAATATTATTAAAATTTGAAATAAAGTGTATAAAATATTTGAATATGTTTTCATCCATGGTTTAAACATAAAATAATGCGAATAAATCTCAGATAATCAAAATGTATGAAATATATTTGTTTTATTAATATATATAAATTTTAACACTATATTTAGATCAACAATACTCTTTAGCTTAATAGTTAAAGCTAATTCGTCAAGTTAGAGGTCATGAGTTCAAATCTACACCATAATATATATTTTAAATTAAAAAATGTAAAAAAAAATCAAAATAAATCCTTGAACCGCCGGTTAACCGACAGTTCACTGGTTAGCAAAATTATGACCCTTAATCGGCCTGTCTATAGACTGGCCGATTACGGGTCCGACACTTTGAACCGTTGATCTGGTTAACCGCCCAGTTGACCACGGTCCAATTCTGGGCCGATTAATGGTCGTTTATGACCCTTGGTCGGATCTAGATTGAATCAATCGACATCAATGCATTTCAACATGGGTTATTTATTTAAATAACCTGAAAAAAATAAATAATTACAAAAATAACCCAAAAAATGAAAACATTTAAAAAGTAACCTAAACCGCCAACTGGGTTGGCGTGTCCAGTTGGTCACGCCAACTCAATTGACGTCACCGAATAAAATATTGGTCACGCCAACTGAGTTGGCGTGACCAATTTAGAATATATAGTCACGCCAACTGAGTTGGCGTGACCTTTGTTTTTATTCGGTCACGCCAACTGGGTTGGCGTGACATTATTATATTAGTTCCGCCAACTGAGTTGGCGGAACTATTTCTGATATAAATAAACTCATTCGCCTCTCATTTCTCCCACACATTCACTCGAGTTTCTTTGAATATTTTTGTTATATATATGATAAAATTCTGATTATGCTCTGTAGTTGCAGCTTTAGCTGATCTTCTACATCAGAAAAGATTTTATTAGATACTAGTAATATTTAATTATCTATAGTTATCAAGTCTCTTTTAATATTTTTGTTATATGATAAAATTCTGATTATGCTCTGTAGTTGCAGTTTTAGCTGATCTTCTACATCAGAAAAGATTTTATTAGCTACTAGTAATATTTAATTATCTATAGTTATCAAAATATGTCTATTCAAGTTTTATTTTATTGGGGGGGTAATATTATACAAGATTCTGAGTTCGTCCGATATGATCGTGGTCCATCAAGAGGTACAACGATACGGCGTACAATTAATTTTCTACAATTATTAGATAAAGTATATGATATCATTGGGTTCGATCGCAACCAGTTTCTTTTGAAATTATATGCTAGGCATATGTTCAAAAAAATTTCGGGGTTACATCAGACTATTTTACCCATAGATGATGATTACAATTTAGCATGGCTACTTGATTCAGAACAGGGTCATAGTTGCTTGGAATTTTATATACAAGCAGAACCAAGGAATTATGATTATATTCCAGAAATGCCAATGAGTGGCAGTTTTTCAGAAGGATTGACGATATCTGTTATTCAAGAGACGTCTGTTGCTCGACATCAAGCTGAGGGTTCATATAGTGGTAGAGACCGAGATGATCATCCCGTAGATGTTGATAATGTTGCCGATGAGCCACGAGCAGACATTTTTGCTGATTTTGGTGATCAAATTAATTCTGAACCAGAGGGGATTCCATCTGATGATGAGACTGATGCTGATGATGATGAAGTTGATATTGGTGTGATGGCAGAAGCAGTTGAAAACCAAGAGGAGGGGGCACCAACCATGACAAATGATCATAATCTTTATCCAACAATCCCATTCTTTTCCATGACACATCCAGAAGTTTTTGGAGATTCGATTGACAATCCAACAGGCCGTTGGGGGAGTTTTTATGATTACTCCAAAGGTGAAATCCATCGCAACATGGTCTTCAAAGATAAATTTCATATGCAGGCAGCTGTGAAGGATTATTCAGTACGTGTTGCAAAACGTGAGTACCATGTTGTTAAGAGTACAAAAACATTGTGGAAAGTAATATGCAAACACGGTACAGAGGATATACCTTGCAGATGGTACCTGCGTGCATGTTTGGATAAAAGTTGGGTTATTCAAAATAACCAAATATGGTGGTCCTCACACTTGTCTGCTGAGTGAGCTGTCGCTTGATCATTCGAACTTGGATAAGAATATGATTGCTAGCTTGTTATTGGGAATCGTTCGTCGTGATCCAGCTTATGAAATCAAGTATGTGATTCAAACAGTGAAAGATAAGTATGGCTTCGAAATATCATATGCAAAAGGCTGGCATATTTTGAAACGTGCAATACGGAACGTGTATGGAACCTGGGAGAGCTCGGTCAATAAATTACATTTCTATATGGGAGCTTTGAAAAAATGGAACCCAGGCACAGTCGTGGAGTGGGATCATCTTGATAATGCAAGACCAACAGAAAAAACTTTGAGTTATGTTTTCTGGGCCTTCCAACCGTGTATAGATGGTTTCCGCCACTGTCGTCAAGTTATTACAGTGGATGGCACACATCTGTATGTAAAATATCAGCATAAGATGTTGATTGTTGTCTCCATGGACGCGAATAATCAAGTGTTACCGCTGGCATTTTCAATTGTCGATGAAGAGAACTTTTTGTCATGGAAATGGTTCTTGGAGATGGTTAGCAAACACATTATTGGAGAATCTGGCGGCGTGTGTTTGATTTCTGATCGACATCCGGGCCTTATTGCAGCAGCCGACTGTATCCCCGACTTTAAACCCCCCCGTGGAGTGCATCGATTTTGTTTGAGACATCTTTGCTCAAACTTTAATAGTCGTTTCAAAAGCGTGCACTTAAAAGACTTGTGTTGGAAAGCTTGATCAGAAAATCAACTGATAAAATTTGAGCGTACGATGGAAGAGATCAAAACCATTGAACCAAGGGCTTTTGATTACCTGAATCGGATTGATAAGTCTCAGTGGACACTTGCTCATGATGAAGGATGGCGTTGTGGTATCCTAGCAACAAATATGTCGGAGTGCATAAATGGAGTCATGAAAGGTGCACGTCGCCTTCCAATCACTGCCATTGTACAGTTAACATTCGATCGTTGTGTGCATTATTTTTTGGAGCGAGTGAAAAAAGCGGATAGAATGATCGAAAATAATCAAGAATTGCCGGATTATGCTTTTGAAAAATATGCTCGGGCTGATCTTCACTCCATTCATCATGAAGTTCAGATGTTTGATCGAAGGCATCTAACAGCCTCAGTTATACAAGGATGCAAGTTGGACGTGGGGGTAATACTCATGTTGTGAAGCTCAAATCAAGGGAATGTTCTTGTGGGAAGTGGAAAGAATTTGGGATTCCTTGCTCACATGTGATACAAGTATGTCGAGCTTATGGCATAAACGCAAAAACATTTGTGAAGGAGTATTATAATATGCAAGAATATTGGAGCACATATCAAGGTCAATTTGAGCCATTATGGGGAGAGCAGTATTGGGAAACCCCGTCATTCGAACTGTACCACAATTCCACCTTGCGTACTATAAGAAGACGAGGTCGAGACCGAACAACACGCATGCAAAATGAGATGGATTGGCCTGAAGCCCGGGCAAGACGACATATGGCATCGAGTTCCCAAAACCGATATGTAATTGTTTTTTGATATTGTTATTGTTATTGTGTTATTGTTATTGTGTTATTGTTATTGTCACACATCAAATAAGACATTCATATGGAAGTACATTCATTACATTTAATACTAAGATTCACAATAGGCAAACATGACTACATATATGAAGGCTAAAACTCTATAATGCCCCTCCAGTACCACAACGACGTGGCTGTTTCCGTCTCTGACCGCGTCCTTCCCGAATGGCCTGGTCATCTTGCACTACAGGTACATCGTCCAGCTGAACATCAGGTGACAAATTAGGGAACACAACCGGTGACACGTCAAATCTGAAATGAGTGAACATTTATTAAGTACTTAAATCTAAACACAATTTTCAAATATGTAATACATATGTAATAAAGCAACATACCAATGTTGCCATGCCGGGCCATCTCCATGTTGATAACCAGCCTCCACAAATTGTCGTTGATGGCCAATGAATCTACGTGTTACTCGTCCACACCAGTCATTGTACCCGACAATTACACCCTGTCCAGCTGACTCATATCGCGGGCTGTCCACGGTATGAGCATGTGCATTAACCCATATAGTCATATACCGCCTATGGTGTGCAGACCAGTCATTATTTGTTTTACCCCTGCGGTTAACTGCATGTAATATATCATCCCCTAACCGTGGATCTGGTGGGATGTTTTGTACCATGCCGAATTGACGAAAAACCCGCTCAGGACGATGCATCTCAACTATGTCGTACAAAATCAGTGGGCCGCTGTATGTCCATAACTCAGTATGCAGTCCTTCAATATAATCATCAGGGTACGGCTGCCAATTAAACTACAAATATAGTATTACATTAAAATAATGTTCAAAGACTATTATGTTTTATACATGAATATAAAAATAAAATTACTTGGCTTAATGGCTGCTGGTCAAGGATGTCCCTAATAATTCGTAATGAATGTGTGCCAGTTTCTGTAAATCTTACTTTACATGTCCACCTGTGTACTCATAATCATCATAAAAAAACATAAATTATATAACATAATATTATACATTGCAAAATAATTTGTAATACATCACCTTGCACCATATGGAGCAACAGGTAAGTAATTGTCCTCGTCGATTGGTATTGGCCCAATATCAATTCTCAGGCGTCCTAGTTGAGGAGCTAAACTTTCGAGCCGGGACCATGCCCAAATCTAAAACATTAACATGAAAAATATAAATTAAATATGCAAGATATATTTTTTCAGTACTTTAAAATAAAGGTAACGATTACCTGTAGGAGTTGTAATGCACCACATATTACTTTTTTCCCTCTCTCCGATGAAGTGCACAACTCACGATATAAGAATGTCAGCACAGCACTACCCCAGCTAAAATTACCAACAGAACTGATATCTTCTAATTTCTGTATGTACAATAATTTTACAGTATTGCCGGAGCTATCGGGGCACATAATCCCACCTATCATTAATAATGCACAACCTCGTGCATATTTAGCAACCTCATCCGTCGTACTATGCAAATGGATGCGATTTACTATTAAATGATGACTCAACGCAGACATTAACAAACATGCACCTTTAAAGTGACCCGGATCTGGTGTAAATCCCAAATGACGATCACAATATTCTTGCCACTCGGGTATTGTCTTATCAAAATTGGTACCTGACACTGCAAGACCATTTATTGGCAGACCCCAAATAACTGCAATGTCTTGCAGTGTAATAGTCGCCTCTCCAGATCTCAGATGGAATGTATGCGTTTCACGATGCCATCTCTCTACTAACGCCGTGATTAGATGAGGGTCAATGGTAATCTTATTACACCTATATACACCATAAAACCCAAACTCATTTAACATACTTACAACACGTGTGTCTAATGGGCAAAGATCCCAAAAATAGCTGCTCGGATTTCTCACACGCAAGGGCCGATCAATATCACCTGCCCATACATCTTCAAAACGATGACATGACTGCAATGACAACAGATGATCATCGATCGGGCCTGGTATGGTCATCGGATCCATCCTATTATATGAAACAAAAAATATATTAGTACATATAGACAACATAAAGTAACCAAAATAAATTAAAATTGATAAAACATGACGAGGCATATATGCTACCGCCGACAACCACCAGCCATCAGTAACCGGCGACGACGGCGGCGGCGGACGGCGGCAGCAGACGGCGGGGGGGGGGGGGGGCGGCGGACGGCAGCGAAAAAGTGTGATAGAAATTAATACACGGCGACATGATTTTTACCTCTAAATTCTGAAACTATGAAGTGACTGGAAGCAAAATCAGAAAAAAACGATTGTAACTTGGAGGTTGGCGAGGAGAAAATTTAGACTGTAATTGCCGAAGAGGTTGCCGAAGAAGAAGGGTGCGCGGAAATTTTATAACACCAAGTCACGCCAACTCAGTTGGCGTGACCAACTGGACACGCCAACCCAGTTAGCGGTTTAGGTTACTTTTTAAATATTTTCATTTTTCGGGTTATTTTTGTAATTATTTATTTTATAGAGGTTATTTAATTAAATAACCCATTTCAACATGCATATTAGATATTTATATAAACTTGATATATTTTATGTTTCTGTTTAAAAAAAAAACACTTATCCAACTCATGTCATTCAAACACAATCTAATCAAATATCTCCTAAATAATTCCTTCCTTTTATTTCGTGAAATTGTTCATTTGTTTTCTTTATTTGTTTTTCATTTACTATATAACATAAAACTATAGACTTCGTTTTTGTGATAAAAATATAATACCATATGAAATGAAATGAATTAAATATTATAAGATGATATCATTTAAATATACTATCTAGTAATGTTTAATTCTTTTGTTTAGATTTTAATATTAGTACATGATAACATTTTTAAATCTTATTATATATAATTAATGAATTAAAATGTTTTATGTAACAAGATTATCCTAACCACCTTATTACTCATTCAATATTTTAAAAAATTAATATATAACCATGTTTCTTTAAATTTTGGTTGTAAATTCATTTGGATCAATACAAAGTTTGGGAAAATTTGTTACATTTAGTTTCTTAATGAGTTATCAAAGAAAAAATAATTCATCGTGTTTCGAAATACGAGAAGTATTTGAATGGAGTTTTAACTATTTTTTTCTATAAATTATTACATAAATGAAACGAGAGATAATTTAAGTGGGTGTTTCAGTGTTTGCGATTGTTTTTCAAAACTACTTATATCTTTTCAGGCCAAAAATATATATTTTGAGTGCTTTTTCCTATTGCTTCTGCTATTGTTATCCAAAATCTAATGCAGAAAATCTGATCATGAGATGTTTTTAACTGATTTGACTAATGTGGTGATAATTTTGTAATAACCTGAAATTCATTATGCTATTTTTTTTATTTTAATAGCAAACATTAAATATATTTGTTTAAATCATTTTTTTTAACTTTAAGAAAAAAAACATAAAAATATTTTGAATAAGTAATTACAAATGCAATAAAATTTACAATGAAATTAAACTATCGCTGAAAATAATGAATTCATAAAATTGACATTCAAATAAAAAATTATAAAATGAGAAGTTGCTATATGCACCAATCGTACTTTAGGTGGTTGGAACATAAAAGCTAATTTATTAATTGACATTGACTCATGACAGAAACTGATGCACATTAATTTATGCATTTCAATCGGGGCACCGATTCGGGACAAACCCAAAATTTGTGTGGAGTTGATTTAGTAGATTTTGAAGAGTTGGAATAAGAATTTTAAAGATATTTTTGTTAGGTTCATCCTTTGCGTTAGATATAAACACAACGAAAAAATAATTTATAAAAAACCTTTTAACAAATCATAACCCAAGAACAATCGATTATGCTAAATCTATATATAACATGCATATATAAAATATAAATCTACAAAAAAAGATTATCGATATTCAACGAAATCTAAAAGTGGCGTGTCGGGATTAATAAGTTTAATTGTTTAAAGTCCAATAGTTATTATTAATTTTGTTATTGAGAACAAAATTATGGTAAGTTAATTATGAATAGTCAATTAGACTAAAGAAATCCCGCATTGAAAAGTTGAGACACTTATGGTTTGTTTATAATGAGATACAAATCAATATAGCGTAGTTAAGTAGAAAATATGTGTGCCCCTCACGCGCCGTCCGTCCGCTCCGCTCGGCTAGCCTTGCCGCGCCGCGCTTGTCGACTTTTCATATTCGGCTGAGTATTATGTTTGAGACTTTTTACCTACCTGCAAAATTGATGCCATATTTAAGTGTGAGGCTTAAATTCATATTAATCTGATGTTAAGTGTTGAGACTTTTCATCTACTCCACTAAACATTACACTTAGTTTCTGAGACATTTGGAGAGGTCTACTACTCAGCTATATAAGCTGCTCCAGCCCTTTGTTTTCATTAATCCGAAAATTGTTCACTCACTCATACATTCATACATTTGAGAGTACTACACACTACTGGTGTTCAAGTGAGTCTGCTCGGATTTCTGCTTCATTCCGAACAGAAGTGATTTGGCGTTGTACCTTGGAACTCTCTTGTCCAGGAGGCCAGAAGCTTGTAGGCGGACAAATTTGAGTTTACGGGCACACGACTTGCTGGGGTATCGGCATGTTCCAGTTTTCAGTTGTGCAGATTTCGAACAGTGTTACATACTACTACTATAAGTTTACAATATATTTTATTTTCGATTATAATTATAATCTGATTAAAGTTCAGTTATCAGATAACTTGTGGTATCAACATGGCGATCCCAAACAATCTGACCAGATCTACGAGTTCAACACTGATGCTAGTTTGACGTCAGCTTTTCGAAGACAAGGAATCTATGATTGGTTTATATCATTTGGTCTATCTATCTCAGAGTCTAGAGTGATATATTTATAGATGACAATGAGCCACTAATTTTAAGTGCATAAAACCCAACAAACTAATATTTAACTTGCAGCGAATATATAGTAACAATTATATTGACTTGTTTTGAAGAAATATCTCCATCTCTGTCACATGCTTGATTCGTCCATGCTGATAATAAATAGAAAAGGCCTTCCTATTTATAATTGACACCTAACTCCCACTTCTGTCAAACGTATTCAGTTCTTTAATCTTTACTGTTCTATTAAGAAAAATGTATATGGATTCCAAAAGAACACCAGAAAAGCCACACGCAGTATGTATTCCATTCCCATCCCAAGGTCACATAAATCCAATGCTAAAACTAGCCAAACTTCTAAACAACAAAGGCTTCCACATAACTTTTGTCAACACTGAATATAATCATAGGCGTCTCCTTAAATCACGGGGGCCGAATTCTCTTGACGGGCTTCCCTCATTTAGATTCGAAATGATCCCCGATGGCCTCCCACAGTCGGATGGTGATGCCACCCAAGATGTTCCATCTTTGTGTTATTCAACCAGCACTACTTGTTTGTCTCCTTTAAGAGAACTTATTACGAGGCTAAACGATCCGGGTTCGTGTGAGGTGCCTCCGGTTACTTGCATTGTTGCTGATGGGGTGATGAGTTTTGGTCTTGAAGCTGCTGAAGAATTTGGGATTCCTGGTGTTTTGTTTTGGACTACTAGTGCCTGTGGATTCCTTGGTTACACACAGTACGCTATGCTTGTTGAAAAGGGTTACATACCACTTAAAGGTACATTGGGTTTTTTTGGGTTTTTTTGGTCCAACCCACATTTTGAGCACATAAAGAGATTAACTAAAAGCTTCAAAAGTTCATGGGAAAAAATATGATGCAATAACATATAATGTTGATGCTCTTCTAGGCAATATACATTTGAATATACTAACTATGTTTGATTAAACGTATCAAATAAAGAATTAGGCAATGAAATTAAAGTAAATTACAACCCAATTTACTCATCATGAGGTGGCCAAGTTGATTAAGTAGATGAGAACGTATGTCTTTGGCATGAGTTTGTTTCATACTATCAACACTTTTTTTGTCGAGCCTGTCGCACCGGACTTAGCTATTGCAGTTTACTTGACTGAAGTATTCTGCAAATTATTGCGTCAATCCGAAAATTTACCGATGTACATCCAAAAAGTAGCGTACTCAAAAAGTAGCGACTGCGGTACCAGTCTTACAAAAAAAAAAATACAACCCAGTTTATCGTCGTATCACAAATCTAAAAGTTTTACCTAAATATTACAAAGCGCTTTCAATAAGAGGAAACGAACCCACTGTAAAGGCGCCGCCCACTGTTTTTATCTTTTTCCTGTTTTAAAATTTATTTCTAATTCATTATTAATACAATAACAAATAAACTTTTAATCCCGTAGATTGTGGCATGCGAATAAATAAATATTATATCATAATTTAATATAATATTGTTCAGCTTTGGGAATTGGGCAGGGCAACTTAGATTAAAATAATCATATCTACTTTAAACGTCAAGATTTTTACCAAATTGAAAAAACTTTAAGATCCCTATCTAGCTTTGTCTTTTTCTCCATTTCTTGATTACTTAATATCACTATACCATTATTATATGAAAATTGCTTAAAATCATAACATGTAAATCTCGCTTCCGTATTACAATAAAATTTTGACAAATTGGTATATATATTTATGACCAAACTACCATCGAGTATCCTACCAGGTTTTACGATGGCTCCTCATCATTAACCACACGATCGCAACCGATGGTTCTGCAGTGGGGCCTTCAATAATAGGCAGCACAGCCGTAATTCGTCTCCTACCTTAGGACGTAGAGTATAACCAGATATAAAGACATCTGAGAGATAGATTTATTCTGGAACCATTTATAATATTTATTACATGAATACATCTTCTTTTGGGAGAAGATGAACATGTTTAGCCTTTCATATAATGAGGTTTGACTCAAAACACATTAACAAACTGAATTGAAATAACAAAATATTACAAATATAGAAATTATTACCAAGCTATGAAAGTTGGAATTATTACAGCTTGGGGACTACAAGATTTATTTATCAGAAAACAACGGAGAATTTTTTATGTCATTAGCTTCCTGAATGCCTGGCCTTATAGGCATGAATGCGGATTTTAAATGCGGATTTCAAACTCTTGTTGAATGTTGAGTGCGCCAGTGAGTGCGCCTTTAATTTTCACGTGGTTTGGCACTTTGTCTGAGTGCGCAAAACTTTCTCGTGAGTGCTGACGCCCTTTGTCTGGGTACGCCATATCTTTCTCGTGAGTGGTCCATTATTTTGTCTGGGTGCGTTTAATAGTTACTGCACTATCGATACTGGTCCACACCTTTTCCATTGTCGGGGAAATCTTTAAATTATTGGTTTTTATGATTCCCGAACTCTGGCTCTTTCTGCTCTGGGCACGCATGGCAAACCCGATCTTCCATCGGCCGATGTTTTCCATGTTGTAGAACTTCCAATAAGTTTCTTTACTCGTTGGAATTTTGTTTTCCCAAAGAATTCTCTTTTTTGTTTCGAAGAGTTCTTCGTCAAATCATGTGGTAGTTCCTATCATAGAATTCAGCAAGAATGTTTCATTGGCTGAATTTGACAGAACTTGAATGGAAATTTGACTTTGTCCATCTCGGTTAAACAGACCCAGAGTCCACATGCTCGTTTAGTTGAAGCTTCGTCTTCTGTTATTGCTCCAACTAATAATGGTGCATCCCTTGGTACCGCGGTCTTGATATTTTTCAAGGGGTTATTGTCTGGTCATCTGAGCTTGCTGAAATGAAAAGGTTTCAAGCCTTTCTTTGATGGTTCAGGAGCTGCACTGATAAAATATAACTCAAGTACTTCTCATGTGGTCAAATGTGGATTGTTCGACAATGTCTCGTGGACAACTTCTCTAATCCATTTGGATAGTTTGGAAATTTACGAGAAAGCTGGTGCAACAGTATGAATCGAAGCAAGAGCCCCGAAATTATTCCATTCTCGTACATTGAATATAACAACGAATGGAGAAGTATATTGATCGGCCTATCTCTTCTGTTTGCGATTGAGATTGGCAAAAGCAATATGCTGGTTAAGATTGTAGCTAATATACATTAATGATTTGAATGTCTGATGACAAAGGCAAATTATCAACATAGAAAAATTAGTAAAATATTTAGTATTTAATCGCTATTGTAAACGTAGTAATTTGAACATTTATTGATCATGTTGTTCCTCGAGAAACTCAATCCCAAGAATAAGATGTTCTGGGATTCTTCATGCTGACCCGACAATTGTTAGATCACTTTCACCAATTTTGAGGTTTCCTTGATATTTGCCAACTGTAGGATGTTGTAAATAATATAAGACATCACAAGGAAATATGTTATCATTTTCAGTAATGTCAAAGATTGTTTCAGCTTCTTGCCATCCTTCCGGACACTTCAGAACTCCCTTTGTTTTGAAGATATCTGGGATTTTCTGAATCCTGCTTGAGACCGCCATTTGTTTTCCTCGGGATAGTTGCTAACTAACCTATACTATTGGAAAGACATCTTTCTGGGCTCGATCATAAGACTTCTGTTTTTGTTCAAGATCGGCTGGTCTTGTATCATCTTGTCGATCTCTCCAATTGTCTGAGTATTAATAATATCCGGCAATACTGCTTTTGCGAAATCTTCGAAGATTCTGGGGACTTCGATAGATTCTTTTCTCAATAATACTTCTGAATGATGAGTATTCGAGAGTGCGTATGACACCTTGTAGGTGATCGAGTAAGATCTACTCCCTTCTTTCATAAAATCGGTTCTTTTAAAATCTTGATGAAGAGTAAGAACATTGTTGAAATCTCGATCTCTTAAATTGTACACAATTCTTGGATAGATATTGAAAGCCATCTTTCCTGCATACAGTTTTCCTGCAACAGCTCACAAACAAGAATCTTTGTGGTTCCGGATCCTTTTATCAAAGATTGACATGTTGAATGGTGAATCATTTCATTCCTTGAAAGTTGATTTGATGCTGACTCTAATGTCTCCGATATAAATCCATGCGAGTGTGCTTGCGACTTCTCTTTTCACCTTGTTCTTAATCTCCTGAATTTCTCTGTAGAGGATCAACTGCATCTCATTTGGTTTCTACCGTGGTCGCAAATTCACTCGTTGTCACCTTATAGATAATCCGATGCTTCCTGATTCGAAGACCAATCATATACATGGCTTTTTTCATTGCTCCAATTGTAAAATTTATCATACATATGAAGCTTTTGTTCTTCTTTCATGATCCTCATAAGAGTTTTATGAGAAACTGTGGTAAAGAAAAATCCTGACGGCTCTTCTCTGATCATGTGTTGAAGGAATTCTCCTTCAGTCTGATCCACTTCCATTGTTAGAATAAATATCTTCTTCGTACATGCTTTCATCTGAGGGGACATCCTCAAATTAGTACACCTGCACCAAATCTTGGAAATAAAAGAATCCTCAAACTCCTTGGTATGCTCGAACTGTTTCATTCCTCGTTTTTGGTTGGACAGTCTGTAGAGATATGTCCTCTTGCTCCGCACGTCCAGCAGTTATAATCTTTAAAACTTTCATTCGCTCTAGTGTGAGTTAGTCTAAAAGTTCTCTTTGTTGGTGCTATGCTAGTACTTTCTTGTTTAGAACTTGTTGACGTGTTTCTCTTCTTTGTTGGTCCTGATCTTTGCCCTGATCTGTAAATTCTGGCTTTCTGCTTTGACCAGAACTTTCTAGGTCTACATGAAGACCTAACTCTTCTTGAACTACTTCCTCGAGCAAATGGATGATTTCTATGCCTTTTCATCTTCCGTCTTTGAGGGTAGCTTCCAACAACAGTACTTTGGACACAACAAAGAGGAACTTATTGTTTGTCCCCCTTAATCTATTGTAATTCTTTTTGGAGTGCTGCTTGATGGCACCACTATGCAAATTTGACCTTGAGAAATGACATTCTCCTGGCTACTATCTTTGTTTCCTGCGGTATATACTCATGGATAAACATTTCTCTCCATGGGCTTGAAATTTGATAATGATCGAGTTACATTGCTTCTTCGGCCCGAACCTTAGATTTTGTCAAAGAATAGTTCAGATGCATCTTTTGTCATCAATCTTCACCTTCCATCTATACTTGGTGAAGAGTTTGATGTACTCGTCTACATGGCAGATGTCATTTAGTTCAAGGCTGTAAAGTGCTTGTTTGTACTTCTTAGCCTCCTCTTGTTCCAGTCCTTCGAAATATCCCACTCCGATGAAAAGAATTTTGAATAGCTTTGCCATCTTGTCAACATTTGCTTTTAGTGACTCCCAGGCTAAAGCTTCCTCTTTGATGCTTTGAGAATTGAGTTCCCAAGCAATTTTAGCTGATCCTTCCAAGTTTATATTAGGAAGTAATATGAACCCTTCTTTGTTGAGATCAAGCGTCCCTGCTGCAATTCTCATGGCAGATGCCCACCCATCGATCAGTATCTCTCGATTTTTAAAATCCAAAATATCCATATTGAGCATCAGACCATATGGATGTATCAGATCTAGCTGAGATTTCTAGTATGGTATTTGATGTATATCTGGCCTTCGGGAACGACCCCTTATTCCAACTGGGGATCTAAACGTCTGGTAGTGAAGTCTCCACTATGAGGCATATGCTGATCTCCTGATGGTGGATTATGTGACCCCAAAACTTTCAGTCTCAGGTGATCCTTGTGGTGGAGGATTTTGAGTATTTTTGGTTGCTATCTCTCCTGATCCATCCGCTTGGTTCATCTTTAGATTTACTAGATTAAGTCCGCAAATGACTCTGCAAGATCATGTAGATCTTCAAGATTAATTCTTTCCATTACTTTCTGGGAAGTATTGGCTCTCCTCGGATGATGACAATCATCTTTTCAGTGTCTGTCATCTGTCGTTGGACCTCATCTGCTTTCCCTTTTTGAGGTAAAAATGGTTATGTTCCATAGGATGGTGGTAGCCACCCTCCTTTTCTTCTTCTTGAAGGACTTGGTCGTGACTCCAACTCCTTGACTCGGGTTTGAACATCTCGAAGTTTTTCAAGAATTGCCTCCTGACGTTTGATCATTATCTCCATCTGAGTTTGAATCTGATAGATCTGTGCAGGGAGATAGTATTGTAAGTATCCATATCGTTGCATTTCTTCTGAATTTCTCTAAGATCTTTGGAGATTTTTGAGCTATCCGGCTTGATTTCATGAAAAGTTGGTTCTCCCATCCTATTCTTCCGGTCCAGACCCTGTTGGAACTGTAGTTTGGATTCACTTGGTGAAGCCTCTTAGCCATCCTCTCCAGTTTCTTGTAATGGTTTATGCTAGGT
Source organism: Haberlea rhodopensis (assembly GCA_907163345.1). Lineage (NCBI taxonomy): Eukaryota > Viridiplantae > Streptophyta > Magnoliopsida > Lamiales > Gesneriaceae > Haberlea > Haberlea rhodopensis. The sequence continues at coordinate 513,727 of CAJQUN010000129.1, read as the reverse complement.
AGACACACATGTTCATCGTAATATTTTTCACTTCTGGTTGAAGCGTTGAGCTTCCGCCAGATGCTTCTGATTTAGTGCTTCTAATTTTTGGAATTACCACATGTATGAGTGACACCTCGAACATTCGTTCAGATCCACATTCTTTTGAATTTTCTCTTCCATTTGGGATAATATTAATATTCAAAATATTATTTTAATATTTTCAGAATAAACCTAGGCTCTGATATCATTTAAGGCTCGCGGCTTAAGATAAGCAAAACATACTTAAAATAAGTAAAACATGCCAAAAATCTCATAATAAGGGTAATCTGATATTATTTTCAAACATTTCTCTATCCAGAGAGTAATTATAAATTTAAAGTTAAAAGAGGATATGAATCTTTAAAGATATTTTAGGCAGGCTGTACAGAGAAAGTTATACTTAAATTTAGGGATTTATTTCTAATTTCCCTTTGGGAATTTGGGCTTATGAATGATTATTTTTTTACATTAAAACCAATACTCGCTGAAAATTGAGAATCCCAATAAAAGTCAGACTAAATATGTGAAAGTTGGAACTTAGTGAGCTAAGATCAAATTAAATTAGATGACTAATAGCTTATATAGACCAATTTACAAGATGAACTTTGCCTTTTTTTCTCATGTTTATCTGATGGTTTGATTTTACTGTCATGGTTTAATTTCTTATTTACCAAATACAGATGCGGATTGCTTGACAAATGGATATTTGGACACTGTCGTAGATGGAATTCCCAGCATGACAGGAATACGTCTAGGAGATCTTCCAAGTTTCTTGCGAACCACCAGCATGGATGATATAATGCTCAACTTTGTGTTGGCCGAAACCGAGAGAGCCAGAAGAGCTTCAGCCATCGTTTTGAACACATTTGATGACCTAGAACATGATATCCTAAACGCATTGTCGTCAATGTTGCTTCCCGTTTATGCTATTGGTCCCTTGCAATTTCTTGAAAAACAAAACGAAATGGTGGCCTTAGACGTGCTTGGTTCCAATCTATGGAAAGAAGAGCCAGAATGTCTAGAATGGCTTGATTCAAGAGAGGAAAACTCAGTAGTATATGTTAATTTTGGAAGTGTGACTTTGATGACAAGTAACCAGCTCATTGAGTTTGCATGGGGACTTGCGAATAGTAAGCAAGCATTTTTATGGATTATAAGACCGGATCTTGTTTCTGGGGATAAGGCCACTCTTTCACCTGAGTTCCTTGATGAAATTAAAGAAAGAGGTTTTCTTTCGAGTTGGTGTGCACAAGAAAAGGTTCTTAATCACACTTCGATTGGAGGGTTTTTAACACACAACGGATGGAATTCGACTCTCGAAAGTATGTGCAGCGGGGTGCCGATGGTATGCTGGCCGTTCTTCGCGGAACAGCAGACAAACTGTTGGTATTGCTGCAATCGTTGGGGCGTAGGTTTGGAGATTGACAATAATGTGAAGAGGGATGATGTGAAAAGTCTTGTTTTAGAGTTGATGATTGGAGATAAAGGCAAAGAGATGAAGAAAAGGGCTGTGGAGTGGAAGAAATTGGCTCAAGATTCTGCTAAGAGTTCATCTAACCTTGAGAAGGTTATAAATCACGTGATTCTTTCAAAAGAGTACTAGAAGGTTAATTTTTTGTGGTTCCTTGGTTGAATATACACACGCACACATACACATATAACCGTTTGATGTACGTAGAAAACAGGTTCTATCACAATGTCTGGCAAAGATATGTGATGTTCGGTATGATTTACTTGTTATTACTTGCTACTTATTTGATTATATGACATGTTGAACTGTAGTATGTGAATTACATGATACATTGAACTGCATTATATATGATGACATGATATATTGAGATACATCACATGAGATTATGATATTGCATGATGCATTGACATGCATGGACATTGAACACGTCTGTTGTTCCTATCGATTCTTTCATTGATACCTATATAATTTCGTTGGTATCTGTGATTCGTGTCTCGGGATGATGGGCACGCCGATGGCTCGGCGGGGAGAGTGAGCTGAGAGTTGCCGTAGCGACGAGTGTGCCGACATCGCCTAGACACGAGGGATGATGGACCGTCGATGGCTCGAATGAGAGAGATGTCGTAAGACGAGCGTGTCGACGCCCTGCTCGAGCTTGATGATTGATTGATGATCTTTCCATTGGACTCCTGAGATCTTGATATTGGAGATTTGATACCCCTCATATGCATTTGCATTCATACACGGCATGCATCGTATGATACTTTGTCATTCGTTGTGATTTTACCTGTTTCTCGTACTGGGTTCTGACCCCTTTCGCGGGGGGGCTGTCATGTCTTTGTTGTATGGGCACGACAGGTGGTGCAGGTGGACGTACCGCGGAGGCTCGAGATGAAGCATCGATGAATACTAGAGCTCATTGAGAGCGAGCCCAGGTTTATGATTTATGTTTTGAGTCACAGTAGCTGTTAGAGTATTTTAACTACGTTTCAATTTATCGAGGTATGCCCCGAGTATCTGTATTTTAAGTATTACATTACTGGGAAGTTTATATTTGATTCTTATGCGATGAATAACATGTTAAATTGTGAAACTGAAATTACATATTTTTCAGTACTATGATATATGTAAAATCGAAAAAAAATTGGGCCAGATGTTGATAAACTTTAAATAATCTTCCGCTATTTATATAAAATAATCATTGTGTGATAATTAAACGCATGATTAGGATCGTGCCCTCACATTATTCATGAAGCCCGCGACCCATATGGCAGGAAATTGGAAAAAGAGCAGAGTGGTGCGGCCATAATCGCGATTTTTCGACGATTTTCGACTATTTTCCGATGATTTCCGGCCTCCAGCGGTAGTGTCGTGGTCGTCCCTTGGTGGCAATCCTTATGGGTCACCTTATGCTGCCGGAAATCATCCATAGATCGGCCAACTGTACCATAATTCTGCGGCCCAAAACCCTAATTTCGAATTCCGAATTTTCCCAAAATTTTTGAATTTTTTTAAATAAAATTCAAAATCTATAATCCAAAACCATAAATTTCTGAATTTAAATCGTAAATCTTATACCAAATTCATGAAAAATTATTAACAAAAATAAATTCTCAATGATTCAACATGAGCGGCTTTGATACCACTTGTTAGAAAATAAACATTATGATGATAAATCATATTTAAAACCCAGAAACTCATGTAAGTCATTAAGAATAAATAGATCTGTAAGGGGAAGCGTACAATTATCCATAATAGATGATATGCATGTAGATATGAGTCATTGGCCTTCCAGATCAACACGATCAACTTTAAGTGTCCTTTAATTTCTCTTATTCGCTCTCTAACTATCTATAGGAGCAGTATAGAATGACTGAAACACGCCTTATGACCTGGGGACCATGACCCCTTATATACATATATATTTGGGTTCCTATTTAAGCCCATAATTCAAATAAAAAAACCCACTTGTCTCTACACATTAAAAGCACACACCCTTATCAGATACATTAAAACCCAAATAATATGAAACATTATTAGATCACTTTAATGGGCTAAATCTTACAGACAGTTCACAATGCATAATTATTTACATATAAGCCCAACGTTGGATTAATCATCAAACACCACTAAAGTACTATTTAATCTATGCTATCCCTCTATATCTAGTTTAATCCATATATATTTACTATTAATGTATAGATTTCATACAAGGTTTCATTAAATTTAAACCCTCTTGCAATAGATTTCCATTAAAATGAATTTGGTGCTTGATTGTAAGCTATGATGCACGGATATCGACACGGCGTCATTGACATGAAACGACACGACACAAATACGATGACACGACTGAGACACACCTATATATATACTAAAATTCATATTTTTTTAAATTCTAAAACCATATCAAAGTAACAAAAATATTCTTACCAAATTCAAGAAGCATATAATATATGCATGTCACTGGAATCATCATAATATCACTAATGCTAACACCAAATATGTAGTACTTTAATTAGCATAAAGTTTAACAAACACGTACAATATAACACCAAAAAACATTCTTACCAAATTCAAAAATATATAAATAAATGCATATCACTGAAATCATCATAACATCACACATACTAACACCAAAATTATATTACTTCAATTAACATAAAGTTTCACTAACACCTCCAAATTTCTTTTTAGTCAAAAGCTTTTTAAATTGTACAATTAACCCTAAAAGTGTCTTTCCTGTGTAGGATACATCCATCAATCATATCCAACACGAGTGCCCGATTTTGATAGGAGTGTCAACATGAGTTTTCGAATTTATTTTTTAAAAAACATTAAGGACACGACACTTGACGTATCCGACATATGCCCAAAAAGTATTGATGTCCTAACAATATCCAAAATTAATTGAGTGATTTTTCAGAATGTCTGTGCATCATATATTATAAGTAATGCAAAAAAATTGGTGCACATGCCAAGATTCCTTGTACAATCATGTAAAATGTATAGTGAATGGACAGCGGAAAAAAAAATTAATTTAAAATTTTACTTTTAGTATATTAAATTCTTCCCTAACTGTCATCAATCTTTAAAAATGTTAAATCTTGTTTAGTCATTTTGCATGTCCCATCAAACGCATAAAAAATTCTCAATGCGCTAATACGTTTATCTGCTGTTTTTTTTACTGGTAAATCATTTTTTGTGCTCAAAACGTGATTCGAACTCGAGTTTTTTTTACTAGTAAATCATTTTTTATGCTCAAAATACGATTCGAATTTGAGCCTGCCCAAAATAGATATTAGTTTTTATCTATTTTGGCTTTGTCAGAAAGTTCGTATCTGTCATTCTGTTGTCCTTTTAATTGCTAGTTTACGTACAGAATCAGTCAAATCAGATATTATTGGCACTTTAATAATGTTTCAATAGTTTGATTATTAGTCTATTTCAAAACAAAAATAAATTAATATTTTAGATCCACAGGCGTAATTCAATCTTTATGTTTCCGAAGTTAGTAAAAGTCATCTGTTATTAGTTTTATCACATGTGACGATTGAGCATATCAATTTTGATTCCCATACTCTGGCGTATCAAATATGATTTTAAGACAACATATAACGAAGTTTTCTATGTTTATGTAAACACACTATAGACAATTAACGTTAAATTTTTAAGATTAATATATTCGAAAATCTGGCATAATTAATCTTCATTCAATATCATTAAAAAAATTGGCAATTATTGGATCGGAAAATGAGATGCTGAAATATAAGAACTACCCTAATATTAAATACAATGATCAAGAGTTAATTTGAGTATATCACGTCTATACAGATTTGTTAGGACCCCCATCTCCAAGTTACTTTCCGATCGTTGGACCTAATGTTAGGGGTATTCTGTTTAGGAAAGTCGTATTTGTTGTACAGACCTTTTTGTATTTATTTGATATTCATAAATATTACATTACAAATAAAATGTATATGTCAACAAATTTGCATTCCTATACTTTTGGTTTTTGTCGTTACTTCATCATATCTTCATTAAATATCATTCTTTTTCCAACCGACCCGCCTTGTGTTCACAGATGGATCGACAATGTGGAAACAATTTGAGCTTAGAGAGAAGTCAAAATTTGAATACGAGAATTGAAACAAGAAGGCGGTCCGAACTGAATCAATGGAATAGCACGATGCCCTCCCGACAATGTCGGCAAACCATGTATCAGATGGAGCTGAATTTAACGAAAACATGATAATGCTAACTCCACATTAAAAAAAAAGTGAAAAAAGGCAACTTGTTCCTTTAGACCGGCAATCAAATCATTCAACTAAAATTTAAAACTCAGAAGTCAAATTGATCTTTCAATTTTTTATTGAATTATAATTTCATATTAAAATCAGTTATGAAAAATATGACCATACTCTGACATCTATATTACGTTCAACTTTTTGTGAACAATCATTAACTTATTTAATCTTTTTTGGTCGATCGTTGACAAAATGGCTTCGATACATATCAAATCAACTTCCCAAGTTTGTAATTCAAACGTATCCTTAAAAGAATTCTAAAATGGAAACCAAATGTCAGCCTAATAGTTGGCCCGATTCCATTATTGCATAAGAGAACAAAATATTATTTAGTATACGAACTCAAGCCTATAAAATGGATCACAAATGAATCCTGTTTCTTACCTCTCATAAACAAAAACCCTTCCAATCTCAAGCTCAACAAAATTCTCTCACTCAAAATTCCATTTCTTGATGGGTTCCCAAGGCAAATTACAGAAACCACATGCAGTTTGCATACCGTATCCTGCACAAGGCCATGTAAATCCAATGCTAAAACTAGCCAAACTCCTACACTACAACGGCTTTCATATCACCTTTGTCAACACTGAGTTCAACCACCGGAGGCTCCTCCGGTCACGAGGCCCAAATTCCTTAGAAGGGCTCCCTGGATTTAGATTTGAGACGATTCCGGATGGTCTTCCACAATCGGATGTTGAAGCCACCCAAGATATTCCTTCTCTCTGTGAATCGACAACAACTACTTGTATAGGTCCATTCAGAGATCTTCTTGCTAAGTTAAATGACACCAATTCGTCGAATGTTCCACCAGTGTCGTGTATTGTTTCCGATGGGGTTATGAGTTTTACCGTGCAAGCTGCTGAAGAACTTGGCATTCCTGAAGTGCTTTTATGGACCACAAGTGCCTGTGGGTTCTATGCTTACACTCAGTATGTTAAGCTCATTGAGAAGGGATATTCACCACTTAAAGGTGACCTTTTAGTTCTGTAATTTAAAACCTATATCTTTGAAATTATATATATAAATAAAACTTTGATGCTCCAAGATATATTCGGCCCATAGTCTTAACGGTTGACAACATCATGATTCTTTTGGTTGATTAATGCAGATGAGAGCTATTTGACCAATGGGTATTTGGACACAATTATAGACGAGATTCCAAGCATGGAAGGAATTCGTCTCAGAGATATTCCAAGTTTCATAAGGACCACAAACCCAGATGAGTTCATGGTCAAATTTGTGATGGCTGAAACAGAGAGAGCTAAAAGAGCTTCTGCCATTGTGCTGAACACGTTTGAGGACCTCGAAGGAGACTCTCTAAAAGAACTTTCATTAATTCTACCGCCAGTTTATGCTGTCGGACCTTTGCATCTTCTCGAAGACCAACACGAGATCAAGGGCTTAGAGGTTCTTGGGGCAAATCTGTGGAAAGAGGAACTGGAGTGTCTCGAATGGCTCGATTCGAAAGAGCCGAACTCTGTAGTTTATGTCAATTTTGGAAGCATAACTGTGATGACTCCTGATCAACTCTTTGAGTTTGCTTGGGGGCTTGCTAATAGTAACCAAACATTTTTATGGATTCTAAGACCTGATCTTGTTTCTGGGGAAAAGGCGATTCTTCCACCCGAATTTCTTGAAACAACGAAAGAAATATCTCTGATGGCAAATTGGTGCCCACAAGAAAAAGTTCTTAGTCACCCTTCCATTGGAGGATTCTTGACTCACAGTGGATGGAATTCGACCCTCGAAAGCATAAGTAGTGGGGTGCCTATGATCTGTTGGCCATTTTTTGCGGAGCAACAGACGAACTGTTGGTATTGCTGCAATCGTTGGGGCATAGGCATGGAGATTGACAATAATGTGAAGAGGGACGAAGTGAAAAATCTTGTTGTGGAGTTGATGATTGGAGATAAAGGGAAAGAGATGAAGAAAAGGGCTATGGAGTGGAAGAAATTGGCTAAAGAATCTGCTAAAAGTTCATCAAACGAGAATCTTGATAAGGTTATCAATGTGCTTCTATCAAACAAACATTAGAAAATTTGTCCCTTTTCAAAATTATCATGTGTTCTTGGACTTTCTGTTACCCTATATTATTATTAGTATAATAATAATTGTCTTCAGTAATAAGCCTACTATTAACTTTGTATGATCCTTGGAAACTTTCTTTTTCCTATTTAAGATTGAAATTTATTTTACAACTCCGTCATAACTATGTTCAAGCATTAATGCACACAATAAGAGTTCTAGAAATACATTGTGTGATCTAGTAACTTATACTTTTAATAAATAAAATGCTACATGGTGTTGGGGGGTGGGTGTGTTTAATAGTAAACTAGCACCGAGACACACGTGTTGCGTGTGTAAAGAAAACATGAGATATATGTAACGGAATGCATGTGACATACATTGGTTAATAATTGAAAATTCAATGAAGTATTCAAGAAATACAAAATAAAGAATCAACCAAAAGATACAACAAAATTAAAATGCAATACGAAAGCATATAGTAAAGATAATGATAATTAAAAAAATGGAAGAGGGTAGTTTGATAAATTCAAATTTATCATATCAAGATAGTTCGTATATGAGGTTTAGGCATTATAAGATAGTAAAGAAAAAGCATCAGGTGAAGATATCCTTGTTTGTTTAATACATCAATGGACGATTATTTTAAGTTTTAGTTGTTAGTGAGCGTGGGTTTTGAAACCAATTGCAGATGGCCTAATGCAAAAGATAAAATAAATAAAATAAATAAAATAAAATTTTATTTATATTGCAAATAACATTTGAGGTTTTTGACGTGCCACTGAGAATGACATCAAGTGTCATGTGAGATTTTCAGTTTTAAAAACACTTTGTGACATATTGAAAAGATCACATGCATTTGATGCCACCCCTAAATGCATTACCCTTTAAGGATGACGCCAAAATTTCCTAAATTTGAGCCTAATTCATCAAAATGACGATGATATCTTAGACTTCGCAAAATGATAAAGTATGATAAGTTATTTGTTGAAACATCTATCAAGCTAGCATAAAAATTCGTTCGAAATTTGTTCTCCACAAATTATTGTAACAAACGCAAACATAGGTCTCTTAGACAAATGTAACATATTAAGGCATACATGCTTCCGCTCATGTTTTAACATATTTTGAACAATATATATTATTTGGATTTTAGTTGTAACACATTATTGTTTAATAGAATAAATATACTGGTTTTATTTTAAGATTACTTCAAGGCTCGTTGGTTTTGAATTATTATTTGAAATCGACCCCAGTGTTATCGAGCCGATCTCGGGGCGTGACACAAACACTTCCACATTTTCGATATGAAAAACAATCCATTCCATATTTTCTCTTGTAAAGTCTTAAAATCTTTAAGGGGTTTGGCTGGTGTGGTTTATATTGTTCTTGCATCCTTCTCTACCAAATTAGCATGAGATTCCTAACCGTGAACTCGAGCTTGTGACATAGAGCTCAACTCGATCGAGTTCATGTCCAACCAATTCAAATCTACTTGCAACCCTAATTTGCAATACAAAATCTTGGGTTTTATATTTAGTCAAGTTTTTAAATTAATAAGTGGATTGTGTGAGACAATTGTAACATCACATTAGCTCGGGAATGTGAGACAATATTTCCAGTAGATTAATAAGTTGGTTGAGAGAAAAAAGTTGGAACTCAGTAGACATAAACTTAACTTCTTCATAATGACAAGTGAGTCGGAGATGCAAAGTTATAAATAATCTGAGGTGGGAAGTCCCAATAAGTAGATCCCAATTGCAAAAAGGCACTGTAAAATGGCATTTCATAGTGCAGATTGTTGGGATAAACACACGAATCAATAACACACAGCGGAACAAAAAATTATACATCTCTTGTGCGAAACTAGCAGAAAACAATATCAAATAGATAACCAATAATTCTAGCAAGCACGATCAAGCAAATATAAAACGACACGAGCAATTTTTAACATGAAAAACCTCCCCTGTGTGAGGAGTAAAAACCACGGGACCGTAGTCCACCAAAATAATCTTCACTATAATGAATAATGAGATTATAAACTGTCCACAATCAGAAATCAACAATACACAACCATTAATCACTTTCAAGATGATAAATTCTTGAAATAACAAAAGAATGGAAAGATCTCACCCAAAGGCCTTCAAACCAGAATTTGTTCCCGTCGATAAATATATCCAAATTCGGTCTCCACCGTCCAAAACATACCCAGATTCGCGCGAGAAATCGCCAGCCACTGTTCAACCTTACCAAAAGCAACCCAAATGTCAACTAATTCCGATCTCCGCCGTTTATTATTTAGTAGACTCACTCGTGAACGTGATTTCCAAATTAAAGCTCGATCCAATGGATGAGTTTTGCGAAAACGCTTTTGCAAGAAGGCTGTTCTGCACAGATTTTCAGATCCGAAAATCTCCCTTCTTTCTCTCTCTCTCTTTTGGTGTGTTTTTGTGATGTAGAATCTGATTGTGTGCTAGGATTTTAGACATTATTATATACTCCATATGGACTTGCGCCATATGTGTCAATCTATTGGGCTTGGGCCATCTCTATATGAGAAAACACAATCCAATAAATCTCCTCTTTTTTCCGACTATGTGGAGAGACACGCCATCCCGACGATCATACGACAAACCTCAAGCTTCTCTCTTGGCAATACTTTTGTCATCATATCAGCACCATTATCATCAGTATGAATCTTTTCAAGTTCAAGCAATTTATCATTGATAACATTTCTCATCCAATGATATCTAACATCAATATGTTTCGATCTTGAATGAAAAGTGGAATTCTTACCAAGATGTATAGTACTCTGATTATCACAAAATACTATATATCGCTCCTGATTGAGACCAAGTTCATCCACAAACTTTTTCATCTATAATAGCTCTTTGCAAACTTCAGTTGCTGCTATATATTATGCTTCTGTTGTAGAAAGTGCAACACATTTTTGCAATCTTGATTGCCATGATACAGTGCCACCTGAAAAGGTTACAAAATATACTGAAATAGATTTTCTAGTATCCACTTCATTTGCCATATCTGAGTCGGTGTAGCCAACTAATGCTGGTTTTCTACTTTCAAATCTGAGCCTCAAAGTGGAACTACCTCGCAGATATCTCAATATCCATTTTACTGCATTTCAATGTTCTTTTCCTGGATTGGACAAGTAACGACTAACAACACCAACTGCATAAGCTATATTTGGCTGCATACACACCATATCATACATCAAATTTCCGAATGCTGAAGCATACAAAACTCTTCTCATTTCTTCTTTCTCTTTATCTATGGTAGGACTGTGATGAACACCAAGCTTAAAGTGTGCAGCAAGAGGCTAGCTGACCACTTTAGACTCACTCATATTTCTTATAAGAATTTTCTCAATGTATTGCTCATGTGACATGTACAATATCTTACTCGCCCGATCACGACAAATTCTAATGCCAATAATTTGCTTCGTTGGTCCCAAATCCTTCACTGCAAAGGATTTATTCAATTGCTTCTTCAACTCATAAATTCTGTAAGCATTCCTGCCAAGAATTAACATATCATCCATATAAAGCAATAATATAATAAAGTCATCATCAGAAAACCTTTGTACAAAGACACAATGATCAGAAGTTGTTTTCTGGTAACCTTGCTCTTCAATGACTGCTTCAAATTTTTGGTACCATAATTTGGGTGCCTACTTCAAGTTCAAACCATATAGACTCTTTTTCATTTTGCATACATAATCCTCTTTTCCTTTCACTGAAAAACCTCCTGGTTGTTCCATGTATACTTCTCTATCCAACTAACCATGAAGAAAAGCAGTTTTAACATCCATCTGCTCGATCTCCAAATCATAACTGCCTGCTAAACCAAGCACAACACGGATAGATGACATTTTAACCACCGGAGAGAAGATTTCATCAAAATCGATACATTTCTTTTGACTGATACCTTTAACAACCAATATAGCTTTGAACCATGGTAATGAAGTGTGTTCATTCGGCTTCATCATGTATACCCATTTATTTTTCAAAGCACTTTTCCCCCCAGACAGTTTCACCAGCTCAAAAGTATCATTTTCATATAAGGATTTCATCTCATCTTGCAAGGCAACAACCCTCTCATCTTTGTGCACATATTTCATTGCTTCATCATAGTATTCAGGTTCTCCCATCAGTCAACAACACATTCTCACTGGTAGAATATGTTTTTGAAGGTATATGCAGTCTAGAAGACCTTCTAACCGGAACATGAGTTTCTGATATTGGGGTATGTTCCACATGATCATCCTCAACCTCTAAATGACCATCAATATCATCAGTATCATCAAGAACAGGCAAGTCAGCCTTAATACCATCTTCAACCTGCATTGGTACTTGATTCTGATGAACTAATTCCAAATCAATGAAATCATCATTAGACTTACTCACTGTTTTATCTACGTTGTCAATACCATTTATGGTCTGATTCTCAATAAACACTGCATCCCGACTTCTAATGAGTTTCTTTTCCTCTGGGTCATAAAACCCGCAACCAAACTCGTCCAGACCATAGCCAATAAATATATATTGTCCAGTCTTGACATCAAGCTTAGATCTTTCATCTTTACGAACATGAACAAAGGCCTTGCATCCAAACACACATAAGTGTTTATAAGAGACATCTTTTTGAGACCACACCTTGTCTAGAACATCAAAATTCAAAGGAACACATGGTGTAATTTTTAAGACATGTACAACTGTACTTAAAGCTTCATCCCATAATGACATTTGCAAACCTGCTTCTGAAAGCAAGCATCTCACCCTTTCAACAAGAGTTATATTCATCCTTTCTGTTATCCATTCAACTGAGGAGTTTGGGAGGTGTCTTTTGATGACGGATACATTGTTTCGTATGATGCTCATCAAAAGGACCAGAATACTCACCGTCATTATCAGTTCTGATTCACCTCAATTTCTTTCCAGTTTGTCTCTCAACCAAGGCCTGGAACTGCTTAAACTCTTTCCAGTTTGTCTCTCAACCAAGGCCTGGAACTGCTTAAAGACATCAACAACATGATCTTTTTGTTTTCAATGTGTACACCCACATTTTCCTTGAGTGATCATCTATAAAGTTCACAAAATAGAATGCACCACCAAGTGTTTTTGTTTTCATAGGACCACAAACATCAGAATGAATTAAATCAAGTATACCTTGTTTTCTTGAGGGAATAGATGTCTTAAAGGCAACTTTGGTCTGTTTTCCTGCCAAACAATGATAACACTTTTTCAGACACTCATTCTTTATTTCACGAACCTACTCTTGTTGGCCAAAATCATCAATCCCGTCTCACTGATGTGACTGAGTCTGTTGTGACACAACTCTATATTGTTTTCAACTTCCACTATATTTATAGAGCGATCAGATAGCTTTGCTTGCATCAAATACAGTGAACAATGTTTCTTGCCTCTAGCCACAACTGAACCTTTAGTAAGTTTTCATTGATCATTAGAGAATGTGCTGCAGAATCCCTCATCATCAAGTTTTCCAACAGAAATCAAATTCAAACGAAGGTCAGGTACGTGTTTAACATTTTTCAAAAATAACATCGTACCATTATTCATCTCCAAACATACATCTCTCATGCCAATGGCTTTTGATAAGCCATTATCACCCATCCTAACATTTCCACAATCACCTGATGTATATGATATAAATAAATCTTTATGAGATGTAGCATGAATGGATGCACCACTGTCAACTACCCAACCTGTCTCATTATGTGCAAAATTAACAGAATCATAATCATGAATGATAAGGAAATAATCCAGTAATAGTAGAAACCTGATCGTCACCAGTGCCACCATCATTTTTCTTTTCTTTTCCCTTGTCTTTCTTGTTTTCTTTTTTGGTCGTCGAGAATACTTTGCTATATGTTTAGTGATACAACAATTGTGACACTCGACAATGGCATATCTATTGGACTTGTTTCTGCCTCTATCTTTGCCTTTCGGATCCCTGCTTTTACTTCTCCCCCGCTCTTCTGTAACCAGGATACGTGAGTGTGAATGAGAACCCTGTGACTTTCTTCTCATCTCCTCATTCAGAACACTGCTTTTAGCCAAATCCATTACCATCTGCGGCAGAGTTAGATAAAGAAGTCCTGAAAGTCTCCCATGAATCAGACAATGTACCAAGAATCCATAAACCCTGCAATTATTCATCAAATTGCCAACTGATTAATAATACCCTTAAAAGTATTCAAATGATCAGTCATATGATTTCCATATTTGCATTTCAAACCCATCATCTGTTTGATCAAATACAACTTGTTATTTCTAGTTTTCCTAGCATATAACTGCTCGAGTTTTGGCCACAAAGATCGTGAATTTGTTTCATCACTGACATGGTTCAACACATTATCATCTACCCACTATCTAATAAAACCACACATCTGTCGATGTAATATTTTCCATTCATCATCACTTTTCTGTTTGGGCTTTGTACTTTCAAACACAGGTAAATAATAATCTTTCATATATATAAGATCCTCATTTTCCCCTTCCATATATGATAATTAGAACCATTTAGATTTATCATTCTACTTATATTGGTCTCCATTTTCACCACAAGGCACAAATCAAAACGTGGCTTTGATACCACTTTGTTGGAATAAACACATGAATCAATAACGCATCGGAACACATAATTATCTATCTCTTGTGTGAAAGTAGCAGGAAACAATATCAAATAGATAACCAATAATTCCAGCAAGCACGATCAAGCAAATATAAAACGACATGAGCAATTTTGAACGTGGAAAACCTCCCCGGTGTGAGGAGTAAACACCACGGGACCGTAGTCCACCAAAATAATCTCAACTATAATGAATAATGAGATAACAAACTGTCCACAATCAGAAATCAACAATACACAACTATTAATCACTTTCAAGATGACAAATTATTGAAATAACAAAAGAATGAAAAAATCTCACCCAAAGGCCTCCAAACCAGAATTTGTTCCTGTCGATAAAGATATCCAAATTCAATTTCAACCGTTAAAACATACCCCCATATGTTATGAACACACGATACAAATTTGAGCCCAATCCCACAATTCAATTTCTGTCAATGGCCTTTGCAATCAGGCTGCTCCAGTTCGCGCGAGAAACCGACAGCCTTTGTTCAACTTACAAAAAGCAACCCAAATGTCAACTAAATCCGAATCTCCACCGTTCATTTTTTATTAGACTCACTTGTGAACGTGCTATCCAAATTACAACTCGATCCAATGGTTGAGTTTTGCGAAAACGCTTTTGCAAGAAGGCTGTTCTGCATAGATTTTCAGACCCAAAAATCTCCCTTCTTTCTCTCTCTCTTTTGGTGTGTTATTGTGATGTAGAATCTTATTGTTTGCTAGGGTTTTAGACATCATTATATACTCCATATGGACTTGCATCATATGGGCCAATCTATTGGGTTTGTGCCATCTCCATATGAGGAAACCCAATCCAATAAATGTCCCAAAGTTAAACATTGTTAATAATATCATGGGGTTCAAACTCAAAACCAATTGGATCATGTGTTATATTATATTAGTCAAACACGTGGGTTGATAACACTGTGATGGTGAGCATGCGGGTGGGGTTTCCGATCACATAAAAAGCCTGCGTCGATATCATGTTAAGAATACATGGGGGTTCCAACTCAAAATCAATTGACATTAAGTGGAGTAACGCATGTAACTTATAAAGAATTAACAGAACTTCTATTCTTCCAATATGAGACAACTCTCAACAAACATTACAATTGAAAGAAGAAGGCAGACCAAACTGAATCGGTCGAATCAAACTAAGTGTGAGAAAGTAAGTCCATCAGAATCAGATGGAGGCAACTCTTGTTCCTTTAGACCGGCCATCAACTCATTTATCTCAAAAATTTTGAAGGTTACAATATAAAACTCAGAACTCAAATTAATATTTCAGATTTAATAAATTATAATCTCATATTAAAATCAGTTAATAAAAATATTTCCTTCAACTTTTTGTGAACAATCATTAACTTATTTAATCTCTTTTGTTCGATCATTGACATAGTCGATACATATCAAATCAACTTCCAAATTTTTAATTCAAAGGTATCTTTAAAAAATAATTCATTTTGTTTTTCTGAATATTAAATTAACAAGCAAATGTCACCACCGATTTCATTATTGCACGAGAGGATAAAATATTCTTAGTATAGACCACAAATGCATCCTCATTCTCACCTCTCATAAACAAATAACTCTTCCAATCTTGAGCTTAACACAATTCTCTCACTCTTTCTCTATATTTCATAAAAAAATTCCATTTCTTGATGGGATCCCAAGACAAATTACAGAAGCCACATGCAGTTTGCATACCTTATCCTGCACAAGGCCACGTACATCCAATGCTAAAACTAGCCAAACTCCTACACTACAACGGCTTTCATATCACCTTTGTCAACACTGAGTTCAACCACCGGAGGCTCCTCCGGTCACGAGGCCCAAATTCCTTAGAAGGGCTCCCTGGATTTAAATTTGAGACGATTCCGGATGGTCTTCCACAATCGGATGTTGAAGCCACCCAAGATATTCCTTCTCTCTGTGAATCGACAACAACTACTTGTATAGGTCCATTCAGAGATCTTCTTGCTAAGTTAAACAACACCGGTTCGTCGAATGTTCCACCCGTGTCGTGTATCGTTTCTGATGGGGCGATGAGTTTTACCGTCCAAGCTGCTGAAGAACTTGGCATTCCTGAAGTGCTTTTCTGGACCACAAGTGCCTGTGGGTTCTATGCTTACACTCAGTATGTTAAGCTCATTGAGAAGGGATATTCACCACTTAAAGGTGACCTTTTAGTTCTATAATTTAAAACCCATATCTTTGAACTTACGTATATAAATAAAACTTTGATGCTCCAAGAAATACTCAGCCCACAGTCTAACGGTTGATAACATCATGATTCTTTTGGTTGATTAATGCAGATGAGAGCTATTTGACCAATGGGTATTTGGACACAATTATAGATGAGATTCCAAGCATGGAAGGAATTCGTCTCAGAGATATTCCAAGTTTCATAAGGACCGCAAACCCAGATGATTTCATGGTCAAATTTGTGGTGGCTGAAACAGAGAGAGCTAAAAGAGCTTCTGCCATTGTGGTGAACACGTTTGGGGACCTCGAAGGAGACTCTCTAAAAGAACTTTCATTAATTCTACCGCCAGTTTATGCTGTCGGGCCTTTGCAACTTCTCGAAGAACAACACGAAATCAAGGGCTTAGAGGTTCTTGGGGCAAATCTGTGGAAAGAGGAACCGGAGTGTCTCGAATGGCTCGATTCGAAAGAGCCGAACTCTGTAGTTTATGTCAATTTTGGAAGCATAACTGTGATGACTCCTGATCAACTCGTTGAGTTTGCTTGGGGGCTTGCTAATAGTAACCAAACATTTTTATGGATTCTAAGACCTGATCTTGTTTCTGGGGAAAAGGCGATACTTCCACCTGAATTTCTTGAAACAACGAAAGAAATATCTCTGATGGCAAATTGGTGCCCACAAGAAAAAGTTCTTAGTCACCCTTCCATTGGAGGATTCTTGACTCACAGTGGATGGAATTCGACCCTCGAAAGCATAAGTAGTGGGGTGCCTATGATCTGTTGGCCATTTTTTGCGGAGCAACAGACGAACTGTTGGTATTGCTGCAATCGTTGGGGCATAGGCATGGAGATTGACAATAATGTGAAGAGGGACGAAGTGAAAAATCTTGTTGTGGAGTTGATGATTGGAGATAAAGGGAAAGAGATGAAGAAAAGGGCTATGGAGTGGAAGAAATTGGCTAAAGAATCTGCTAAAAGTTCATCAAACGAGAATCTTGATAAGGTTATCAATGTGCTTCTATCAAACAAACATTAGAAAATTTGTCCCTTTTCAAAATTATCTTGTGTTCTTGGACTTTCTGTTACCCTATGTTATTTGTATAATAATTGTCTTCAGTAATAAGCCTACTATTAACTTTGTATGATCTTTGGAAACTTTCTTATTCCATTTTAAGATGGAAATTTATATTACAACTCTGTCATAACTATGTTCAAGCATTAATGCATCGCTGAGATCAAGAAATACATTGTGTGATCTCGTTATATTCCGAATAATTAAATGATGAGATATATATTATATGTAATAAAATATAAAATCTCATTTTAATAACATGTATATGATCTTATAACAAAAATATTTCGATTTATCTAAATGAATATTTGAAATAAGAATTGAAACTAGGGGGTGCAAACGAACCGAATCGAGCCGAATCTGCAGAAAATTTTAAGGTTCGAATTCGGCTCAAAATAACATTTTAAGTTTTCCAACAGAAATCAAATTCAAACGAAGGTCAGGTGCGTGTTTAACATTTTTCAAAAATAACATCGTACCATTATTCGTCTCGAAACATACATATCGCATGCCAATGGCTTTTGATAAGCCATTATCACCCATCCTAACATTTCCATAATCACCTGATGTATATGATATAAAGAAATCTTAATGAGATGTAGCATGAATGGATGAACCACTGTCAACTATCCAACCTGTCTCATTATGTGCAAAATTAACAAAATCATAATCATGAGTGATAAGGAAATAATCCAGTAATAGTAGAAACCTAATCATCACAAGTGCCCCATAATTTTTCTTTTATTTTCCCTTATCTTTCTTTTTTTCTTTTTTTTGGTCCTCGAAAATACTTTGCTATATGTTCAGTGATACCACAATTGTAGTACTCGACATTGGCATATCTATTAGACTTGATTCTGCCTCTATCTTTGCCTTTCAGATCCCTGCTTTACTTCTCCCCCTCTCTTCTGTAACCAGGATATCTGTGTGTGAATGAGAACCTTGTGACTTTCTTCTCACCTCCTCATTCAGAACACTGCTTTTAGCCAAATCCATTGTAATGATACCATCTGCAGCAGAGTTAGATAAAGAAGTCCTGAAAGTCTCCCATGAATCAGGCAATGTACCAAGAATCCATAAACCCTGCACTTATTCATCAAACTTTATATTCATTCCAGCCAACTGATTAATAATACCCTTAAAAACATTCAAATGACCAGTCATAGGATTTCCATCTTTGCATTTCAAACCCATCATCTGTTTGATCAAATACAACTTGTTATTTCTAATTTTCCTAGCATATAACTGCTCGAGTTTTGCCCACAAAGATTGTGAATCTGTTTCATCACTGACATGGTTCAACACATGATCATCTACCCACTATCTAATAAAACCACACACCTGTCGATGCAATATTTTTCATTCATCGTCACTTTTATGTTCGGGCTTTGTACTTTCAAACACAGGTAAATAATAATCTTTCACATATAAAAGATCCTCCATTTTCCTCTTCCATTTATGATAATTAGAACCATTCAGATTTACCATTTTACTTATATTGGTCTCCATTTTCACCACAAGGCACAAATCAAAACGTGGCTCTGATACCACTTTATTGGGATAAAATTAATAACGCAGCGGAACACAGCGGAACAAATAATTATCTCTCTCTTGTGTGAAACTAGCAGGAAACAATATCAAATAGATAACAAATAATTCCAGCAAGCACGATCAAGCAAATATAAAACGACATGAGCAATTTTTAAAGTGGAAAACCTCCCCGGTGTGAGGAGTATAAACCACGGGACCGTAGTCCACCAAAATAATCTCCACTATAATGAAAATGAGATTACAAACTGTCCACAATCAGAAGTCAACAATACGCAACCATTAATCACTTTCAAGATGACAAATTCTTGAAATAACAAAAGAATGGAAAGATCTCACCCAAAGGCCTCCAAACAAGAATCTGTTCCCGTCGATAAAGATATCCAAATTCAATCTCAATCGTTCAAAACATACCCCAAGATGTTATGAACACACGATCCAAATTTGAGCACAATCCCACGATTCAATTTCTGTCAATGGCCTTTGCAACCAGACTGCTCCAGATTCGTGCGAGAAACCGACAGCCTCTGTTCAACCTTATGAAAAGCAACCCAAATGTTTAGACTCACTTGTGAACGTGTTGTCCAAATTACAACTCGATCCAATAGTTGAGTTTTGCGAAAACGCTTTTGCAAGAAGGCTGTTCTGCACAGATTTTCAGACCCAAAAATATCCCTTCTTTCTCTCTCTCTTTTGGTGTGTTTTTGTGATGTAGAATCTTATTGTTTGCTAGGGTTTTAGACATCATTATATACTCCATATGGACTTACACCATATGGGCCAATCTATTGGGTTTGTGCCATCTCCATATGAGGAAACTCAATCCAATAAATGTCCCAAAGTTAAACATTGTTAATAATATCATGGGGTTTAAACTCAAAACCAATTGGCAATAACTTGAGTAATACATCCATCTTATAAAGAGCTAACATAGCCTCAATGTGGGACAACTCTCAACACGCCCCTCATGTGTTATATTATATTAGTCAAATACATGGGTTGATAACACCGGTGACGGTGAGCATGCAGGCGGGGTATCCGATCACATGAAAAGCTTGTGCCGATATCATGTTAAGAATACATGGGGGTTCCAACTCAAAACCAAATGACATTGAGTGGAGTAACTCATGTAACTTATAAAGAATTAACATAACTTCTATTTTATCAATATGAGACAACTCTCAACAAACATGACAATTGAAAGAAGAAGGCGTTCCCAAACTGCATCGGTGGAATCAAACTAAGTGTGAGACAGTAAGTCCATAAGAATCAGATGGAGGCAATTCTTGTTCCTTTAGACCGGCCATCAACTCATTTATCTCAAAAATTTTGAAGGTTACAATATAAAACTCAGAACTCAAATTAATATTTCAGATTTTAATTAAATTATAATCTCATATTAAAATCAGTTAATAAAAATATTTCCTTCAACTTTTTGTGAACAATCATTAACGTATTTAATCTCTTTTGTTCGATCATTGACATAGTCGATACATATCAAATCAACTTCCAAATTTTTAATTCAAAGGTATCTTTAAAAAATATTTCATTTTGTTTTTCTGAATATTAAATTAACAAGCAAATGTCACCACCGATTTCATTATTGCATAAGAGGATAAAATATTCTTAGTATAGACCACAAATGCATCCTCATTCTCATCTCTCATAAACAAATAACTCTTCCAATCTTGAGCTTAACACAATTCTCTCACTCTTTCTCTATATTTCATAAAAAAATTCCATTTCTTGATGGGATCCCAAGACAAATTACAGAAGCCACATGCAGTTTGCATACCTTATCCTGCACAAGGCCACGTACATCCAATGCTAAAACTAGCCAAACTCCTACACTACAACGGCTTTCATATCACCTTTGTCAACACTGAGTTCAACCACCGGAGGCTCCTCCGGTCACGAGGCCCAAATTCCTTAGAAGGGCTCCCTGGATTTAAATTTGAGACGATTCCGGATGGTCTTCCACAATCGGATGTTGAAGCCACCCAAGATATTCCTTCTCTCTGTGAATCGACAACAACTACTTGTATAGGTCCATTCAGAGATCTTCTTGCTAAGTTAAACAACACCGGTTCGTCGAATGTTCCACCCGTGTCGTGTATCGTTTCTGATGGGGCGATGAGTTTTACCGTCCAAGCTGCTGAAGAACTTGGCATTCCTGAAGTGCTTTTCTGGACCACAAGTGCCTGTGGGTTCTATGCTTACACTCAGTATGTTAAGCTCATTGAGAAGGGATATTCACCACTTAAAGGTGACCTTTTAGTTCTATAATTTAAAACCCATATCTTTGAACTTACGTATATAAATAAAACTTTGATGCTCCAAGAAATACTCAGCCCACAGTCTAACGGTTGATAACATCATGATTCTTTTGGTTGATTAATGCAGATGAGAGCTATTTGACCAATGGGTATTTGGACACAATTATAGATGAGATTCCAAGCATGGAAGGAATTCGTCTCAGAGATATTCCAAGTTTCATAAGGACCGCAAACCCAGATGATTTCATGGTCAAATTTGTGGTGGCTGAAACAGAGAGAGCTAAAAGAGCTTCTGCCATTGTGGTGAACACGTTTGGGGACCTCGAAGGAGACTCTCTAAAAGAACTTTCATTAATTCTACCGCCAGTTTATGCTGTCGGGCCTTTGCAACTTCTCGAAGAACAACACGAAATCAAGGACTTAGAGGTTCTTGGGGCAAATCTGTGGAAAGAGGAACCGGAGTGTCTCGAATGGCTCGATTCGAAAGAGCCGAACTCTGTAGTTTATGTCAATTTTGGAAGCATAACTGTGATGACTCCTGATCAACTCGTTGAGTTTGCTTGGGGGCTTGCTAATAGTAACCAAACATTTTTATGGATTCTAAGACCTGATCTTGTTTCTGGGGAAAAGGCGATTCTTCCACCCGAATTTCTTGAAACGACGAAAGAAAGATCTCTAATGGCAAATTGGTGCCCACAAGAAAAAGTTCTTAGTCACCCTTCCATTGGAGGATTCTTGACTCACAGTGGATGGAATTCGACCCTCGAAAGCATATGTAGTGGGGTGCCTATGATCTGTTGGCCATTTTTCGCGGAGCAACAGACGAACTGTTGGTATTGCTGCAATCGTTGGGGCATAGGCATGGAGATTGACAATAATGTGAAGAGAGACGAAGTGAAAAATCTTGTTGTGGAGTTGATGATTGGAGATAAAGGGAAAGAGATGAAGAAAAGGGCTATGGAGTGGAAGAAATTGGCTAAAGAATCTGCTAAAAGTTCATCAAACGAGAATCTTGATAAGGTTATCAATGTGCTTCTATCAAACAAACATTAGAAAGTTTGTCCCTTTTCAAAATTATCTTGTGTTCTTGGACTTTCTGTTATAATTATATATATTAATAAAATATTAAAGTTCACGAGCGGCTCATCGAACAAAGTAATTTGGGCTCGAGTTTGGCTCGAAAAAAAATTCGAACATGTTCGAATTCGGCTCGAATTCGAGAATTTCGAATGCGAATCAAATACTTTCGAGCCGACTCAAAAATTTCGTGAACATATTCGGTTCATTTACACCCCTAATTGAAACCCCGGATCAAAAGTTGACTAGATTTATGTATTGACATTAATAGTTTTTTATTGTTCTCCTTCCTAAAAACAAAGAAACATTAATAAGTTTTGGGTAGGAGTGCCGTTTGGGATTTGCGGCTCAGTCAATGGAGCTTCCTTGAGGGCAGTGAAAGAGTGACGTGGATGAGATGCTTTTCAAGATTGAGCTTTATTTATTTCGATATTAAACTCGTATTTTTCTTTGATTTATGTTGAGTGTATTTTTTAGGCTAATTTAATTTAATATTATAAGAATAACAAAAAAATTCATAAACTAACATGATTTGAGGAAAATTACAATTCTATTGTAATTAGCAATTCAAGATTACGATTTTAACACTATTTGAAATTTGTAATCTTGGATTGCAAATTTTAAATACTATTTTAAAGTTGTAATCCAAGATTGCAACAATGAGACATATCAAAATGTGGACGTGACTGTGAAGGATCGGGTACTCGAAACAGAAGATCCGTAAATGAGAATACACTGTATGCTTGGATTGGATATAGTATATATGGAGTGTATGGTGATGGCTCCTCCAGGTAGGCAGATTAGGTCTCGTAGTAGTCAGAAAAGGTGTCATCACTTTAATATATTAGTAGTGCCATTCATCTGGAACAAATATATTACTTTCGGCCCTGAATAACCGTTGCTGAACTTTCTAATCCTAGCGCTGGACTCACTAACATCATGATATTGTGGAGTCAAGTCGGAGAATGCAACAGACGATATATCAAAAGTATGCAAACCCAGTATGCAAATTTCAACAATTGAAATTTGCAAATCAGTAAATGTATGAGTCGATTTAAATAATAAAAAAAATAACTTTATTGCTTAAACCATTCAATATAAAATTTTTAATTAGAATGTATCAAATATATTTGTATTTTTCCAATATGATATTTACAAATTATGAATAATAGAGAATTTGCAATTTGGGATGCAAATTATTAAAAATTATCTATTGATCTTTTTAAAATTTAAAAAGCTCAATAAACATCAATTTAATATTTAAATCCAAGTAAATTTTCAAAAATAATTTATGTATCCAAAAAAATTTATATTTACCAAATCATTTGGTCGACCAAAAAATTTCTTATATTATATCAAGAATTTCAACAGTTTTAATTTTTTAAAAAAATTCAACAATAACAATCATAGATTACGAATTTTCTCTACGGTTGAGAATTTGCAATCCAGGATTGTGAATTCTACTGTTGAGAATTTGCATTCCGGGATTACGAATTCTCAACACTATAATTCGCATTCTAAGATTACGAATCACGGTAGAAATGAAACCCCTTCATTTTGACATTATTTTGTTAAATTTTTTTAATTTTTATAATAATTTTTTTAAAAAATTTGCCGTATTTTTTATTAGACTCAACCATTTATTGCTGTCATAATTATATGTGAGTAATAGGTCTCTTGACATTTTTGTACAGCCCATATATACTTGGCAACTAAACAAGATTAAATTAAAAAATCGTGTTCTAAATTTTTAGGATTATTAAAAAATAATCCTATAAAAATTATTTTTAATCAAAAATAATCTCGAACTTTTATTTTTAATCGATAATAATCCCAGTTTTTTTGTTTTTAATCGAGTGGTCAAAGAGTCCCATATTAAATTATGAGACTATTTTTGTTAAAAAATAATTCCGTGGACTAATTTTTTTAAAAAATATTTATATCAGACTATTTTTTATTAAATTTTTTTAAAATTATTTATTTGAAATTATTTAATTATTAGTCGTGTGTATGCATATAATTGTATCCTACTTACCTAAATAGAAATATATTATCATATGATACAAAATAAAAGTTAAATACACAATATATATATAAATATATTGGCGAAGAATGCAAAGAGTCAATTTGATAGAGTTAATTAAATACAATTTAAATACTTTTACATAAGTGTCGTTATATTCATTAAATGCGCAGTAGACAATTTTGAAAATGATTGAGTGATAAACATTAAACAATACGAAAGTTGCCAAATGCGACGAAAAATATGTTGTTTCAAAATATCTCATCTGTAGAAGAAAAAAATAAAATACCATGTGCCTGAGACATAGTCAAACTAAAGGAGTATATATAATTTTTTTAATTTTTTTTGAGATTGAGGTGTTAAATTTTTTTTTCGTACATTGTGTCGAGCCCGAACTTTAAAAAATGAGAGTGAGTTCTTACCAACTGGGCTAAATATATAACCTCGAGTAAATATAATTTCAATCTTACGAAAAATATTTTCTTTTTGAGAGAGAGGATGATCGTCATGCCCATGTCTCATCCACATGCTTTTTAAATAAATAACCCATTTTTTTAAAAAAAATGGACAAAATAACCTGAAATATAAAAGATTTACAAACTGACCCGACACGCAAACTCAATTGGCTGTTCAAGACATGCCAACTTTGGCAATTATATTTTTAATTTTTTTTAAAAAAAACAAATAAACTTAAAATAAAAATATATATACTAAAAAATATGTCTCACCTAAGATAAATTGCAAAAATCATGTCCATATTTTTCAAATTTTACTTAATATTTTTTTATTATAAAATAAAAGATAAATATGCAATAATTGTAGTAATGCCTCGTAACGGGGTTACTGAATCCGTTCGTTGATTTGAAGTGGAACAATGTGTTGTTTCACATTATCAATTGTTAAGACTTGGTTTGCTTATGAAATTCATGAGATCGCATGGTTCACAATTGATGATGTGAAAGAACGTATTGTTCCACTTCAAACCAACGAAGGGAATCAGTAACCCCGTCAATAGGCATTATTATAATTCTTGCATCTTTATATTTTTCGAATTTTATAATAAAAAATGTTAAATAAAATTTGAAAAATATGGACATGATTTTTGCAATTTATCTGATAAGATGAGACACAACATTTTAGTATTTTTTTATTTTATTTTAAGTTTATTTGTTTAAAAAAACCAAAAGCTTTTATAAAAAATTAAAATAGCCAAAGTTGGCGTGTCTTGAATACGACAACTGAAAGTTGGACGCGTCAATTCAGTTGGAGTTTTCTGTTGAAGACGTCGTTGAGTTGCCGTGTCGAATCTATTTGTAAATCTTATATTACAGGTTACCTTTTCAATTTTTTTTAAAAATGAATATTTATTTAAAACCATCTCATTCACGCTGAACGTCACGTCTGACGTAGCAAAGGAATTAAAAAATTGAATGTTTGAAATTTTGTGCATTTCATTATTTTAGTAGTTAACTAACCTCTTTGAACGATGGAAAATTTGATGATATCCAAAGAATAGTATTTATTGTTAATTTTCAATTGATATAAAATATTTTACATGAGTATTCCAAATTATCGGTGATGATACCATTAATCTTCAGCATCAAAATCGCCAGCATCAAACTAACTTGAAAATACCCAAAAGAAGAAATAAAAAGAAGAAAAAGTATTCAACACTGTTTTTCTTTTTTCAAACCTCTTTTTGGCTTTTTTTTTGTTTGTTTATATTTCATGTGTCGTTTATACATTAAGAACTTATGGATTACTTTGAAACAATGTTTTCCTCTAACGACGTGTGTCAATTTGCATCGAAACCCAATGAAAGAAATTAGACGAAGATTGGAAGAAAGACTTTGACCCAGAAATCCATGTCTATCAGAGTGCACCATCTCCAATTGGAACATAAGAAAAGAAAAAGCTATGTTTGAATAGAAGGATCAAATGTATTTGGATTTCAAATTCTTAACATAAATACATTCAAATTGTTCGTATAATTTTGAAATCTATGTATTTCAAATCAACCATCTTAAATTTCAATACATATTTTAACAAATACAAAGTTATTTCAAATTCTCAATTATAAAATTCATTTCAAATCCAAAATTTCGAATTCATTATTTAAATGAAATCTTTCAATCCAAATGCAACCAAAGTGAGCTTTGTAATCTTTTTTTAGCACTGTGGAGGAGATTTTTGTTACAAATGCCGAGATCATCTCAATAAATAGGACAAATGGTACCACTATGGTAAGATGTCGTGGGCAAAACTGGGAGAACAATATGATGTCTTTTTTCTTCATTTTTTTTTCAGTGTCATAGTTTTGAACTTATTTACCATTTAATAATCAAATAATCACAAAGAATAAAATACTAAAAAAAATCTCTACAGATTTATCTCATACTTTTAATAAATAAAATAAAACGACGACATGGTATGGGAGTGGTGTGTAATAAATATGAAAACATTAGGTGAAGATATCCATGTGTGTGTGATACTACATAAATGGACGATTATTTTTAAGTTTTAAGTTTTAGTGAGCCTGGGTTTTGATTGCGGATTAGCCTAATGTAAAAGAGCCCATCATGGAAAAAAAAAGAAGATAAAATTCTATCTATGTTGACAAATAACAAATCTGAGGATTGTTTGACTTGCCTTGAGGACGGGATCAAGTGCTATATAATTTTTCAGCATTAAAAACAACACGTGATATGTCGAAAAGGCCACACGTATTTGACGTCACATCCAAATATACTACCCTTAAGGACTACATCAAATTTGGGACTAATTCAACAAAACAAACAATGATTCGCAAAAAATAGCATCCGCCCCCATTTTTAAGAAAAAGTTGGCTGGGTGTACAGTACTATGATAAGTTACTCAAAACATATTAAATTTATAGAAAATCTATATGTCAAGCTAGCATAAAAATTAGTTCGAAATTTGTTAACTATTTTTTTCCAGCAACACAACTAAGTACAACAATGAAACAAGGAAAAATTCATTGAAAATTGGCATGCATCTCCTACGACCATCAAATATTCAAGCAAAACAAGGCTCAATTGGCTAAAACAAATATTTATTAACATATTAAGGCATCCTTACTTAAGCCTGTTGACAGTTGACAATGATCATTTAGCTCCGGATTCGAATATTAGTGACCAATTTTTCATATAACAAGTTTCCGTTCATCGAAAGTGGGAGGAAAGGAAGGGCCATGACCAGAACCAAACGATGCGACATGATCTTTGAGTGATCTTTTGTGTTTGAAATCGGAACCACAGACACACAGCCAGCGTTTGCCGCAGTTCTTCTCGTGAGTTCTCCAGTCTCCTTTGACGGCCAAACACTTGCCACATTTTCGACAAGAAAAAAGTTTGGTTCCATGTTTTCTCTTGTAATGTGTTTGTAAAGTCCTAAAATCTTTAAGGGGTTTGGCTCTGGGGTGGTTTATATTGTTCTTGCATCCTTCTCTATAACAGTAGCATGGGATTCCTAACATGGCTCTTGGTTGCGTCCCTTTCAATGAGTTAGGGCCTCGGCGGTATTCTGAGCCATGACCCCACATGTGCATCTGACTTATCAAACATGAGATAAACAAAGCAATAATCTTACATAAGATAACAAAAAAAAGTTTATAATTGGATTTTTTGATACAACTAGTTTCTTATGTGATCGGAGCTAGCAAGGTGGACGTCAGAATTTCAAAATATTTTGGCGAAGAACCGGTGATAGCTATCCTTCGTCCGCCTACTTAATGGTCCTGGAGTTGATGTTTAATGCATACACATGTTTGTTGGTTAAGTAGGCGGACGAAGATTAGCTATCACCGGTTCTTCGCCAAAATATTTTGAAATTGTGACGTCCACCTTGCTAGCTCCGATCACATCAGGACCATTAACAGATCTACAGTTTATAGACGTGAGGGTGTGTGCATGATATATTAACGTAGGTAAGCACCTGGAGATTGTTGTATCGATTGAAGGTTTTTTTGCATATTTGGCAAGAAAAATGAGTAAATCCCACCAAGATTTGTTCAGGCGTAGGTATCCAGTAGTCACTAACTAGCTTTACCGAATTTGCATCCTTATTACGATCAACATCAGCACTTGAATCCAAGAATCCACCAGCACAGTTGGGAAGGCCAATTTGCAAGGCAAATGCAGCATCTTCTTTAGCGCGATCATCACTTTGATCAGATATGTTTTTGGAACACATATTCTCTTCAGAATTCAATGATTTGTTTGGGAAAAAGTTGAATTGTTCGATATCGTTGTTGATAATAGTGGAGGAAACTAGAGAGCAAGATGGGCTAAATGAAATGCCACCTGAACCCTCCATGCTAGGATCAGTGTTTGTCAACTGTGTTCAAGCTCTTCATATATATAGATTAGATTTTGACTTTAAATTGAAATAGAGACAAAAAAATGAAGAAAATCTAAATCCCAAACTCGGACTTACAGGAATTTGAAAAGTTAACCGTGAGCTCGAGCTTGTGATCATAGAGCTCGAGCTCGATGAGGTTCAGGTCCAACCAATTCAAATTGACTTGCAACCCTAATTTGCAACACCAAATCTTGGGTTTTATATTTAGTCAAATTTAGAATAAAAAGCGGATTGTGTGAGACAACTGTCACATCCCATTAGCTCGGGAATGTGAGGCAAGACATCCAATAGATTAATAAGTTGGTTGAGCGAAAACAACCTTTGTTGAGGTGATCACAGTTAATTTCAGCTGTTTGCGTAGAATGTCTGATTTTGGTATGAAATAATGAGTGTGGCCCATGATTCTATTTCTTGGACGAGGCATAAAGCAGTGAATTTGAAATTTATGGGAGTATTCAATGTATGATTCATATCCAGTGCAATTCTTACTTCTTTTAGGTCAAATGGGCAGTGAATGTTGCCGGAAAGATTAATCCATGGCCTTAACTAGAAAAATCGTGGGCTCGCACGAGCTCCATTTCATTTATGTTTGTTCTTCTAGGTTTTTCAATTTCAGTGCTAATTCATTTAGTGCACCAACTATCGTGGTATAAAACTCATTTGTCACATAATGAAGTTTTGTGAGAGAATAATTGAATGTCGTTTAAGGAGGGAGGTTAAGATATCGGAGAACCAAATTGGGTTCATAACAGGACGGTCAACTACGAAAGCTATCCATTTACTTCGTCAACTTGTCAAGCGCTATCGTGAGAGGAGTAAAGATCTGCATATGATATTTATAGACTTGGAGAAGGCCTACGATAAAGTACCAATGGAGATATTATGGTGGACTTTGATGAAGAAAAAAGTTCACATCAAGTATATCAATGTAATCAAGGACATGTACGACGAAGTAGCATCCAATGTGAGAACGTGCAGTGGGGTGACAAGTGAGTTCTCGATCACTATTGGACTGCATCTATGGTCTGCGTTGAATCCTTTCCTGTTCGCCCTAGTGATGGATAAGATAACAAAAGACATACAGACTGAATTACCTTGGAATACACTTTTTGCTGATGATGTTGTGTTAATCGACAAGATGGCAAGGGTAAATGCCAAATTGGAGTTATGGGGAGAGACATTGAAATCAAAGGGTTTTAGATTAAGTAGGTCTAAAACGAAATATATGGAGTGCAAATTTAGTGGTCGTACCTTTCGGGATTTCGGTGTTGTAGCACTCGGTGGTCAAGAGGTATCGATGAGTAGCAAGTTTCGTACCTAGGTCCAGTTATCCAAAAGGATGGAGAGATTGACAGTGATTTTAACCACATGATTCAGGCTAGCTGGTTGAAATAGAGAAACGCCACCAGAGTTCTATGCGATAGTATTGTCCCGCTGAAATTGAAGGAAAACTTTTATAAAACCGTCGTTAGACCCGTAATGTTGTATGGGACGGAATTTTGGGCACCCAAGAGGAATCACATCCAAAATATAAGCGTGACAAATATGTGTATACTTCGTTGGATGTGTGGCAAGACCAGAAGAGATAAAATAAGGAACGGAGATATTCGAGCTGAAGTAGATGTAGCTTGTATAGAAGAGAAGATGCAAGAAAATCGCTTTCGTTAGTTTGATCATGTTCGACGTAGGCCTAGCAGTGCACCTGTGCGGAGAGTGGAGTCCATAGATTTCGGCCTGTTCACGAGAGCGAGATGACGACCGAAGAAAACATGGCTCGAAGTTATACGCAAAGACTTGGAGTGCAAGGGGATTACAGAAGATATGTTGACCGAAAGAAGCGTTTGGATAAGAATGATGCATGTGTCCGACCCGACTTGATTATCTATATTGTTCATGTAGCATACCTCAATTCATTGGGATTAAAGGCTTAGTTGTTGTTGTTTATGTGCATTTGCAAAAGTAAGCAAAAGTACTCAGCTGTATAAAAATAATTCAATAAGATGCGTTATGTATAATTTTATTTATCCTACTATTAATTTATCATGAAATATACAATTATAATTTTTATGTGTTCATGTTTTTATTTGATATTATTATTAGCTTCATGATTTGTTACAGAGATTTCTCCATTTATAAACATAATTGAAATGAAAGTTTTTTCTCCGAATTCTTCTCTCCTGAATTTCATCTCTTTTTTTTCTTCTACGGTATTTCGTTTTTCTAGATTTCGAGCCACTTGAAATGCTTATACATAAGATTTTGGTTTCTACCGGTATCTTGTTGCATTGATTAATTACTCTTCATATGTAAATCTCTTCGATGCATATACATATAGTGTCATGTCCTGAGATCCGAGCACGTGACTCTAGCGTTGAATTCAAATGTAAAATTCGAATACAACAAGCATTGTACTCCAGTAATTTTATAATTGTTCTTACAATTGAAAAACAAATTACAAAACGTCTCAGATCAAATAAAGTTCGCAGAAACGTAAATAAAGAGTTAATAAAAGTCTTTAGATTTCTTAGTAGATTACCATCCTAAAAGTGTTATTGCTCCTTTTCTTCGATATCCTCTTCGTTCTTATCTTGGAGGGAAGGCAAGGGCGATGAGTGTTTGAGAAAACACTCATCAAGTAAGGTTAATCTAAGTGGTAAAACATATACATATATATATATATACATAAAATCTTTGAACAATTATTTATTAAAACACATAAGAATTAACACATATATACATCTTGTACACATAATCACTTGGTAACTTATACAGGTTCAAGAGGAGGCTCACATGTGAATAACATTGTGGCTCCCGTATGTGTAGCACTTTGTCCCGAAGGTTCAAGAGATGGCTCCCTAGCACTTTGTCCCACCGATTCAAGAGACGACTCCTACACATGTAGTATTTTGCCCGCAAAGTCCTTTCGCCAATATTCTTATCACATACGTCTTAGATTCAAATCATAATTACATTTAATGTTTGATCGAGTCTTTAACACGTACTTACGATTTCAAACGAAGGAACAATCTTAGACAAAAACTCACTTATAATGTTGGATATGTGAAGCGTGGTAGAATGGATTTGGGTTGCAAAAATAGCACAAAATCTCTCCTCCTTTGCTTTGAAGATTTCGAATCTTGTGTGTGAGAGTGTAATTTTGGAAAAAATGCTTCTCGGTAGGACATGGTTTTTTTGGTATGTATAATGTGCTTTTAATGTAAGAGAGTTAATTGTAAATCCATAATTTTGGCCTCCTAATGACAAGATTTGTGTCAAATAATAAATGAGTGGTATTAAGGTGATTGGACTATGTGTTATTGAGGCAATTGAATGGTCATGGTTATGTGGAGTGAATTTGGGTCATCACTTACGGAGGATCGAATACATTACGGAGGATCTCGCCCAAGTTGATCCGATCGATTTTCGAGTATGTACAGATAAACTAGGGTTGCCGTATGAGCTGTTTTAATGGGCTTTCATTCGGGTATCACCACGATTGGATCAGTAGAAGTTGGACGTGGACAAAAACTCGAGAATTCCTTTTAACGTTTTGTGTTCACACTCTGTCTTTTGGGTTGTGTTATTCAATTTATAAAATCTCTACTTTTCTCATTGAACCCACTTACTTATGGCCTTCAAACCATTTGTAGATACTGCACACAACAAAATAAACAGTGGGCCCCAATGGATAACCGTGTTGGTGAAGCAGATGAGTGTGAGGGTCTCCTATCATGAGTTTGATCCTCTCTATCAATATTTTCTCGATCGAGCCTGTCGCACAAGACTTTCCTAGTGTGGTTCACCTGGCTGGAGTGATCTACAGGCTATACATGATACATCATCTTAAAGATTTATTCAGTGTAAACTCAAAATGCAGTGCTTGCCCATCAATGAGTGTCGCGCTGGAGCATGTCTAGATATTTAGTAATGTAGATGACAAAAGCATTAAGTTCCATGCATGTATAAATAGGGTTGGCGCCTCTGCATGTGAACACATTAAGCTTCAACTTCCATTTTCAATAAATAAAAGCACCAAATCAGCAAAATTTTGCTCAAAGAAATATATATATATAACGTATTAAAAATAAACTTAATTTGGGAGTGAAAAATATTATTTTAATTAACTTACATCATCCTTATTAAAAGTAAATAATTTTGTACACATTCTCAACAAAAAAAATATAATAATAATACTTTTTGTACATAAAACTAATAATTCTACTGTTGTACGTTTTTTTTTGGATAAGAGAAATATTATTAAGTAGAGTACAAGTCGTACTCAAACCCAAATGACAAATCGTACTACAAAGATAATAAAATCGAAAAGCAAGACCATTATAATAATAATTTAATATATTAAAGTTAATTTTGAAAATTAACAGCATTTAAAGCACTACAAGATAGTCAGCTACTCAGCTGTATGAGTATCTCTCATTGGGCTGCTAAATCACTTCTTCTTTCCCAACTTCATTCATATGATTGATATATGGGGAGCGACGCCGTTTTACGGACCTCCATGGTTTGGTTGGCTGCAACGGTGGCGATAACAGGACTGTGCACTCTGTCGTTGAAGAAAATGGGGTTACATACTTGTTCGGGATGCTTGCCATCTGCGGCTTCGTTTTGCCTGACTGGGATAATTTTGATCGCAGTGTTTTCTTGTGGTGCAACACCGTCACCGCCGATGGAATGGTCCGGGAAACACCTGCTACCACCACAAGGTGATTATTACTTACTCGAATTCTTAGCTATTTTGGAATATTCTGAATAATTTCCTATATTCTGTAAGAAATTAACTTAGTTGTTGAATGATGCAATCTCAACCATGACTATACTATGTCAGTGGAAAACATACAAAAATTCCATGAAAATATAATGTTTGAAAAACAGAAAAAACGATTTATTAAACTAATTAACAACGCTACTTTATATCTTTTTAATATTATAAATTAATGAAGATTTTGGATATATTACTAATAAATCTTATAATTTATTAATCTTGTTTGTTTTCTGATACCGTCACTATTAACGCCGCACGAAGTTATAAAGTTCTATATGATAAAAATTAGCATAATTAATGAGACCAAAAGTCAAATCTCGTTTTTCTTTCAGCATTTCTCGTCTAAAATTTCCAATAGTAATTAATGCCCTATTTTTTCTTGTAGGCAAATTTAATTAAATACTATAATTTTTTTAATAAAATAATATGAAATTAAAACATTTATGTTTCTATGGTAATTTGCAATCTGTTATGCGAACTCTTAATTTTTAAAACATAGAATTCGCTTACCCAGACATCAACTCTTAATTTTTGAATTAAAAATTAAAAAAATGAGAATTTGCATATCCATATTGCAACTCTTAATTTTAAATGAAAATTAAAGGAAAAAAAAACAAGATTAGCATACCTAGATTACAAATTCTATCATAATTTGTAAACCCAGATTGCAAATTTTAATATTTGTTATTTTGTTAAAAAAAACAAAGTCCACAATAAACCAGATTCACGTACCAGGTTTGCGAATTTTGCTTGAATTAGAGTTTTGTGTCAGCCCAAAAAGTCAATTCTCCTATGAGCCCTATTTTTTTGCAAAGATTCCAGATTTCAATTTGTTTATTCAAACATAAATATTTTAATTTCATGTTATTTCGTAAAAAAATAATAATAATATTTTTTTAAATTTGCCCTCTTTTTACGATAAATGGATAACGCAATGTACATATTTGTAGAATAAATATAGCAATGGCAATTTTCGTTTGATACCAATCTTTCTACTTGTTTTACGTGCAGGTTTCAGTTGTACCCAATCAAACTCATAATTTACACTGCAGTATATGGTTTTGCTTTTTATAAGTGGTGGAGTTTTATATCCACCTAGGGAACTTGACTCTATCTTTGATAGCAATTGTAATTCTGCATGCAGTGGACGAACGATACGTTCCGATTCAGTCTTGGTAATAAAACAAATTATATATATATATATAATTTTTGAGGGGGCAGCTGCCCCTCACTAACACTTAAAATCGCCCCTATCATGGCTAACCACAAAATAATCATCAACAAAAATTCAAAGAAACCAAAAACAGAACCTCGGCAATTTGGGTTTTGATTTTGATGGATGATCCGTGCATTAGGACATCAAGCATCACCAAATACCATATTCTAAAAAAGGGCTTCTTTCATAGTGAACCGTTCCCATTTGTCAACACTAAGTCTGAAAGGTCGGCCTCAAAGAATGCAGAGTGAAGGGCACGAACACATTGTTCTGATTCGCTATCATTTACTATCAATGATATGTTGACTTTTGAAGCACCTTGGGAGATCATTTGAACATTAACTCCGTTAGTTCGAAGGACATGGAAAGCCTGTCACAAGATGAAGTTCAGACAACTATGAGCGACTGAAGTCGGAGTTGACAGGGAATAAAAATAAGAACTAAATTATGATGAAAACAGATATTAAGGAGTTGAATTCCGGGTTATTCTATGTTT
This sequence comes from Haberlea rhodopensis, assembly GCA_907163345.1. Lineage (NCBI taxonomy): Eukaryota > Viridiplantae > Streptophyta > Magnoliopsida > Lamiales > Gesneriaceae > Haberlea > Haberlea rhodopensis. The sequence continues at coordinate 478,161 of CAJQUN010000129.1, read as the reverse complement.
TGGATCTGGTCCCTGGAACAATAATGACTCGCGGGGGATCCTTCCAAGAATCAGTTCAACCATTCAAACTGAGATGATCCCAGGAATGACATGACCTTCATTAATACCTGTGTGTTTCTCAAGCAATGTACGATAACAACAAGAGATGGTCATGCCAAATCATGACATGAATGGAAGTTTCAATAATTTTTAATAAATGATTTTTAAATGTCTACCTACTTAACGAAATAAAGTTAAAAAGTGGCAAACTCTTGTTTCGCAGTGAGAAATTAATCATTTTTTTTTTCAAAAATCAAGAATCGTTGCACAGTTTTGATAGAAGTTAATAAATTCAAGAAATTTCAAATGCTTCATAAGCACAACTAAAATCTCAGTCCAGATACTCTAAAGAAGAAATGACAAAGGAACAATCTAGTTTTATGTTTGCTTTATCACAGGTCAACTTACATTTTTTCTGACTTCTTTTTTTCTTTAGTGGAGCAATATTATACTTTTTAATTTCATTTCATGTATTACTTCATCCGACCCTACAATAATTTAAGGTCACAATTTTTCTACCATGTTAACTAAACCAAAGAGAGTTCATAGAACGCATATCTGTGCCAAAGCTGCATCGGGAATAATATGACATTCAAATTGGACAAACAAGTCGCGATATATGCAGAACCTTTTCTAATATCAACGAGGATCTCTGAACATTTCCAATGAGAGAGATGATGGATCTGTGCTGAAGAAGATTCACAACCGCGATATTTTCAAGTTCTTCCACGACACGATCTAGTTCCTGCTTACGAAGAAAGAAGTGAGATGAAAAACATGGAGTTGAGAATAGAAGGCATCTCTAACGCATATCAAAACATAAGCACATCATCAGAGCCAGAAATTCAAGTAAATCTGCAAAGAAATAGATGGTGCCTTAAAACAGGAATCATTTGCTGATTGTGAATCCTTTTATACAGCTATTAATTTTATAAACCCTAATTATAAAATGAAGCCAGGTATCATACACTCGCCTGCTTGATCAGTTCTCTGCTCCAAAGCTTGGAAGGGTCCAACGTCAGGGAAATACTGACCTCACTAGTGGCAACAACATCCACTGATATACCTAAATCCTCAAAGATTGAGAAAACCTGAATAAAGGCAAAAAAGAATTGCATTAGAAATAAGATAATCAAGTGGCAACAGTTGTCAGGGATGTTCATTAATCTGCATGGCTTCACCTTAGCAAGAAATCCAAATTGACCAAGCATTCGCGTGCTCGCTATATCCAACATTGTGACATTCCTTTTCAAGACAATGCTAGTGAGTACTGCCTGGAAATGCGAACAACCAAGTATAATTGTTAATCAGTTCTAGTTGGTATCTAATCACACTTATGCACATACCTCGCTCATGTCTCTTGCCCGAGTAATCAGTGTTCCTGGAGCTTTTGGATTGTAAGAGTTCTTTACTCGCACAGGAATGTCGCCCTCTCTAGCAGGTCTCATGGATTGTGGATGGAGGACCTTTCAATCAAAAAATAAAGAACGTACAGATTTTGTAAGCTCTACATACAAGTTCCTTTTTTGGCAAACAGGTTGCCACTGATATCCAGGTGCTTCAGCCAACAGAGTAGGGAATACCATCACTGCTATCATAAAATATTAAACTCAAATATTTGAAGCAAGAGGTATTATAAGACAGATTATGTGAAATTTGTATCAAAGTCATCTTTTTAAGGTCCAAATCGTCATATTCTGTATTCATGCAAGTTGCCACACAAATTAATCGAACTTTTCCATGGGATATACTGAAAAATTTCAAATCACAAGTTTTCCCATGAAAATAGTCAATTGAAGCTAGCTAAAGCTAGAAGAGGCCGAAGAAAATCCAAATTCATTTAGTTTTGATTTTGGAAGTTATGCAATATCACAAAACAAGAAACTAAAATCAAACCACAAAAATTAAAATTTTCTACAACCTAAAGCGTATGATACCTGCGCTCCAAAATATGCAAGTTCAGCTGCCTCATCAAAAGTTAGATATGGCACTGGCTCTGCATGAGGGCATATGTTGGGATCACAGGTCAAAACACCATCCACATCTTTCCATACCTATTAATGATAGAACAGCTAGAATATTTTAAACCTTGAAGCATAAAAGCATGCACCTACACGGATTTAAAAAAAACTGAAATGTCTAATAACATCTATGTGTAGCGCACATCTTCAATATAATCAATAATTGGATAGTGTAAGATAATTCGTATATTTGGTGTGCTTAGAATGGAAATTTGTGTTTTCCTTTTTGGGAAGAGGGTCGAGGGCCTTAATTTAATGGTCATAAAGTTATGATGACCAACCTGAATTTCCCTCAACCCCAATGCTTTACCAATAGTTGTGGCAGTCAAATCACTACCGCCCCTCCCCAATGTGGTTACTGCGCAGCTTCTCCATCCCTAAAACCAGAAAAGGCCACAATATCTTCAAACTCAAATAAAATTACGCCAAAAGGGCAGTGACATAGTAAAGAGGGCAACCTTCCCAAGAAATCCAGTCACAACAGGAACTGCAGGATCACTAATCCAATCTCCGTGCAATCTCTTTGCTACAGCTGGATAAGTTGCTTCTAGAATATCCGCATTTGTGAAATCATCAGTGGTTATAAAACCTATCTCGAAGGCATCATACTGCGAAACAATCGAAACGTTTTGGATATTCAACAATATGTGATGCTAATTGGTTACTTTGATAATCAGCGAAAGCACGAGAAAAAAAGAAAAGAATAAAAAAGCTTGGGCCACAAGAGTATGTTATACTATCTTGTGGTAAGGTGACAGGTCCAAGTTAAAAGGAAAAAGATCTGCACATCAGAACATACCCTTTCCTCCAAAAATGGTAGTTCTCTCTAGCTGCTGACTTATGCCAGCATCTGAAACAAGTACATTATCGACCAAAGTTCACTGTGCTTTACAATAGAGAGGTGGAAGAGCTTTGAAAATGTTGAACAATATGTGGTTCACATAAGAAGAATCAATAAAAGTATCAAAGAGGCCAATAAACTTTTGATACTATAGGTGATAGGTTTTAGTCAAGATTTATTGGCTAGAGAAAAACATTTGAAAGCAACTTATTATGAAATATCTAAAACCACTAAAGAGACCTTAATCCTTTGTAAGAAAAAAACCCATACTTGCCGTGCTTTGACGCCAATTCTATTCAAGTACGCTGCAAAAATCCTGGTGGACATGCACTCCCCAAAAGAAACTAAATAGTCCCTTGTTCTTGGAGTCATCTCTTTAATCATAGCAATTCCATTCAGAAGTTGTTCCAACTCAAAAAGATGCTCTGCAGATTGTTTTCCATGAGAGAAACGAATCATAAACCAAAGACTGAACAGATGACAACCACAAGTTATAACCAAAAGACTACCAAACTGCTGAAGCTGATCGATACTTAACCAAACAGCAAAAATATCAACTAAGCATTATACAAAAAAGATTAATTTTGCAGAAACCAATGTGCAAGGGATATTAAGAAAAACTGTAAATGCACATGAGGACGAATGAATTCTTATGCAATCAACTAGATTAAACAAAGATCAATGGTTCGAAATATAGTCCTTCCATGGACCCTATTGTTCAAAAACATCCCAAAATGATAACTACACACAATGGTGGGGCAGAGTTAGTTCCCATGCATTCCATTCTTAATAGAAAGATAACTCACTTGAAATGATTGATCTTTCTACTCCAAGGTCATCTGCAGTCCTGAGCATAGCAAGACAGTCATCGAGGTGAAATCCTCAAGAAAAAATTAGGAAGAAACATTATTATGAACAGTTACCGCAAATGCAAATCTTTGATGAAGGTCAATTCTTCAAGATCAGATATTTTTGTAACACCACAGCTGGTAGCATTTTCTCCAGCCTGGTATTCAAATCATCAATAAAAAACCAGTCAAAATAGAGTAATAAAAAAACTAAAACATGTCCGTGGACAGCAGAAATATGAACCAACCAATAAAAGTTTGTTGGTTGTTTTGCCCATAGCAGAAAGAACAATGACAGGCCTCTCTTCTGGAAAACTGAGTATAAGGCCAGCTACTTCTCGCATTCTATCTGCAGTGGCAACAGATGAACCACCAAACTTCATCACGCATGTCAACTCCTTATTAATTTCTTCAAAATCTTGGTTTTCAGTATCACTCCTATCAATCAAATCAACTTTCCCAGCCTCCCAAGTGGTTCGAAGGGCAACAGTTCCACAAAACCCTTTCGGCAATACACATTGACCAGAAACACAAGGGATGCCAGATACACCAAAATGAAGAGGAAGCTGCCGGTGCTGAAAAAATGAGTCCCCCTTTGAGAAAGCCAGACACGGAGTTTTGACTCCACATAAATGCAATGCTGTTGCCATGCTTAATGATTGCGATAAAGAAAGAAGTGTGAGTCTGAACGAAGAATTTAATGGAGAATTAACAAAGTTAAATAGAGAGGTGATTTGTGGAAAACCCTTCTCCAGGTCCTGTAAAGGTACAATCAGAGAGCAAGCACACAACCTGCGAAATCCATAGCAACAGAAGAGCATTAGTATTTAATAGATGTCTCATGCAGAACAGTTCAGAATCAGAACATTGTGGAACTCATTCAATGAACTTCAATTTTCACATCTTCATAGGATAGTCAGAAACAACAGAATTTAAGCACAGGGAAAAACAATGATGAAATTGAGACAGCAACCAAAAAATAAGAAAAAATAAAACTGAAGGGTTTTCAAATGTATGTACCTGAAAACAAAGACTTGTCACCAAATGACACCCTAAAATGAATTGTTGCATCTCTTTTGAAAAATCATTTCTCTTGATCAAGAGTTCCACAGGAGTTGCGTGAGTCTAACTTTTGTCCTATTATAAGCAAAACATTAACAGTTTTTTTCCACGACTTTTTCGTTAAAGATCCAGTCTTTGGGAACACGCCTAAAAGCGAAACTATTCGCAGTAACTTTCCAGCATTAATACAACCAAATGCTGGTTAAATACATTATGGTTCAAGACCCCACTTTCTGATATATTAAAGTTAAGCAAATCAATTCATAGTAAAACAAAGCTACATGGTTAAACAAATTTCTAAAAGCTTCGGAATCCAAATTTTAACATTCCTAAATACGCGGATACCTCCATTAATGAGGAAAAAAAAAAGGGAGAAAGATCATACCTGAGCAAAACCAAATCCAGCCGGGGATGGAGACGTAGTTTTGGCTCACAAGATTCTAATTGTAGTCCTACCCCAGTGAACCACTCAAGGGGAACACCTTGGGTTGGTGACGCGGCAAATCAGCATTATCCCTCTCTCTCCCTTCTCTCTCTCTGAATTGATGCCAAATTCGGTTTAACTGATGCCGGCTCTCATGACCGATCTAACTTCTTTTTTGTTTTGTTTTTTGGGGAATGGAAAGATAATACATAAACTAAACCGGAATCACGGTTACATCCATATAAAATAAGTGATAATTTTTTATAAATCCAATTACTCTAATTTTTTTATTTGATTTTTTTTTTAAAAAAATTTAAATCAAATTATCTTATTTTTTATTTTTTAAAAAAATATAGGTTAATTCATTTACCAGGGAAATAATCGATTTTAATTTGGTTCAGTTAGTAGGGTTTTTAAAAAACAATTCGGTCCGGATTGTTAAAATGAGGTTCGATTAAATCGAGTTTGGTCTATTTGATTCGGTCGGTTCGATTATAGTCGATTGCACAACCCTGACAACATCAAATTTTCAATATTTGACAAGGTATCGTATCAACTTACAAAAGTTATAATTACATTGCACTCCATTTTGTCTGGTGTAAAGGAGGGGCAAACCAAATAACGCCGTAGCACCGTAAATGTTGTCTAGTTTATTTTGTGATGCCAATGTTTTTCTTTCAATTTTATCTCATGTACATCTGAAATATACGTTAATCTTCTAATATTACCCCAAAAATGCCCTTTTATTAGACACAAGTGACGAAAAAGTTCTTAGGTTTTGTATTTAATTCATATTTTCCTAGGCTGGAGAAAAAGCAAAATATATGTGGCTCGTATCTCTTTAGTTAGTTAGGCGGCTAGGAACCTATGTGAGACTACGATGTTGGGATTGTGATTCTACTTGGTTTAAAATTAGGTCCTCCTACAAGATTCAAAAAAGAAAAAAAAAACACTTGGTGCATGAAGAGGAAAAATTTTGTATAGACTAAGTCTGAGCCCACATATGGGCCAACATAAAGAAAATAAGTTCACCTGAATTTCAATATTGGGTGGAATAAACCATGGTTACTCATCGTGATCGCGGAACGACCGGAATGTAACGGGTACGGAAGCTGTCGCGATAAAGTTTCAGATTAAACCAGATATGTAACTATTACACCGTTTTTATTGAATATATGCGATTTTCAAGGCCGTCGCAGAATGTAATGGCGATTTTGCAGTTATCAAGAACATTGCAGAACATTATTAATTGTTTTTCCATTTTTTTTTATTTTTCCAGTAAAACCTTGTCTAAAACCTTTCAAATTATCTAATTTATAATTATTATTTTAAAAAAATCAACGACAATACCAGTCACCGTTTGATGAAATATCAATAAAATTGGAATATCAGCCTTCACGACCATGTCGGCTCATCATGAGCTAAAGTTGCACAAATCACGGTTCATCATGTTTAAACACTGAATTTGATAAACTGTATGTTCATATTTGCATATGAATTAGTTAATAAATAAATCTAAAAAAAACTGAGCATAACAATAACTAACAACATACAACGAATTCTGATCATCAAAGGAAGAATTTAAAGAATAAATAAATAAATTGGACTTGGACCAGGGATATTTAAAAATGCTTGGATTTATTTTTTAATTTTTGAAAAAAAATAGTTCTTGGATTTTGAAAAACATTAGATTGATATATTTTATTATGTAACCGAAAATTGAACGTCCTTATGGGTCGTTAGCCCATTGAATGCAAAAAATATTTTAAATTATCTCAGTATTTCTAACTGTTTTTTTATATTAAAAACATTTAATTATTCTATTGTCTTCTAATTCATTATACTAAAAAATGGATTCATCCGTACCCACTTTTGTCTCTCATGAGAGTTTTCAACTTTTATCTGGAGACTTTCATGGAAATAACCTTTCACCACTTTGTGGCGACGATCTCATCGTCTGGCCTCTTGTGGCATTGCACTTCGGTGGATTCGGAAATTCTCGCTCTCCCTATGGATTTGGTTGGTAAGGGACGCTCTGTTCAGAAGCGCTTACATAGCATAGTTTGTGGTCCTTTTTTTGAACTTATGGCTGTTTTCTCTTCTCCTTTTGTGATACTCCCATTAGCGGCGGAGGTTGTTCTGCAACCTTGTTGTCGGTTTTTCTCTTTCTATGTGTATCTTAAGAATATAGTAACAAAATAACAATAGCTTCAAAGTTTTATGTCATGCGAGATTTGAAATCTCCATCCTTAAGACAATATTGCATCGCCTTGGTGCTAACGGTTTGCTATGTCAATTTGTCTCCCAATATACAACGACTATGACTTGTGATAAGAGCACTCCAAATCACAAGTCCTCAAACCACAAAGGTTCAAAGCACTCAACAAGAAGAAATTTGATTAACAAACAAAATGCTCTCAATTTGGTCTTTTATTTGATGTAGATTTCGAATATGTTAAACAAGTGAGGTAATTGTTATATGTATAGTAAACCAAGAGATATGTTCAAACGGACACCATTTGGAGGCACCACATCGCGAAAAATCGCACCCGAACATGAATGGACAAACCATTCCGCGCAACAGACACATGGCTTGATCGATCGGGCCTGATGCTCGATCAATCGAGCCCTTGCTTCCAACGAATGGAAAAAAATATGTCGCACTCGATCGATCGAGCCAATGGTCCCGATCAATCGAGCTTATTATATTTTTTATTAATGTATGTATGCAATTGGGTGATTTGACGAACTATTATGACATCTGGAGAGATAGCTTATGGCTTTGGATCTTCAATAGTAGTATTCAATCGGATTTACTTGACTTAATAGTGAACTTATAGTCTTGAACTATTTAGTCGTTGTTGTAACCAAGACAATTGAACCCACACCATAACAATTCTAACATTCGTATAGGTTTCTTACGGTTGTGTCCGTTTCGGCCATGGATCACGCTTGGTTTCATAAGGGCTTTCAATTCTTTGAAGCAGTCACACTTCGCGCTTACTTATGTTCTAAAAGAGTATCCCGCTATACTCCAACATATCCTAATATGTCTTAGGAACCACTAAAGGTCATTTGCCTATCATCGTACCTTTTTTTGCAGGCTACACCCCTTATCATAGGAATGGGTCGAAGATTAATTCTTCATGGTGTTTATACAATCTCATAGTTTGGTTGACCCTTTTGAACCTAGATATTGGGATCTCCAGTCACATAGATTGGATATCCACCATAAGAATTTGATTATAGGGTTTTAATCACATTTTCATCTTTAAACTATATACTTGATCTCTAGGCAAGCCTTTCGTGAGTGGATTCACAATATTTTCCTTTGACTTCACGTAGTCAATGGACATAATGTCATTTGAGATCAACTGTTTAATAGTATTGTGTCTATGACGTATATGTCTATACTTACCATTATTCATGCTACTTTTTGCCATTCCTATAGTAGATTGGCTACCACAATGTATTTTAATTGCAGGGACATGTTTTTCGCAATAATGAATTTCTTCCAAGAAGCTTCTTAGCCATTCAGCTTCTTCTCCCGCTTTATCCGAAGCTATGAATTCAGATTCCATGGTGGATCTAGCAATACAAGTTTGCTTGGTATATTTCCACGATACTGCAGCCCTTCCAATGGTAAACACATAATCACTTGTCGACTTGGAGTCTTGCGTGTCCGATATCCAATTTGCATCACTGTATCATTCCAATACATCAGGCTTTCTTGTATAAAGCAATCCGTAATTCAGAGTGTATCTTAAATATTGAAGTACCCTAGTCAATGCCTTCCAATGATCATTGTTTTGGATTGCTCGTGAATCTACTTAGTTTGACAACCGCAGATGTGATATCAGGACATTTACAGTTCATGAGATACATGAGACTATCAATTATCCTTGAGTATTCTAATTGCATAACAGGGTACCCTTTGTATTTAATTAAATGTAGATTTTGGTCATAAGGTGAATTTACAGACGACGTGTCATCCACGAGAAATTTCTCGATTATTTTCTTAGCATAATGAGATTGTGACATGATTTATAAGTTGCTTCCCACTATGAGCATATCATCAATGTACCAGCACATTATTACATATGCTTTAGGCGTATTTTTCATATATACGCATTTGTCACACTCGTTAATTTTGAAAACATTTGACAATATTGTTTTGTATAATTTTTCATGCCATTGTTTCAGCACTTGCTTAAGCCCATACAATGACTTAACGAGTATACACACATTTTACTCTTGTCCGAAAACCACAAACTCCTCGGGTTGTTTCATATAAATTTCCTCCTCGAGTTCCCCATTGATGAATGTTGTTTTTACATCCATTTGATGTATTTCTAAATTGTTTAGAGCGGCGATATCATTGATCACTCTAATGGACGTAATTTTCGTGATTGGTGAATATGTATCAAAGTAATCAAGGCCTTCCTTTTGTCTATATCCCTTTGCCACGAGTCTCGCCTTGTACTTATCAATTGAGCCATCAGACTTATATTTCCTTTTAAGAATCTATTTGCATTCTAATGATTTACTTCCAGTTGGAAGGTCTGTCAATTCTCACGTGTGATTTGCATTATGGATTCTATTTCGCCATTAATAGCCTCATTCTACATAGGAGAATCAGGGCTAGATAATGCATCACTAACCGATCTTGGATCATTGTCCAACATATATGTCATGAAATCAGGACCATAAGTCTTAGCCACTTTGATCATCTTGCTACGTCGTGGCTCTTCAATTTCTTTTGAGTCATTGATAGCTTCTTCAAACGTCCTTTTCTTATGACATATTTCCTTATTTGTTTTGTAGGGAAATATTTCTTCAAAAAATACCACATTTCTTGATTTCATGATAGTACCTTCATGCACATCACTTATTTCAGATTTATGTACTAAAAATTGATATGCACTACTATTGTTTACATAACCAATAACTACACAATCTATTATTTTAGGCCCAATTTTTACTTGCTTTGGTTTTGACACTTCTACCTTGCCCAAGCACCCCCCACATTTTCAAGTATTTGTGGAAGGTTTATGGCATTTCCATAACTCATAAGGAGTTTCATCCTTACTTTTGCGTGGTATTTTGTTTATAATGTAGTTAGCCGACAGGATTGCTTCCTCCCACAAGATTTGTGGTAATCAAGAACTTATCAACGTAGCATTCATCATCTCTTTTAGAGTACGATTTTTTCGTTCGGCAATACCATTTGATTGTGGTGAATATAGGGTATTTGTTTGATGAATAATGTCATACTCAGTTCAAAATTCTTCAAATGGTGTTCCATATACTCCACATCTATCGCTTCGAACATTCTTTATCTTTTTGCTAAGTTGATTTTCAACTTCATTCTTTTATTGTATAAATACTTCAAAGGCCTCGTCTTTGCTTCTTAGCAAATAGACGTAACAATATCTCGTACAATCATCAATGAAAGTAACGAATTACTTCTACCCCTAATTTTCAAAAACTTTAGATCACATAGATCTGTATGAATTAATTCAAGTGTCGTAGTTCTTTCAATTGAATGGAATGACGGTTTCGTTAACTTGGCCTCGACACAAGTCTCACACTTATGTTTCAAGTTAGCATTCACTTGATGCAATATGTTTAACTTCGTTAATTTCTTAAGTGAACCATAATTCACATGACCCAAACGATCATGCCATAAATTACAAGACTCAATCAAATAAGTAGAATCATTCACTTTATTGCTTTTAAATTGACGTATTACCGTAAATACATTCATTTTGAAAAGGCTTTTCTCCGTATAGTTCTTTCCAACAAAAACTCCATTTTTGGAGAGTACAATTTTTCCAGATTCTAAAACTAGTCTAACACCTGCCTTGACTAGAGCTGATCTGGATATCAGGTTCTTTCGGATGTCGGAAACATGTAGGACATGTATCAAAGTCAATTCATTTTCCGAAGTCATCTTTAGACCACATTCCCCATTCCAACTACCGGAAATGTAGTTGAGTTTCCCATGTAGAGTTGGCGCCCACTTATTGGAGTGTATGTGGAGAACATGGCTTTGTCAGAGCACACATGTCTGGTTACACCGGAATCGACGAACCATTCCATAGGATTGTTCACCAAGTTCGCTTCAAAGATCACAGCGGTTAACATTAGGTCATTCAAGTCATCCGAGATCCGATCATGTTCAGTCACATTGATTTGATCTTTTGCTTTCCCACGAATGTCTTTGTTATGACAATTCTTTGCCATGTGATTGGGCTTTCCACACTTATAGCATTTTCCTTTGAACTTTTTCGCCTTGCCATTGTTGGAGGCCTTACCGTCAAACTTACGCTTTGATCCAGTTCTTTGTTCAACAAGGTTAGCCCGTGGTTCCATTTGAAACCTACTCGTCTTCCTATCGGAAACTTTGTTGTCCTCCTCGATTTGTAATCAAACCACAAGATCTTCAAGACTCATCTTCTTTCGTTTGTGTTTCAGATAGTTCTTGAAGTCCTTTCACATAGGAGGTAATTTTTCAATCATAGCGGTGACTTGGAATGAATCACTTAGACACATTCCCTCTGCATAAATGTCATGCAAAATCACTTGTAGATCTTGCACTTGCGGCATCACCGGCTTGGTATCAACCATCTTGAAATCCAGGAACTGTCAAACTATGAATTTCTTCATTCCGGCATCCTCGGTTTTGTAATTATTTTCAGCGATGACCATAGTTCCTTTGTTGTTTTCACAAGATAATAAACGTTATATAATTTATTATCTAACATATTTAGGATATATTTCTTGCATAGGAAGTCGCTTTGATTCCATGCATCAAGTGTCGCCCTCTTTTGGGTGTCAGTCTCTCCCTCTTCAGTCGTAGGAGCCTCATTGGTTGCCAAACTCAGAGTGGTCAAGTAAAAGATCATCTTTTGTTGCCACCGCTTGAAGTCGTTCCCATTGAACTTTTCAGGCCTTTCACCATTATGAGCATGAGTCGTTGTTGCATTCGAAGAAGCCATTTCTTGCCGATATTGTCTTAAGATTGTTGTTGATTTTTTCTGTCTCTATGTGTATCTTAGGAATGTAGTAACAAAATAACAATGACTTCAAAGTTTAATGTTGATGCGAGATTTGTAATATCGTCCTTAAGACATTATTGTCCCGCCCTTGGTGCTAACGGTTTGCTATGAGAATTTGTCTCCCAAGATACAACGACTATGACTTGTGATAGGAGCACTGTAAATCACAAGTGAGGGAATTGTTATATTTATAGTAAACCAAGAGATATGTTCAAATGGACACCATTTAGAGGCACCACATCGTGAAAAATCACACCCAAACATGAATGGACACACAATTTCGTGCAATAGACTCGATCGATCGGGCATGGTGCTCGATCGATCGAGCCCCTGCTTCCAACGTATGGAAAAAATATGTCACGCTCGATCAATCGAGCCAATGTTCTCGATCGATCGAGCTTATTATATTTTTTTTTCCTTTTAATTTACTTCAACATTCCAAAAAAACCCACCAACACCCATGACTTTTTTGTGCTGTGATGCTTGTGGCTAGGGAGGCTCACAATAATTTATTGCTTCTGTGTTGGGTCCTTTATAAGCTCCCATTTTGGCCAATCTATCTTCCACTATATTCTAGGAGGATTTTGCTTATTGTTGCTCGTCCACCCTGCATGCTTGCCTATTGTTCTGGTCTACAGTTGATTTGGCATCGCTTGCATATAACTACTGGGTCATAAGGTTTTGTGCGTCATCAATTGATGATATATGATCGACGACTTTTAGTAAGAGATTTGGATACGGGAGCCTGAGTATTTGATTGTCTTTTATCAGTTTTCACCTCTCATCTATCCTTGTTTTTCCCTTAGATATATTGAAAGATGGCTCATTTGTTCGACCACCTCCTGGGCCTCTGAGGGAACCTTGTTTGGTGATCTCCGATCTTCTCTCTGGGTTAACTGCTTGTACTTCGGCTATGACTCAGTTTACCATTCGAAATTTTAGTATGTATTTGAATTGTTGGGTTTTCGGTCATTGCCCAAGTTTGTGGTTTGTGTTTGTTGCAGGGTTTAGTTCGTATTGTAGTGTCTTGAGGGCTTGGACGAGATCTTTGTTGTACATGATGCTTACTTAATGTAACTTCAGTTTATGTTCAAAAAAAAAAATTATACTAAATTTTTGAAACTTTAAAATCATCGCAAAGTATTTAAAACACGTTTTTTTTTATAAAAAAAGTCCATAAATTGCCCAGAATGAAATCAAAGAATTAACAGTGTAAGTATGCCTATTCCTTATCAGCTAAGTGATTTAAAGAACAAAGTAAACAAAAAATGAAGTATTCGATAAAAGCATATTTATCCTAATCAAGTAAATTAGTGTAATCTTAATAACTCCACATTTAAAATTTTTTTTTTTTAAAAAAAGTCGATCTAAAGACAATTCCATGAAGCAACTCTACCTTTATCAGCTCCGGTGGAAACATTTCCAATACCAATTAATTTCTTGATATATTCCGAACGCTTCAAATCTTCCCGTCAAAAGGCATAAAATTCTCTTGAATCCCATCGTCGTTCTTTACAGCTTCACCACTTCTCCATACAGAAATATTATCATCATTAATCTTAAAATCACCTGCTGCAGCTGAAGTAATTTCTTGATTACTAAAATCACCAACATAATTGCCGAAATTGATCGATCCACTCGCTTCAAATCGATGAGTGTGGAGGGAAGGATGTAGGCTAGAATTATGATGATGTTGCACGTTCAACAGATCTTGATCAGATAGTAGTGGAGAATTGTTTGAATTGTTTGTACTTATGTCACCGCGAACAGCAGCAGTAATAGTGGTAACTATATTAGTAGTGGGAACAATAACATCATTCATCGTGGCATTAAATATAGACGGAGAAGAAGAGGAAGAAAATGGCGATAAAGAATAAAGAGGCCCGAGTCCATCCAAATGAGAGCCGGGCCGTAGGGCCGAGGCACCAGATAGAAGAGTATTCATTCGACGAGTATAAGGGGAACCCGGAAACGGAGCGGTCGGGATCCCGGTAAATTCCTGCACCATTTGCCGAAAGTTGGTAGTATCAGTAGTTAAAACAGTAGTAGGAGCTCGGCGCGGGGCACGGGTCCTCTTTTTCGGGTTCTTGGTCACCTCGGGCTGCGAAGAGGGCCCCGCAGCGTTGGCTTGTGTGCTTACCAGGTTCTGGCTTCTTAAGTTGTCACTATTAGCTTCAGATCTTAAGCCTGCGGACCAAATCATATCATACTGAAAATTGGGAGTTGATTGCGGGAACGGACCAAGATTTTGCACAGATGGAATAATATGAGAATAATAATGAGGAGTGGTATTTTGGTGAGGGAGAAAGGGTGGGAGTGGGTTCGATATTAATGAACCAAAATTTGGAATGGATTCGGTGCGGGAATCTTGTTCTTCATCAGCTCCACCACTACTTGAGGATTGTATAGTGCCACCACTGTTTCCAGAAGCCATGAAACAGTACTATCTATCTTTAACTGAACAGGAAAGAAGAAAATACTGTAATTTCTAGTGAAATTTACGACAAATAGATCATGGTAAACAAAGTAAATGCATGAAGGGTTCGAATTCCAAAGAAAAAACGAACTTCTAAAAAGAACTTACAAAAAATATCAAGACCAAAAGGAAACAAAACAAGAAGTCAAGAGGAAGATAGAGGGTTGCCTACTTGCCTACCCCTTGAAGTAATAGGGTTTAAAGAAGAGAACAGAAAAAGAAAGAAAAAGGAATTAAACCAAAAAAACTTATATATGTACACACATCATATATATGTAAAAAAATCAGGAGAAATCAAATAAAGAAGCTGGAAGTTGATGTTTATTAAAAAAGAAAGATTGATTTGGTGAAATTGTGGGTGGTGGGGTATATGGAGGCAGTGGAGGAGATGAAAGCCGCTGCGTTAGGTGGCGACGGGTCAAACTCAAACATGTACAACACAGTCGCACACGCAAGAAAGTGAGAGAAGATGGTTGGCCAGTTTGATGTTTGAGTGTGAAAGCAAGAAAACGTTGGAAGGGAAAAAGGGTATTAAAAAATTAAGCAAAACATAATTAATAATTATTGAGGGAATAAGGTCTTGGTCGTTAGGTTAATAAACTATTTAATCAATAGAGCTAAATTATAAGATTAATTAAATTATCGCGAAATATTGAAATTCACTAGTTGAATTGAATCGAGGCCTCAATTTTTTAATGAGCTTACGTACGGCTTGATTAAGAAACTTAATTAGAAGGTGTGATGATTTTTTTTATTGTTCTTGTTATTATTAGTTTTAGATAACTTGCTATGATGTTTATATCCAGAATTCGTGAGAATAGTTTGTTTTGAGTTCGAGCTGAAACTTATTTAATTGATGTCATGAAATGTTTGCGAGCTACACTCGTTTATCTTCCAATAAAAAAATTGGGTAAAAAGCGAACTGCTCCCAACACATAGCACTTCATTTTACAACCTTTCAAAATATGTATTTAACCATCTGAAACATTTTAAGTAGTATATTTAACCTTTAAATAATATTCGGGAACAACTTTTTTGAATATACTGACTGCAAATTCCCTCACATGCGTCTCACATGCCACGATCGCGGGTGTGTTTTTTGTGTATTTTCTGGAGGAATTTTACGTGTGTATATACTCGTAAAATTCATTTATTGCATTTTCTGATAGATATACTCGTAAAATTCATGTAGAAAATACATGAAAAGACATACATACCCTCGACCATGACATCTTCGACGCACGTGAGGGAATTTGTAGCCAGAATATTCGAAAAAATTTCTCAAATATTGTTAGGGGGTTAAATGCAAAACTTAAAATTGTTTAGGGGATTATGTGCACGTTTTTGAAAGGTTGTGGGGTAAAGTGTTAAATGTATGAACGTTGGAGGGTGTTCGCTTTTTACCCTAGAAAATTATCGTATAGTGAACATCAATGACAACTAGGTTTTTAATCTCGATGGATTGTGGTAGATAACGTGACATGTCCAAAAGCTTCTTTCGGTCAAAATATCATCGTTGATCCCTTTTGGACTCCAAATATTTGTATATAACTTCGAACTATGTCTTTGTCAATCGTTTCATTGCTCTCGTTAAATGCCTGAAATCCATAAACTCTACTCGACGAACATGTGCATAGTTGTACGTGACCAAATAAGTGTAATATAAATATGCTAAGTTCAGCACATTGCGCGGATTATATTACAAAGATACGAATATTCCACGATAAAAATGTGGTACAAAAGTTTTAGTAAATCTAAATTATGACACATTGTTTTATTGTGTGACTAAAGCAAATACCAAACACGTATTTTTGTGTAGGATATTTCGCTTCTTAGATCCTTCTATGAGTGCAGATTCAAAACAACATTTTCTGCTGGAAAAAGTTGGAAGCAGTTTTATACGTGACGAAGGGGACTTCACTAGCGTCATCTGCAACTATCAAATTGAAGCAACGAAAGAAAAGTACTTATCATTTCCATGGTGCAGAAGCAGTGTCTGCTAAGACATGCCAACCAGACGATCTTTATACAACATAGAAACAGCTATTAATGTAGCAGCATAACACTGATATCAGAGTACTAGAAGTGGGCACCTCTACAAATGCAAGTATATCCACAGTTCTCTCTCACAATCAGAGCAACACCACATTCATAGAAGAGAATTGGCGATCAAATTCACTTCGAAGAAAATCTCCCTCTACCATAATAAAGACTGTAGCTCACTTAAATGAAGTTTAGCTTAGCTTAACTGGTGTTACACTTTATAGAGAACCAAATTGATTATGTGCTGGTTCTGAAAATGTTTCATCACAACTGACTACATTGACCTAACAGGACATCAAATCCTCTCAAATTTCTGGAACAACCACGAGGAATATTAGGCATACAAACTTGTTTTTACCCCCTGCAGTGAACTTTTAGAGTCCTACCATAAACATTAGTCTCCAAAGGATGAAAGTTGCTCTTTAAAACTTCATACCTCATAAAGCAACAGGGGCCATTGAATCAGACATTTCATCACAGCAGTGCTGAACAAAGTGTATTATGCGCTTGTTATGAATAAATTTCAATATCATGTTCAAAACAGGTTTTACTATCAATAAAATGTCTGCATTTCACCATAGACGCACACAACACAAGTGCAATACAACAATGATATAGGCAAAATAAATTAGTAGCAATACCAATAAAAATATTAGTATCCAGTGACCACGAAATGAGATATGACACCTTAGCTGCAGAGGATGGTGTAAATCAAATCTAACCATTCATATTGAAAGTACGGGTAATGCATGAGAGGTACGCACTAGTCAAGCTGTGAAAAAGTAAGGAACCTATTACGATCAATCAATTCCCGCAAGCACCAACACTGTCCCCGACAATATATGCCAAGATCTCATCTTGATTTACCCCAGAAACATGCTAACTTTCTTTTCACCCAATTCATTGACATAAGGAGCAATAAATCTCTCAAAAAACTTAGCATTTGACATCGTGGAAAGCAGTGCAAGACTAGGCCAATCTTTTATAATTTTTTTTGTTTCCAAAACCCTTAAAGCTTGCAGCCGAGGCTTGTACCTCTTCTCGACGCTGTACATGAGTGAAACAGGGTAATGAACAATACTTGACAAATTGTACTTCCCAGAGGCCATAAGAACCTCTTTTACCATCTTCATCTTCTCCTCTGATGTAGCAAACACCAGAGATGAGGTCTGGAACATATTCGATATATCCATTTCAGAAAAACCCAAATCCCGAAAAGCCTTCAACTTGAGTTCCCAACTCACATTGCGGAATGAACAAACAATCCTAACAGCATAAATAAAACTTTTAGAGCTCCTACTGACACCCATTTCGCCAACCTTATCAACACATTTTCTTAAAACTTCTGGTTTATGTAAAAGAAACCTCGGACAAAAATAGATATGATTAACGATCTGCTTCATGGGTACGCCGCAGATCTCCAAGAATTTGACATTGGGCACCAGAGTCTTTTCCAAATCCATCATAAGGAACCACCCACAAACCTTTAAAAGCTTCGCCACTTTCGCATTGGACCCGAAGAGGCTCTTTAACACATCTAAGGAAGGGAGGATCCTGTTCTTCGCACTGCAACCCAGAAGCCCCGGATCTTTTGAGATTATATTGGCAATTTCACTTTTCGAGAGGCCTAAATCCTGAAAAATCTTGATTTTAGGCTTGACAATTTTCTCGGTACTCGACGAGAGCAAAAAAGTATTAACGCTCAAAACTCTCTCCAATTGGGTTTTCGAAAATCCACTCTCTTTCAGGAACGAGATCATTGAATCAGATTTTTCTGGGTTGCGCAGACGAGTTAAATTAGAGGCTATTCGTGACGCCGTTTTGTGAGAAAATTGGTGTTTTTGAATCAAGAAATCAGAAACGGAGATAGTGTCTGAGGGTTGCGCTTCCCTTGAGGTAGAGAAGGAATGAAGGTGAGAAAAAGAGAAACAAACATGGGATTGAGATGCAGATGCATAACTTCTAAAAAGCAAGAATATACGACTTCTACGTATCAGAAACATCATGAAAGAGATTGAAGTTTGGTTAAATTGCTGTATTTAATCACACCCAACTGCCCAAGGTAAAAGAAACAGTCTCAAGTAGATTTCTATCAGAGTGGCGATTAGGGATCTTCAGTTCTGAGGTGAAAAGACACGAAAAGCTAGATTTAGTTGAATAAAAATATCTGTAAGTTTATATTTTAATGAGGTTTTTCCCCTTAAATTTTACAAATTCACTATCTGACTTAGAACAACTATATCTAGCTTTTCACATATCTTCATTTCCTTAGTATGTATGTTAAAATCCTCCCGAACATTGTAGCGGAAAGCCTTCACCGGTTCACCCTTTGGATTATGTTATATCTAGCCCGGACAACTAATTTTGCCCCTTACTGGCATTTGATTAGCATTCATAATCATAACTGCATTTCTTTTTTTGTTTTACTGTTATGATGATGAATACATCGGTGTATTCACGCTTCTTCAATAGTTTCTTTTGCTTTTTCTTGCTTGTAGTTTGTTGAACTATTTGATCATTGTGGTATGGATTATGTTATATCATTGCCTTCTTGGAATATTGTTAACATATAGGTGTGACAAAATGTTAACTTAGCCAATATTATTTCGGATATTGTGTCAGAAAACTCGAAAATAATGTATAAACGTCATACACACAAAACATAAATATTTTTGTGGTTCGACAATGGCCTAACATCCATGGGAGCAAACACAGATTTATTGATATTTTCAGACCATAATTATATTAACTCATGGATCATCTCGCATCCCACAGATACAAAAACAGAAGTTTAAAAGCTTAGAGAACCAGATGAGAGATAATTTTCCGAGAAAGAATGAATTGGTTTACATAGGTGCAAAACCTCAAGGTAGAGGTTACCAAGACGCGTTTGCTATCTTGCATTTTTTTACCAAAATTAAAACATGTTGTAATTCGTCGTCTTCCCCAGAATAATGAAATAATTTTTAGTTTAAGAATTTATAGATATTCAATTTTCTTGGAGTGTTATAGACTTCCAAAATTTTCTGTGGCATTATTAGGAGCTGAATAATAATGTGTTGGGTGTGATCAAATGGTCAAGTATTTGACAAGAGACTAATATTAGTGAAGTTGAAATATTTCACTTTATACTAGTATATTACATTTTTGGTGGTGTATTTGTTATTAAATGCAGATGTAATAATTGACCATGATGGGAGAAGGATCGTAACATGAAATATTTGAGTTGTACCGTTACCAATACCTATAATTTTGGTAAAGTGACAAGCACTTAATCACACAATTGATTTAGAGTCAATGTCTAGTGTTTGATTCATATGGATTACAAGTGTAATTATTTGGAGAATGATTGTTGTGTCAATAATTGTCCATATCGGGAGATCGATGAAATATGATGATTGCGTTGTTGTACGATTTTAAATTTTTTAAGTTGCATGCTATTATTATAACTTTTAATAAAACATCAAGTAGCTCGATCATATAATTCTTATAACAATTAAATAAGTTGCATGGTTAAATGTAGACGATTTTAGTGTAATTGTTAGATGGCGCATAAAGTATATGAGATTTACGTGGGGCCAACTATCTTAGGGACCTGTTCTATATCGGGTTATCAAGACTTCTCCATGACAGATCAACTTTCAAAAGGTTTCTCACATTAAACAGCCCTAATTCTATGCTCAACCTCACATTCTTCCCCTTGTAGGTAATGCCCATTCTTTCACACCATTTCACCAACAATCTTCTTTCTCTCCCCTTCTCACATTCATGGAGGAGTGGGAGAGGTCTCTTTCAGGTGAAAAAGATAGACCTCTCTACCATAAAAATGATATTCAAGACACCATCCAAAGTCATGAAACCACAAAAGCCACCTCACATACAAAAGATGACCCCTTACCCGAACTAACCGAATCCACCAAGGACGGCTCGCCTGCACAAGATGATGACCCCTTACCTGTATCATCTCAACCTGCTTTTCAACCAGCAGCAACATATGTGGTTCATGTTCCGAAAGATCAAATCTACCGTGTCCCTCCACCCGAGCACACCTTAATGTTGGCTGAACGACATGCCAATCAAAAGAAGAAAAAGGGATCTTGTTGTTTCTCTTGTCAATCTTGTTGTTCATTCTTCCCAGTAAGTATCAATCCTAAATTTTTATATACCCTTTTAATAAATTTAAATCCATCCCAAAAAATGGCATATATTACATGCAGTTCGGAAGTAGGCGAAGAAAAGAGAATGCCCCGGTTGAGAAACCAGATAGCAATGCCTAAATTCTGCGCTAAAGATTTGGTGGACTCGAGAATTTGACGAAATCAATTGCACCGGAGTGAGTTGATTTCACAATGCATGGATTCTGCGTAATAAACTATACTTGTCTTGTCTTCCTACTCACTTTAATTTTGTGTATGTTTTTTCCATTTGAAATTGTTTTTTGTTTTAATTTGAATGCTTATGTTGTAATTGTAGCCATTGAAAGAGAAACGATGTGTACTTCAAGATTATTCAATAATATAGGAACAAAAATGACACTTTGTATGGTTGATCTTCTATTGCACTTATAATATTGTCTTTTATCGGAACAATGCAGCTAATCTCCCATTGTACTTGTGCATATGGAAACTTTTTTACACTTACAAATGTTTCTGTCTACTTATGAAGTTTAATGCATTAGCCTAAAACATGGTAGCCGACTAATCTGAAGAATTGCATTTCTTCTCTTATCATTGGAAATTTAATTGAAATACAATTATTTCATTGTGTTTTAAAAATAAGTATTTTGTCATACACGACACCAATTGTAAATGTGCCATCAGCTGCAGTGGTGGAGGGCGTTCAGCCTCCCCGTCAACCTCCCTGATTTTCCTTCTTTGAACTGCTTATGGAATGAGAGAATCCCGAGCATTACGTGCTTACGCTTGGTTGGTAGTAAGTTTTCTCCCATTTTGATCTACTTATCTACAACTATCTTCTATACTACTACTATAATTTTGTTATACCGACCGCTGGTTTCTGTCTATTGG
Source organism: Haberlea rhodopensis (assembly GCA_907163345.1). Classification (NCBI taxonomy): domain Eukaryota; kingdom Viridiplantae; phylum Streptophyta; class Magnoliopsida; order Lamiales; family Gesneriaceae; genus Haberlea; species Haberlea rhodopensis. Next base: position 456,319 of record CAJQUN010000129.1, on the reverse strand, counting down.
CGGAACCTTATCCACGACAATGTGCCCCTTAGATGCCTATATGTTTGCTGTATTCCTTTGGTTGGCTTCTGTTGTTCCTGTAAATATATGTATATTGCCTCTGGATCCTCTGGTTTTGATGGTTTATATGAAAGCTGGTCTTGACTGGATAGTTAACGTTATCTCTTATGGTTGTACTGCACCATTTTTTATTTTTGCTTTCTTGTGTTGGCTCTTGGCTGGATTTCATACCTTTGGTTATGCTTTCTGAGAATTTCGTACTCTATAGCCATATAGTGAAGTCCCAAGGGTGTAGTGAATTGGTAATGGATATGATGAAGAGAGATTATTCCTTTATTTGTCATTTATCAGTTTTAGTCTTTATTTCATTTGGAGACAGTTATTTTACGCGAAACACTTCTTGGTTGCTTGGTTTGGTGGCGTATGCCGTGCGAGCTCCATAAACTATTATCACTGTGTCCATTTTTTATTCCATGTCATTCGCAACAACCAATTATTGTCGATCATTGCCGATGCATTGTGGTTGGTGTAGCATGTTCTAGCTAATTTTGCTCTTCAGAATTAGCAAAATGTGGAGCTTCTGGTCTTTTGTCATAGTTTTATTTGTCGCTTTGTTTATAATGACTTTCTTAATTGTAGTGATGTTATTTTAAAAATAAAAAATCAGAAGCCTTATAAAACCGGTTAATCAAGAAAAACCATTTCTCATCACAGAACGAATTCCCGACAAATTCACTCCTGGCCCAAAACATAATCATCCCACCTATCCAAGAGTAACAGATTCCTAAAACCCAAGGTGTGCCATAATTTTGGGCTTAAAAATCTCAAATATTGCCTTCAATCTTGTTTGGTTACTCCCCTTGTTTTTTTTTCAATCAGCAGAACCCGAACTAGGATTCAGATGGGTATATGCCATCATTTTCACTAAATTTTTTTAGGTCGACTAAAGTTGCAATTAATATTTTATACAGTGAATCCCTTCGTAGCATCTTTAAGAGATAACAGTTGATTCCCACTTTGAAAATGTACCTAAATTTCATTTCTCACTGCTAACCCATTTGGTGCACATGACATATTTTGAATATTTAGCTACATTTGGTGCACCGTCAAACATAATGTATCATAGTACAATATCAAAATATTGTAGAACAATATTGTATCAATCTTTCACGTATAGTCCTCATATTAACACTGTATCAATCTTTGGATTCCTTAGTTGCCACATTGTTTTGCAAGATTGGGGGGGCAAAGCACCGAGGCATTTCACTTCAAGGAAGATAGTGTGAAAGTAAAAGTTGAATTACAGAACTTAATAAATTTGAATATTTTGTTGGCCCAGGTGCGGCTGATCGCAATTATTTTAAACAATATTCTTTAATATAGGGATTTATTACCATAAGTGTACGGTGTCAAGTTTTAGTATAATGATATAAAAGTAGGGATGTCGTAACCAAAGGGACTAGTAGCAATTACCAAAGTTAATTAGTCTAACTATATTTAGCCTAAGATTATTGAGTAAACTTAATTATAATAAACCCAAAAAATTAGCCAAACCAAAACAAGCTAGCAGTGAAAAGCGACGAAAATCAATAGAAACGAATATCAAGACTTCGGTTCACCAATGTAATCCCCCACAATTCTCCTATTAGTCAAGACTTCAAATTCTACGTTCTAAGTTGACGAGTTTTCCTATATTATCCAATATACTTTGGTCAAGTTATATTGGACCTAATATTAAAATGTAACAAGCCAATGGTCATGCACTTTGTGAGACCCTCATTACTTAATCATTTATATCTCATTCATTTCACAAGTATAAATTAGGAGTAAGTAAGACTACACACTGAATAAGCGATGTACTTTGTCAGTTATTATAGCATTTACAAAATCGTGACATAAGATACATCACATGTACAGATGAACAACCTAATATGTTCAAATCCTAATCAGTGATTCAGCTCGCAACAGAAGTCGACTCACAACTCCATCCTCCCACGTCTATGAGTCCCTACAGAAACAACCATACAACATGACTATTGATTGACAACCATTATCAATAATAAGACACAATACAATAAATACACATCATAAGATCTCAACTGTGACTGTTCTGTATCATGCACAACAAAATGCAAATATGTCATGACATGCCTCATTCATCATCATGTTATAACGTGACACATATGATATGCCTCTCAGCTCAATATTTCACGGGCTCAGCCTTCACGTCATATATTAGCAGCACATGTCATATTTCCATCCTCACACGTTATAACATCCAAAGCATATGCCCAACAGTAACATACCTCTAATGGCATCAACTAGATGCCTCAACATGGATGCACACCAATATGATTCCAACATTCATATATCGCAATCTCAACTTATAGAAGTAACATCACATCAATCAGAAATCAATACTCGTACGTCAACACGTATCTGTCGTGCGATACAAAATATATAAGTTTAGGCATCAATGTTTAACAGTCTCTTTGTCCTGTCCACTGTGATGATGCTACATGAATACCAACAATATAGTATGTCAAAATAAGCTTCAATATCAAATTCCACAAACATCTAACATTTTGCAACATATAAACCCTAGCGATCGATCGCTATGTTTCACCGATCGATCGCCAAGCCATTTCACCGCCTTATACTTTTACTCAGTTTCGGCTCGAGATCGCCATAGGGCTCGCGATCGATTGTCGATGTCTGAAATTTTTAGAACATGACGATTTTCAAGTTTATCCTCATGGTTCTACCTCCATGCTTCATATCACACCTCCAAACTTGCATCAAAGTTAAACTACAGTATGCTATGCACATTCTTTCATGAAAAACAAGTTCATGCTCTTTAATTCCATCTAAGGTAATTCAAACTTGCTTCAACATAATTTGACAACATATCCTATACATATATGTGTATACAAGTTCACAAATCATTCAATTCATATCGATTCACTTTGATGTTGCTACTGCATAAGCTTTCCTTTGATGTCAAGATCAACTTAAAGCAAGAAGTACAAGAGAAGAGACAAGAGTAGAGTAGAGATTACAAGGTGTTGGAAGGTGAAGTATGTTTTAAAAAATCTGATATGTAGATATATATAGGAACCTTCAACTCAAATGTACATGAAATGCTCCTTGCAAATTCAAATGCATGCAAATTCAGAGTTATTGTCCAACTACATGTAACTCATGTTCTTCCTACATAACATAGTTTTCTTGCTATACATTCAACAAACCATGTACATCAATTTATTGGTTCCAACTTTGGTCATTCATTTCGGCATAAACATTCTTCTTTTCATTATATGACAACTACTCACATTCGGTTCCACTCAAACCCGAGTCCACATCATAAAGTAATTAGATCTTATTTACATCATAATCATATCAAACATGTTTAATTTATATCGAGGCATTACACACTCATTTAACATTCAATATCGCATACGCTCTATGAAAACTTCTAGCTTTCGATCTTGGTAGATCTATAGCTATCACACGTGTGCTAGAATGTAAATGGACAGTTTCAATCTAAAACCCACGGTATGATTTACATTATCAAATTATAATATCGTATGGTCAAGTCAATTATAATTGCTAACATCAATTCAAAGGTAGCTAATCCTTGAAAAGCATTAAAAACATAATCATACTCAAAGAATTATAGAAAAATCTATCAAAAACTCAAACTTGAATCATGTGTTCATACAAGGGATCCCATAGTCTTGATAATTAAATTAGCCAACTACCATCATCAAATATGAATGCAAAAACTTGTTTAACAACAAATCCAACATCCTAAATCAAAAAATAAACAACAATTAAGAGTTAGAAATACTAAAGATGCTAGGCGTCGACTCATTGCTTCGTCACATCTCTTCGATTCCGGCTTGCTTTTCAATGGCTTGAGGTTGAATCAAGGTGGAGGCTGTGTTTTAGGGTATAAAACTGAGCAAAAATCCCTTCAAGTCGTCAAAGTTCATCCTTTAATTGTGGTGGAGGAGTTTACCAATTTTTGGATACAAAATACCCAACAAGGAAACAAAATCTCGATTTTTCGCGTCTGGTGATCGATCACGGTGAATTGCCGATCGGTCACCAATGTATACTGGAACTAAACTTCAAAATTTTCAAGTCCGCGATCGATCGCCAAAATCTTCTGGTCCTTCGTGATCGATCGCGATAAAATGCCGATCGATCGCCAGTTGATTAAATTTGTTTCTCAAAATACTCAGCTCCGAGATCGATCGCGGAGTTCAAAACCTTCAATCTCGAGAATTCGGTCTTCTTTCAACGTATTAGCTCGGTTTTGTCATTTTTCAATATTTATAGCTCGTTTCCTCCACTTTTATGCAATTGAACCTAAATTCCTGAAATCAATGAAAATATATCAGAAAGCTTAAAATCGTCCAGTAATCCATACAAAAAAAACGCCTAAAATTCACAGCAAAATAAGTGTAAAAGTCACACTTATCAGCAGCAACATGAGATAGAAATAACAAAAATGAAGAATAAAATAGACACCATAATTTACGTAGAAACCCCTTAAAAATTATTAGGGTAAAAATAATGGGCAAGATGAAATGATTTCACTATAATATTTTATGGGTTACAAACTATCGCTATCTTTTAAATATAACAGCACTCTCCATAAATGAGAAAGCTATATCACAAATATTATAGAACTATACACTTAAAATATAGATATAAAAATTTAATATAGAGATATGAGATAACACTCTGAATTGATATGAGTAAAATGAAACCAGATAGCTCTATTTATAGGGTTGAGTGTTATCATCTACGATGCACGGACACTGACACGACGACACTGACACGACACGACACGGACACGGCGGCACAGATTTTCAAAATTTTCAGGATACGTCACGGCTTGGACACGCATATATATATATATATATATATATATATATATATATATATATATATATATATATATTATATTACAAATACTAGAAAGTAACAAAAATATTCTTACCAAATTCAAGAAACATATAAATAAATGCATGTCACTGGAATCATCATAATATAACTCATACTAACATCAAATACTTATTATTTTAATTAATATAAAGTTTAACAAACACGTCCAAATAAAATATAACATCAAAAATATTCTTATTAAATTCAAAAATAATATATATAAATCTATGTTACTGAAATCATCATAGTATCACTCGTACTAACAACAAATTTATATTGCTTCAATTAAATAGAGTTTAAGTAATACCTCTAAATTTTATTTTAACCAAAAGCTTTTTAAATTGTACAATGTTCTTTCTGTGTCGGACACGGCTCGGGCACGCCATCAACCATGTCCGACAATGGTGCCCGATTTTATTTTATTACTAAAATAGTGGACACGCCACGTGGCGTGTCCGACACGTATCCGAGAAGTGTCGGTGTCCGAGAAATATCCAACATACACCGAGTGATTTTTAAGAATTTCTGCGTATCATATGTGATCATAAATACACTTTCCCAACTGATAACCCCCACCTACCATTATGACACACTGTTTTGATAAGAAGTGACTTTCCATTTATATTCAGAGAATGTGGACGCTGGAGTGCATGAGCAATTGCTTTTGTTATAAGAAGTCAACAATCAACCCACCTCGGTTTCATGATGCAATTTTTTGCACTAAGTTTCGTAGTTTATACGTAGGAAATTGCACATACTCCATGTTACTATTCTGAAACTCCTAAAATAAATTCTTAAAAATTCAGAATCTTCATAGTAAAAGTGCAACTTCCAGCATTCCAACATTATATTGCACGGTCGCCTCCAACCTAGTCACTTTAATCACATGGAAATGAACCTGGACATAGGCAAATAACACGCAACGAGATCCAACAGTACCACTTCGGCTCGAGCATCGATGTGAGGACCCAATTCTTTACTTGACACGTTCCATGAAATATAGCCCTTAAAATGCTCGTAATAATGTATGCAAAGCATTTTTTGTTTTTTTACGAGGGGACTAACAAGGTTCAAATGTTTCACATTATTGTTGCATGTTAGAAACTTTTTAATATATGGTTTTTTTTTAAGTTCTTGAATATTCTTGAGATCTTCCTTAGATTAAGAACAATAAGAAATATTAGATTATAATATTCTTAGTTGCACTGAAAATCCCAGTTTTATATGTATCCAAGATCTAAATGTCATTGTTTAATGAATCAGTGATTACTTAATGAGGTGAATGTGGGATGCGCCTTTTCCACCAATTATTGGTGTCTATATAGCTTAATTATTTGCTTGGAATTATTTGAGTAGGCCACCGATCGAGACGATGATTCACTTTTTGATTTTTTCTTTTTGAAATTATAAATTTCAACCTTCAAATAGTCACATTTCACTGTATACCGTTCTTGCCACCAATTATAGATTGGAAGTCCTTTTTTACACGTCTAGCTATGAATTAGGAGCATGTTCTTGTGCCAAAACATATTTATCGTTCACATAAATCAAGCACTCTAACTGGAATCCAACTCCTCCTTCAACAAATTCATGGGTTTTCCTCTAAATTCAAAGGAAGTGGGGGTGGGGGGAGGTGTTCACTTTCACCAACTAACCCCTCTCCTAAAAAATTAATGATACCAATAAAGTAAAAGGAAGCATGGAATCCATAGACAAAATATATACACTTTGAGATTCATTTTCATCTTTGAGGTGGGCTCTCTCCTTTTGTAGTTCTCATGTTTTAGGAGCAATGGTTTAGTTCCATGTATATATTGTGATACTCTTATCCCATAGTGTAAAAATTGGAAGTTTAAATAGTTAACAAAGGATTACAATGAATTCATATAGTAACTTGGGTTAACAATTTTCATAAATACGGTTACAAAATAGTTGTTATATGAGCCTGGGCAATGTTATCTCCAAATAACTTGTAGTAAACAGGTTTTAAATAATTCTATTCGTAAAATGGAAAGTTCTATTAAGAATCTATTTGTAAATTTTACATTACCTTGCTAACAATATGGATGAGTGCATTTGCCATTTTTGTACCAGACTTAATCGTGATAAGACATCTTAATTAATTTGATCTCATCTATAATCAAGGGCAAATTTATTCATTGGGGCAGGGGCAGCTGCCCCCTTAAAAAAATGTATTATCTTTAAAAGCAAAATTTAAAATTATATTTCACCTCAAAAAAATTATATTTTGATCCCTTTAAAAAATCATTGGAATTTTTTTAGTGATGCTTATAATTAATGATAGTATTTATAATAATATAGTTATTTAAAATAAATTTTAAATAATGATAGTATTTAAAATGAATTTAACTCGGGCTACACATACAATATAGTTATTTAAAATAAATTTTTTTATATAGTATATAGTTTTTGTAATCCTCGCATACTTACTGCATTTGTGACATAACAGAATGATATCAGAGCAGATAGTAGTTCAAAATTTGCATTGATCATACCTTATTTGTATAGGATGGTGAATTTTTTTAGTGATGCTTATAATTAATGATAGTATTTATAATAATATGACGCTAGGAAAATTTATGTTTTTGAGATTTTAAAGCACTGGAAAAAAATGTTGTTGAAGAAAAATCGAGAGAGAAAAAGCATATTATATGAGCAGGAAAAAGAGAAAAATAATGAGAGAAATTGCTGGAAAAAACTTTGATATATAATAATAAGTATTGAATCTCCTTTAATTTAATTATTTCGAATCATAAAAAAATAAGTTGTTAATGACTTTTTTCTTTAAAAACAAAATCTTAGATTCTTTTCTAAAAACTATCACCAAACACTTATAATTATTCATAACTTTTTAAATATAATATTTTGTTTAAATAACTTGTAAATTAAGTCAAATATCTCTGTAAAGGTTATTTTAAAAAATTGAAAAGACAATCAAGAATACTCTTTTTTGACCGGTAAAAGTTCTCCACCTTTCAAGGCATGTGCAATATTAAATAATTAATTAATTATAAGAAGCAATTTACGGTGAGGTGTTGGCTAACCCATACGCATGATTGTACAATTGGCTCATGTTGGAAATAGTTAATTGAAAATGGGTGGGTCGTCCATGGGGCTAATCCAACTCGGATCCATTCATCATGCACAAACATTGAAGCAATTTTCGCTAGGGAAAAAATGCAAAAGTGATTTTGGTTTTTCTAAACATCAAAATTACGGATTTAAACGGGTTATTGGATCGTGTAAATATAATACAACTCTCCTTGTATTTGACATTAGAAAACGATCAAAAACAACGACGTAATCTCAACCCGCTTTTTCGATCCGACAAATAAGTTATTATCGTTTATATTCCATATTTAATGCTTCAGCAACAACTACCTCATGTATATATTCTCACATCAGGAAAACGATTGATCTGAGTAGTTATAAATCATTTCATTTCAATCAATTTGGGGATTAAGGTATTACACCAATTCACTGAGGAGGCCCCAAACAACTTTAAACTACAAGTAGACACCGAACAAAAAGAATTGCACGTGCGATATATAATACGCATTAATTTCAAATTGTTTCTTTCTCAAATACTGATGAAAACGATAGGTACCAAATATATTGAATACTTTAAGCTACCATATACATATATATTTGCACGACGTGTCTTAATCATCGTTAGGGCATTTATATATATCTAAAAAAAATAGGAAAAGGGAGTGAATTATGATATGAATGGTAATTTGTGTGAAACATTGTTGCTGCCTTGAAGACACTGTCCTCAGGGACATCATCCATCATTCACGTGGAATCTTTTTGTGTGATGATGCCCTTAAGGACATTACCTTAAGGGAACCATCAAACAAACCTAATTTGTGGGCACATTTGATAAATCTGACATTAAACACTAATAATTACATGACAATTGTATAAATATAAATTGTAAATAAAAAATTGATTTAATAAATTTATGATTTTATTTACTTTCTTCATCTATTGAAATTTGACTTAATTACTGAGCAATTAATATAGCATAGATAATTAAAATAAAAACGAAGAAATAAATAAGAATGTGGAAAAGAGACCATTTCACAATTTCTATGTGAAACATAATAATCCCTTCGGGCTAAAATATTACAATTACAAAAATAAACAAAAAAGTAGAGAATTATATAATCTCAGCCCCATCTCTAACAAAAAACATCAGGAGAATACATTAAAACATCCCTATAATTTGGATACATTCCAGATTCAGCCCTAAAGTTTTCAATGGCCAGTTTTAATCCTTAAAAGCTTTAAAAAAAATTCTCGGTCCCTGATATTAAGCCGACCGTAAGACGAAAATGGAGGTGGAGTAAATCGTGTGGGCTGAATCGTGTCTGGATTGTTCCCAATTCAATCCCTAAAATTTTAAAAATATTCTCGATTCACCCCCTAAAATATTTGGGTAGGGGTAAGTTTGGTTCCTCGGTTAGTGCCTAGGGATATGATCGCTTCCACCCCACTAAACGTGTTAAGAAGTCCATAACCTGTCAAATATCAAATATATAATCGCGTGTTAATGTTACTAATCTGTAATTACCAATTATATTTGCGTTTCATACAAATAAATTTTCCTTGTACTTACCTCGGATGGTTCTTTTAAAGAATAAGACGCATTGGTTTCTTTTGGAGCCTTCGATACCAGAATTCCTATGCCTTGTCCCTTCTTTCGTAGAACCTGCAGATCGTTTTTCATAAGTTCATATTATATGTTTGCTTTCAAGATTATATCTTTCTTCTTTTCAGTAATCAAGAAAAATATATGGCCATTAGGGCCTTAGCGGGGGAAAGATTAATGGATCCCCAACTTACTTTGAATGCATCTTCATCTGTGCGATCATCTCCAATAAAAATGGGAAGAATATCGTCTGACTCTGAGTAACCTAAAGATTTGAGAAATAATGAATTTTTTTGTTAATTTTGTTTCATGCGATATGCAGCAAATGTAAAGTAATTTCTTTTTCAGTTACCTAATGATTCCAACAAGAACTCAAGTGCATTGCCTTTGTCCCATTTAATAGTGGGACGAATCTCTATAACTTTCCTTCCTTGAGTTAATCTAAGCTGTTGATACCCCTTCATTAATGATTTAACCTGATCACCTAACTCTCCCCATTTCTGCAAGTAAATTTTAAAATTTCAGACATATATACCAAGATTTTATTTATATAATTATTTTTAATTTTTCGGTTACCAATATAACGAAAAATTCGTGCATGAATCGGACGTGCACACGCATCCACCGGATATAACTAGTACCTTTTCTTCAACGCAACGGTAGTGTACCGACAGGCAAAATTTATTGTTCTCAATTTTAGCACCTGGGATGTGTTTGATTTTCTCTAACAAAGTTTTGTGTACCTAAAATGAAGCCAAATTTTCGACATGTTAGCGACAGATTTCTCATTAAAAGAGTTCTACTATATAAAAGTGATTGTAAGAGAGTGATACTAACTTCATTAATTATTGGCAGAAATTCTCTGGCAGGTTGACAGATGACAGTTTGATTTTCCTGAATAATTGTAGCAGATACAAAAGATTTAACATATGTATGTTCGTGCTCAAGAAATCCATACGAATGTATAATACTCACTCTTCCTTGTTGGTGTCCTTTTGTTGGTCCCTTGATGTCCATTCCGTGACTGCCAGCGTAATAAAGCTCCGACAATCTAACGAAACTATACACCTGCAAGAAAATTTCCCCGATTACAAGTAAATACAGTCACTTGTTTCAATATTTAGTAGCGAACTTAAAACACAAAAATGTACCTTAGCTCGGCTCCTCCCACTAACAATGGCAGTTGGGAAAAACTTGGCTACATCTCTTACGGCGTCTCTCATCTGATTATTGATAAAAAATAAAATAAAATTGAAGTTCAATTGAGGAACATCATTATTTCTTTCTTATATGAATCCGCGGGAGTAAATTTTTTGATGAAATTGATATATCGAACCTCGTTAGTTATGACAGCACGATCTGGATCCTCCACAATAGGTGATAATGTGCCGTCATAATCCAAGAAAACAACTATTTGTTTCCCCTTGGAAATACTCATTATCTCTTCAAACATGCTCAAAGCAGAGGGATGGTGAAGCTGCTTAATAGGAACATGCGTCAGAGTCGCCCACAATAGAATCAAGTGATTTTAAACGAAACCCGAATCAAATATTGGTTTTATTGTGTACTTACAATCCAAGAACTTTGAACTTTGGTATCTAAGGCTCTTCGTGTAGGCGAAGAAGCTCGCATTGAATCAAGTAAGGCATTTACCCTAGCTCCATTCCCGCAAGTTTCGAGTTTCTTCAACGAAGACTTTTTCCGTGACAAGTATCCTTTCGGTGAAACTAGTGGCTTTGGCACTGTCTGTGGGAACATAGTCGAATCGGACATGGCTACCGCGATGGCCATGGTAAGGCGGGGTTTTGCATCAGAAATAACAATATTTTGGTTGGTCATCATCGTATTCTTTTGAATGTATATAGCTACGTTACAAGCCTGCATTGACATTTATGGTCAAAATAATAATAAGAACATTGATATTGTCAAAATAAATTATCGAATACAAGGAATTTAAAGTACCTAGAAAAGGTCTCGAAGTTTGCAGGAAATGAAGGCAAATGTTATGTGACAAATGAAGGGATTTGTGGTTAAATTTATAAGTAACTTCACAGCAAAAAAAGAGACCGACTTTTTCTTTCTTCCAACTCTTCTAGTCCCTAATACTAATCTGTTGGTTCTAGAAGTACTTTTTTGAAGTCGCCATTATGCCCTTCTTTTCTATCAGGCCTCTTTAATATTATGTCATTTCCATTCCCTTTTTTTTCCCGGGTCTTTTACGTGTCAAATCAAATTTTCCTTGGCTTATGAATAAGAATATATGATGATACCCCTTAAATATGAGATACCACCTGATGAGCCGACCTGATCCGACTTAATTTATTTGTTCTTCCTCAAAAGATCTCGCCTCTTGAACCGAGCTCTTTGTTATGGCCAACGTGTTTCGCCTCACCTGTTGGTCCTTCACCAAATTGTCTGGCTACCTCTTTTCGAACCCTAGCTCATTGGCCGAGCTCTTCTCGTTCTCAGCTGGATACGTGTGCACGACAAGGAAACTGAATCCCCTAAACTAGGTAAGTCCTAGATATGCGGAGCAATATCAGAGATTTGATTGTTGCATGGAAAGAGTCCTTGTTGCATGGTAATTCTCGGGTCTCTGCCTATAAATACCTGGTTTGGGGTATCAACTCATTCATTCACAATCCTATTACTTTACAAGTATATATTTTCTTATATCCTCTCGCCTGATTTGAGTGTCCGGGGACCCGTCGGAAAAACTTCCGGCCCCCTTCTCACGGTTAATTCGTGCTTTCAAGTCATATCAGAGGCTACTTACTGCCACCATCGTCGTTATTTCGAGTATTGGAGAAGAAAGAGAGGAGAACCCCCTCTCAATTGATAGCAGCAGGTCATCGCAAATTTTGGTGATATCATATGAATTATAAGAATTTAGGAATTTTATTAGGGGAAAAATATGCATACTCGAATGATCATTTGAAATGTTCTCCGAGGATTTGGAAAATGATAGATTCCATACGTGATACGTCCTTCTTTTAAGCTAAAAACTCGTGCCTCTATTCAACGTTTTTCATCAGTTCGAATCTAAATAGTGTAGAATAATATAATTATTCACCATTCAAGAATAAATCCAGACACTTAGTCGATCGGGAATTTTATAAATTGTAGAATATATATATGACCTTTAAAATTTATAAAATTCCCGATCATAGTGTGTGGACTTTAGAGTAACTATATTTGATCTCTCATGTCATACCAATTTTTTCCTCAAAATACACATTTCCCATTATATTAATATTTTTAAATAAAATAAAATATAATAAGTTATAAACTTTAATAAAAAGTACTCAAACTTTATTAATTTTAAAAAAACATTTACTATTTACAAATTTATATTTTATATTAAATTTTATTTTATGGGCATACATCACGTGCGAAGATTTATTAACTATATATAAAATATGCAGGTTTAGAGTAATACATTTGGCCTCTCATGCAATACCAATTTTTTTCCCCAAAATACCATTTTTTTATTATATTACTATTTTTTAATATAACATAACATAATAAAATATAATTTCAAACATTAACTTTAAATAAAAAATTATAATATTATTATATTTCAAAAAAAAATTACTGTACATAAAATTATATTTATATTAAAATTTATTTTATATGTATACATCGCGTGTGTAAAGATTTATTAGTTTTTTTATAATTTATACGTATCGAAAAAAATTAATTAATAAGCAATCCGTAAGTCCGTGGAAGGTCGGTAACAAAGACTTTTGACTTTCATGTGATAGAGTCAAAGAGGCAAAGGTAACGACATAAAACTATGAACTATTTTCGTCTATCATCATGGGTGTGCATTTAGTTATAATCGAATCGATCGAATCGAATTGAATAGATCAAAATCGAATTTAAGATTTTTATTTTTACCAAATCGAATTGACTGAATTATATATTAAAATCGGTCGGTAACCGAATTAACCGATATATTTTTTTAAAAAAAAACATTTAAAAATAAGATAATTTGATTTCAAAAATTAAAAAAATAGTTAAATTTTTTTAAAAAAAAATTTTTAAAAAACTAAACAAATCGGTTAATTCGGTTAACCGAATATTTTTGAAACGAAAACCGAATCCGGACCGAATTAACAGATGTTTTAAAAAAATCAAAACCGAATTTTCAAATTACTTCGGTTCGATCGGTTAATTCGGTTTAACCGATGTTTACTCACCCCTCTCTGAGTGCTTTCTATATTGTCCGAGATTATTTGGTCTAGTCGTATCATCCTTACCATTTAGGAGATGCTTCCCATTTAGGAGATGATACCGAGTTCTAAACACAATATTGTTCAAAATCTCCCCTTCCTTCCCGTCCTCAAAAAAAAAAAAAATTTACTTTCCATATTCATCAATCGTCACATATAGAAATTTCAGAAGAAGGTTGAAAAATTCACACAAACTCTGCAACGCACATTTATTTCTTTTCTTTAATATATAACATATTAACATCTCTTGATTTCAAAAGCCTTTAATAAAGTTTCAACTAAAATAACGAAAATTTGTATATTAAATAAAATGCTAAATAGTGAAGTTTCAACATATGAAGCTCCTTCCTTGTTCAACGAAATCAAACTTCTGGGAAAAGTAATTGATGTGATTCGAGATTTTGACTATAAGGTAAAATAAAGTGTTAATGCAAAATAACGATAAACACATCAAGATTTTTTACGTGTAAAACACTCAAATTGAGAGAAAAACCACGGGACCTAGTCCAGTATAAAACTTCACTATAAATGTTGATGATTTACAAGACTTTCTGGACACAAAAAATAATCGCTCAATGACTTACACGAATATTTTTAGAGAAATAACAAAAAAGACCGAACAAACATAAATTTGCTCTCTTCGGAGTCTTTTTGCCCAGAAAAATCCAACATCTGCTATGAGGTTATCTAAGGGTATTTATAGGGCTGTCCTCAGTAACTAATTCGCGGAAAACCAGCAACATGATGTCCTTTGATCGTGGCTTGATGGGAGCCAAACGTGTCCGAGAAATCCGCCCTATTAATGCACGTTCAATCCCAGCCGGTTAATTAGTTTTAATTATGACCGGGTCTTCCGCTACACTTTGACCAAAATCCCGAAGAGGGTAAATGATGCTCGATAATATGCTGATCAGTATTTGTGTTCGGTAATCATCTCTTCGGTCTAACTTCTGCTCGGCGTTTTTAGAGTTTGTATCTTCATAAATGGATTTTACCCGAAAAAATCAATATGTCATATGACATCAGTAATCATGGCTGCACATTTCTTCTTAATTATTTAAGCAACTGATGGGTAATAAGAATTCTTATTTACAAGTGTTCTTTAGTCCGTCTAGTTGAACAGTGATTAGGGAACCACTGTAATCAGAATAAATGGTTTTCAACGACGAACTCATTGTGGATTTCTGACTAGCCAATTTATATTTCGGTGTTTGAAAATAAACAGTTTACTTTTGTAGTTTTTAAAACAGACAGTTTATCTCATGTGTTTTAAAAATAGTTAGTTTATCCCACTGACTTATTAACATGTATAAAATATTCATTTATATTATTTTGAAAAATAAAATTTGTAATATAAAGACATCGGACTTAAAGCAGTAGAATAGGAATTTTTATTTTGTCATATCTATAAAGATATCTTGTCTAATCCAATCATAAAGATTACGTTATGAATAATCACGCAATTCATAAATTCACGAACAAATAAAAGCAGACGTGGAATAAATTAGAATATTTGAAAATTATAACAAAACTGTATGTTCGCTGTTAATATATATGATCATATGGGCTAATTTATTTTTTTATTATAAAAAAAGAAAAAAATTCATAAATTATAGTTGTTTGAAAAAATTTAACATTCTATTATAATTTGCACTCCAAGAGTGCAAATTATAACACTATTCTAAAGTTGCACTCTTGGAGTGCAACTTTAGAATAGTATTATTTGAATTATAAATTAAAAATAATTTTAAATTCTTGATTATTAAAAATAAATTTTTTTTATTGGTATTATATTTTACATAAAAATTTTAAACCACATAAATAGCTGAAATATGAATAAATGATCTGAAATAGCACACATAAAAATAAATAGATTATTCTTTACATTGAACTCTAAATATTTCCTCCGGTCCCACAACCACGTCTATGTCTCAGTCGTTGTGGTCTTCTAGATGGCTCAACTACATCTACATTCCGCGTTTGTGATTGAGAGGGTCTAGTCCTAGCGCTGGACTCACAAATATCATATTGTGGCGTCAAGTCGGAGAATGTAACAGGTGAGATATCAAAATGTGGACGTGGCTGTGTAGAATCGGGTACACGAAGCAGAAGATCCGTAAATGAGATTCCACTGTATG
The DNA here is from genome assembly GCA_907163345.1 of Haberlea rhodopensis. Lineage (NCBI taxonomy): Eukaryota > Viridiplantae > Streptophyta > Magnoliopsida > Lamiales > Gesneriaceae > Haberlea > Haberlea rhodopensis. The sequence continues at coordinate 440,315 of CAJQUN010000129.1, read as the reverse complement.
CTTGAGTTGGATCTGATATATATGGAGTGTATGGTGATGGCTCCTCCACGTGGGCAGGTTGTGTGCCGTAGTAGTCAGAAGATGTGGCATCATAATGGAATGAAGAACGGTGTGATGTTGATGTCCCCCCTGCATCATATGTATCAGTAGTAAATGGAGGGATATCATCATGAGCATCTACCTGAGTATCAGAGGTACTTGACCGTCTTCTCCTCCGGTTGCCCCCTCTAGTGGTATCTCGCTGCCGTGCAGGCATACCATATCTATTTTGTTGTGTCCGAGCAAGTTGACGCACTTCATCCACAATAGCTAAGCTCTGATCTAATACACGTCTGACCCCGGGTGAAATCCCTTCATCCTCACTCAAACTTGAGCAACTAAGTCTTAGTTGCTCCATATGCACATCCTTACAAAAAATATGGTTAATAGGTAGCATAATTCAGAAGAAATTAAATCATTTTAAATAAAAAAAGGAAATATATGCATACCACTTGCTGCCATGCAGCAGCATCTGCTGCACGGTATCCTGTCTCAACATTGTTGGTGGGTGGAGATATAATATGACGTGTAATTGTGCCGTACCACGTCATGTAATCATCACTGAAAGTATAGGAGCCGGTGGCCTGAGGGGCATCCACAATATTATATCGTCTGGCCATCCATAGTGCATACACAGATTTGTGGATGGCCAGACGATATAATATTGTGGATGCCCCTCAGGCCACCGGCTCCTATACTTTCAGTGATGATTACATGACGTGGTACGGCACAATTACACGTCATATTATATCTCCACCCACCAACAATGTTGAGACAGGATACCGTGCAGCAGATGCTGCTGCATGGCAGCAAGTGGTATGCATATATTTCCTTTTTTTATTTAAAATGATTTAATTTCTTCTGAATTATGCTACCTATTAACCATATTTTTTGTAAGGATGTGCATATGGAGCAACTAAAACTTAGTTGCTCAAGTTTGAGTGAGGATGAAGGGATTTCACCCGGGGTCAGACGTGTATTAGATCAGAGCTTAGCTATTGTGGATGAAGTGCGTCAACTTGCTCGGACACAACAAAATAGATATGGTATGCCTGCACGGCAGCGAGATACCACTAGAGGGGGCAACCGGAGGAGAAGACGGTCAAGTACCTTTGATACTCAGGTAGATGCTCATGATGATATCCCTCCATTTACTACTGATACATATGATGCAGGGGGGACATCAACATCACACCGTTCTTCATTCCATTATGATGCCACATCTTCTGACTACTACGGCACACAACCTGCCCACGTGGAGGAGCCATCACCATACACTCCATATATATCAGATCCAACTCAAGCATACAGTGGAATCTCATTTACGGATCTTCTGCTTCGTGTACCCGATTCTACACAGCCACGTCCACATTTTGATATCTCACCTGTTACATTCTCCGACTTGACGCCACAATATGATATTGGTGAGTCCAGCGCTAGGACTAGACCCTCTCAATCACAAACGCGGAATGTAGATGTAGTTGAGCCATCTAGAAGACCACAACGACTGAGACATAGACGTGGTTGTGGGACCGGAGGAAATATTTAGAGTTCAATGTAAAGAATAATCTATTTATTTTTATGTGTGCTATTTCAGATCATTTATTCATATTTCAACTATTTATGTGGTTTAAAATTTTTATGTAAAATATAATACCAATAAAAAAAATTTATTTTTAATAATCAAGAATTTAAAATTATTTTTAATTTATAATTCAAATAATATTATTCTAAAGTTGCACTCCAAGAGTGCAACTTTAGAATAGTGTTATAATTTGCACTCTTGGAGTGCAAATTATAATAGAATGTTAAATTTTTTCAAACAACTATAATTTATGAATTTTTTTTTTTTTATAATAAAAAAATAAATTAGCCTGATCATATGTCCCTAATAAAAATATATATTATTGCTTCATTCATAAGGGAGAAAAAATTAAATCTAGAATGTCGAGAATATCTAATAAAAGGAAAAGTTACAGCTACATCTCATATAAAATAAATTTATTATATTTTTGATATCTAATTTGAACAATATCGAGTGACCTTGGCATAATAGTTTTTTTTTCACTTTAAAACAAGGGAATCAAATGATTTTCACTCCTACCCCCAGGATGACTCAAACTCAAGACCTTGAGACCCTAGTTGTATCCACGAATTCATCTCTTCTGGTTTGTAATGGAATGAGGAAAATCATCATACATGAATATCGGGTAACTAATCACTTAGCTTAGGATGCCCGATTAGAGCAATCAGATATTGGTCACAAAAGTACAATTTGAACTTCCCCTTCTCATTGAGTAGCCAATATTCTGAAATTGAAGTAGCGACCTAAGCATAGAAAGTTACCGCTTGCCTTACTAATAATCGGGAATCTGAGCTGGCAACCGTTGGACTAATTTCCCATTGTCCCGAGCAAGTTATCAAAATTAGATCAAGCAACTTTGGAATCCGACGGTGAGTAGGGATGCAGCTCTGTGGACCGCTCGTCAGTACTGTTCTGGTAGCCAAACTTCTGATAGCCAAACGAGTATTTTAATTACCTTGTGTAATGCTCTATATACCATTATACTTACTTTTATTTAGAACTATTTTATGCATGTATGGCATGATAGGATTAACAAAAGAAAGAAATGAAAGGAAATGCATGAAACAAGTAACAAAGTGAACTTAGTTAGACTTAAAGGACTTATACGCAATCAGGTTATTGAAAAGGAGTAAGTGGCAAGTGGTGGTAGGGTCTATTTATTGAATTGTAAATCTGTTTATATAAATCCCCAAGTCTGAGAAGTGATAACGGAAAAAAAAATCAGGAAACTCTTATTCTCTCCAATTCTGAAATTCTTCAACAAGTTTGTTTTTAAAATCTGAATTCAAGGTTCAAGAAAGTGTTGGGAGCCGGCACAGACTACTGGTGGACATCGAATAGGGTGAAAGATCGTGTTGGTGATCACTTTACCTTTTGTCTCAAGTACGTGGGACGTACGAACACCTTTGTTATCATTCATATCTTATTGTGAATATTATATGAAGTGGAGTGAGTGAAGATTAACGCATTGAGGCGTGTTTGTGTACTATTGCGAGGTATGCCGTAATATAATATTTGGGGTTCTTATATGGAGTTGAAATGCAATATACATTGGCTACTCTTATGATGTGATCATAGTGAGCGTAATAACAATGATATATGTGCTACCCATATAAGAATAAATATTATATGCAGCTTGCAGATTTGGAGAGGGTATTCACTGGGATGAGTGGATTATGACATGTCAAGATAGTTACATATGATATATCAATTGTAGAAATTATATTATGTTTGAATCTGCTACAGGAACAACTAAAGGAACTCGAGATACAATGAGATACATGGAGTTTTTATAACTACTGTATTGGTGATTTATTTGTACTATTTGTTTATATATGTTGATTTTCAAGTACAATGGTGTTCATGTATCTTTTGTGGGTTGTTCTGTAGGGACATTTTGGGCGAGGGAAGCCAAGATTGTGGGTCCTTGTTGCTGTACCACTGTTGATAGAGTAGTCGATTAGAGAAGAGAGAAGACATGTATATTTTGAATGTAGTTACACTATGGCATGTAATTCATGATTACCTAGTTATGTTCATAATCGACGTAACTCTAGACGTGCAAATATAAAAAATGTTCATATTATATTCTGTTATTACAATTAAGGCAGTGATGGCCCTACATTAGTGGTATCAGAGCATATACCTGGGTGTTGGGTAGACTAGTGACCTAGTGGGGTCTAGGTGCAATGAGATATATGTATCTTGTGATGATCTGTATGTACAAAGCATGGCTAATCTGCCAGAAGGTGTGGATGAGGCAATGATTGTCAATGCCAGTGGAGGTCCAATTCATGTGCCATCACCTCCAGTTGGTCAAGGACATGTTGAACAAGTATTGTTACCAGGAGAACTGAGCCTAACACAGTTTTTGAGCTATCAACCTCCAAAATTTGAGGGTACTGAAACTGGAGAGGAAGTTGAAGATTGGTTGGAACGGATCGAGCAAATATTTGTGTCCGCTCCTTGTGCTCGCACGACATGGGTCCGATTGGCAGAATTTCAGTTAGCAAAGAAACCATATTTGTGGTGGAAAACAACAGTGCAAGAAGTACAAGCTCTGGGACAAGTAATTGACTGGAATGTCTTCCGCACCCGGTTCCTTAATCGTTATTTTTCTGTTGCTGCAAGACAACTAAAACCGCGCTGAAACAAGGAAACATGAGTGTAGCTGATTACACTCATCAGTATTCTGCATTGTTACGATATGTTCCCCATATCGCTACCAATGTGAAAGCCAAAGTGAGACATTTTCTGAGAGGCTTAAGGCCGGAACACTTTGATCGAGTGATCTCACAGAACCCTACTTCCTTTGAAGTGGCTATGATGAGAGCAGAGTTGGCTGAAATCGGAGTGAGTTCCTATAAAGAAGTAACATCACAACAGAGAGTGATTTCTGATAGTTTGAAACCCAGAGGTGATCAATTTAAAGCAAGGGGTGGATCATCCTCATCATCCATATCATCAAGATATAGTGGTAAACAATTTGGTGGGAGTCAGTTAAACCGAGGACAGACACAGACTATGGGAAGTTGACTTATTCGGTGTTTTCATTGTGGAGGGCCATACTTGAAAAGAAATTGTCCAAGGTTGGAAAGCGTGGGCAGTGCTCCAAAAGCAGATCATGTGACATGTTTTGTTTGCGGTGTGGTAGGTCATATAACACGGAATTGTCCGAATCGTGTTGGACAGAGGGGAAGAAGAAAAGCATTGGAAAGTCAACCGCAACAGGGCTTACCTCCACGTACATTTGGGGGACCATCTGTTAGACCTTCTCAAGGTCAAGTGTATGCATTGAATCGAGAACAAGCAGAAGCGGCTCCAGAAGATGTAATCACGGGTAAGTGTTTATTATGTACTTATCCTGCATTAATGTTGATTGATACGGGTGCATCGCACTCTTTTGTTGCACGAAATTTTGTAACGAAGTATGATATGCTTACGTCCCCATTGTTCATACCTCTGGTTATATCGACACCCGCTGGAGAAAAGATGATAACAGATAGTATGTTACGGGATTGTGTTATTAGTTGTGATGAAAATATTTTGAGGGCTGATTTACTGATTTTGGATATGCATGATTTCGATTGTATTGTTGGGATAATATCTTGAATAAATATCAGGCTCTTGTTGATTGTTGTCATAAAATAGTTCGGTTCCAATCTGAATTGGGTCAGAGGTGGATCTTTTATGGTCAAGGTTCGCGTGCAAGAATTCCGTTAATCTCTACGATGAAAATGTCACGTTTGGTAGAACGTGGACAACTGGGATAAATGATTTATGCTATTGATGTAGCATAACAAAAGGTAGAAAGGAAGATAGATGATATACCAGTGGTTGCTGAATTTGCGGATCTTTTCCAGATGAAATTCCAGGATTTCCACCAAGTCGAGCAGTGGAATTTGAAATTGAACTAATGCCAGGAACATCTCCAATTTCTCGAGCACCGTATAGAATGGCTCCAACTGAGTTAAAAGAGTTGAAGACTCAGTTGCAAGACTTATTGGATAAAGGATATATACGACCTAGTGTTTCTCCTTGGGGTGCACCAGTGTTGTTTGTAAAGAAGAAAGATGGGTCGATGCGACTATGTATCGATTATAGACAACTGAACAAGGTGACCGTGAAGAATAAGTATCCTCTACCGCGTATTGATGATTTATTTGATCAACTACAAGGGTCTGCAATCTATTCCAAGATAGATTTGAGGTCAGGGTATCATCAAATACAAGTAAAACAGGCAGACGTACAGAAAACAGCATTCCGAACTCGTTATGGCCACTATGAATTTTTAGTCATGCCATTCGGGATAACCAACGCTCCGGCTATTTTTATGAGCCTAATGAATCAGGTCTTCCATGACTGCCTGGATCAATTTGTGATTGTGTTTATAGATGACATTTTGATTTACTCGAGAAATGACACGGACCATTCTCAACATTTACGACTTGTGCTAAAAATTTTGCGGGAGAATCAATTATATGCCAAATTTAGTAAATGTGATTTTTGGTTGAGTAATGTGAAATTTTTAGGACATGTGATATCACGAGAAGATATTGCAGTAGACCCGATGAAAATAGAGGCTGTGGTAAATTGGTCAGCGCCTACTTCGGTACCAGAAATTCGCAGCTTTCTAGGCTTGGATGGCTATTACCGATGTTTCGTTTCAGGTTTTTCCAAGATTGCAAAGCCATTGTCACAGTTGACACAAAAAGGAATGCCTTTTATCTGGTCTGACAATTGTGAACAGAGTTTTCAAGAATTAAAACATCGATTGACTACTGCTCCGATCTTGATTATTCCAAATGAGCATGAACAATTTACCTTGTATATGGATGCATCGTTACAAGGACGGGATGTGTGTTGATGCAAAAGAAACATGTAGTAGCTTATGCTTCACGATTTTGAACTTGCTGCTATAATTTTTGCTCTGAAAATTTGGAGACATTATTTGTACGGGACTAAATTTACTATTTTCACCGATCATAAAAGCCTAAAGTTTCTGTTTACTCAGGCTGAATTGAATATGAGACAGAGACGATGGATGGACTTACTGAAGGATTATGACTGTGAGATAGCATATCATCCGGGTCGAGCTAATTTGACAGCTGATGCATTGAGTCGTAAAGTCAGAGTGACAGCTGATGAGGTAAGCCGATTATCAACATTAATGACTGCATATTGTCATTTAGGATATGATTTTGATATTGTTGCATCACCTGTGCGAGTATCAACATTGATGGTAGAACCAGTTATCTTTGAGAAAATCACAGAAGCCCAGAAAGTAGATGATGAAGTTCTAATGGAAAAAAATACTAGCACAAGATCAAGTATCAAAATTTTGTATAGCTGAGGATGGTAGTTTACGATTACAAGATCGGAGGGTAATTACTAATAAGTGTGAACTACGTCAAAACTTACTACATCAGGCTCATTGTAGTAAATACAGCATACATCCTGGTGGTAAGAAAATGTATCGAGATCTGTCTTCCCAATTTTGGTGGAAAGGAATGAAACGAGAGATAGCAGAATTTGTGAAAAATGTTTAATATGTCAACAAGTAAAAGCAGAGAGGAAAAGACCAGGTGGTGAATTACAAAGCATAACAGTACCGATGTGGAAGTGGGATCACATATCAATGGATTTTGTGACTCATCTCCCAAGAATCCCTTCGGGATATGACGCGATTTGGGTCATTATAGACAGATTATCAAAGGTAGCGCATTTTATCCCATATAATATGAGTTTTACATTTGTGAAAATGGCTCAATTATATATTCGAGATGTAGTAAGGTTGCATGGGATACCAGTATCCATTATATCTGACAGGGATCCGAGATTCACTTCGCACTTTTGGGAAGGATTGCAAACAGCCATGGGGACTGAGGTACGATTGAGTACAGCCTATCATCCGCAAACGGATGGACAGACTGAACGCACTATACAGACTTTGGAAGACATGTTACGAGCATGCGTGTTAGAGTTTGCGTCTACATGGCAAGATGCTCTTCCTTTGATTGAATTCTCGTATAACAACAGTTACCAAGTGAGCATACAAATTGCTCCATTTGAAGCTTTGTACGGAAAACGTTGCCGGTCTCCTTTATGTTGGGATGATACAGATACAATATTGGTGAGTGGGCCTGATATGATTAGAGAAATGGATGAGAAAGTGAAACTCATACGACAAAGAATGAAAACGGCTCAAGATAGACAGTCAGCTTATGCCAATAAGAGGCGAAGACCCTTAGAATTTCAAGTTTGTGATAAGGTGTTCTTAAAGATTTCACCTTTTAAAGGTGTTGTTCGTTTTGGTGTAAAAGGAAAGTTATCACCAAGGTATGTTGGTCCGTATGAAATATTACAGCGAATTGGTACATTGGCCTATCGATTAGAGTTGCCGCCCTCTCTATCTGATATACATGACGTCTTTCATGTATCAATGTTACGTAAATATGAACCTGATCCATTACATGTCTTACAACCGTCAGAAGTGCAGTTGGAATCAAATATTTCTTATGTGGAACGTCCAATATGCATTTTAGATCGCGTTGAGCGTAAGCTTCGCAACAAAACGATTCCTATAGTAAAGATTCAGTGGGAAAAGCGGGGTGTCGAAGAAGCAACATGGGAGACGGAACAACATATAAGACAACTCTATCCTGAGTTGTTTGACGGTATGTGTATGCATATGCATGTTATAATGGTGTGCTCATACATACATTAGATTTCGGGTCGAAATCTTTTATGGTGGGAAGAATTGTAATGCTCTATATACCATTATACTTACTTTTATTTAGAACTATTTTATGCATGTATGGCATGATAGGATTAACAAAAGAAAGAAATGAAAGGAAATGCATGAAACAAGTAACAAAGTGAACTTGGTTAGACTTAAAGGACTTATATGCAATCAGGTTATTGAAAAGGAGTAAGTAGCAAGTGGTGGTAGGGTCTATTTAAGGGCTGAGTAAAATGAAGGGTTTGAATTGTAAATCTGTTTATATAAATCCCCAAGTCTGAGAAGTGATAACGAAAAAAAAAATCAGGAAACCATTCTTCTCTCCAATTCTGAAATTCTTCAACAAATTTGTTTTTAAAGTCTGAATTCAAGGTTTAAGAAAGTGTTGGGAGCCGTCACAGACTACTGGTAGACATCGAATAGGTGAAAGATCGTGTTGGTGATCACTCTACCTTTTGTCTTAGGTACGTGGGACGTACGAACACTTGTGTTATCATTCATATCTTAATTGTGAATATTATATGAAGTGGAGTGAGTGAAGATTAACGCATTGAGGCGTGTTTGTGTACTATTGCGAGGTATGCCGTAATATAATATTTGGGGTTCTTATATGGAGTTGAAATGCAATATACATTGGCTACTCTTATGATGGGATCATAGTGAGCGTAATAACAATGGTATATGTGCTACCCATATAAGAATAAATATTATATGCAGCCTGCAGATTTGGAGAGGGTATTCACTGGGATGAGTGGATTATGACATGTCAAGATAGTTACATAAGATATATCAATTGTAGAAATTATATTATGTTTGAGTCTGCTACAGGAACAACTAAAGGAACCTGAGATACAAATGAGATACAAGGAGTTTTTATAACTATTGTATTGGTGATTTATTTGTACTACTGTTGATAGAGTAGTCGATTAGAGAAGAGAGAAGACATGTATATTTTGAATGTAGTTACACTATAGCATGTAATTCATGATTACCTAGTTATGTTCATAATCGACGTAACTCTAGACGTGCAAATATCATAAATGTTCATATTATATTCTGTTATTACAATTAAGGCAGTGAGGGCCTTACACTTTGTACAAGAATTTTGGTCTATAAAATTTTATTTACTGATAAAAAATATATATATATATATAAATTGATGGCCATTTTTTGGGTTTTAAATGTCAAATGTAATATATTTATATCACATTAGTTGTGGATGAAAGTTTAAAGTGGTTTAGCATGGCTTACAATGGACTACTATAACAACTTGTGTTAACCATTTTCGTAGAATGATGACAGATATGAAATAGCTGCTATAGGAGCCTATTGTGCAGTCGTGCTTGCGCGGGCCTGAGCTCGGGGCATGATAAAATGGTATCTGAACCGGTCACCGATAGCAAACACCGGGAGATAAGTGTTATGCGGAGAAAGTGTTACGTGCGCGGGAGTCGCCTCATGATCCTAAGAAGGGCCATATCTTGAACCTGCGGGGCAAAGTACCACGTGCGTGGAAGCCACCTCTTGAACCTACGGAGCAAAGTGCAGCATGACGGGAGCCACCTCTTGAACTTGTAGGAGCCACCTCTAGATTTTCGGTGTCGGTGAACCGATGAGTTAGGTCGTGACGAGGACATCGCGTTCTAAATAAGGGGTGATTGTAATACCATTATCACACATTAGTTGTGGATGGAAGTTTAAAGTGGTTTATAATTGCTTACAGTGGACTACTGTAGCAACTTGAGTTAACCATTTTCGTATAGCGGTGACAGATATGAAATAGTTGCTTTTGCAGTCGTGTTTGTATGGATCTGGGCTCGGGACGTGACATCAAAAGTAAAAATGCATCCATCCAATGCAACAAAAATAATGTATTGGCAAATTGCATTGTCGTGTACATGAATTGTCAAAGCCAAAAATGACAATCAGATTGCTGATTAAAAACTTCAGTAAATAAATAACTGTATATGAAAATTTGAAAACGGAAAATCAATCGGCTTCGTAAGAATAAATTATAGCCAATTATTGATTTGATGCCAACTTTATATCAGCGTATGATAAGTTCCACGCATGCCTATGGGACACTGAGAAGTGAAAAGTGATTTGTAGATCAATAATTAAATTTTAGGTTTTCACGTGTTTACTTTAACAGATTTAGAAATTTAGTTATTTTTATGTAAGGCCAAAAGATATATGACTAGGTACCAAGGGGGCAAAATTAGAGATCGGGCAAAATATAATTTGAGATGGACAACTATAATATAGCGTCGTCCCTGCTAAATATAGGACAACACTTGTTTTAATACTTAATTAATTAATCTTCTCTCTCAAAAAAAGAAAAAGAAAAAAGAAGTGAGGTTTTCGCATCAATTACCTATAATAATAAAATGTGAAGTTCATATAGTAATTTGGGTAAATTTCAAAATTGATCTCATAGAATAAGAGTTTTTGCAATATTAATATCTGACTTTTAGAACTAATCAAATATAATCATAAGAAAATTATTTTTTATTAAAAATAGTTCCAAACTTTTGTTTTTAATCAATATCAATCCCAAACTTTTGTTTTTAATCAAAAGTTGTCTTGGACTTCCCTAAACAATTATGAGACCTTTCTTGTTAAAAAATAATTTTCGTGGGACTAAATTTGCTAAAAATATTTATTTAGAACTATTTTTGATTAAAAACAATTTCTGTGAAATTATATTTGATCTGTATATGAACTCGAGTTGAGTTGGGATATATATTTCAATATATCTTTTTAACTTAATTCAAGTCCAAATTATTTTTTTTGGTGGTTCAGTAGTTGCTTACAATATTTGAATATGAATATAAATGTTAATATCCTAGAAAATGAATGAAATAATGTGCTTGAGTTATAGTTTGAATTTTTATTCAGTGGGACTCCATAATTAAGTTTGAAACAGAAGAGTTTGAGTCCAAAATAAATCATTTTCAATCTTTGGATCATGGGAGAATGAAAGCCTCATCGGCTGATGATAATTTGACCCAAAATCGATTGGGTCCATCCCATATATCTTGTATATATTGGTTAGGTGTGTAACTGAACCGAATTGAGTCGATATAAAGTAAATTTTAAGGCTCGAAATATGTATATTCGACCTCGAGCTTGATTCGAAGTTCAAATAGTTTAATTTTTTTGGCTCGAGTTCTGCTCGAAAAGTTCGAACGTGCTCGATAGCTATTCGAACTATTGCTCGAAAATAAATACTCGAAAAACTCGAAATATATTTATTTAATATAAAATTATACATATTAATAAAATATTAAAGTTCGCAAGCGACTCGCGAACTATCGAACAAAATAATTAGGGTTCGAGTTCGGCTCGAAAAAAGTTCGAACATGTTTGAGTTCGGCTCGAATTAGATAATTTCGAATACGAATCAAATATTTTTCGAGCCGCTCGAAAAGCTCGCGAACCGACTGGATTCGTTTATACCCCTAATATTGGTAGGATGCCAAATACAACAAAGGTACTATTTGAATCTATTCTTCTAGATCAAATTCTTCCATCCAAAAGACATATCCAAAGTTATAGTTTCAATTTGAATTTAATAATGCTTCCGATCTAATGATGATTTAAATTTATATAATGGAATCTCATCGTTGAATAGTCTTATATAAATGAGCTACATATCCGAAATGCATCTGCTAAGGGGTGAAACCAAATGCCTAACATAAGAAAATATGACCGAATCCGACGTGTAAGAACTCAACCTAATGAATTGGTGTTGGTATTTAGCTTGGTTGATGATCTCGTCTTGTATTGCTTAACCAGAGGTTATATCGAACGTTTCTTGTGATTGAGATGAGTATTTCTTGTACGCATTACCTAATAAAACCTTTGTGTTATAAAGCTGTCACGCCCCGGGACCGGAGCACGTGACACCGACGTTGGATCCAAACATGGTATTCGGACACAACAAGCCTCGTGTACAGATCTATACTAAAATCAGTCTTTTATTCCATAATCAAATAAATTGTCATTACAACTTCAAATACGAGATCCAAATGTCTCGTACTAAAAATAAAGTGCGGAAACGTAAATAATTAATAAATCTTATTGAGACTCCTAGTGGATCACCATCCCCAGAATTGCTCTTATTCTTCTTTTCGAAATCTTCTTCCTCGATTTTGTCTGAGAGAGGAGGTAAGGGGGGTGAGTGTTTGGGAAAAATACCCAGCAAGTAGGGGCCGATTGAACAGTAAAAACACATATATTTTCATAGCTATATCATTTTAAACAATTCTTTAACAAAATCATAGATCTTGGCATATAAACACATATCCACATAGCGACTTATTGGATTCAAGATGTGGCTCCCGTGTGCATAGCACTTTGTTCTTAAGGGTCAAGAGGTGGCTCCCATTCATGTGGCACACCAATCAAGTGGTGGCTCATACACACGTAGCACTTTGCTCCGCAAAGTCCTTCGTTCATGATCATGTCACATACTTGTTTGATTTAAAAACATACTTTTCGTAGTATTGTTCAATCGAGATTTAAAGCATACATAAAGTTTGAAAACGAATGGAATGATAGCAAAAACCTACTTACCATGATGGATAACCGAAGCAAGATCCTGGTTGAGAAAGTGGTGAGAAACTCCTCCTATCCACCTTGAGGTTTTTCGAAAGTTTTGTTTGTGAATGGTGAGTGACAATACTTCAAGGATGATGAGTAGTAGCTGTTGGGTTTTGAAAACCCGAATAATCTTGGTTTTGATATTAACAAAACTTGTTATTGTGTTGCTAACATATTTCATCAAGTGTGCAGTTCATAGATCATAATTAAGAGCTTGATGGATTACAAAGAAGTAGCTTGAAAATATCAAGCTGGACCAAGACTGAAATCATGGCAGAGCGGATTGTTTTGATCATATCTCATAGCTCGGATATCGAAATGGCGTGCTTCTAAAGAGGTTGAACAGCCAACGCAAAATACTAAAAGTCATATTTCACAACAGATCGGCTAGTTCAAATGTTATCAAGGAGAAAAGACGCCTGCAAGATCGAGTTGTACCGCGAAGAAACAGCAAGTTGTTTCAGCAAGCAACTATCAGTCTATTGAGCATAACTCTTAGATCGCTTATCGGAACGGGACGATTCAGTATGGATTGGAAATCTAAGACAAAGATCTACAAGTCATCTTTGGAAGTCAAAGACTGAATCGGACGTTAAGATGTCCAAAAGGCTTCTGCAAGTCACGCCATGTGACGCCTGTAAGATGGAGCTGTTACAACAAGCGACTGTCAGTCTGTTGGCCATAACTCTCAGCTCGCTTATCAAAACGAGATGATTCAGTATGGTTTGGAAAGCTAAGACAAAGATATACAAGTCATCTTTGGAAGTCAAAGACTGAATTGGACGTGAAGATGGCCAAAAAGCTTCTACAAATCACGTCATGTGATGTTGCATCCAACAAAAAGACAGCAGGAGCATCGCCTCGTATTTCGAGCATAACTCTCTCATACAAACTCGAAATCGAACGATTATTGATTCCATGGAAAGCTAAGAAAAAGGGCTACAACTTTTATGTAGATCACTTTGCCCAAAAATTAAAGAATCAAGAGCTACAGGCAACAGATCAGAAGAGCAAGTTTATCAATCTGTTTTGTATCAAGCTGATTGTCCAGACTGATCCGGACCGGACTGATATGCCCAGACTGATCCGGACCAGACTGATCTTCCCAAGCTGATCTGGCCAGACTGATCTGTCCATGCTGATCCGGTCAGACTGATCTGCCCAAGCTGATCCGGCCAGTCCGGTCCGAAATACAAAGAGCCCAGAAACCAGAATATGACTGTTGCAAGCTCGGGAATGATGCAAAATCTTTTCCAACGGGCATATTCTTGTGTCTAACGTATATATCATTACTTGGGGCTATATATACATGATTTGAAAGCTCAATAACAGCTGATTGAAGACCAATCCAAGCCTTCCAAAGCAAACCCACTTGGGATTCAATTGGGGAACTTCAAAGACAAAAGTTGTTAAATGAAGAGCACTCCCCAAACCTTTTGCCCCTCTTACCTTGCTATATCAGATCTAGTTAGAGATCATTTGTGCCATATATACTGACTCTATTCATTGTATCTGAGAGCTTAATAGATGAGTAAATATCATTGTAACAGTTTGTGATCCATCACAACTGGATGAGAGGTCTTTGTATGTGAGACATTAAAGAACATACATAGTTGAGTTGCTAGGAGTTCTAGTTGGATGGGGCATTCCAAACTGGATCGGCTTTGTACAACGGGATTGTATAAATCAAAGTCTTCTAGTGGAATCCTTCCATGAGGTGGAAGAAGGGGAGACGTAGAAGGATTACACCACCTTCGAACTTTCATAAACAAATGCTTGTTTATTTACTTTAATTGCATATCTTTAAAATGCCTTTCAAATGTTTAATCGATTATAGAGTGGGTTATGTCGAGTGTCTTCCGCTCGGTTTTGTAACCGAACTCGACATAATCTCTCGGTGCAATTATTTCAAGAACACGAGCTATTGAAGGTTAAGTTGGTTGAACTCGGGTGTGGAATGGCAGCCCACCCCCGGAATCGATCCTGACAGTAGCATATGGTTAAGTGAATAGGGTTATATGTAGCTAGGGTGGGAAATTTAGGGGTGGAAAGTCCCAAGATTTTAGTTCTTCCACGGCAAGGATTAAGGTGTGTTAAAAGGTAGGGTATTAATTGGGTGATATTATTAGGTATTTAAAAGATAGAATAATAATTGGGTAATTAGGTATAAAGTCGGCATAAATTTTGGGGTCTTAACATCATTCCCTCCTTATTGGAAGTTTCGTCCTCGAAACTTGAATCAACTTGGTTTTGAAAGAGGTATGGATATTTCTCTTGCATCTTTTCTTGTAGCTCCCAAGTGGCTTCCCTTTCCTTGTGATTTGACCATTAAACCTTGACGTAAGGGATAGTTCTCCGCCTCAGTATTTGATCTTTTGTGTCCACGATCCGGATTGGAATTTCTTCGTACTTCAAAGTCTCATCCATGCTCCCTTGATCCACTAGGGGTTCTACTTCGAGTATATGGTTGGGATCGGCAATGTACTTCCTTAGTTGCGACACGTGGAAGACATTATGAATTAGGGAAAGACTTAGAGGTAGTGCTATTTGGTAAGCCAATGTTCCAACTTTCTCAAGAACTTCGAAGGGTCCCACATATCTCGGCCTCAGTTTTCCCGCCTTGTCAAATCGGATGACCCCTTTCATAGGTGAAACCGTCACGTAGACTTTTTCGCCAACGTTGAATTCTAATGATCTTCTCTTCATGCCGGCCCAACTCTTTTGTCGATCTTGGGCTGCCTTGAGCCTTTCTCTAATGATAATGATTTTGTCAGTGCTGGTTTGTATTAATTCAGGTCCGGTGGCGGACATTTCTCCTACCTCGTCCCAGTATAGGGGCGATCGGCATTTGCGCCCATATAATGCTTCGTACGACGCCATTCCTATGCTGCTATGATAACTATTGTTGTATGCAAATTCAACTAAAGGTAATAGTTCGCTTCAGTTTGCGCTGAAATCCATGGTGCAAGCTCTCAGCATGTCCTCAAGAGTTTGGATGGTCCTTTCTGTTTGCCCATCGGTTTGCGGGTGGTAAGCTGTGCTAAGTGTCACCTTGCTTCCCATTGCTTGTTGAAAACTTTTCCAAAATCGGATACAAATTTGTGGTCTCTGTCTGATAAGATGCTCACTGGAACTCCATGCAGTCGTACAATTTGGTCCATGTACAAGGTTGCCAGTTTGTCGAGGTTGTAGTTCATGCGGACCGGTAGGAAGTGCACGGATTTGGTGAGTCTATCTACAATTACACATATTCCATCGTGACTTTGTCTTGATTTTGGTAAGCCCACTACGAAGTCCATGGAGATGTGCTCCCACTTCCACCCGGGAATCTCAAGAGGTTGAAGTAGTCCTCCATGTCGTTGGTGCTCGGCTTTGACTTGTTGGCATACTAAGCACCGGGCGACGAATTCGGCGACGTCCTTCTTCATTCCATTCCACCAGAAATTTTCTTTAAGGTCTTTGTACATCTTTGTGCTTCCAGGATGGATGGAGAACTTTGATTTATGTGTTGTAGCCATTACTTCTCGTCTAAGGTCTTTCACGTTTGGTACACATAGCCTTCATTTCATCCATAAAGTTCCATAATTGTCTGTCGTGAAATCGGGTAACTTCCCTTCCTTCACTTGTTCTTTCAGTTTAGTCAGGCTAGGATCCTGACTCTAGTCTAACTTAATCGTTTCTCGGTGGCAAGGATAAGCTGAAACGGACGCTAAAATCATCTTCCCTGCGCTCTTTCGACTTAGTGCGTCTGCAACCTTATTTGCTTTCCCTGGATGATAGCTTATCTTAAGGTCATAGTCCTTCAAGAGTTATATCCAACGTCTTTGCCTCATATTCAATCCCTTCTGGGTGAACAAATACTTGAGACTCTGATGGTCCGTGAAAATTTCACACTTGCACCGTAGAGGTAATGCCTCCATATTTTCAAGGCAAAAACTACGGCTGCTAACTCAAGGTCATGCGTAGGATAGTTCTGTTCATATGGTTTGAGTTGCCTCGAAGCATATGCAATCACTCTCCATTCTTGCATGAGTACACCCCAAGCCATCATTTGATGCATCATTGTAGGTCGTAAAATCCTTGTCCTCGGTGGGTAAAACTAGTGCATGTGTGGATGCTAACTTTTTCTTTAATGTCTCGAAGCTTTCCTCACATTCTTTACTCCAAATGAATTTTGAGTTCTTTTGTGTGAGTTTGGTGAGAGGTATGGCTATTGAAGAAAATCCCTCGACGAACTTTCAATAATATCCTGCCAATCCTAAGAAACTTCGAATCTCAGTTACTGTCTTTGGTATTGGCCAATCCATCACTGCTTCCACCTTTTTAGGATCCACTGACACGCCTCTTGCTGATATGATATGGCCCAAGAATGCGACACTTTCTAGCCATATTTCGCACTTTTTGAATCTGGCGTATAATTCTTTGTCTCTTAAGGTTTGACGGGTAAGACGAAGGTGCTCCTCGTGTTTTTCTTTGCTTGGAGAGTGTACGTGGATATCATCGATGAATACTATGACGAACCTATCCAAAAATGGTTTGAATACCCGGTTCATCAAATCCATGAATGTGGCTGGTGCATTTGTCAGCCCAAATGGCATTACTATGAACTCGTAATACCCATATCTCGTCCTGAAAGCGATTTTTGGGATATCCTCCACCTTGACTTTCAGCAGATGGTAACCCGACCTCAGATCGAGCTTTGAAAAGACCTTAGCTCCTTTGAGTTGGTCGAAGAGATCATCTATCCTTGGGAGAGGGTACCGATTCTTGATGGTGATCTTATTTAGCTCCCTGTAATCGATGCATAATCTCATGCTTCCATTTTTTTTCTTTACAAATAGGACGGGGGCTCCCCAAGGAGATGCACTTGGTCTAATTTCTTTCTTGTCCAAAAGTTCTTGTAGTTGCTCCTTAAGTTCTTTCAACTCAACTGGGGCCATGTCGTAAGGTGCCTTCGAGATTGGTGTAGTGCCTGGCATTACGTTGATTTCAAACTCTACTTCTCGGTCTGGCACTAGTCCTGGCAATTCTTCGGGAAAAACGTCTGGGAAATCTTGTACCACTGGAATATCCTCTATTTTAAGTTCGGTTCCTTCCCTTGCCTCGCTTATCGTGGCCAGATACAATTCTTCGCCGTCCTTCATGGCTCTCCAAGTTTGAGCCACAGATAATAATGACCTCCGAGCTTTAGTTCTACCATGGAAAATGACTTCTTTGTTGTCTGAAGTCGTTAGCTTGACGTCTTTGTTATGACAATCAACTATTGCATGGTGTCTAGCTAATCAATCCATACCTAAAATGACGTCAAATTCTACCATGTTGAGTTGAATCAGGTCGGCGCTAAATGTTTTATCGTTTATGCCATCTTGCAGTCTAGATGGATCTTACTTGTCTCTAGAGTTTTGTTGGCGGGGGTCGCTACTCTATATGGCTCATCGAGTAATACAGGCCTAAGTTTTAACT
The DNA here is from genome assembly GCA_907163345.1 of Haberlea rhodopensis. NCBI lineage: Eukaryota > Viridiplantae > Streptophyta > Magnoliopsida > Lamiales > Gesneriaceae > Haberlea > Haberlea rhodopensis. The sequence goes on along the minus strand of CAJQUN010000129.1, from coordinate 421,881 downwards.
TCTTAGCAAACCTTTTTTGATAAAAAACGAGTGTGTGGCACCACAATCAAACAATACATAAGCATATAATTTCTTAAGTAAAATGGTACCTGCCACGACGTCACTCGCATCTTCCGCCTCTTCCTGAGTTATTGCATAGACTCGGGCGTTGGGCTTGCTTTCTTCTGGCTTGATGGGAAGACCTCCATTGCCTGTGTTAGTCCCCTTTTTATCATCCTCAGGATAATCCACGATTCTATGACCAAACTTACCGCATCGGAAGCAAGCTCTGCTCACCCTGCGACACTATCCAGTACGTGATAGGCCGCATAAAGGGCATTTAGGAATGACCTTATTAGTCTGTGAAAAAGCAGGTCCCTTGCTGTACTGATTCACTGTCTTAAATCTTTGGTCATTGTCAAATGGTCGTTGAGGTGGAGGTCGTTTGAGTTTAAACTCTTCCTCTCGAAGTTGGATGTCGGCTTCAGCTCCAATGGCTGCCCCCATTAGGTCCAAGGTTTGTGGTTTCAAACACTGCCAGAGCTGACTGGATTCGACTGTTCAAACCCTTTTTGAAACAATGTATTTTTAAGCTTTCATCTGGCATGATGGTTGGGGTGTAGGTTCCAAGGGCATGGAACCTCGAAGAGTAATCTATTACTGTCATCCCAGGGGTCTGCATCAGATTGTCAAATTCACTCAACTTTTGGATTCGAACTGCTGCTGGAAAGTACTGCTTCAGGAATGCACTGTGGAAACCTTGCCAAGTGATCGGCCCTGCTTCTGCCAATGATGGGGATATGCTTTCCCACCACTTTCAAGCTTGGTCCACGAGAATAGGCGTCGTGACGTCAACCTTGATATCCAGAGGTACTTCAAGCAATCAGTGATGATTTTCAACTTCTTTTAGCCAGTTTTGAGCTATTTCTGGGTCCGGGTTTCCATCGTAAGTTGGTACTCGATTTTTACGAAGGGATTCGTAATGATACTAGATCCCTTGTGGTTGCTGGACCGATGGTAGTGGTGGCTGGTTGGTTTGGGTTTACAAATCCTTGGAGAGTTGTAGCCACAATAGTCGTGATTGCCATCAAATCTTCAAGGTTTAAACCCACCCTTGGAGGCGATGGTGGAGGATCCTGGTTTCTGTCTGCCTCGTTAACACTGCCATTGTTGGGAGGAAAAGCGTAGCGAGGGTTGCGGTTTTGACGAGGAGGTCGTCCAGCCAGTTCCTACAATTTGAATAATTATAAGGTTGTTGTGCAAATGTGTATACAAATAGGTCACATTGGAAGTAGGTTATAGATGTAGAAAAGAAAATCGATACTTTTATTAATAATTGGAAATGCTTACAATTAAATCAAATGAGTCAAACGGCTTCTAGCGAATTTATTTAAATTAAAGTGCTTCTATCTTAACATAATTCGTCCTAAGAGCTAGCCTATCACTTCTCCGTCACCTAACTCTTCCTCGTCTTCTCCCTCTTCCATAGGCTCTTCTTCATGGTTCTCCTCATCTTTCATAGGTTCCTCTTCGGGGTCTTCTCCTCCTTGAAGGTTGGCGTTGATCTCCTGCAGGTTGTTCACGGCGAACAATAGTCCATTGTTGGTCTCTGTCAGATGTTCGTTAGAAGTCTCCAGTGCATCATTATGAGCTCTTAATTGTTCTATCTGTTGATTCGATGCCCGAAGCCTTACATTTGCGACTCTGTGTAATGTATCGAGCCTAACGATTTCTTCCTTTGCTTCACGGAGTTGTTCGTCAGAGTGATGGTAGTAGTAGGAGAACCGTTGAACATCTTGGTGTAGATGATCCCTTACTTCAAGGAGTTCGGTTATGTTATGCTTGAGTCCTTATATTTCACATTCTAGATTCCGGATCATATTGGTCGAAGCGCGGGTCGTCATTACCTAATTTCAAGGGAGTGGATAAATATTAAATTTGGGAATTAATAACAATGATAAGGAATAATTACAAGAAAATTGGTCTCAAATTTATTTATTTATTTATTATTATTATTATTTAATTTCGAAATTGACTTGGGGGTTTTAATAGGTATCCTAAATTAATCAGTAACCCATAATGAATTTGGAAATGGCTTACGAATTTAAGAGGAATTGTTGGTTGAAATTTTGAATAATTAGGGTTCTTTAGGGCGTGACTTGTGGTTTCAAATTGGCGTCCTTTCCTTGTCTGTAATCCGACGCAATCATAGGGCTTTTACTACTAGCATGATTTCGAGCAAGATCCCAAAATTAATTTAATTTTTGTGTTCGAAAGTTCGATTAAATATGTAGTGAAAGTTTTTGTAAATTAAGGTTCTATGAAGCGAAAATCTTGTTTCGAAATTGAGCACTTTATTAATTTATAATTTCGACTTGATAATGGGTTTTTGTTAGGGATTAAGTGATGGTCAAAAACTTGTAATTAATTTGAAATTTATGTTCGGATTGATGGAGAAATCGTTGGTCAAAAGTTTTACCAATTATGGTTTTACAGGTCGTGAATTTCGCCTTGAAATTGATCGCCTTACATCTTTTATAAATCAATTTAGTAAGGGGCTTTTATTACTGGAACAATTACGTTTGACATACCAAAGTTAATTGGAATTTCGTGTTCGAATTGTTTGTCCAATCAAATGCTGAAATTTCGCAAAAATTAGGGTTCTTGAGCGTGATTTTAGGTTCAAAATTGGAGGCATTCCCTTGTTGTTAATTTGAATTTTTCAGAGGGCTTTTGATATATACGTCATGTGGAACATTTACCCGGAACTAATTCAAATTCTATGTTCGGATTGATGGGAAAACGGATTTGGGAGGTTTCAAAATTTAGGGTTCTTGGGGCCAAATTTTCGGTCTTCAATTGACGCCCTTGCTTCGTTTGGGAATATAGGGCTTTTATTACTCATACCCTGAATGGTAATCCTTTGAATTTAATTCGATTTTTTTGTTCGAATTCGAGAGAATTTAAGGTTTAAAGTTTCGGCTAGGGTTCCTTATTAGGGTCGCAATTTCGATCGAAAATTAAGCACTTTCCTTTGATTGTGAGTTAATCATGATTGAGGGGTTTTGTTAATCATGTACAGATTATCATACACACGGATTTGATTTGAATTTGGTGTTCAAATCATGGGCAAAATTTTAGCACTTTACGTTTTTAGGGTTCATAAGTTAAAAATTTTAGATCCGAAATTACTTACTTTCCTTAATTTGTTAATCCGATTGGTTAAAGGGCTTTGGTTCGAAATATTTCAAGGAACATAAACCCAGATTTAATTTTGAATCACATTAGAATGGGTGGGAAAATCAATGACTAAAGTTTCGAACAATTTAAGATTTGGATCTGCAATTGTTCATCGGTCAGTGAACGGTTAATGCAATTGAGAGAGGGCTTTTTCTCGTCTGCTAAAGGCGGTCATGGTGATGGGTCGAATTTTCGACGAACGGCAGCGGCGGCGCGACGGTGGTGCAACAGCAGAGGCAGCCCTAGATCTTGGGTTTTTTCATTTTTTTTTTTGAAAAATATTTTCAGATTGTTAGATATTGCCTCCCGACTGATTTTTGATTTAATCAGTTGGTCTGTTTGATCCGGGATTCATAATTCGGTTGATTTATATCAACCAAAAATCTTTTCCCAGCGGGATCATGAAACTTGGTTTTGCTCTGATACCACTAAAATGTCACGCCCCGGGACCGGATCACGTGACACGGCGTTGGATCCAAACATGATATTCGGACACAACAAGCCTCGTGTATAGAAATATACTAAAATCAATCTTTTATTCCATAATCAAATAAATTGTCATTACAACTTCAAATACGAGATCCAAATGTCTCGTACCAAAAACAAAGTGCGGAAACGCAAGTCATGAATAAATCTTCTTGAGACTCCTAGTGGATCACCATCCCCAGAATTGCTCTCGTTCTTCTTCTTCTAAATCTTCTTCTTCAATTTTGTCTGGGAGGGGAGGTAAGGGGGTGAGTGTTTGGGAAAAACACCCAGCAAGTAGGGGCCAATTGAGCAGTAAAAACACATATATTTTCATAGCTGAAATCATTTTAAACAATTCTTTAACAAAATCATAGATCTTGGCATATAAACAGGTAAACACATATCTTACACATATCCACATAGCGACTTATTGGATTCAAGAGGTGGCTCCCGTGTGCATAGCACTTTGCTCTTAAGTGTCAAGAGGTGGCTCCCATGCATGTGGCACGCCCACATCATGTAGCACTTTACCCCCACCGAATCAAGTGGTGGCTCATACACACATAGCATTTTGCTCCGCAAAGTTCTTCATTCATGATCATGTCACATACTTGTTTGATTTAAAAACATACTTTTCGTAGTATTGTTCAATCGAGATTTAAAGCATACATAAAGTTTGAAAACGAATGGAATGATAGCAAAAACCCACTTACCATGATGGATAACCGAAGCGAGATCCGGGTTGAGAAAGTGGTGAGAAACTCCTCCTATCCACCTTGAGGTTTTTCGAAAGTTTTGTGTGTGAATGGTGAGTGCCAATACTTCAAGGATGATGAGTAGTAGCCTATGTTTAAGTGAAGAAGGTTATATGTAGCTATGGTGGGAAATTTAGGGGTGGAAAGTCCCAAGATTTTAGTTCTTCCATGGCAATGATTAAGGTGTGTTAACAGGTAGGATATTAATTGAGTGATATTATTAGGTATTTAAAAGATAGAATAATAATTGGGTAATAAGTTTAGGTAATAAAATGGGCATAAATTTTGGGGTCTTCACAAAAGGTGTACAATACAATTCAATTTACTAATTTTGTTTAGATTCAAGCATTCAAAAAACAAGTCAACTTCGAGAAATACATATATTTTTTTTTCTTTTTCTTCCTTTTTTTTGATAAATGCATCTTGGCTCTTGCATTTAACCAAAACGTACACGGTTGTTGGTTGGTAGTTGCTTAAAAGTTGGTAGGAAACATAAAGGGAAAAATCCGACGATTTTAAAGGTTGGTTGTGTTAATTCCATTGGTTTAATATTTCGACGACAAAATTTTAAGGTGGCCTTATTTAAAATTAAATACATAATATATTCTTAACCTTGTCTTGTTTTTGTCCCTTTAACTAGGTTAGGAAGATAAGAACTAAGTAGACACTTGGAAATTGTCTAATAAATAGTTATTGTGTTCAAACAATAATTCCAATGGTTTTATAAAGCTTGATACTTTTGGTTCCGCCTTTTATTTTTATTGGCAACTTTGTCTAATTATATATATATTTACCCTATATAATAAGTGTCCTAAATTTACTATTATAAGAAATAGTAATTAATATTTTTACCCTATATAATAAGTGTCCTAAATTTACTATTATAAGAAATAGTAATAAATAGTATTTACTATTTATTAACCATTTTTTTCTTTGTAATTTTTTTGGGAAAGTTTTGTTCAATTGTTTTTTGTTAAATATTTTAATTTTTTGTTGAATAGTAATATATATAGTATTTACTATTTATTAACCATTTTTTTTCTTGTAACTTTTTTTTTGGGAAAGTGTTTTTCAATTTTTTTTGTTAAATAATTTTTTTTTTGTTAAATAAAATTTGGTTTTTGTTGATGTGCATGTTTGGTCTGAACTGATTAGGAAAAAATAAATCTTAATCAGTTCTTGATGTGCAATTTTAAATGTTATTTTTTCAGTTTGTATATTAAGATGTGCATATTTTTTTTTTAAAAAAGTAAAGTCGGTCTTTTTATTATTTTTTCCATTTAATTATTGTAGCATGATCGTTTTTTTTAAAAAAAGTTTGTTAAAGTCGGTCATTTGAAATGTTATTTTTCATCACATTAGGAAAATATTGTCTAACATGCTGGTATCTGGCATCGCGCCTTATGCGGTAAAAAAAACTAGTATATTTATATATATTAAAAAAATAAGATAATTTGATTTACGAAATTAAAAGAATAAAAAATAAATCAAATCAAATAAAAGAATAAGATAAATTGATTTTAAAAAAATTTAAAAATTAAAATTCTTAAAAAATTCGGTTATTTCGGTTAACCGAAATTTTTAAAATGAAATTACTGATTTTATTTAAAACAAACTTTTCCGAATGACCGAAATGAATTTCTAACTTAATTCTGTTCGAAATTTTTCTCACCCCATGCGTACATTATTGTTTCCAAATGAATGGTTCCAAATGAATGGTTCACTTGTTATTAGACGCATTCAAAAGCTTGAACTGATCAAAAAATATTTACTTCATTAAATAAAGACTAATGATTGTAAGGTACCGTGTTTCGTTGAGAGTCAATGATCTAGCATCATTGACTTCGTGGTTTTTGTCTTTCTTGGACACAAAACTTTGGTTATTATTATTTGAATTCATTTGCATATATTCCAGCACAAGTACAGAGACAATTTTATAAGCATACTAATCTCCCGGGTAAATATTTCAAGGACGATGCAGGTGACAATCGCCATGGTATCTGCTTTTATGGCGAGGACTGAGCATTTGCTGTTGGAGGTGGAAGAGGATCCTGTGACGGAACTAGTCAAGGATCTTCTGTCAGACCTCCGTTTCATTGTTCAGAGGTATTTATTCTTATTGAAGGATCATGAAGATGAAATGAATCAGGACAAGGGCAAACAGAAAAAAATCTTAGGATTGGCACACGACATCGAAAACTCCGTGGAATCTTACTTCGTTAAGAACGGCACTTCTGCATCATCAGGAGGTAGAATAAAGAGTTTCTTCAAGCGCTCCCATGTGAAGAGACTCCTGGACACTCTCCATGGCTTCAGGCCGAGGGTGGATGCAATCCGGGACAGTCTTCTTCCTGTCAGCGAGCATGACCCAGATTCAGAAATATTGTCACGCTCTCATGACTACATCTTCCCAGTGTCAAGAACAAGTTCCTGGTCAGATAGACCGAGTACTTCTTCCGTTTCAGCTATGGGCGATTCTGTGACTCCAAGTGAGGTGATTGTGGTCGAACGAGACGTTCAAAAGTTACTTTCCATTTTATTAAGCAAGGATAAATATGTGGCTGCTGCTCATTCTTCTTCATTCTTCTCAATATGCGGTAAGCGTGGATTGGGAAAGACGACTCTCGCAAAATTGGTGTATAATCACCCTGCGCTGGTTGAACATTTTGATTGCCGTGCTTGGGCTAGTGGACGTTCTGATGCACATCTCAGGGACATTCTGGAGTCTATCTTAATCAGTCTCTCCCCCACCCCTGTGAAAGAGAAGATCGTGCGGATGGACATGATGCAGTTGAATGAAAAAGTTTACCAAGCTCAAAGTGGGAGGAGGTGCTTCATTGTCTTTGATGATGTCTCGAGTATCGACACAATAAGATTAAGTTTCCCTAAGGGTCGTGGCACCACGATACTAATCACAACCCGTTCCTCAGAAGTGGCCAGACAGCTCAACGGGTACATACACCATATGGAAGAGTTGACCTTGGAGAAAAGTTGTATGCTTTTCAAAAGCCTATCAAAAATATCAGAGCACCAAGGTCGCCATTTCATATTCTATTCGCAATTATAACGGATATTCTATTTTTGACGAATTGAAGATTAAATAAATTTGATGTGTTATCTGTGTTTTACAGAAGTCACAGCACGTCAAATGGAGATCGGGGAACAAATAGCAGGTGCTTGTGGGGGCATACCTTTGGCTATAGTCGTCATCGGTCGTATCTTGAGGGGAAAGAATTCGGATGAGTGGAAGCGGGTGCTTGAAAGACTTCAGGGACCCGGTGATGTAGTTATGAACGTCCTTTGTTTAAGCTACAATTACTTACCATTACATTTGAAGCCTTGTTTTCTTTATCTGGGACATCTGATACTCGAGCAAGTGATACCGGTGGAGAAACTCTACTTATTGTGGATGGCTGAAGGGCTTATATCAAATGAAACTTTGTACGGAAACAGAAGAATGGATGTCGCTGAGGATTATTTGAAGAAACTTGTTTTCACAAGCCTGGTTATGGCCGAAACTGAGAACGAGTCAGCCATTAGAAGGTTTAAATCCTGTCAGCTCCAGGGTTTAGTACATGATCTATGTGTGTCATTTGGGATGAAGGAAAACTTTTTCCAGGTCATCAATACAAGTTATCAAGCTGAGATATCGTCTTCTGTATCTCGAGTTGCCATATATTTAAACCTAAGAGATGGAGACAACGTTGCTTTAAAAATAACTGAGCCCAAGAAAATTAGAGCCCTCCTTTTCTTCGAGACAAAAGAGTCTCCCCCAGCGAAGAAATGGCCCACAGGAGTCGCTGACCTTGCAGCATGTAAATGGATGAGAGTGTTGAACTTCGATGGAGTTGATTTCGTAGTTAAAAAGCTTCCAAATGGCTTAGGAAAACTGAGATATCTGCGGTACCTTAGTTTCCAACGATGCTATCTCAATGAGCTGCCATCATTTGTAGGCGGACTTAAATTGCTGGAAATATTGGATTTACGTGTGGCTGAAGATTGCAGAATGATTATATCAAACAGTTATATCCTCAGAAAAGTTACAAGATTGAGCCATCTATACCTGCCTTCAGTTTTTCAAACTATCGCTGGTATACGGGAGAATAAACTGAAGCTGGACACTTTGAGAAGGCTGGAGTTACTAGAGAATTTTAACTCCTGTTTATGTGATATGGACGACCTCCTAGAATTGGAAAATCTTCAAATCGTCACAGTTAATATTACACATGGGCTTCCCAAGGACTTGAATAAGATCATCAATTTTGTTCATAACAATCAACACCTGCGTCAATTATCACTTGTTATTAAAAACTTTGATTGCTATTACTCAGAAGAGAGGCTCTCGATTTTCGAAATGTTGTGGGAGTTGGCCCCTCTTCATTCTTTGCATGTCGAAGGTCACATGAAAAAACTACCAACGAACCCGAATTTGTCATATTCAAAAGTCACTGAGATTGTATTTGATGAATCTGAATTTGACAATGACCCAATGCCGATACTGGGGCAGCTTCATAATCTAAGGAGTCTTGTTTTGCGAAATGATGCATTCGTAGGCGATAGCATGGTGTGTTGTAAATCCGGATTCTGGGAACTGAGACGTTTGGAGCTTATAAATTTGAGGTTCTTGGAGAATTGGGTGGTGGAAAAAGGTGCAATGGAAAATCTTTCGGTTTTGGTGATCAAGGAATGCAGAAAACTAGCAATGGTCCCTAAATCAATGAACATGCAAACTCTGAGAGAATTAAAGATTATATCAATGCCTAAAGACTTCCAAGAAACTATTCGGAAGACCGCTCAGCGAATGGAAGGCCTGATCCTCACCTTTGACAACTGAAACATTGCTCTTTATCCTACGCATGGATGATTGAAGAAGCCCATCAACAGTCAGGTACGTTATTTCAAGTAAAAGCATGATTTCCAGTTATTCATAGTGACAGATTTTGCAAAAGTGATCGGAAACATGCCAATAAAATAAATGTCAAATTGACTTTCTAGTATCATCACATCAACATAAGAGGACCTTAATGGGTATAAAACGAATTTTGAAATTTAGACATTGCATTCTCTTCAATGATCCTTTGAGACCTCTTTTCAAATTTGCATTCTCTTCAATGATATAACAAAGATAAACGTCAGATAAATTATTGGCTATGTTGGATCTGAATGAATTGAACTTTCATTGATAAGAACATATATTCTGATCTACTGTGGCGAATAGTTGAACATAGGCTATGATGGCTTGAGGCTTCTAATTAATATCATTATATAAAATGACCTACAAAGCATAAATGGTCCTGCTATATAGTGGGATTTTAAATAATTAAGATTAATTCGTTAGTTAAGTGGAGAAGAACCTGGCAAATTTATGGAGACATCAATCTGTTTATGCCAAAAAATATTAAGTTCAAGTTATGTTTAATTTCTCGTGTTTTCTTATAGAGTTTAATGTTGAGAGCATGCTTCTTTAATTTAGGATGCATGATAGAATAATAAAAAACATGAACAGAATGCATATTTGTGGCTTACTTGTTCCTCGCAATTGTTTTTCAGACGACTCGCCAAACCTGGACCAGTTTTGGACCTGGCATCACAGACAAGTTGAAGCCTGACTTTAATTTGCTTTCCTTATTTTCTTTGTTTTTTTTAGTTTAATAAGGTATCCAAACTTGTGCTTGACTATCCTTTAGTTTTATGTTAACTTGTACCGTACATTGATTCTTTTTCCATTTAATCGATGTATTTTTTTTCCACGAGATATGTTTATGTTAAGAATTTGGTTGTTTTGCAATAACATGATATGAAATTTCATGCTATTGAATTTCTTTGTATTTCAAGATATTTTGGTGACACGCCAAGGGCAGGGGGAAGCCATCCTTTGGTGAAGAAGGTAGCTTGGATCCCTCAATTTTTTAGAACCTTAAAATCTACCCCTAAAAATTGTAACTATAACCTTCTCCATTCTTATTCATCTGAAAAAATCGCGAGCGAGAACTATAAACTGAACCATAAATTAATTCCTAATCAATCATGAAAATGTGGACTCATATCTGGAAACACAACAAAATGTACAAGCAAGCAACAAATTATACCACCTTTCAAACAAATCTCCCATCCAAACAACAAAACAAACAAAATCTTTGTCACTCTGCGATGCCTTGTCACGCCCCGAAATTTGGGTCGATAACACCGACATTGATTCTAAAAACAATTCAAAATCAACAAGCCTTGTAATACAGAATTCTACGAAAACCAGTCTATTATTCCAAAAAATAAATAATTCTTACAAATATCAGCGGAAGCTTCATAAATTAATGGGAACGACATATTGAACAATAGCATCTAATTCACGATCTCCAAAACTGGTTTTTTGATCTTCCTATGGATTTCATATTCGCTTCTATCTGGGGAGTGGATGTAAGGGGTGTGTGTTTTGGAAAACACCCAGCAAGCGGGGGTCAATCGATGTGACAATATAATACATAATGTTAATTTTTCCAAAACATATATCATAATCGGATCATAAACTGATATGAATGCATCTTAACATAATTGCTTCATCGAGCCATAACTTATCATAATTGCTCACATCGAGCCATAACATATCATATCAGCAATATTTTCATATACGTTAAGCACAAAAAATCCTCTAATTTCCTATTGGTACTGATATCAGTCTCTAGACTTAATCATCCTAGAGATAAGGTCATAACATCGGATTACACACGAATAAAGGGTGTGGACTTCCCAGAACAACGGTTAACCACCGTATCAGGTCAGAAAAACGGTTATAATCCCACCGCATCAGGGTCATAAAGAATTGCTTCCAATCAGATTTCGAAATTTAGAGTGCTTAAAAAAATATAATTTTCAATAGAACTGCATAGTTTCAACATAATTCATATAATCGATTGAAGTTTCAAAACATACATATGATTTTTCAAAAAGAAACAAATATATAACAAAGTCCACTTACCGAGATCATAAACGATTCTTGCGTGTTTCAATGAATTTTGGTGGCAAAAACCTCTACTTTCCTTGCTGAAAATTTCACACATTTTAGTGTGTGTTTCGAAAATTGTGTGAATTGTGAGAGATTTTCAAGTCGTTTTGGCATAAAATGCTATATTTATAAAGTGTAAACCTCAATAGTCCTAGTATCTTACTACCTCTGTGATTCAATCATATCTTTCAGAATCCGTCATATCTTTTAAATTATGATAATATTTCTCAATATTATCTCTTTCTTTTAATATTATCTGTACTCAATATTTGGCTTGATTAAACAACTTAAGTAGTTGGCTTGGTTTAAATAACTCTAATTATAGTTTGACCAAAACTCTAGTTGTTGGCTTGGTTGGAATAACCGGGTTTTCGCATTCCTATCTCCTTATTGGAATTTTCGTCCTCAAAACTTGAGTCAAATGTTCTTTGAAAAAAAAATGTGGTATTTATCTCGCATATTTTCTTCTAGTTTCCAAGTTGCTTCTCTTTCCGGAAGGTTGGATCACTGAACTTGACATAGAGAATAATCACTTATCAGCACTTGATTCTTTGAATCTATGATTCGAGTAGAGATTTCTTAGTACTTTAGATTTTCGTCAAGTTTCTCTTGGGCTACTAAAGGTTCTTTTCGAGCACATAATTTGGGTCAGCAATGTTCTTCCTTAGTTGTGATACGTGGTAGACACCATGAATCCTCGATACGCTGGATGGTAGCGTTAACGTTCCTACTTTCTCTAAAATCTCGAACATTCCTTCATATCTTGGTCTCAACTTTTCTATATTCTCATGTCTAATAACATCTTTCAAATTATGTCCGCATTTGTATCAAGTCAATCCAGCTCTTTTGACGATCTTGTGTTATCTTGAGTCGCTCTCTAACAATTGCAACATTGATCATGGAGGCTTGTACGAGTTCGGGTCCGTTGGTGGTCTTATCCTCTATTTTGTCCAAGCATAGTGGCGATCGATATTTTCGTTACTAAAGAGCTTCATTTATGGTTATCTTGATCCTACTATGATAGTTGATGTTGAAGCAACTCGCTTATGGACAAAAGTTTGCTCTACTTTGCACCGAAGTTAAGGCATGCACTCGTAGTATATCTTCGAGATTCTGAATAGTCGTCTCAATCTAACCATCAGTTTGTGGCTAATATGTGGTACTAAGTGTCACTTGAGCAAACATCGCTTATCAAAAGCTCTTTCAAAGTTGTCGTCCAATCTTGGGTCGCTAATAGAAGTTGTCGATACCAACTTTCTACATCTATTGGTTTATACTCTTGACCGAGCTCTAACCTAAAATCTATTTTTATAGGTATTGCTTCTATTTTGCTTTCGCCATGTACTCTAATGAAGGTACCTTATATTTGAGAAATCGACCAAATAAGGTTTTGAGTTGAATGGATTTCGCTTGTCAAATAATCAATAATAGGAAAAAGATTATTGCTCAAGAGAAAGTGAAGTGACAAAAAAATTATCAACTTTTGGAGAGCTGAACCTATCAATAAAAATGATTGTTTGCTAAAAGAATTCGCAAAGACGGCATGCATCATTTTATGATACATGTTCATGTAAAGAGGATAAATGATAATTCCAAAGAATTGAAAATAAAGACAAGTATGTGGTCTTGTTCACCAACTAAGAACAAGTTTTGCAAAGATGGTAGACAAAAATAATTCTTGATATGAATAAAATCAAGGTTATATTAAACCCAAGCAAACATGAAGTTTCAAAAAAAAGAAATAAATGTATCAAGTTTTGACGAAGAATGATAACGACATTAACTAAAAGTATAATGTGTTATTATGAAGCAAAAACTTACTATGAAGATCTGCTTTTTTCAAAAGAAATGATTGAACAATTGCTTCACAAGTAAGATATGTTTCAAATGAATCCAAACAAATTAAAATAGATGAGGATATAAGTAATTTCCGAGTGAATCAATGGTTGATTAAGTATTCGAGCAAATGAAATCAAACAAATGAGACTATTTCAAGATTGACGAAGAGACTACATAATACAAATAATAGATTGCAATAATTCTTCTAATAATAGAGTATGATTCAAATGCTCGAGAAGAAGTAAAAGTGGGTTTTCACTTTGAATACGAGATTATATCAAAATGAAAAAAATAGAATGCAAAAGCATAATGGAATGTCTGGGATGGAATAAAAAACGCGGACAATGTCAATTAAGGCGTGATGTCTACTAATTTATTATTCCTAAAATAACGTAGAACTCCACCATGTTCAGCTGAATTAGATCGGCACTGGTCATTATTTCGCTTGTCCTACACTACAGCCTCAGTTTAAGTTAAGCATCTCTAAAGTTCTGTTGCCAAAAGTTGTAATTCTATAAGGTTCACTAAGCGTATATGGCTTAACTATTCAAAAATATTGGAGATGAATCACATAGATCTAAGGTCGCTCTTACAAATTCGCGGAGTTCTAAGGTTGTCAATAAAAACACGAGTTCAGAAGAATATCAGAAATAATTTGAAGAAGGGCAAGTGATTTCATTGACCGAAACGGGTTTTATCGAATTTCAAAAGAATTATCGAACTGTAGAAAATGGATTTCTATGAATCTATTCTCGTTCTGACCAAAACTATTATAAGCGTAGGCACGATTTGATATACTCTACACCCAAATTAAGGAGATATGCATCTTATCTTATTTTGTCCCAATAATATATAATATAACATCTACTTAAATTTTAAGGATCATAATAGGAGGAAATCAGAATAAGAAGACACGTCCTCGACTATTCGAGTTAGCCTGAGATTTCACTCGAAATGAAGTTTCTTGGAATTGAGTGAAAAAATAAATTCTCAATCAAGAATATGAACTCAAACTATTGAGAAGTTTAAAAATTCAAATTCCTTAGGGATAGCCTAAAAATGGAAAAATTCAAAAATAATTGAGCGTATTTTTATCAAAAATAAGGAAATTTGAGTTCGTTATAACCTACACCCAAAATAAAGAATGGTATATCCTAAAATGTACAAATTATCAAATACTTTAGTTGTAATACTATAACAATGGTAGGAAAAATCTAGGAAGGGTGTTTTCGAGATTTGGTCGGTTGGGACGGCGTGGCAATTGTGACTCTGGAAATCTTTTTCAAAATTGATTGAAAAATTGAATTACACATGAGACGTATTGCCTAGGGTTGAAAGTAATTGAATTTTCATGAGCCGGTGGCGGAGAAATCGAGCTTTGAAATTTCCGAAATTTAGGGTTTATAAGGTGCCATTTCAATTTGGGAATTTCAAAACATTTCGGTCGCTAGAAATTGAAATCGATAGAGAGATTTTCATCGGCATGATGTGAGGATCAATAACGTCGATTTGATTGAAAAATAACATTACAGTTAGGGATAAATAGAGGGTTGAACTTCCGCTGGTTAGGGTTATTAGCCACGGTTTTTCGATCTGTAACTGAGCGTCGTTCGCTGATTGGAATCTCGGATGGACATAGGGTTTTTATAGGATATATAATGAAGATAAGTATAACAGTTTGATTAGAGAGGCTTCTCAGTCATTGAGAAATCGAGGGTTGAGTTTACGGTGCTAGGGTTCAAGAAGGAGCCTCTTCAATTAAGAATTGGCCAGCGGCCGTTGACTGGGAATTGAAATTGATTGAGGGCTTTTTGTCTGCAGTTGATGCGCATCACGGTGGGATGCAAGATCTGTGGTGATATTGCCGGAATCAGGGTGATCGGAAAGGGTCGGACGGGGATCGAGTTTTGTGTTTGTTGCTCGAGATATCGATATGCCAAATTAACTCCGATTGGTCTGATGTAACCACAATGATTTCGTCGTAATGGTGCGGTTCTGATTGATGGGAAGGTCGGCGGTTTGGCGAGGCAGGCAGGCAGCGGCGAGGGCAGCAAATTCGATTTTTCCATCTTCTTAGTATTTTATATTTTCGTTTTTTTAATAATTAATTTATTTTTTTAAAAAATAATATTTCATATTAAATATTGATTTTAATCTAAGTGGAGAGTTTTTTTTAAAATCGTGAACAAATAAAATACCCGAATGTATCTCCTTATCAATTGGTCTGTTTTAACTGGATTATATAATCGGTATTATATTTCAACCAAAAGTCTTTACCCAGTAGGACTGTAATATTCACTTCCTAATGGGATTATGGAACCTGGTTCGATCTGATATCACTTAAATGTCACGTCCCGAAATTGGGGTCGATAACACTCACGTAATTCTAAATACAATTCAAAATCAACAAGCCTAGTAATTCAGAATTCTAAAAAACAGTCTATAATTCCAAAAAAATAAATAATTCTTACAAATATCAGCGGAAGCTTCATAAATTAATGGGAACAACATCTTGAACAATAGCATCTAATTCACGATCTCCAAAATTGGTTTTGATCTTCCTCTCGATTTCATATTCGCTTCTATCTGGGGAGTGGATGTAAGGGGTGAGGGTTTTGAAAATTACCCAGCAAGCGTGGGCCAATCGATGTGACAATATAATACATAATATTAATTTTCCAAAACATATATCATAATCGGATCATAAACTGGTATGAATACATCTTAACATAATTGCTCACACCGAGCCATAACTTATCATAATTGCTCCCATCGAAACCATAACATAACATATCATATCAACAATATTTTCATATACGTTAAGCACAATAAATCCTCTAATTTCCTCTTGGTACTGATATCAGTCTCTAGAGTTAACCCTCACTAGAGATAAGGTCATAACATCGGATTACACACGAATAAAGGGTCTGGACTCCCAAAACAACGGTTAACCACCGTATCAGGTCAGAAAAACGGTTATCATCCCACTGCATCAGGGCCACAAAGAATTCATTCCAATCAGATTTCGAAATTTAGAGTGCTTAAAAAAATATAATTTTCATCAGGACTCCATAGTTTCAACATAATTCACATAATCGATTGAAGTTTCAAAACATACATATGATTTTTAAAAAAGAAACGAATATATAACAAAAGCCCACTTACCGAGATCATAAACGATTTGCGTGTTTCAATGAATTTGGATGGCAAAAACGTGATGAATTTCCTCCTTTCCTTGCTGAAAATTGCATACATTTTAGTGTGTGCTAGCGTGTGTTTCGAAAATTGTGAGAGATTTTCAAGTCGTTTTGGCATAGAATGCTGTATTTATAAAGTGTAAACGTCAATAGTCATAGTATACTACCTCTGCGATTCAATCATATCTTTCAGAATCCGTCGTATCTTTTAAATTATGATAATATTTCTCAATATTATCTCTCATCTTTTAATATCATATCTACTAAATATTTGACTTAATTAAACAACTTAAGTAGTTGGCTTTGTTTAAATAACTCTAATTATAGTTTGACCAAAACTCAGAAAAACCGGGTTTTCACACTCCTGCTCTCTTCCAACTAGCTACTTACCTTTTTTGGACGTAGGAAGATGATAATTGAGGATTGCATAAACCGTTTGAACCAATGTAAGAAACACAACAATACTCAGAAGTTTCTTAAGCCTTCCCTGCCATTCGGGGCCTGAGTAATCACTGATTTGGAGCTTTACAAAGTTGAGATGTTTGGTAACATCCTCGCATCCGAGCCTTCTCAGTATTCCGGGCAACTTATCTCTATCTTGTTGAGTTCCAAGAATAACTCCTTCCTTGGCAAGAAGTTGGACGTCTTTCGGTGTGCGGATAATTTCACTCATGAACCGAATATAAGAGCAAGCCTCGCGTTGATGTGTGTCTATCTTTGGTTGATTCATCTCATAACTTTTTAAAGCTTGGAGTATGATCTCTGTATCAACTGTGACTTTTATAGGAAGGCAAGTACAGACGAGCGCCAAAAAAGCTGTCTTTGAAGTGAATTCCTCTGCTCCCAACGTTTCCACCTTCCTTGCTAATCAGCTTCTTAATTGTGATACCCTTTTGCCTCAGCTTTGTAGCTTTCATAATTCTTCTTTGATCATCGACAGTAGTACTAGTAATCCACGTATTGGCTTCCAAATCAAAATAATCGTCATCATCGGACTCATCCCTTTCGGGTTCAGGCCCAAGAACCAGGTCACGAATGGCCTGGATCACATCACGAGGGCGGTGGTGCTCATCCGTAACTATTCTTCTCCCAGATGGTTTTGCCCTTTTGCCACAGAAAAGAAGCCCTCGAAAAAAAGAATTGAAACGACCAATTTTAGGTCCTAGTGAAGGCGACACGGAGTTGTTCGTACAAGACCCTCTTTGACCAACTCGACGGTGGAGGAGGTGGATCCCATGTCCCATTTGCAAGAACATGTTGGAAGAAGCTCTGTTTCATCAGTTCCTGCAGAACAACAACCGGGATTTGATTGCCCAGGAAGAACATCGAACGATACCAAATCTTTATGCGGTATTTCAACTCCCGTCTGCCGAAGATCACGTGATTCTGGGGATATCCCAATGGATCAGGACCTCCAAGAATACATAGAGCTAATTGGAGGAAAAAGCAACCATCCTGCACCATTATCCAACGGAAATCGGATCTTTTTATCTCTACAAGTTTGTCATCGTAAGCCTCGCGTGCTTCGTCTTGTATTCTTCTTATTGCAGCTATATAGTCGCTGATGACTTCTGATTCATTTTCTGGGGCGGTCATTCCCAGAAGATGCTGCCAGGCCTGTTTCTTGGAGGCCGATTGATCGACTGGAACATCGCTGCCATATAAAGGGCCAAATCTAACGAGTGTGGATAGATTTAAATCTATTCTTTGCTGGGATTGAGAGCTGGACTCTTCAATCTGCGGCAGATTTTGGTTCAATTCTGGCAACCTCCGTATCTTGAGTGCTCGGGGTGGTCTTCCAGGCTTTTCTGCCGATGATTTGACCTCAACCACCTCTTCCTTATCATCGCTAAAGGATATAGATTGCTTTAACTGGACGTTGAATCTTCTCTTGTTAATACAACTCATCTAGACCAGCTCTAAAACTACTCTACTCAATTAATTAGCTATATTTGGTCCCTCAAGGGGAAATGAACTTCGGTGTTGAGAATCTTGATTAGTTGGTGACAGAGCCGCAAAGGGGCGAGGGGAACGATGGTCGATGTTATTTTAATTAAATTTTAAATTTATATTAGATTAATAAAGTTTTGGTTTACCCTCAACTTTAATTGGGTGCTTCATGGACTTGGGCAGATTATGCGAAGGGGGACCATCCATAAAAATTATTATTTTTTTATTTAACAAGGTATCCAGACTTGAACGTGACTAATCCTTGGGTGACAACCCCGGCCCCTCAGGACCGCCACCAGGTAAATCGAAGGATGTGCATGGATGACAGGTTTCTGAGGGAGTGGACCAACAAGACCTGAACCCAAGACAAACCCCCACAATATTTCATACAGGATTTGTCCCACACGGGATTCGAACCTGCGACGTCGGGAGATTTATCTCCACGTCACCTCAGCTCTTACCAATCCGTCTATGCCCCTGGGGACATCCATAATATTTTTTTGTTCTTAGAAAGAGCAGCCATCAACGTAGACAGAATATCTGCTTACCAATTTCTTATTTATATGTGATCATTAATTAAAACAAAGATTTTAAAAAATAGGCTGTTTTTTTTGTCGAAGGCTTTGTTCTAGGTTTTGTTTTGATATTTGTTTCAGTTAATGTTACTTCATATTCAACGGTAATAAATAAAACTTGAACATGTAGAAGTATTACATTAGCATATTATGGTCCAAGTACAAGAAGAATATATAAAAACTTGTGCTTGGTGAAAAGTTAATTCCAATTCTATTGCTTGTCGTTGCCTCTTTTTAATAGAGGTTACAAAATCTTGAACAATATTTACAAAATATTAAAGAATCACAGTAATAGATCTACAGAATATTTTATGGGATCGGCTAATGTCTTCAACCATATTTGATGAAATCATTCATTAATACGCCTCCACAAAATCGAGGTTCCATCGGCAACAGAGATTTTAGTGTGTAGGGTGTCAAAACAAAGGCGAGGCAAGGGTTTGGTGAGAATGTCAGCAAGTTGATCACGTGTGTTGACATACGCAACTGAGAGATGACCCTTGCTAGATAAGTCACGAACGAAATGGATATCAATAGAAATATGTTTCATGCGTGAATGCATTACGGGATGCAAGGCTAACCGAGTTGCACCAATATTATCATGAAGAATGTGTGGAGGTTCCTTTAAAATGATCCCAAGATCACGGAACAAGTGTGAGATCCAACAGACTTCAGCAGCGACAGACGCAAGGGAGCGATATTCAGCCTCGGTGGATGATCTTGCCACCCCATTTTGTTTCCGAGATCGCCAAGAAATCGTGTTGCAGCCCAAAAAGACGATATAAGCGGAAGTAGATTTGCAATCACTACGGTCACCAACATGATCAGAATCTGAATAAGCAGTGAGACGAATATCCGAAGTACCACGAAGGAGAAGACCGTGATGAAGAGTACCTTTAAGACATCGGAAGAGTCGCTTAACGGCAACCCAGTCAGTGTTAGAGGGTGCAGCCATGGACTGAGCTAATCGATTGACAATGAACGCAATGTGTAAGGCCCTCGCTATTAACCCCGCCATTAGTGCATTATCAACATATAAATGGTGCATACTTTTAATCAATTAAAGAATTTTTGTACATGCTTTAATGACCTTAATATGCCATCTATAAAAAAATTTAGGCATTATTCCTCGTAATGTACAATTCTCAATATAGCTCAACTAGCATAAGTATACACCTCATAACACACTAGTATGTTCTCAATTCATTATGCAATTCCCTTTAACTAATTGGATGCAAATCATAAATGAAAAGAGAAACCTCAAAACCTTTATACAATCCATATGCAAATATAAGAATGCTCACATTCGAGTATTGAATAAATAACGTTATCTACTGTATAAACATACTACTCAATACCCACATTGGTACCTCAACCCAGAGAGCATTTTCAATCGACGGCTCGCACACAACTCCAGAGTCAATGATGTACATGTTCTACATGTCCCAACAGAAACAGTCACACGGGGTGAGCATACCAATCACACAATGTCAATAACATCAATATCACAATTCATAATTTACAGTAATAAAGATGTATGAGCATACAATCTATAAAAATTTAAGGCCCGCCGGCAAGCGGGCCTATACGGGCTGGCCCAAAAGGGTCGTGGGTTTTGGCGCACTGGCCCGCGGGTTGGCCGCTTTTTTTTCTTTTTTTTTATAGAAAAAAATAGTTATTTCTTTTTTTTATGCTCAATTCATAAATAAAAACTCAATATCACATTGAAGTATCTGATCTACTATATATTTTTCACTTGATCTTGCTTGAAAGTTGCAACATGTATTTCAAAATTGAGTAAAATACTGATTCCCTAATCAAGTTTTTTTAGTAGTAGTGCTAATATCTAGATAAAACCTGAAGCAAGATTCAGTATTCTTCTAGCACCAGTTCTAGGTTCGGCAAGTTCAGTTGGAAATATTTTCTTGAAGTTTTATTTTTTTAAAAAAAAATTTTAAGAAAAATTTATATTTCTTCGGGCCATCCCGCCCCAACCTGCGGCCCGCCACTGGTTGGGTTGGGTTGGGATTTACCCAACCCGCCAGCAGGCGGGCCCAAACGGACCAGCCCATTTGGGCTAGCGGGTTGGGCAGGCCAGCCCGTTTTAACAGGTCTAATTATACGTACCTTATAGTCCCATAGCCAGAACCAACCTTAGTCCCGAGATCCATTGAATTATTCGTTATACACAGTTAAAAACTCACAATTAATCATAAGCACACAACAAAATACACAAGCATGTATTCAACCCCAAAATACATCATCCTACCACGATCATCAGTCATAATTATTGAAATGTGCATATTACTCGAGGCATCCCATTTTATCCTACGTTCAATGAGTTGTCAAGTTAACTCGAACGATTAGTACATAACCGATTATAGTTCAATTCAAGCCACATCATTTCAAAGTGTAATTATCCCATTAGAATGTCGACATCGCCATCAAAATCTACTAAAAAAACAAAGGAACAGGGGTCGCGATCGATAGCCATTTCCCGGGATCGATCGCGAGATCCTACTGGCCAACATTCGAAGCCCCGCGATCGATCGCCTCTCAACGCCGATCGATCGCCAACATTGTCTGCCTCCCTGCGATCGACCGGTGACTTCTCGCGATCGATCGCGTCGGTCAATTGTTGGTACTGTTCATCGTCTCCAAATTTCAGCGATGTGTCGTGATCGATCGGCGCCATCGCAGCGGCCGATCGCGACCTGTGATTTTTCCGAAAAATTTGTGATTCCATGATGTTTTTCACACCATAACTCAAAACCAACATCCCAACACCTCCACTACTTCAAATACCCCATTAATACTCAATAAAAATACCAAAAACAACACTTAACAATTTAAACAAAAATCCCTAAATCCCAAATCAATAACCATACACAACCAAACGCCATAAAATTACTACCAATACGAAGATAAAGCGAGGGGAAGAATATTACCCAATTATCTTCGAGAGATTACATTCCAAAGTCAAGCCTTGCTTGATTCTTCCATGGGAGAAGAAAGGGTAAAAAAGGGTACGGAAAGCGTGAGAGAGATGAGAGGGAAAGAACAAGCGCAATGACTGAACAACGTGTTCACTTGGTATATATAGTACCAAGGCTCCAAAATCTGAGTCTCAAATACTCGCACCATAACTCATTAAAAATCATGCATGTTCAATAATTATCTCTCACTCACTCAATTACATCACAAACATCAATCCAAAGCTCCTCAGCCTCCAAATCTCACTACTAACACAATTACAAGGTTTAACACCTCAATGAGAATAAATCTCAACTATTGGATCCAATCACGCCGATATCGGATTAAAATCCTCGGGAATTTCAAACCGTAATTATCAAATAATTACTCCAATTAAAATTCATTAAGGATCATAATCACTTCGGGATTAACACAATAATTTTCGGATATCAAACAATGTCCTGGACGAGTAAGTGTAAGATATTGCAGACCACCAATGGGTTGACAAAACTCTGTGGTGGTAACGGACTTGGAAGATGGCGTAGGTGGTGTAGCGGACATTGGGGTGCCTAACGGTTTTGCGCCGTCCATATGATGACGCTGCAAGAGGTCTATGGTATACTTGTGTTGAGAGAGGAATATGCCTTCTTGGCAAGAAGCTACTTCAATTCCAAGAAAGTAGGAAAGTGGTCCAAGATCTTTTACTGCAAAGTGAGTTTGGAGATATGAGGTAACCGCGGCAATGTGAGTGGTACTGGAACCAGTAAGGGTGAGATCATCCACATAGACAAGTAGAAACAGACGAATACCATTTTGATGAAAAGTGAATAAAGACGTGTCGGAGATGGATTGAACGAATCCAAAGGCAAGTAGGGCAGAGCTGAGAGCCTGATACCATGCCCGAAGAGCCTGGCAAAGTCGTATAGGGATTTATGTAGGCGACATACATGATGAGGGTAGGTGGCATCTACAAACCCTGGAGGTTGAGACTTATAGACAGCTTCAGATAAATTACCATGGAGAAAGGCGTTGCTAATATCAAGTTGTTGGAGGGGCCAGCGATGCATGAGAGCAATGGAGAGAACTGTAAGGATGGTGATTGGCTTCACAACATGACTGAATGTCTGATTATACTCGATGACGGGGCATTGATGAAAACCCTTAGCAACAAGGCGAGTTTTGAACCTATCAATAAGACCCGTCTGATTTTTTTTTATGCGAAAGACCCACTTACATCCTAAGTGTTGGGAGGAGGAGAGACAAGATCACAAGTGCCATGACATGTTAATGCAGCGAATTTCTCAGACATAGCATGCCGCCACTGAGGGTTAGTAACGGCCTGAGATACACAGGTGGGCTCAAGGTCATTGGTTAGTGGATGTTTAGTGGCAGTATGAATTTGTTTGGGGCGAAAGATGTTATTTTGGTCGCGGGTGCACATGAAGTGAGTGCGGACAGGTGGTGAGGGATCAGCTGGTGGTGGTCGAGGATAATCAGGCAAAGGTGGGGTTTCGGTAGGACGTGGGTTTCCAGAATGCCGGCCGTGGTAGGTGTTGAGCCTTAAACGTATTGTTGAGTTTAATGCTTAATTTATCTCCGAATTATTTATGAGTTTTGATGATCAACAAAACTTGCATCTGTTATACTAATGTGTCTACTTAGTGTACAGGGTTAGATGGTTGAAAAGTGCACTGATAAAGGGGATCAAATCTGCAAGGAAAAGGGTGGATCGCCCCAGGCGATGGTGATCATCGCCCCAGGTGATGGAAGCCTTTCAAGCCAATGACCGCACATCGACTGAAGCGACACCGAGGACTCCGCGCATGGGAAGATCGCTGGAGGCGATGAAGAGAACGTCTGAGGCGATGCATGGTTCGTTTGAGGCATGTCAAGATCGTTTGAGGCGATACAAATTTCTGATCATTTAAAGTTACGGCATTATTTTTTGTGGACGATCGCCTGAGGCGATCTGCGCAATATTCTGACCGTTGGAGCGCGGCGATGGTGATCGCCCGAGGCATTGTCCGGAGCGATGTCCGAGTGATTTATGCCTTATGTGTAGCAACAGCTAGTATGAGCTTTGGGAGCTTTCTACACTATAAATATGGATGTTTGGCTCAAGATGAAGACAAGAAACAAGAGAATAAACTACAAGAAAGCTTTGTTCAATTAAAATCTATCTAGCATTGCGAACTTCATATATTTGTGTTGTATTGAAGTTTGTAATTCATTTCTTGTGTGAGAGCTTGTGTTCTTCGTGTTGTTACACCGTGAAGGTGTTATTTGATTTGTTGTAAGGTCCTCCAACATCGACGCAGGTTGGAAATTGTATAAGACATCAACAAGTGAAGTTGGTGCAAGGTTGTGGCTATCCTTGGAGCCCTTAAGGCCAAGAAGACTCGTGAAGAATGTGTGACTGGGGAAGAGTTTGTGTGTGGCTATCCTTGGAGCCCTTAAGGCCAAGAAGACTCGTGAAGTATGTGTGACTCGTGAAGAGCTTGTTTGTGGCTAACTTGGAGCCCTCAAGGCCAAGATTGAAGTTGTTCTAGTGGAACCTCGGTTGGACGTTTTCTAGCCGGGAAGATGAGACGTAGGCGATTCATAGCCGAACTTCTATAACAAATACTTGTGTCATTTATCGCTTTATTTACTTTACGCATTTACATTATTGCTTCATATTGTTAATTGTTCAATTGACATCAAGTCTTCCGCAGCGCAAACTCGACTATTTGCAAATTCTCTTTAAATCGCTAAAGTAGCCAAGGAACCTCATTCATCCCCCATCTTCGGTTCCAACAAGTGGTATCAGAGAACGAGTAGTAGGGTCAAGTGGTAGCAATGGGTACCATCTATCGAGGGAGGCATGGTGGATGTCGAGGAGGACTTGGTGAGATATGAGAAAATAGATTACGAGAAGCGCATGTGGCATGAAATAAACACGCGATCGGAGGCTAGGTCAAGGCACTTGTACGAATTTTGGGATGTAGAGTAACCCACAAATAAACAGGGACGAGAGGAGAATCCAGTTTGCCTGTTGTGTAAGGTTTGAGCCAAGAATAACATAAGCAGCCGAAGGTTCGCATCTTGGGATAGTTGGGCTGGCGATTAATAGAACTGCAAATGGGCTTTTGATCTTAAGATAGGAGTAGGCATGTGGTTGATGAGGTAGACTGCTGTTCTAGGGCATATGACCAGAATTCGGAAGGTAGCTGAGCATAGTGTAGTAAGGCACGCCCAGCGGCCAGAATGTGGCGGTGACGACGTTCAGCTATACCATTTTGTTGTGGTGTGTGAGGGGGTGTGGTTAACCAGCTCACACCATTGGCGACAAGAAATGGGTGGAGTGCGGCGAATTCACCCCCATTGTCACTGTAGAAGTTTTTATAGAATACCCAAAATGTTTTTCAACCAGCTGTTGAAAGATAGACACAACCTGGGACTTCACAATCATAAGAAAATGCCAGCAATATTTGCTATAATAATCAACCAATAGTAGGTAATATCGAAAACCTTTAAACGATGGCATAGAGGCAGTACCCCACACATCAGCATATATATAATGTAACGGATGCAAACCAACAAGAGAATTACTATGAAAAGGTAATTTCTCAGACTTATTAATATTGCATGAATCACAAAAACGTTCAGTCATGGGTTTCTTTGCTGAAATATGTAAATTAAAATGAGAAATAATAAAAGTGCTTGTCCGAGATGAAGGATGGTCCTAGACGAGCATGCCAAGTGGTAGGAGAGGTACGAACACCAAGCTGAGCAAAATGCTTCGTAGATACTAGATGAAAGGATGGTAGGAGAAGATGGTAAACACCTTTGTCACAAGTTCCTTTGGCCAGAGGCGTCCTCGTGGTCCTTTACGTGGAAATGTGTGATGCCCGAGGATTTATAGTGTTAATCCCGGTGTGGAAATAATCCTTAAAGGATTTTAATTGTGACAATTATGAATTAATTACGGTTTCGGGACTCTCGGGGATTTTAAACCCGATTTTTGGAGTCGTTGGATCCAAGGAATGAGATTGTATTCTCATCGTGGTTATAACCTTGGAATTTGGTTCTTGGTGGGATCTGGGGTCCGGCGTACTTTGTACTGGGGCTGGTAATGGAATTTGAATTGGAGAGATAATTATTGAAAACAGATGATTTTTAATGAATCATGATGTAGTTGTGGAGGTATTGGTATTTTGGAGCTTTAGAGATATATATACCAAATGGACTCGGTATTCCGTCATTACACGGAATCTCCCCTCTCTCCCCACGATCACCACCCCTCTTCTTCCCTCTTTTCTCCCTTGATGGAAAATCAATGGTTGCTCGACTAGGGAGCCGAATTTCTCGAAGATAATAAGGTATTACTCATCCCCTCGCATTTATCTTCGATTTGATAATGGTATGGTGGTGTTTGGGAAGGATTTGTGTTGGGTTTAAAGAAATGGATTTTAAAGATTTTTGAGTGTTGTATTTTGGGGTTGATTTATAGCCCCTTGTTAAGGGTTTATGTTGTATGAGGTGTGAGGGTTGTTGTTGAGGAAGTTTTTGCAAGAAAAACGCCATTTTTGGCTATTGCAAGTCGAGGCGATCGATCCCTAGGGCGGGGCGATCGATCGCCGCGACGTTGTTGAAAATTTCAGGAAGATGAATAGTGAGGCGATTGACCGCCTCAAAGGAGGCGATCGATCGCCATGAGACAGTAGCCAAAAATCGTTGAGAGGCGACCGATCGCCTGGAAAGGAGGCGATCGATCGCCCATGCCATTTGCGAGGTGATCGATCGCCTAGGGGGAAGCGATCGATCGTCAGTGCCTGTTTTTTGGGGTTTATTTTCGTGTTGAGTTTTCGATGCATGCTTCGCCCGGGGTCTTTTAAAATGGTTAATCGTCATGGATGATGATATATTTGGGGTTTGTGAACGTGCTTGGACACGTGGTTGCATGCTTGTGATTAATTGTGGATTATTAATCGTGTTTAGCACATAATTCATCGGTCACGGGACCAAGGCAAGATTGGATTCGAACTTCGGGAATATAAGGTACGTATGACGTACGAGCATAGCCCTTTATTATAATTGCAATTGTTGAGTGCATGGTACACTGTATTGCAATGAATGTATATGAAAATGCATAGTATATGGTATTAGCAATAAACGGACATTGAAATGCATGGTTTACGGTAATTGCTACAAATGGATACATGTGCATTGGGAATTATATGGTGCCGCTTTTGAGCGAGCAATGATTGAGATGTTGTCGCCTTTGAGCGAACATCGGTTGGGACGCCACTGCTGTTGAGCATGCGTGAGAATGAGATGCCGCTATTGTAGAGCGAGCAATGAAATAGAACCATGGAACCATAAGTGAGATATATAGAATATCTGTAATCATTGTTTAATGATTTGGTATTATTGATTATGATATCGGCATATAGCAAATTGATATGTTAATCAATGTAATGATTAACTGGCATTTGAGAATTTGATGGTTTCAGTTGTTTTGAGAACAGGGACAGTACAGGGAATCCCGGATGAGGATGATACCATCCAGGGAGCATATTTTGTATTTCATAGCATTTACATCGTTGTAAATAATGAATTGTGTTATTGTGATTATTGGATTTGGGATATTGGTATGCTCACCCCGTGTGGGGGACTGTCTCTGTTGGGGCAGGTGATTAGGTACATCGATGGGTTTGGAGTTGAGCTCGAGCTATGGAATGGAGGTGATTCCAGGGATCGAAGTACCAATGTCGGTATTGAGCATGATATTTTATACATTAGATACACGTATACTTATTCGATGCTCGCATGTGAGCAGTATTATGTGTATATGGATTGTATAAAGAAGGCAAGGGCCTTCCTCTTTTCATTTAGGTGTTGCATGCAATTAATTATTAATTGCAAAATGAATTGAGAGCATGTTAGTGTATGTATAAAGGTGCATGTTATGTTTATGAATTATGTTGGGGAAAGTTTAGACATTATACGATTAATGTAAAGGAATGTTATAGATGGTATTTCATGCTAGAGTTGCATGTAATCTCTTTCCCATTTGATAACATGATTGTATGCACTAATGACCAGGGTTATTACACTAATAACAGGTTAAGGGCACGGGGGTCCTTACAAAATGAGAGGGGGAAAATTCAACAAAAACATTATTAGCCTCTGTGAACTGATGTGTTGATAATAAGTTCTGACGAGCAGGCAGTACACATAGGATATTAGGCAATGTAAAAGTGCGATGGGGGAATGGAATATTAGCAGTACCAGTTTGTGTGATGGGAAATCCAGATCCATCTGCGATTTGTACTTCATCAGTGCCATCATACTTCGAATGAATAGTCATGTTATTCAAATCAGCTGTGAGGTTGTAAGAGGCACCGGAGTCCATAAGCCAAGGAGTTGGATAATTCATTGTAGAGGATTAAGGCGAATAAGTGGGGCCTGCTGTAGGATAATGAGCTGTGGGAGACAGTGTTGTGTTAGCTGTGGCATAGAACTTACGATAATATGGAGCAATGTGGCCCGGGTGACCACATAGCTAACAAAGGACAGATGGGCGTTGCTGGTTCGACCATGGTGCTGGAGGACCATTGCGGTAGCGGTTCGAACCGCGAGTAGAAGAGCCACCGCGGCCACGGTGGGGCTAAGATGAGTGGTGAGGCTGTTGGTGTTGCCGAGAGGGGCCGCGACCATTATTGGAGAGCCCACTGGAGTGTTGGGGTTATTAGTCATTGCAACAAGAGAGGTTATGGCATTCTCAAGGCGACGAAGGTATAATTCATGGGAAACTAAGAGATCACGCAGCTCCTCAAATCGTAACGATTATTCTCTGGCGAGAATAAAAGCAGCTATTTCATGGTAACTTTGCCCTAGACCATTAAGTACATATAATGTGATATCGTCGTCGGAGATGGGCTTGTCGATGATGGTCAGTTCACCTTTTTTTGATTTAATTTGTTGAAGAAAGGAACTGACGGACTGATTACCAAGCGATGCATGGGCAAGCTCGTCTTTAATTTTGCATCAGACGAGTGCGGGAACGATTTGCAAATAGCCGGGTTAGTGTGTTCCAAGCGGCAGCAAAGATAGTGGCGGAGGAGACAAGAGGCAGTATATCAGCGGCAAGAGATCCAAAAATAGCAGCTAGTGTAAATTGGACTTGTTGAAACCAAGACATGAATGCTGGTGAGGGCGAGGCAGTCGACCCTCGATCTGGACAGGATATTGAACCATCGAGGAAACCTGTGAGATTGAAACCATTGAATAGGGTGATGATTTAGGCTCGCCATGACGGAAAATTGGATGAGGATGGATGGGGAGATGTTGATGGGCTGTTATGGGTACGATAGCATGGGTGATGGTGTTGTGAGTAAAGGGGGAGTGGAGGTTTCGGATGAAAAGGTTGCAATAGGATCGGACATGGTGGTGGGCGTAAGATACAGTAAAAGAATTAGGATCAAAAAGTGGTCTCGTGAGAGAGGAGGCCAACTGATACCATATAAAAACTTGTGTTTGGTGAAAAGTTAATTCATTGCTTGTCGTTGCCTCTT
The DNA here is from genome assembly GCA_907163345.1 of Haberlea rhodopensis. NCBI lineage: Eukaryota > Viridiplantae > Streptophyta > Magnoliopsida > Lamiales > Gesneriaceae > Haberlea > Haberlea rhodopensis. The sequence continues at coordinate 392,346 of CAJQUN010000129.1, read as the reverse complement.
TTTAATAGAGGTTATAAAATATTGAACAATATTTACGAGATATTAAAGAATCACGATAATATATGTACATAATATTTTATGGGATCGGCTAATATCTTCAACTATATTTGATGAAATCATTCCTTAATAGAATAGTCCTCCCATGGTGATTGTGGTTTACGTAATGCGGACAAGTAGCAATTTTCAGTTAAAACCCATTTTATTCGGAGGTGGTTGCTCATCTCTTATCCGATTTCTTTTCGCTTAATCTGAATTCCTCGTCTACTCCGCTATCAAATTGCTGAAGTTAAGCTTGAAATTATATATTGTTGTATACCTTCTTCAATTGATGGAGTAGTGCTGTTGTTGTATTGCTAAAGCTCTCGTATCGAGGTCTTGAACTTGAATTTAAGACATAACAAGCCATAAGGTAAGTAAATAGGTTTGTACTATCAAATACCACAGCGATTTATCCCAGAAAAGTACTTGAATAACAAACACGTAAACAAGAATAATCCCAGAAAAGTACTTGAATAACAAACACGTAAACAAGAATATCCCCAAAATCCTGGTCTAGCCGTGTAAAAACTAGCTAACCAGATGGGTGAAACATAAACAGAACCTAATACATCATTTTAACAACTTAAAAACACAATGAATTATCAAGGATCTGCCCCTGCAAATGCCAAAAACTTCATTGCAGCAGCAGCCCTTTTACAGACAATAAAATACTAATGTAAATCCAATTTTCCAAAACAAGATTGAATTTTTTATTTTCGAAATTTATAATGAGGTCCAATCAATCTCATACGAAGGGTACTTCTCCAAGTATCCCATTTCCCAACCGGGTTGGTCCACCTCCGCAAATCCCGGAAACATCATATCAGATACCGGCGACCCACCGGACTCATCACTCTCCACCGCCGCAGCAACCGCCTTCTTGGTTCTGGAACTCTTCGATTTCTTAGAATCAATTTTCTTGCCTTCTGCAAGGCTCTGGCAGATGGTTTCCAGCTTAGCGTCGACGCTGGCCTGGAGAGGCTGGTACTCACCGAAATCCCCACCGATGTGGGACCCGTTGTGGCGAAGATGTGGGAAGTTTAGCTTCGCAAGATCTCCTCTCAGCTTGTACGCCGCCTTATCATATGCCAGCGCCGCCTCCTCGGCTGTGTCAAAGGTACCAAGCCACAGCCGCGATCGATCCTTCGGCAAACGTATCTCCGCCACCCATTTTCCCCAGTGGCGCTGCCTCACTCCTCTGTAAAGCTTCATGGGCTTTGGTGGTGCGGCGCCCATGTGGTTCATATAGACTGGACTTGGGCCAGGAATGGTCACATCTTGGGCCTGATACAGACCCGTGGCCATCTGGGCTTGTATGTCCTCCATCTGTGCTGCACTTATTGGGTTGAGTCCAATAGAGGGATAATGTTCAGGTAGCCCACTTGGGAAATGATGGGCCGCTGACAGCCCATTATCTGGATAGTCAAACTGGTTAGTTGAAAAGTAAGGATTGTAGGAATAGGAGGTGGAATCATAGTAACAGCAGTTATCAAAGGTTGAAGTAGAAGAATTATCAGAATAAAAGGAAGAATTTGAGGGAAGATTTGAAGAAGAAGAAGACAGAATTGAGGAAGAACTTTTCATAAAAGGTTCAAGTGCTCCCATTAACTCATCACCCCTAAAGGGATCTACAGTAGCTGCTGCATTGTTCCAAAAATCCATTGCAGCTGCCATTAAATTTGTTCTTTTTAATTTAAAAATATATATTTATTTTCTTGAAAAATAAATACAAAGGGGATAAGAAAACAACTAGACAAAAGACCTGTTTCTTAGGTAAAATTAAATAACAGGTGGTGTTTTACAATCGGAGACAAAAATATGAACAAAGATCAAATTTTTTTCTTTTTTTCTTGAAAAAATGGAGGAATAAGTGAGTTTTAAAATAGACAACCCCTTATGTCCTGTGAAAAAACTAAAACCAGTCTTGAGGGAACAACTAATAAGCCCTCAAAAGAAGATTCAATCAATAACAAATATAATAATATAAAAAATGGATTCTAATTCCTTAAATAAACACAGATTTTTCACTAAATTAACGACAGAAAACACCAAATAAAAGCAGCAGATCTCGCTCTGAAAACACCTGGCTTTCTTGAAATCTTGTTCTAAGTTTGCTTAAGAGTCCATTAATCTACAAAATTGAAGAACTAAAAACAAACCCATAAATCAAAATTTTGAAAAACAGATGATTTGCAGAAAGGGATCAAAGAAGAGGGGTGAATCAGAAGGGGGAATACGAAATACAAAATAGTTTAAGAAGAATAGAAGGTTAAGTGTGTGCAAGTGAGAAGAAGAAGAAAAAATGTGGATTCTCTCTCTGTTAACTCACTCTTTTGCTTTTTCTGCCGTGTTCTCATCTCATCACCTGCCCCCCGTTATATACTGGTGCCATCCGATTGTTTTTCACACTCAACTACCTCGGAATAAGCGATTTATTAATTAAAAAATATAATCAACACTATTTGCTATTTTAATATAAAGATTGTTCAAACAATAACAATATTTTCTCCGAAGCTTCGACCCTAGCATCGGACGCTTTATTTGCGTCGACCCTAACAGTATTGACGTCACATGCTATGTAGCGTCGACCCTGACAATATTCGAGTCACACGCTCTCTATACTTGAAGTTAAAATTCCATGAATTTGTTTTCCAACCAAAGAGAATGAAGTATTCTGAAGTTGAAGTTAAAATTAAACAAAGTGAATTGAATTACGAAAACATATACTCAAATTATCGAACAAATTTTTAATTTATCGAAAAGATAAAAAAATATTCGTAATTTGTGAAAATTTCACAAAAACTTCTTCCAACAAAAAAAATGATAATATCATAAATCAAAAATAATTGTAAAAAAGATGCTAAATTAATTTTCATATTATACATTCACTTGTATCCAAGTCAAAGATAAAATAATATAAATTCAAGACTGGGATTCCAATGTACACGAAATAATTTATCCAAGATAAAGTAAAAAATACTCAATAATGAATTCATTAAGGAATTTAAAATTTATTTATAATTAATTGTCATATTATGTTATATTAAAACTTTGGTTATGATTTTGTAAAGTATAAAGTAAGATTAGTCAGGTTATTCTTGTGACCGACGAAAAGTGAGGACGTGGCATCTTTCAGTTCCTTCAGTTGGCAGGTGTCCTTTAATTTGTGGTTTGTTGACTTTGAGGCTTTGGGTTCACACTTACGGTTCCCGTTTGCCCTTCGACTTTGCTTCTCCTGTCGTAACCATATTAACAAGTGTTCTTATTATAGATCGAACTCTTAACTAAAAGTTAGTCTCTATGGTACATATCGAAAATTCCGTTGAAAAACGAGAAATGGTCATATACGGCTCCCCTTCTTTTGTAAAATTTGGGATTATTTTCGAATAACATATTACATTTAGGTTTGAAAATAGGCACTTTGTTTCCTGAGGTTTTCAAAAATAGATAGTTTGTCTCCTATAGTTTGAAAATAAGCAGTCTATAACCATGTGATTTCTGGAATTAGGTGGTTTACCTCGTATACTTTGTGAACAACTGCAAAAACACCCCTCCATATATACTGATGTGATCCGTTATTTTACGTGTTTGGTAGAAATAAATGTGTACGAAAAATAAAAGGAATACACCAAGATTTTTTTACGTGGAAAACCCTCAAATTGAGAGAAAAACCACGGGACCCAGTCCAGTATAAAGTTCCACTATAAATATTACTGATTTACAAGAGGATCTGGACACAAGAAAGTTATTCAATGACTTACACAACTAACGTTGTAGAAATTATAAAAAAGACCGAACAGACTCAAGCTTGCTCTCCTTGGAGTCTTTTGCCCAGAAAAATTCCAACCTTTTTATGAAGTTATTTGAGGGTATTTATAGGACTGCCCTTAGTAATTAACTCGCGGAAAACCAGCCATATGATGTCCTTTGATCGTGGCTTGATGGGAGCCAAGCGTGTCCGAGAAATCCGCTCCATTAAAGCACGTTCCATCTCTGCCGGTTAATCAGTTTTAGTTATGACCGGGTCTTCCGCTACTCTTTGACCAAAATCCCGAGGAGGGCAAAGGATGCTCGAGAATATGCTGATCAGTATCCTGGGTTCGACCAGCATCTCTTCGGTATAGCTTCTGCTCGGCAATTTTAGGGTTTGTGTCTTCATAAATGGATTTTACCCGAGAAATCAATATGTCATATGACATCACCTCACCCCCCCCAAAGTAAAGCAAGATGAGAGTAGTGAAATCTTGGTTTATTGTCTTCGGGTAAAATCCTGACATGCTCGGGATATTTTAACCGCCTAATTCTCCCGCCTGAAAATTTCAAAAATCTCGCGACGTTTCGTTTCCCAAAGCACATCTATAACCGTTCATGGGTTTTTATTTGAACGGTGCTGATTTAACGACTGTTCCAGTGGCACCCCACTATAAATACTCGTTCATTTTGCGGATTTAACTTACTTTACTGCAGTTTGCTTCCGAGCTAGCATTTCAGACGTCCGACCAATCTTTTCATCCATACTTATTTTCTTTCCATTCATCGAGTATGTCTTCTTCTGACGATATTTCGAAGACTATAGATATGTTCGAGGAAGAGGGTATCCTGGGTCCCTCTCCTCGACACTCTTCTTCCTCTGATAGTGAGGAGACTTCCAGCTCGTCGACAACCCCTGATGCTCGTGGAGAAGAGCTTCAGGCTGCGACAGAGCAGGATCTGATAAAAGCCCGCGTTCCTTGGTTTGAGATATTTGAATCAGGGATTAAATCGCAACGGCACATATCCAGTATCCAAACTAAATGGGGGATTTCAGAGGGGACATCTATTATTGTTCCCCCTCCCGGATCTCGCCCCCACCTGCCTCCCATGGGTTATTTTCCCTTCTACTTAGACCAACTTCGAGGGGGACTTCGCTTTCCTATCCCTTCTTTCTTTGTAGATGTTGCCTCCTACTTTGCCATTTCTCTAAGTCAGTTGTTCCCCAACAGTTACCGATTGTTAGCGGGTTTCTACATAGTCCTATCCTTTCTTGGCTTTTCCCCGACCCCCGAACTCTTTCATTGCTTCTTTCAATTAAACCGAAAAGAGATCGGACTTTTTTATTTTTCTTCCCGAACAGGGATGGGTTTTCTTAAAAATTACCCCTCTTCCATAAAAAATTGGAAAAGATTTTTCTTTTTTGCTCGCCCACTCCAACCTTGGGACTGTCCCATGGAGTGGAAAGAAAACTTACCGAAGGGCAAGTCAATCAAGGGGCTACTTGAGGGAGAAACATATCTATCGGTTCGTCGTAAGCTTGGCGATCAGTGTTTTAACCTTGGGGAGCTGATTGACGACGGACTGCTGTACTTGTTCCAGCTTAGTCCTAAGGGTGTTTCCCTAAAAATGCCCCTCGGTGAGTATTTACCGAGCATCTTGCTTTGTTTGCATATTTTGTAATAACATGCTTGAATAATTGCTATGATGTTTCTCTCTTGCAGAAAACAAATGCTGAAAGCCAAGATTGCTGCTAGCCTGAAGAAAATTGCCGCACCAGAGAAGGCTACCACACCGACCACTGAAACAAATCCTCCCCCTTCTATTACACATGCTCCCCCCGAAGAGGTGATTGAAATACCAGAGACGGAGGCCTTGATTCCTCGATCACTGAAGAGGGCGGCCCCCGAGGGCCCAGGTTCTTCATCTAAACTTCCTCCTGCCAAGAAAACTCCCCCCCGAATCTCCCTTACCCACCGAGCTAATCCGTCTCTTCAAACTCGGGCTACTTCTCAACCTGCTCCTGGTGGTTCTAGCTCTTCTCGCCCAACCTCCAGATACCACATACCTGATTGGATTTATCCCCCCAACGTCCCGATTCTGAGAAAACCGGACCCCAAAATTTCCCATTCTATTATTTGCAATTGGGCCAATTCTCCCGACCGCAAATACCTGGGAGGATTGGCCTTCAGCAATTTGATAAATGACTTTTCCACCTCCCTCACTCAGGTACCTTATATCTATTTCCATCTGATAAACGTTTCGGTCTTCGGTATATTAACTTCGTTTATTTGCTCGCAGACCAATCTGATGGCTGGTGAGATTATGACTCGCTTCCAATCCATGCGATCCTCAGATGGGGAGAATCAGAAACATCTTAAACAGCTAGAAGGTATTGGTGAGGAGATGAAGAAATCCATAAAGTTATTGGAAGAGCGATACTCTGCTGCTGTTGTTACTCGAGATAAGGCAGTGGCAGCTCTCGAGGAAGCGCATGGTAAATTAGCCGACTTTGAGGAGGCTAACACCACTTTATCCGGGCAATTCAGGTCCGTGACTGAAGAGAATAAATCCCTCTTAGAACAACTTTCACAAGAGAGATCACTGCGAGCTGAAGAGAACAAAGCCCTTTCTGAACAACTTGATCAGGAGAAACTATCTCGGGCTACTCAGATCGAGGAATCCTGGCTCATCAAAAAGGAAGAGTTTATGAAGTCTGAGGAGTATGGTGATATTCTGGGCGAACGCGCTGCTAAGTTCCTTAACTATGGCTTTGAAGCGTCTGTTCGTCAATTTAAAGCCGCTGGCTATCCTCCTGAAGGAACTTCAACAGATTTTATAAATGTTGATGAGGCCCTGAATACCGTTCCAGATGAATTCCTCCAGTTGTAAATTTAGGAATGTACTCTTTTTGTTTTAAAGTTGTAATCTTTGGACTATGATATTATGAGTTTCCCTGTCTTCTTACACTCTTGTGCAAACTAGTCTCTCCAACAAGCAAACTTTTTAGAACACACCTCAAAGTAATGAATATAACAGAACTCGGGGAAAAGACATCCCGAGCCAACGATTAAACCGAACATAAGCTCGCAAACCCGAGCACAATAACATGGTAATTTCAAGTTAAACGTTGACCCAACATCTCGATCCAACTATTAAACCGAACATAAGCTCGCAAAACCGAGCACAATAACATGGTAATTTCAAGTTAAACGTTGACCAAACATCTCGATCCAACGATAAACCCGAACACTGCTCGATACCCCGAGCACAATCACTTAGTCCCATTTTAGGTTCAAATACAGACCAAACTTCCCGATCCTGTATTTAACCTGCCAACAATGGACTATAACAACATAAGCTCGCTACCCTGAGCACAATCATTTGGTGTTTTCAAGTTTAAACGTTGACCAAACATCCCGATCCAAGGAGTAAACGATGGTATTTTCAAGTTTAAACGTTGACCAAACATCCCGATCCAACGAGTAAACGATGGTATTTTCAAGTTTAAACGTTGACCAAACATCCCGATCCAACGAGTAAACGATGGTATTTTCAAGTTTAAACGTTGACCAAACATCCCGATCCAACGAGTAAACGATGGTATTTTCAAGTTTAAACGTTGACCAAACATCCCGATCCAACGATAAACGATGGTATTTTCAAGTTTAAACGTTGACCAAACATCCCGATCCAACGAGTAAACGATGGTATTTTCAAGTTTAAACGTTGACCAAACATCCCGATCCAACGATAAACCCGAACACTGCTCGCTACCCCGAGCACAATCACTTAGTCCCATTTTAGGTTCAAATACAGACCAAACTTCCCGATCCTGTATTTAACCTGCCAACAATGGACTATAACAACATAAGCTCGCTACCCCGAGCACAATCACTTGGTGTTTTCAAGTTTAAACGTTGACCAAACATCCCGATCCAACGAGTAAACGATGGTATTTTCAAGTTTAAACGTTGACCAAACATCCCGATCCAACGAGTAAACGATGGTATTTTCAAGTTTAAACGTTGACCAAACATCCCGATCCAACGAGTAAACGATGGTATTTTCAAGTTTAAACGTTGACCAAACCTCCCGATCCAACGAGTAAACGATGGTATTTTCAAGTTTAAACGTTGACCAAACATCCCGATCCAACGAGTAAACGATGGTATTTTCAAGTTTAAACGTTGACCAAACCTCCCGATCCAACGAGTAAACGATGGTATTTTCAAGTTTAAACGTTGACCAAACATCCCGATCCAACGAGTAAACGATGGTATTTTCAAGTTTAAACGTTGACCAAACCTCCCGATCCAACGATAAACGATGGTATTTTCAAGTTTAAACGTTGACCAAACATCCCGATCCAACGAGTAAACGATGGTATTTTCAAGTTTAAACGTTGACCAAACATCCCGATCCAACGATAAACCCGAACACTGCTCGCTACCCCGAGCACAATCACTTAGTCCCATTTTAGGTTCAAATACAGACCAAACTTCCCGATCCTGTATTTAACCTGCCAACAATGGACTATAACAACATAAGCTCGCTACCCCGAGCACAATCACTTGGTGTTTTCAAGTTTAAACGTTGACCAAACATCCCGATCCAACGAGTAAACGATGGTATTTTCAAGTTTAAACGTTGACCAAACATCCCGATCCAACGAGTAAACGATGGTATTTTCAAGTTTAAACGTTGACCAAACATCCCGATCCAACGAGTAAACGATGGTATTTTCAAGTTTAAACGTTGACCAAACATCCCGATCCAACGATAAACCCGAACACTGCTCGCTACCCCGAGCACAATCACTTAGTCCCATTTTAGGTTCAAATACAGACCAAACTTCCCGATCCTGTATTTAACCTGCCAACAATGGACTATAACAACATAAGCTCGCTACCCCGAGCACAATCACTTAGTCCCATTTTAGGTTCAAATACAGACCAAACTTCCCGATCCTGTATTTAACCTGCCAACAATGGACTATAACAACATAAGCTCGCTACCCCGAGCACAATCACTTGGTGTTTTCAAGTTTAAACGTTGACCAAACATCCCGATCCAACGAGTAAACGATGGTATTTTCAAGTTTAAACGTTGACCAAACCTCCCGATCCAACGATAAACGATGGTATTTTCAAGTTTAAACGTTGACCAAACATCCCGATCCAACGAGTAAACGATGGTATTTTCAAGTTTAAACGTTGACCAAACATCCCGATCCAACGAGTAAACGATGGTATTTTCAAGTTTAAACGTTGACCAAACATCCCGATCCAACGATTAACCCGAACATTGATCGATAACAGGAAATTTATTTATTTCAGAAATACATATGGGAATAGTAACGATAATTGAAAGATTACACAAAGTACTTTCTTAAATTATGAATGTTCCAAGGTCTCACCAGTTCCCGACCTTCGCGATCTTCCAGCCTGTAGGCTCCTCTTCCAATCACCCCTTTTATCTTATAAGGACCCTCCCATTTGGGGGCTAACTTCTTTACCTCCCCCGCGGGATTTACTCTTCGCAGCACCAGATCTCCCACTTGAAAAGCCCTCGGGCGAACCCTCCGATTGTAAGCATTGGTCACCCTTACCTTATACAATTCTACTTTAGCCAAGGCCTTCTCTCTCAATTCCATAACCCCGTCTAACTCTAACTTCCTTTTTTCTTCATTCTGGTCGGGATCATAGCTCTGTACTCGAAGAGATTCAACTCCAATTTCTACTGGAATGAGGGCCTCAGATCCATATACTAAGCTATATGGAGTCTCTCCTGTAGATACCCGAGGAGTCGTTCTATAGGCCCATAAGACCCCGGGTAATTCGTTTACCCACTCCCCTCGAGCCCCTTCTAGTCTTGTTTTGATCCCGTGCAATAAAATTCGATTAATCACTTCCGCCTGCCCATTTGCTTGAGGATAAGCGACTGAAGTGAAGACTTGTTTAATTTTCATATCTTTGCACCATTCTTGTATTCTTCCTCCCTGGAATTGTCTTCCGTTATCGGAAATTATTCTTCGAGGTATTCCGAAGCGGCATACTACATTTCTCCATAAAAATCTGATGACTTCCTCCTCAGTTATTTTAGCCAATGGTTCGGCTTCTACCCACTTAGTGAAGTACTCGACGGCTACCAGGAGAAATTTTCTCTGCCCTGTAGCAGGAGGAAATGGCCCAACAATATCCATTCCCCATTGGTCAAAGGGGCAGGAAATGATGCTACTATTAAGAATTTCCGCAGGTACATGGGATAAATTTGCGTGCCTTTGGCAATTAATGCATTTCTTCACAACTTCTTCAGCATCTTCCCTCATCGTCGGCCAATAATACCCAGCTCGAATAGATTTCTGATATAACATGTTAGTTCCTATATGATTCCCGCAACATCCTTCATGAATCTCTTTTAATAAATGCTCCCCTTCTTCCTTCGAGGCACATTGTAAGAAAGGAATTGAGAATCCTTTTTTGAACAACTTGCCTTCTATCAACACAAATCGGTTCCCCATTCTTTTAACCTTAGCAGCTTCCTTTGGGTCAGAAGGCATAACCTTGTTTTCAAGAAATTAATAAGATGCTCTCGCCAATCGGATATAATATATGGCTCCATACTCAGGATGCTATTGACGGATATATGAGAAATTAAGAGCTCTTGCACGAGCACATTCCTGTTCTTCCATTCGTGTACTGAACTAGCCAGCTTTGCTAATTCATCAGCACGGGTATTCTCCTCCCTTGGTATCTGCATCAATTCCACTTCTTGAAATTGAGCTATCATCGCCCGTACCTTTTCTACATACTTCCGAAGTTTTTCTTCTTTCACCTTATATATCCCCTTTACTTGATGAACGACTAGCATCGAGTCCATAAAAGCTTTTATCTTCATGGCTCCAGCGTCCAATGCTATTTGGAGACCTGAAATGATAGCTTCAAATTCAGCTTCATTGTTTGAGGATAAGAATCCAAACTGGACGGCAACCCTGACTTCCTCCCCTTCAGGACTAATGAGTATGACACCTGCTCCACTTCCCAATCGAGTAGATGATCCATCCACAAACAAACTCCACTCTTTTTCTTCCGAGGTATGGGTGACTTCTACAAGAAAATCTGACAGAGCTTGTGCTTTAATTGTAGTTCGGGGTTGATAAGTGACCTCAAACTCGCTCAGCTCTGTGGCCCATTTTACCATCCTCCCTGATATTTCGGATTTGGATAAAAGCCTACCCAAAGGAGTGTTTGTTACTACCACGATAGGGTGAGACAGGAAGTATGGCCTAAGTCTTCTCGCTGTGGTGACCAGAGCTAAGGCCAACTTTTCAATTTCCGGGTATCGCTGCTCGGCTCCTTGCAGGGCTCGGCTGACATAATATACAGGCTGTTGTTGTCCTGATTTTTCTCTGATTAGCACGGAACTAATGACTTCTTCTGCCACCGATAAATACACGAGAAGTGTTTCTTTGGGCTCAGGCTTATTTATTAATGGTAGCTGAGCCAAATAATCCTTCAAATCCTCGAAGGCCTTTTGGCACTGGTCATTCCACTCGAACTTGACTCCCTGCCTTAATGCTTTGAAGAAAGGCAAGCTTCTATCGGCTGATCGGGATATAAATCGGCTCAATGCCGCTATTCTTCCTGCCAATCTCTGCACTTCATTCAACGTCCTCGGAGGATTCATTTCTCGTATGGCTTGGATTTTCTCCGGGTTAGCTTCAACACCTCTTTCTGTAACCATGTATCCTAGAAATTTGCCCCTACGAATACCGAAAGTACATTTTGCGGGATTCAATTTCATGCCAAATTTTCGTAAAGTGTTGAAAACTTCTTCCATATCTTTGACCAAGTCCTTGGCTTTTCGGCTTTTGATCAGGACATCATCCACATACACTTCCACGTTCCGACCAATTTGTTCTTTAAACATTTTATCCATCAACCTTTGATAGGTAGCCCCAGCATTTTTCAATCCAAAAGGCATTACCACATAACAAAAAGTTCCCCCTGCTGTTACAAAACTTACTTTTGATTGATCTTCCTGTGCCAAAGGGATCTGATGATATCCCTGATAGGCATCCATGAGACACAACAGCTCGTGTCCAGCAGTAGAATCTACAAGCTGATCGATCCTGGGCAAGGGATAACAATCCTTGGGACATGCCTTATTCACATCCCTGAAATCCACACACATTCTCCATTTATCACCAGCTTTAGGTACCAACACTACATTCGACAGCCATGTAGGGAAGCCGATCTCACGAATGTGGCCTGCTTTTAACAACTCTTCCACCTGCTTGGCAATGACAGCGTCTTTTTCTGGTCCAAAATGCCTTCTCTTTTGCCTTATTACTCGAACATTAGGGTCTACATTGAGGCGGTGTTCGGCAATCTCAGGCTTAACTCCCTTTAAATCAGATGTGCTCCATGCAAATACATCCACATGCTGATTCAAACAATTAATCACTTTTTCTCGTAATTCTGGATCAAGCTGGGATCCTACCCTAGTAACTCGAGTAGGGTGACCCAGTTCGATGTTGAGGAACTCCTCTTCGGGTGTTATTCGTTCTTCCTCGCCCCGTTTCCTCTTTTCATTTCCCCTTCGTTCTTTTCCTTCGTTATTCTGCTCTTTTTCTTGCTTTAACTCTTGCACATAACACTTCCGAGACGAGCTTTGATCACCCCTTACTTGCCCCACCTCCTCGCCTACTGGAAATTTCATGATTAAATGATAGGTGGAGGCAACGGCTTCAAAAGCAGCTAGGGCTGGTCTCCCCAATATTATATTATAAGAAGATGGTGCATCCACAATGAGGAAATTTATCATCTTTGTTTTGATCCTTGATGCTTCACCAATTGTAACTGGCAGAGACACTTGCCCTATCGGGTTTATGACTTCCCCTGCAAACCCGTGCAAGGACGTATTCACTTTCGATATAGGTAAGCTTCCTAAGTTCATTTGGCTTAACGTACCAAGAAAAAGTACATCCGCCGAGCTTCCTGTGTCCACGAAAATCCTCTGCACATTATAATTAGCCACTGTGGCAGAGATAACCAATGCATCATCATGAGGAAAATGAACTCCTTGCAGATCTGCGGGCCCAAAAGATATAGACGGACCCTCATGTGCTTGATTGGGGTCAACAGATAGCACTTGAAGCCTCCGGGCGTGATTCCTTCTTGCTCTGTTCGAATCTCCTCCCGACGTTCCTCCAGCTATCATGTGTATAGTTCCCCGATTAGGAATATTGTTCAAGGTTTCCTCTTCTCCCTCTACTCTTTCTCCTCGAGCTGACCAAGGGACTGGCTGCGGTGCTCCTCTTCCAGGATTTATATTGATTCTAGGAGTGAAATTATTGTCTTTGAACTCCTCGTTAAACCCTCGCCCTCCACCAGACTCGTTAGATCTTCCACCTCGAAACCCCCCTCCTCGATATCCTCTTCCTCGGAAGGACCCTCCTCGGATCATTGTTCCTCGGAAAGGTCCCCCCCCTATGAGGTCCACCGCGTCCTCTCTTCGGCATACTCTGATTCATTGCTACTTCCCGATGGGGTCTCATCGGTAGAAATTGGTCAAAACTTCTCTTGACTGGCTCCACCGGTTTATTCTTTCTGTTTACCTCTTCCCCAGTTTTGCCATCTCTTCTTTGCTTCATCCTCTGGGCTTCTTCCAGGTTAATGTATTTAGAAGCTCTTCCCAACAATTCATCATAATCAGAAGGTGGCTTTTTTGCCAAAGATCGAAATAAGTCTCCTTCTTTTAATCCTTGAGTGAACGCGCTGATTAGTATTTCCGAGGTGACATGCGGAATGTCAAGACATGCATGACTAAATCTTTTCAGAAAATCTCGAAGAGATTCCTTCTCCGCTTGCTTAATCCCGAATAGACTAAGAGCTGTTCTTTTGCAACTCCGGCTGCTTGCAAACTGGTGCAAAAATAGAGAACTAAACTTCGGGAAGGAGTCTATGATTCTTGCTGGCAACTGATTAAACCATGCTTGTGCTGCTCCCGATAATGTGGTCAGGAAAACCCGACATTTCACTCCATCCGTAAGTTGATGAAGAAGCGAAGCGTTTTCAAATCGAGACAGATATTCTTCGGGATCTGTACCACCATCGTAATTTCCCACATTTAAAGCCCTGAAATTTGGGGGCAAAGGATCATCAACCACATGGGAGGCAAATGGAGTACTCCTCTGCGGAGGATACAGACGTCCTTCCATCCTATTACGCATCTGCTGCAGCTCATTTTTCAGCTCTTCCATTTGGCGATTTAAAGCTTTGTCAGCTTCTTCGTTCAAATGATTAGAAACAGGTCTAACTTCCTTAGGCTCTTTTTCAGGTTCTCTTTCAGGCTCTCTTTCAGGTTCTTGCCGAGAAGCCAATTCTTCCCCCTCTTCGTCTTGTACATTTTCTTGTTCCTGGGGGGGGGCCATAAATTGCTTCATAATCTCTCCCACAGTTTTGGTTATCATTTCCGTCAAATGCTCCATGGGAATTCCCCCAACAGGAAATGACTGAGGAACATGTTGAGATGATCCTACATCTTCTGGCCCTTCTCCGGGTTCAGTGAACATGTATGGGTGAGAATTGGATCCGTTTCCCCTGGAAGCTTGCCCCCTGCCTTTACCTCTGGCCATCTCGCCCTTTGATTTATTTTTTGTTTAGAAAATTCGTCCTACTTCAACGCCTTAGATCAAATTTTCCCACAGATGGCGCCAATGATGTGATCCGTTATTTTACGTGTTTGGTAGAAATAAATGTGTACGAAAAATAAAAGGAATACACCAAGATTTTTTACGTGGAAAACCCTCAAATTGAGAGAAAAACCACGGGACCCAGTCCAGTATAAAGTTCCACTATAAATATTACTGATTTACAAGAGGATCTGGACACAAGAAAGTTATTCAATGACTTACACAACTAACGTTGTAGAAATTATAAAAAAGACCGAACAGACTCAAGCTTGCTCTCCTTGGAGTCTTTTGCCCAGAAAAATTCCAACCTTTTTATGAAGTTATTTGAGGGTATTTATAGGACTGCCCTTAGTAATTAACTCGCGGAAAACCAGCCATATGATGTCCTTTGATCGTGGCTTGATGGGAGCCAAGCGTGTCCGAGAAATCCGCTCCATTAAAGCACGTTCCATCTCTGCCGGTTAATCAGTTTTAGTTATGACCGGGTCTTCCGCTACTCTTTGACCAAAATCCCGAGGAGGGCAAAGGATGCTCGAGAATATGCTGATCAGTATCCTGGGTTCGACCAGCATCTCTTCGGTATAGCTTCTGATCGGCAATTTTAGGGTTTGTGTCTTCATAAATGGATTTTACCCGAGAAATCAATATGTCATATGACATCATATACTATTTTGCAAACCTCAGAGGGCTAAAGTACATATTTTAAAACTCATATGGGGTAAACTACATATTTACAAATCATAGGCGTAAAGTGTCTATAATGAATACCATGAGATAAATGTCTATTTACAAACCACTATGAGGTAAACTGTCTATTATCTATAAATTTTCAATAGCTCGTAAAATTATTCAAACTCACTATCATACCATGATTATTGATTGTTACCGAAATGTTTGTTATTATCGATTTTTTTTACAATATTATTATTGAGTTTCGATCTTTATTTCCCTTGCGATGTTTTTATCGGGCTTCACGAATTTTACATTAAAAAGGAAAAAAAATTATTGAGAAACTCGAGATACGTTCGAGACTTCTCTTCCATCGTAATAACTAGTGTCACTTGCACGTGTATGCATGCATATAAAGTAGCATTTTTTTTGTAAACTATGGTGGTAAATATTAAGTTTTTTTAATGTAATTTAGAAAAGTAAGTAAATAGTAACTTTTATTAGCATCAGATTTCTTATTTTCCACTTATAAATTTTAAGTAAATTTCCAAAACTTAATTTAAAATAAATTGTTGGTTAACTTATTATTGAACTTTGTCAAATAAAGTTTTAAATAATTTACACATGTCAACGTAATTTGCACCCTATAATGCAGTTAGATCTAGCCCTAATGCAACGTCAACTGCCTTCCACCGTCTTCTCGTGCTTTAATTGCAACGGGCCATTACCCTCTCTCATTCAAAATCTCGTCGAAATCCTCGCGTTCGCAAATAAGTGAAAGGGTAATGTGGTAATAGCACATTGGTTCAAGTATGTCGGATCAAAATATCGATCTCCCAACCTTAGGCTTTATATATAGTATAGATAATAATAGCGACAACCGTAATTTTAATTTTAATTTTTTTCCCCTAAAATAATTGTTTAGAGTCTCCTTTTCTCAAGAAATGAAGTAGGCCTGACCACTTGTATCATTTCTTGTCGAAAGTGCCATGAAAGTTGGTCAAAAGTGGCCGATGACTTGTAATCAATCTAAAATCGTGAGTTTCCTTCCTCCACCCTACCAATTGTAATGGTTGATTACTAAAAAAAAGTTGGTATGTAGACAGGGACGAATCTACGTGGACTTGAGGAGGGGCAGCTGCCCCCCCTCAAAAACAATTGTTAATATATATATTGTTGTAAGCAACTCAGCAAACATGGTGCCATGGTGTAGCGGCGAGGGAATCCTTCTTTGTTTCCTTGAATCGAGAGTTCGATTCTAGGTAGGAGCAAGGTAATGACGTGTTTGTTTCTTCTTCTTTTTTTTTAGCATACATGCGTTTGTTATTATATATATTTTGTGTAACGAAAAGCAGTTTAATTTATCTTCAAAAAACAAAAAAAAAGAGCAATTTTAATTTCCTTACACAAAAGATCATAGATGTTGAGGTTCAACAGTTGCCTCTGCTTTATGATCGATCGAACACGTGGTGTTTGTGCCAGTGTATGGTTGAAAAGATTGATGTTGTAGCATTACCCTTAACTATAGTTATTGGTAAAATTGTAAGCGCTCGAACCTACAATAGATTTTGTTACTAAGCAGTTTAAGACAAACTTAGTTTAATATAATCATTTTCCTTAAAAAAATGGAAGCAATAAATTTTTATTAATTTTAAAACAAATGCTTTTTCAGCTTGAATAAATACAGATTTACTATTAATTTCCTTCCAATTCGGAATAACACTGTGTAATAATTTACAATTCATCAATGGATAAATATAATAAAATATCAATAAATTGAGCAAGTCTATTCCTTAAATATCAATAAATCGAATTGTAATAATTGGATTATTACAATTAAATTCAGTAAGCGTATTATTTTTTGAAATCAAGCAGTCCATTTCTTGAAATTGAATTGTAATTATTTACCTAGTGATTTTTTACCTATAGTTTTTAACTAGGATATTTAGCATGAACTTTTGGTTTAATTTTTATGTAGTTAACTTTTGCCCCCCCCTCGATCAAATTCCTAGATTCGCCCCTGTATGTAGAGCCATGGGCTTTTGGTTAACAACAAAAACAAATAGTTGCAACGTTTTATTTTTCTTAAAACTAATCTTTCTTCATTTGAAAAAAACTTTATGATATTAAATTTTCAAACTTCATTACAGTTTGCATTGGTACATAATTTAACAATTTTCCAAATAGAGACAATTTAACCAGATAAAATCTAACAGAAGGCAACATTTATTTCGTGAGAGCCGTATTTAAATTTTGATTAGGCAAATTAACAAATATGGTAAAACTTGAAAACCCCACGAGAAGAATTAGCAAATTTGAGTAA
The DNA here is from genome assembly GCA_907163345.1 of Haberlea rhodopensis. Taxonomy (NCBI): domain Eukaryota; kingdom Viridiplantae; phylum Streptophyta; class Magnoliopsida; order Lamiales; family Gesneriaceae; genus Haberlea; species Haberlea rhodopensis. Next base: position 374,866 of record CAJQUN010000129.1, on the reverse strand, counting down.
CAACGTTAACTGTTTCAGCTGATCGGATAGGCCCTATGAATGAGACTTCCTGTTGAGTAAAAGTTTCGGTGCAGAGTTTAAATTATAATGGGAAAATTAACTTTTATTATCTTTACGCGTTTGTAGATTAAATTGTTAAAAGTATTCAAGGTAGATTAAATATTATTCAATTCATAAAATAATTTTTTTAAAAAATAGACAAATAAGTGTATTTATCAATATTACATTTATCATCAAGGAAAAGAAAGGATGTCAAAAGTACATGAATTAATCATAAAATGTAATTCAAGGCGGAATTTGATATGTCAACTCTTGTTGGTGGCTACAAGAGTCGAAGGGTTTTAGCCATTTTTACCACCCTATATGGATCTACTTTTATGATTAATTCCTGTACTTTTTGGCATCTTTGAACCTTTTTTCGTAATGAGGTTCCTCGTTTCCTTAATGATAACCGTATTATTCGTTGGGAAACTAATTCCGAGGTTGTACCTTGTGTTTTCAAAATCGGATCGAAAATAAAATCGATGTCTTTACTGGTTACAGGTTCGATCGGTTCAACCGGTTGAATAATCGGTTCAACCGGTTGAATCATTTATTCAACCGGTGATGACGTCATCATTATGTGATATCTATTTTTTTGTAAAATATATATACCATATATTTTACTATAGTTTCAAGTTGTTAACAATAAAAAAATATCGTTACACCAACATAACATGTCAAACTTCAAAAATCAGATAAAATGAAATGTCTAATATAAAATAATAATAATAATAATAAAACATCTAAAAAACAACAAACATAAGATCAATATCCCAAAATTATAATAAAATATTTAAAATATTATGAAATTATTCACATATATTATAATTTACGAGAAACTAAGCATGTTTATATATAATGTACAAGATACATTTATTGAATTATATGAAATTTTTGATAAAAACACACATAAAATATTATTTTGTAATCATTTCAATAACAATAAATTATATATAATATATTTTGTTCTATAAATTTGATTTATAATAATAAATCAAAAGGAAAAGAAATTTTAAAAATGAAAGAAAAATGAAGGAACATACTGGTTCAACCAGTCAATCGGTTCACTGGTTGAACCGATTTTTTACCGGTTTAATCCGATTCCCACTGATTTTTTATCATGGTGGTTTTGAAGGGTCAATCGGACCGGATCAAGCACTGATTACAGGTTAAACTTGTTAAATCGGCTGGTTCGGACTAGTTTTCAAAACACTGGTTGTATCAAAGTGAGTTCAAATTGTCGAAAACAGAATGTTACTTTCCACTCAAGACACATTTTTTCTTTAAAAAAATGGAAATTTGAAACATAACAAATAATTAAATAAAAATAGCGTAAAAAGCATAACATATTTATTAAAAAAAATTGATGGTCACATCACATGATATGTTGACGCACCGCATCGAACGGGTCTAAGTCTTGATCGACGTATATGTGCCTAAATTCAATGTTCTCATTTATAGTTCGCATGTACTTGTATACATTTAATAACAGGTATATGGTTTGTTTGATGATGCTCTTAAAGATAATGCTCTTAGGGGTATTATCATCATTCATTTAGAATTTTTTTAAAAAAAAGTTAAAAAAAATTCATTTGGATGGTGGATATTGCTCCTGAGGGCAACGTCCTTAAAGTTAGCAACAAAGTTTCCCAGGTATATATATGTTCAAACTAATATTTTTTGCTTAAATCTATCTTCTTTTGACCCAGAAAGATTCTTGATTTTCGATATTAATCATTTGATTAAACTAATATTTTTGTCTCGGCGGGACCTGCGGCGGACAACGACGGAACTATACTCAAGACACGTGGTTTTCACGTGTACCACCATGATCTTCGGTGGGACAGCATCGTTTATCTGCGGCGCCAATTGTTGAAAATAGACCTCCCCATTAGTTCCCTGATTTTTATGTGTTGTTTGTTTTTTTTTTTGTTTTTTTGATCGAAAATGTGTTTTTATTTGAACAAATAGAAATTAAAAAGAAAAAAAAATCACGGAATCATTCCATGTCATCACAAGATTGACCTCTTTTAAAACGTGTTTTTTAGACAATTATTGATTAGTCATCTAGATTTTTTTGTAACGACTGAAATTCGAGTATCTTATAAAAAAAGTAAAATATGTACTATAAATATTATTAGATTTAATTAATGCATGGAATGAAACTTAGTCCATAAATATGATGATACACGTTAAACCATGTCAAATTTTAAAAATGAATTCAATTATTTTATTGAATTAAATGAATAGTTGGTTGGATGAGTTAACTTGAGGAGTATATTAAACAAATGCATGGTTTCTCAGTTATTTTTGTAGTCAAATATTTAATATATGAAGTCAAATCTCAACTGCTATTATTCGCAACTAAATGAAGCACAACATACATATATATAAAATAATATTATTTTTAGCAAAAGTTATTAAATTTTACTATACAATTAGTTAGAAACTAATTATCAAATAAACAAAAATAATAATAACAAAGATAGTTGAATAAATTCATAAATTTAGGTTTAACTTCTTTTTACTCCGTACCCAAAATTTCTTCAAAAATTCCTACCTCTTTTCAACTTTATATTCAAAAGGGAAAATTACAAAAAACATCATATAGTTTGGTTCAAATTTCACTTTGCAATTATTGTTTCAAAAATTACAGTTTATATCATCAACTTTCATGAATTGTACAATATGCATCCTATTAACTCGATTTTGTATTTTTATCAAAGAGTTATCGTTGCATTCCATCACCTACTTGCATATTCAAATTTAGATCTTCTTAGGCTAGCTATTGTAAATTTTAAAAAAATAAAAAAATATATTCGGTATCGAAATTCCCTGGTTGTTTGATTTCAAAAATAGAATTTTGACACCCCTATTGGATTTTTTTCAAAAAAAGCGATGGAATGCGGCGATGAATCTTCGATAAAAATAAAAAATTGAGTCATGAGAATGCAAAGTGTTACAATTCATGAAAGTTGAGGATATAAACTGTAATTTTTCAAACAATGGTTGCAAAGTGAAATGTGGACCAAACTATAGGTTGTTTTTTGTAATTTTTCCTATTTATAATAATTACTCATTGGAGAGAATTTTTTTGAAAATAATACCAAATTACCCATATGTTTAAGATTTTAGTATGTTTGCGTATTTTAAAGCCGCGATCCTTAAATGGTATAAAAGCCTAGGCTGAAAATATTAAAATAATATTTTGAATATTAATATTATAATTTAGCGGGGAAGACAATACATGAGAAAATGGATCCGAACGAATGTCCGAAGTGTTACTCATAGGTTGTACTTCCAAAAATTGAAAGAACTAAATCAGGAACATCTGGCCGAAGCTAAACGCTTCAACCAGAAATGAAAAATACTGCAAGAAGTCAATGCTAGCCCAGCTAGCATTAACCAGTATCAACAACTGAAGAAGATATCGAGAAACCTTTACATGATCAACCTCAAACTTCAGTTTTAGTTATCCGAGGCTCAGGATGAAGATCATCCTGAACACAACAACATGATTCCAGATCCAATCAACTCAACAGGATCCGGATCAGATGAATAGGATGGGAGAACCAACTTTCAATAAATCGAGCATGATACTTCTAAGATGACTCAAGATCTTAGAGAGATCCATAAGACAGTGCGGCGTTATGGATACTTACAATACCACGTCCCTGAACTGATCCATCAGATTCAAAGTCAGATGTAGATTATGATTAAACATCATGAGGAAATTCTTGAAAACCTTCAGGATGCTCAAACCTGAGTTAAGGAGTTTGAGTCATGATCAAGTCCTTCAGGAAGAAGAAAAGGAGGGTGGTTACCACCGTCCTATGGAATTGTGATGTCCGGGAATTAATGGTGTTAATCCCGGTGTAGTATTAATCCTGGATGGATTTTTTTTAATTGTAAGCAATTAGGAATTAATTGCGGTTTGGGTCTCCCGAGGTTGTTAGATTGGGCATTTGTGATCGTTGGATCCAAAGGTTGAGATTGTATTCTCATTTTGGTGGAAAGCCTATGATTTGGGTTTTTAGTGGGACTTGGAGTCCGGGGTGCCTTGTGTTGGGGCCAGTCTGGGGATTTGATGTTGGAGGGTGAGTTTTTGAAAACAGATGATTTTTAATGAATCATGATGTATTTGCGGAGGTTTTGGTGTGTTGGGGTATTTTGCTATATACCCGTTGGACTCGGGATTCCGTCATTTGGAATCCATTTCTCTCCTCTCCTCCCCCTCTCACGCCACCTTCGCCCCAAACCCTTCCCCTTCCCTTTGGTTGAAGCAAAATCGTTAGAACTCGATTATGGGGGCCGGATTTCTTGAAGAAAGATAGGTAATATTCTTCTCCTCTCTTTTGGCTTCAATTTGATTGTGGTTTTGTTTTGTGTGGTTGAGTTTTGGGTTGGTTATGGCATTTGGGGGTTTTGGGTTAAAATCCAAAATGTTGATTTCAGTGTTTTCATGGAGTTTAATTGTTGTATTTGAGGCATTGAGGTGGTATGGGGTGTTGGTTTGGAGTTGGGTGTGAAAAACACCATTAGAACTCGAGTTTTTCGAAAAATCGCAGTCCGCGATCGATCTTGGCGAGGCGCCGATCGATCGCGACATGCTACTGGAATTTGTAGAAGATGTACAGTATCGGCGATCGATCGCGAAAAGGGGGCGATCGATCGCGAGGGTCTCAGCGATCGATCGCGAGATGTGGCGATCGATCGCGGATTGATTTTTTCGGGCAGTAGGCTTGCGCGATCGATCGCGCCTGATGGGCGATCGATCGCGGCACTGTTCACCTGCATGGATTTTCGAATATGTTGGAAAATGTTGGGATTTTGGAACCGAGGTCTAAAGGGCCGACTTCCGGAGTGTTGTTCACATTCCAATGAGAATGTTAGGCTTTTAAAATGGTTTGATTGGAACCAAGCTTATTAAACGGAATTTTTGGTTGGGTTTTTGGCTATCTGTTAATCATATAAAATGGAATATTTTGGGTAGTATGCATGCTTAGCCGGGGGGCTTTTATTTTGGTAATCGTCATGGATTGACGATATGATTGGGAGTCTTGAACGTGCGTGGGCACGTGATCGCATGCTTATTCTTGATTTTGAGTCGTTTATGTGTTTTAGCACATATTTCTCTAGGCATGGGACTCAAGGAAGGTTTGGCTTGGACTACGGAGACTTAAGGTACGTGGGACGTACGAGCATAACCTATTATAGTATTGCAACTGTAATATGCATGGTTTGTGATAATGGTATTAAATGGGCATTGGAATACATGGTGTATGGTAATGGTATTATATGGACATTGCAATATCTGGCATGTGGTAAGTATTGAAATGCATGGTGCATTATATTTACTTCAAATGGATAATGATATGCATGGTATATGGTAACTGTGATAAATAGACATACATTGGAAATCATAGGGTGCCGCTTTAGAGCGAGCAACGATTGGGTGTTGTCGCCGTTGAGCACTACCGGTTATGACGCCGCTATTGTTGAGCGTGCGCTGGGTTAAGAATGCCGCTATTGTGGAGCGAGCAATGTTACGGGAACATGGAATCCTTGGTTAAATATATGTGAAATCTATGGCCTATGTATAATGATTTTACATATTGATTATGGAGCTGACATGATAGAACTGTATTAGTTAATCTATATGGTGATTAACTGGCTTTGGGAATTTGATGAGTTTGGTTATTTTGAGAACAGGGACAATGCATGGGATCCCGGATGAGGGTATTGCCATCCAGGGAGTATCATTTAAATTATGGCATTTACATTCTGTAAATTATGAATTGCAATATTATTATTTTGTGATTGGTGGTATTGGTATGCTCACCCCGTGTGGGGGCTGTCTCTGTTGGGGCAGGTAACACAGGTGTAGCGGCTTTGGAGTCGAGCTCGGGCTTTTGGTTAGAGGTACTTCCAGGATCGAGGTACCAGAGCTGGTTGGATGGACGCTCAGATCCAGTGTTGAGATCGAGTTGTGCTTGGAAGGTGCTTCCAGGATAGAAGTACCAGTAGCGGTATCCGGTATAGTGTTTTATGCATCAAATACACGTTTATTCATTGAGTACACCTTACGTGTATATGGGATGTATAAATGGGCTATGGCCTCTTTCTGTTCATTATGGTTGCATGCAATTAATTATGGAAATTGCTAAATGAACTAAGAGCATATTAGTGTATTATGTGGGTGCATGTTATGTGAATAATAATGGTAGGGGGAATTTGAATATTGGGAATTGAATGCAAGAAATTTTCTGGGTAGCATACGGTGTTGCACTTGCATAGGGTTTTTCCCCTGATGGTATGAGTATATGCACTCATGGTATGGCTTAATGCACTAATTACGGGTTAAGGGCACGGGGGTCCTTACATTAGTGGTATCAGAGCAGTGGTTAGCTCTTTGGGGCTGTTGAGGGCCTAGGAACATGTTATTGGGAATGAGAAGCACATACTTATGCATGATTGCTTATGTGCGTTTATGATATGTGTTCATCATTGGCATATGTGTTGCTAACCATGGTGGTTGCAGGGTCTTATGAGACATGGACTATGCATTACGGTTGCATAGGTATACATCGGAGTGATGATTTTAATGCTTTGCCGCTACATGTTGGAGCGAGGTGCATTAAAATACACTCATGGCGATGTTTATGGGAATACGGATTATGCATTACGGTTGCATGCACGTCGAAGCGATGATGCCGCTGTCGTGTCGAAGCGATGGTAAATGCCGCTGTCACGTCGAAGCGATGATGCCGCTGTCGTGCCGAAACAATTATTGAAATACGGGTTATGCATTACGGTTGCATGCATGGCGTAGCGATATGAATACTTGCCGCTGTCGTATTATAGCGATGAAGAATATTTGCCGCAAATATGTCGAAGCGAAGGAAAAATGCCGCTGTCATATTATTATTGCGAGGGATATTATGCCGCTAATACGTCGAAGCGAAGGGTATTTCCGCTGTCATGCCGGAATGATGGTAAATGCCGCTGTCGTGTCGAAGCGATGGTAAATGCCGCTGTCACGTCGAAGCGATGGTACCACCGTCATGTCGAAACGATGATGCCGCTGTCGTGTCGAAGCGATGATACATGCCGCTGTCACGTCGAAGCGATGATGCCGTTGTCATGACGTAGCGATGTGATCGGGAACAAAGTACTACATGAGTGTGAGTACCTCTTGAGTCCGCGATTAGCCGGGTATTTTATTGGCGATGGTTACGCCGGGTATTTTATTGGCGATGGTTACGCCGGGTATTTTATTGACGATGGTTACGCCGGGTATTTTGTTGGCGATGGTTACGCCGGGTATTTTATTGGCGACGGTTACGCCGGGTATTCTATTGGCGATGGTTTATACCGCCGGATATCTATAGCGACATTTTATGCCGCTGACTCCATGGCGAGGGATCATGCCGCTGATTCGATAGCGATGGATTATACCGCTATGTGTGTAGCACTGGATTATGCCGCCTACGAGCGATGGGTGCTGCTTATGTACCGCTGGTGGACGATGGATACAGGTATTCCGCTATCTCGATAGCGATGAGGTATGGCATATTACTTTTGTTATCAGTATGGTGATTATGGTGTATTATTATTTACCGTCATGTGTTTGACGATGAGATTATGGATGTCGTGTATCGACAGGTACCGTCATATGTTCGACGATGTTATTTGGGATAACTATGTGGACGCTTGGCGTCATTTTGGTGATTTATGCATTCATGTTTATGTATATGGTTGTATGGTTTGAGTGCCGATGGTGGGCACATGGTAGGGTCTGGGTATTTAGTTGACGAGACCTTTTGCCGAGCAGGTTTGCTCGATGGATCATTGATGCATTGTACCGGTGAGAGTACGCATCGTATTATGGAGGTATATTATTGACGAGCAATGATACCCTTGGGTATGCTCGCTGGGATGGCTAAGGCCAAGTGAATGGTGGTAAGAGTAGTCATTGAGGAAACTACTCGCTTGTTATTGTGATGAGGAGTAAACATGGTTACACCCACCCTAAGGGCGTGGAAGAAGTCCTAATGGATTAGGATTGCATGATAATTGAGCGTGGACGCCGGGTTGTCCAGTGTGCTTTGGTGTTTTAGAGATATGTTGGGCAATGACCCACAACTCTAATGGTTTGGGCGGTATGGTATACCGGGATGGAATGTGTGTCGCGTTAATAGGTTGGTATAAGCCTATGGGACCAGCGAATCACTAGCCAGGTATTGTTGCAGTGCTTTAGTGTGCTTGTGGTAGCTATTATAATGCTCGTTGGATTCGAGTTTGGTGAATCGTATGGTGATACGATGAGGGTTATGGTAGACTCTTGTAGTCTCTATGTGGCATGGTGTTTGAGGTAGGGAATACCTCACGGGGACGTTATACGTCATTGTTTTGAGGGACTTGTGCTGGGACAGCTCAAGTTTATTGGTATTACCAACGTGAGTGTCAACAAGTCGTGGTTAGCTCTAGTTGAGCATCCTTGCATATGGCATGCAATGGGAGTCACAATGGTTTGTGAGATATAGTTAGTGGGGTGACACTACTATATTGATTTTTTTTATCTCTTGGAGAGATTTGGATTGTACTGTCTTGGAGACAGCTTGCATCGGTCGTGGTTTGATTGTAAGTCAGCCATGGTAAGCATTACTGATGTTGGACCGAGTAATGGATTTCTTACCTCGGTGAGACGTTTGAGGAGACGTCTTCGGGGAGATGCTCGATTTTGGAGTACTATGGTATTAGTACAGAGCATCGTTGGAAGGTGTATACATGGCGTATACGGATTTTTGGATTGGGTAATGGTAGTATTGATGCACTACTCTAACCAATTGTATATTTCTGGGTTCCGGGATATGTTTTGGTATTAATATACCAGGTTTTCCGAACGGTAATTCGAGGATTGGAGGATCATGGATTCATGACTTCTTCCTTGAGAGGAAGACGGTATTGTGATTCCTACCGGTTGAATCTTTTGGGGAGATTCGTTATTTTGGTTCGTGTGGTGGTGATGTTGAAATCACACCCTTTGGTTTTGGTTTGTCAACCATCATTCTCCGTGGGGCGAGAATAATCGGGGTTTGACAGTTGGTTTTGGGATTTGGGTGTGATTGGAGATACCCGAGTCTATTGCATTGTGTATGCATGTTGTGATTGGTGTTTGGGCATGTATGCCGTGAGTGTATACGAATGCCAATGTTATTTTGTTCATTGTTGAACGTCGAGTTGTATGCTTGGTTTGGTGAATCTCCGGTGTGAGATTGTGGGACCTCGAGATCGGTAATCTCGCTGGCACGATGCATTCTGATGAATGATCGTGAGGGTTGTTTGACTTCCCCGGAGGAGGGATTGTTGTGTTTTGAAACCATGGTAGTTCTTGCTGGTTAATTCGATAGCCTCCCTGTTTTAGGATTGTAAAATCCCAGGATAGACAAGGGGTGGCCAGGACTCGGATTTGTTTGGTGTCGTGGTTGACACGCATGGCGGGGATGCAAGTGATTGTTTTGCGTGACCTCTGTGGAACTTGAGACTTTGTGGAGTCTTGAGGGTGTGTCGGGACCAAGATATGATTTCTTGGAACACACCGGTGTAAACATCCTCGGTGATGTGTTTTGTGTGGATCAGTGACCGTGGGTAACCCGGTCCGGGTTGCAAGTGGTGCAACTACTCCTTTGGAGGAGATGGGCTGGGAAGCGGAACCGGATTTTCTGTGAGTATACTGTCGTATGCTAGTAGTCCTCATCATAACGATGCGTGTTAAGCATCGTGGACAAGTAATGGAGATATCATGGAGAGATATCTATGTCGAGATTAATGAAGGTTTGGTTGAGTTTCAGTCATGGTGGACTGACTTCTGGGACGATTCACGTCGAGGTATGTTGTTATCTTTCGGGTTGTATTGGTTTTGGCGGTTGCTCTATTTTAGGTCTTAGTGCGAGACTGGTATTCTCGCAGTTGTTAATTCGATTCTAAGGTGGTTCAGAATCGGGGTCTTGGCTTTGTTTTGTTTGTGTAGTCCTGGTGTTACGTGGAGTACACCGGTGCAATTTCGGGGACGAAATTTTATTAGTAGGGGATAATTGTGATGTCCGGGAATTAATGGTGTTAATCCCGGTGTAGTATTAATCCTGGATGGATTTTTTTTAATTGTAAGCAATTAGGAATTAATTGCGGTTTGGGTCTCCCGAGGTTGTTAGATTGGGCATTTGTGATCGTTGGATCCAAAGGTTGAGATTGTATTCTCATTTTGGTGGAAAGCCTATGATTTGGGTTTTTAGTGGGACTTGGAGTCCGGGGTGCCTTGTGTTGGGGCCAGTCTGGGGATTTGATGTTGGAGGGTGAGTTTTTGAAAACAGATGATTTTTAATGAATCATGATGTATTTGCGGAGGTTTTGGTGTGTTGGGGTATTTTGCTATATATACCCGTTGGACTCGGGATTCCGTCATTTGGAATCCATTTCTCTCCTCTCCTCCCCCTCTCACGCCACCTTCGCCCCAAACCCTTCCCCTTCCCTTTGGTTGAAGCAAAATCGTTAGAACTCGATTATGGGGGCCGGATTTCTTGAAGAAAGATAGGTAATATTCTTCTCCTCTCTTTTGGCTTCAATTTGATTGTGGTTTTGTTTTGTGTGGTTGAGTTTTGGGTTGGTTATGGCATTTGGGGGTTTTGGGTTAAAATCCAAAATGTTGATTTCAGTGTTTTCATGGAGTTTAATTGTTGTATTTGAGGCATTGAGGTGGTATGGGGTGTTGGTTTGGAGTTGGGTGTGAAAAACACCATTAGAACTCGAGTTTTTCGAAAAATCGCAGTCCGCGATCGATCTTGGCGAGGCGCCGATCGATCGCGACATGCTACTGGAATTTGTAGAAGATGTACAGTATCGGCGATCGATCGCGAAAAGGGGGCGATCGATCGCGAGGGTCTCAGCGATCGATCGCGAGATGTGGCGATCGATCGCGGATTGATTTTTTCGGGCAGTAGGCTTGCGCGATCGATCGCGCCTGATGGGCGATCGATCGCGGCACTGTTCACCTGCATGGATTTTCGAATATGTTGGAAAATGTTGGGATTTTGGAACCGAGGTCTAAAGGGCCGACTTCCGGAGTGTTGTTCACATTCCAATGAGAATGTTAGGCTTTTAAAATGGTTTGATTGGAACCAAGCTTATTAAACGGAATTTTTGGTTGGGTTTTTGGCTATCTGTTAATCATATAAAATGGAATATTTTGGGTAGTATGCATGCTTAGCCGGGGGGCTTTTATTTTGGTAATCGTCATGGATTGACGATATGATTGGGAGTCTTGAACGTGCGTGGGCACGTGATCGCATGCTTATTCTTGATTTTGAGTCGTTTATGTGTTTTAGCACATATTTCTCTAGGCATGGGACTCAAGGAAGGTTTGGCTTGGACTACGGAGACTTAAGGTACGTGGGACGTACGAGCATAACCTATTATAGTATTGCAACTGTAATATGCATGGTTTGTGATAATGGTATTAAATGGGCATTGGAATACATGGTGTATGGTAATGGTATTATATGGACATTGCAATATCTGGCATGTGGTAAGTATTGAAATGCATGGTGCATTATATTTACTTCAAATGGATAATGATATGCATGGTATATGGTAACTGTGATAAATAGACATACATTGGAAATCATAGGGTGCCGCTTTAGAGCGAGCAACGATTGGGTGTTGTCGCCGTTGAGCACTACCGGTTATGACGCCGCTATTGTTGAGCGTGCGCTGGGTTAAGAATGCCGCTATTGTGGAGCGAGCAATGTTACGGGAACATGGAATCCTTGGTTAAATATATGTGAAATCTATGGCCTATGTATAATGATTTTACATATTGATTATGGAGCTGACATGATAGAACTGTATTAGTTAATCTATATGGTGATTAACTGGCTTTGGGAATTTGATGAGTTTGGTTATTTTGAGAACAGGGACAATGCATGGGATCCCGGATGAGGGTATTGCCATCCAGGGAGTATCATTTAAATTATGGCATTTACATTCTGTAAATTATGAATTGCAATATTATTATTTTGTGATTGGTGGTATTGGTATGCTCACCCCGTGTGGGGGCTGTCTCTGTTGGGGCAGGTAACACAGGTGTAGCGGCTTTGGAGTCGAGCTCGGGCTTTTGGTTAGAGGTACTTCCAGGATCGAGGTACCAGAGCTGGTTGGATGGACGCTCAGATCCAGTGTTGAGATCGAGTTGTGCTTGGAAGGTGCTTCCAGGATAGAAGTACCAGTAGCGGTATCCGGTATAGTGTTTTATGCATCAAATACACGTTTATTCATTGAGTACACCTTACGTGTATATGGGATGTATAAATGGGCTATGGCCTCTTTCTGTTCATTATGGTTGCATGCAATTAATTATGGAAATTGCTAAATGAACTAAGAGCATATTAGTGTATTATGTGGGTGCATGTTATGTGAATAATAATGGTAGGGGGAATTTGAATATTGGGAATTGAATGCAAGAAATTTTCTGGGTAGCATACGGTGTTGCACTTGCATAGGGTTTTTCCCCTGATGGTATGAGTATATGCACTCATGGTATGGCTTAATGCACTAATTACGGGTTAAGGGCACGGGGGTCCTTACAGAACATAACCCTTTTTACATCAAAAATGGAAAGCGGAGGAGCTTCGATGACCTTTAACGGAGGCTGAAAAATGATTGCAGTCCTACAAGGAGATCTAATACTTCCTACAAAGTAATGGAAATAATCAACCTGGAAGATCTCTGTGATCTTGACGATTCATTTGCGATATTGAATTTGGGACACTTTAAAACAAATCAAGTTGGCCGAATTCCTCAACTTCCACGACCACAAGAAAGTTTCGGGTCGAATAATCCACCACCTGATGGAGATCAAAGAATACCCCATCAGGAAGATTATACTGCTGGAGCAACTTTAGATCCCGCAGTTAGAACAAAGAATTATTCCCGCAGGACAGACATACAAACGCCTTACGAGAAATCTCAATTAGATCTGATACATCCATATGGACTTATGCTCAACATGGATATTCTGGATTTAAAAAATCAAGAAGTTATTATTGATGAATGGGCTTCAGCAATGAGAATCGCAGCAGGAACGCTTGCTCTAAACAAGGAAGGATTCATATTACTCCTTAATATGAGTCTGGAAGGAAATTGCATGGGAACTCGCTGACCCAGGTACCAAGGAAGAAGTCTAGCCGGAGAGTCCCTAAAAGCAATAGTGGATAAGATGGCTAAATTCTTTAAAATCTGTTTCATTGGAGTTTGTTACTTCGAAGGAATGGAGCAAGAGAAGGCGAAAAAAATATAGACAAGCTATATATAGCCTGGAACTACATGATATCTGTAATTTAGACGAGTACATCAAACTCTTCGCAGAGTATAGATGGAAGGCAAATATGACAGAACATGATGCAGCCGAACTGTTCTTTGCCAAAATACCAAGTCCATGGAGAGAAATGTTTATCCAGGAATATACACGTCAAGAAATGGAGACAGTGGCAAGGAGAATGTCATTTTTTTAAAATGAAACTTGCAGAGTGGTGCTATCAAGCGAAACTTTAAAAGAACTACAAGAAGCTAAGAGGAATCAACAAAACAGCTCATCTTTGTTGTACGGGGAATGATATACCTACAATCATTGGAAACTACTCCCAAAGGCGGAAGATGAAGAAGCACAGAAATCATTCATATGTAGGGATGACAATGGGACGGGTCCAGAACCGGACCCGCATTGAACCCGCCCCATCGGGGCGGGTCTGGACCCGTTCAACCGGGTTTGGAAGCGGGGTGGGTCCTGGGATTGGCCGAACCCGCCTCGTACCCGTACGGCAATACATTTTTAATTTTTTTAAAAAAATATGATATTGATTATACATGTTACTTCTTTAATTGAACAATAAAGTGTCATTATTTAATTTTATATCAAAATTCATGTGTGCATGTTAAAGAAGTTGGACATTTTGAAGGAAATAAGAGCAAATTAATAAATATTTAGTAATTTAAAGATAATTTTATAATGCTTATTATAAATATTTACTAGAGAAAACATGAAATTTAATCACAAAATTCAACTTTTGTGTTTCAAAACTGATTTCTAGCTAAATTTTTTTTTTTTTAAAAATGGAACCTACGGGGGGGGGGGGGGGGGTAAACCCGACGGGTTCACAGGTCTAAGCGGGGCGGGTCCGGGTTTATGTGTAGCGGGGCGGGTCTTGGGATTGGCCAAACCAGTCCCATACCCGACTCGTTGCCATTCCTATCCATATGCCCGAGGAAGTAGTTCGAGAAGAAGTAGGTCTTCATGATAACCCAAGAAGTTCTGGTCAAAGAAGAAAGCCCAAAGTTACCGATCAGGGCAAAGATCTGGACCAACAAGGAGTAGAACCTCGTCAAAAGGTTCTAATCAAGCAAGTTCTAGCAGAGCACCGACAAAAAGGACTTTCAGGCGCACTCATACTCGTGCAAATGAAAGTTTCAAAGATTGTAACTGCTGGACGTGCATAGCAAGAGGACATATCTCTAAAGATTGTCTAGAGAACCAAAACCGTGGAGTAAAATAGTTCGAGCATACCAAGGAGTTTGAAGATGCTGTTATTTCCAGGATTTGGTGCAGGTATATCAATTTGAGGATATCCCATCAGATGCAAGCATCTACGAAGAAGAGATCTATTCTGATAATGGGGGTGAATCCAGTTAAGAATCAGAGTGAATGAGAGTTCCTTCAACACATGATAAGAGAAGAACAGTTTGGATTTTTCTCTCATACCACTGTTTCTCATAAAGCTCTTATGAAGATCATAAAAAAGAGCCAAAGCTTCAGATGTATGATAGATTTATAATTGGAGTAATGAAAAAGTCATGTATATGATTGGTCTTTGAATCAGGAAGCATCAGATTATCCATAAGGTGACGACATGCCTATTTGCAATCCTGGTGGAATTCACGGGAAACCAAATTCAGATGCAATTAATCCCCTACAGAGAAATCCAGGAGATTAAAAACAGTGTCAAAAGAGAATTTGCTAATACGCTCTCATGTATTCATATTGGAGCCATTGGAGTTATCATCAAGTCAAATTTCAAAGAATGAATTGATTCGCCACCTAACATGGCAATCTTTGGCAAGAGAATCTCAAACCTCACAGACTCTTGTTTGGGAGCAGTTGCATGAAATTTTTATGCCGGAAAGATGGCTTTCAACATCTATCCCAGAATCGCATAAAAATTGAGAGATCGGGATTTCAACAAGGTCCTTACTCTTCATCAAGACTTTAAAAGGAATGATTTGATGAAAGAAGGGAACCGGCCTTACTCAATCACCTACAAAGTTTCTTACGCACTCTTGAATACACATCATTCAGAAGTATTCTTGAGAAAAGAATTCATTGAAGTCCCCAAAATCTTGGAAGATTTTGCAAAAGCGGTATTGCCGGATATTATCAACACTCCGACAATTGGAGAGATCGACACGAGGATACATGACCAGCCTGTTTTAAACAGAAGCATGAGTCTTATGATCGAGCCAATAAGAATGTATTTCCAACATGATAGGTTAATCAACAATTATCACGGGGAAAAACAAAAGACAGTCTCAAGCAGGATTGAGAAAATCCCAGATATCTTCAAAACAAAGGGAGTTCTGAAGTGTCCAGAAGGATAGCGAGAAGTTGAAATAATCTTCAACATTACATAAAAGGATAACATATTTCCTTGTGATGTCCTATATTGTTTACAACAACCTACAATTGGCAAATATCAAGGAAACCTCAAAATGGGTGAAATTGATCTCACACTTGACGGGACGACATGAAGAACCCCAAAACATATTATTCTTGGGATTGAGTTTCTCGAGGAACACAAACATTGGGAAAGATTGCAGGATATAATTGAATTCACGATGGACGGAAAAAGATACAGAATCTAATGACCACTAATCAATTCTCAATATACATCATAGTAGGGATATTATACGAGAAATATTGTGCAGAATATTTCGTAGGATATATCGATTCAGGAGCTGGAATATACACGGCCAAAACAGACACCTTCCCTCAAGAAGTTGGTGACAAATTACCAGTCATTGCTGGAAGAGACTTTTCCAAGCGGATTCTTATTCTTAATGAATGGGTCAATTCGGTGGAAATAATAATCGGAGGAGCAGATGGTACCCCATGGTACAAAGTCAAGACTCCACCTATCTATTTCCATGATATATGAGTTGACATACTCTTAGGAAACAGTTTCCTAAAGACATTCAAGCAGTTCACAGAAGAGAACGAGACAAGAAGACTTATTTTCACAACTATCTGTGATCATAAGATAATTGTCCAGAGACTAAGGGACGCATTTAACTGGCAATTGCTCATTTGTTTTCGTAGCAAATGTAGTGATGAAGGAAAACTTCGACACCCAAAAATGAAGTATCAACAGAAATTTGGTGAATCGATTCTTCAATTCAGGCAACACGGTCTCAGTCAAAAGGATAGTCATACCTTTGATGGGGAAAATATTATGTCTTTCAAAGAACATGATGAAGAAGAAGTTGACCCATAAACCTTGTTATTCATGAAGAAGACATTATAAAATGAGATTCCACAACCTGATGATATCCTCGAGGAGCAGACTACTCTAGATGATGTAAAAAGGAAGATTCAAAGGAACTACAACGAGGATCTTCTGGCATGGTGGAACAAGAATAATGTGATGGCCCAATCCTAATAATGTGATTAATTACACAATGATAATTATAGCGTAAACAGCGGAAGATTTGTTTAACATTTAGTAACATGTGGCCCTAAAAATTTTGGCATGACCTCGTCGCACGAGAAACATACCACCAATACGAATAGTCAAAATATATATAGATACCATCAATTTCATCTCCATCAACACAAATCAAACTATGAAACACATATCCATACTGAGCAAAATAAACTAAATATACATAAACTCCCTACACTCCAGGGACACACCACTTGTACATATACGACTGGGATAAGAAGGAAAATAAACCTCTCAAGTGTGGCTCCCACCGGATGTGTACTCTCTGGGGTCCTGGCCACCTGTACTACCTGCCATTGTCCACACACAAAGACAACAACAACCCCCTTGGGGGTGAGCAAAAGCCCAATATGGAACGATCATGGAATATACATCATGTATCTATAAAATGATATTTGAAATGAAATGCAATGCATGTCATGTCATGTCGGTATCATACACCCATCCGCTGGGTATCTCGGAGCCAATAAATGAAAGTCCAAATACTACATAGCTAAGCTCGAGCATGTCAAGCAAATGAATGTCTGTATGGTGTGTCGTCAAAGCGTCACCGTATCCCAGCTCTTGACATCAGATCATATCATACAGATGACGTCAGCAAGGTGCCACCTTATAACAGTCTCAATAAATAGGGATAATCCAGAGGATGACGTCGGCAAACGCCACCAACCCCATATCAACAAATCATAGCAATCATAAGGGCCACGAATCCCTATGCCTTTCAGGCCACTTAATGCCAGTCATAGCACCGTGTACAACCCTTATGATTGATCAAATCCAAAATAATAGGGTATCAAAGAATCGTAGCTCAACATGTATGTCATGCATCGATGTATGTATGAAAACTGATGTGTGTTAACAAAACATTTATTTTCATACATCGATATGCAATTATGAATGCCATGAATGCCACACAATTTAAATAAAATCACGTAGCCACGTAAAATCAAGTAATTCACACAAGTCATCAAATCATATACCAACTGATACAGATACCTGTTGTATGTTACCCGATCGCAACATACATTTACTTCTTGATATCTGAGCTTGTAGAGTTGATGTATTCACTGTATATCAATGAAATTCACAATTCACTAAATTAATCATTAAAAATTGGTTATCAATTGTAGTCATAGCTGAACCAATTTAGGGTAATTAAATTGATGCGATTATATCACAATTCAATTTGCTAAATTATTTTTAACCAATTCAAATTATTTTTCAATAATTATAGTCCAAATTAACTGGTAATTATCGAAGCAAAGTCGGAAAAATCAAATATCGAATTTTACCCAAATTCGCACACAGTACACGCACGCTTTTCCTACGATTCCGGCGAACTCCGGCGGCTGTAGAGGCGGATACCAGTGTATAAAGTTTTGTCCAGGTGAGGGGAAGAGATCCGGTGTATGGCTTTGTCCACTTTGTTGTAGAACCGAAGAAATCGAACCAAAAGCTCAGAAACCCTAGTCTGTGCGAGTTCGTCCGTTCCAGGTCAAAATTGAACACCTTTTCGAACACCAAATTTTGATTATCTGGTATGTAAATGTGCGCCTGAGAGTTAGGAACACGGTGGTATGTCGGTATCGTCAATAGGTGGTCGGACGACGGCGAACGGAGCTGATTTATACGCGGTGGTCGGTGAATCGCGCTGAAACTGTGTGTTTTCGCACCTTTTAGTAGGCGTCCGTGATATCTATGTGTTTTTACGTGTTTACTATGTGTTTTACGTCCTACACCGATATATATTAATTCCCGACCAATTATGAACATCGGGATGTCACCGGTGTACTGGTGCATGTACATTGCATGTACTGTTCACACCTGACTTCGTGTCAATACTTCAATCACAAATGAAATATATCATTTTAATACAAATTTTATATTTATTAAATTAATTTAACAAAATTAAATGTAATTAACGTTAATCAAACATCGGGGCATCACAAATAAGCTCAAAGCTATTTTGAAGGTGAAAGCCGGAACTGAAAATGAGTTCATTAGATTTAAACCAATCCCCGTGAACATGGAAGATCGGATGGACATCCAGATTATACTTAAGGAGCATCTTGACCTCAAGTTAATCTCAGCAGGCGTTTCTCTATATAGTAGTCTAGGATTTCTTGTCGGGATAACGGGGAAATTAAAGTAGTAAAGCCAAGATTGGTGATCAACTATAAATGGATCAAAGAAATCTTGGAATTCGATGGATATTTTATCCCAAGAAAAGAACATTTGGTAAATATTATCAAAAATGCCAAAGTTTTTCTAAGTTCGACTGCAAGTTTGAGTTTTACCAGATTAAGATAGAGGAATCTAGCAGAAAGTTTACAGCATTCTCCATACCACAGGGACACTATATCTGGAATGTTATGACAATGGAGTTGGCAAATGCCCCCCAGATATATCAAAGGAAGATGGATAATATTTTCAATGATTACTTCAGCTTCATGTTCGTGTATATTGACGACATCCTCATTGCGTCAAGAAACATGAAAGATCATCTTAAACATTTGGAAATCTTTTCAGATGTTTGTTACAAGGAATGATTAGTGCTCTCCGAAAGGAAGGCAATGATTGCCACAAGACCAATCAAGTTCCTTGGAATTGAGATCGACGAATCAGAAATCATTTTGCAGAATCATAATGTTGAAAAAGTGCAAGAATATACCGGATGACCTCAAGGATTTAAAGCAACTTCAGAGTTTTTTGAGAGTTGTTAATTTTGATGATGTACATCAACAACCTAGCAAGCCAAATGAAGGTGTTCAATCCATTACTCACGAAAGATGTTAAGTTCGAATGTAATGAAGATCACAGACAAGTTGTCAAACAACTTAAATAAGTTTGCAGACAACTACCAACCTTGCAATCCTGAAGACGAGGATGAACTAGTATTATACGCAGATGCTAGTGATCATTGGTGGAATGCAGTGCTTATGAAAGACACACCGGATGGAGAAGTGTCATGCAGGCATTGCAGCGGTTTATTTGACAGCAATTAAGTTATCAGATGTCACATTAACGAGAAGGAGTTCTTTGCAGTTCGAAAGGCTTTTAAAAATTGCCTCTATTTTACTTGCAAATAAATTTATCTTGAAAATAGAAAATACAAGTGTTAAGTCTTTTCTAAAAAATAAAATTGAATCAAAACTAGAAAAATTCTAGACTTTTAAGACGACAAGTTGAATGTCAATATTATGATTATGATATTGTCATTGTGAAATTTGATAAAAATGTTCTTGCAGATTTCTTGACACGAGATGGAGGGACATTTTGCTAGTAATACCCTCAAACGAGTTAGGCATCTCAGGGAAAGCCTAGTGATCCTTGAACGAGATTTTGGGACTCTTTGTCTCAATACTGAGGCCATAGAACCACTACAACAGACAGACCAAGACCTAGTTTTCAGTGATATATGAGTTTGCCTTCAGGCCAAAGAACGCTTGTTCGAAGTCTTGAAGAGGTCCATCCTCCAGGCCGCATCTCCAACGGTGCAAAAATGAGTGTTCACCCGGAGGCAAGCTGTAGCAAATGTTGAGGGTCAGGTGTCATCACAATCTAAACCTTCAAGTCAACCCAGCACCTCTGGGGTAAAAGAGGGAGAATTGAACCTTAGGTCAAAGATAAACACTTCTAGGGTTCAAATTAACGAGGATTTAGTTTCTTCTCCTATGCATGATTACCAATGCACTTAGGAGAAACTGATAACCAGACAGGGTATCAACCCAGAAAAAATAATTGTTGATCTCTCCGGAAAATACCCAAGGGTTTGGATGAAACCAGGCAACCATCCAAACGATGTAAAAGAATGGTATAATTTTGGAGCTCTTGTTTTGGTTTATACTGTTGCACCAGCCTTCTATGAAATCTCCAAACTATCTAAATGGATTAGAGAAGATGTCCACGAGACATGGTCAAATAATCCACATTTGACCAGATGAGAAGTACTGGAGTTATATTCTATCAATGCAGCTCCTGAACCAGCAAAGAAAGGCTTCATGGAAAAGCTTTTCATTTCATCAAGCTCAGACGACCAGACAGTAACGCCTTGAAAAATATCAAGATCGCTTTACCATAGGACGCACCAGTATTAGTTGGAGCAATAACAGAAAACGAAGCTTCAATTAGACGAGCATGTGGACTTTGGGTTTGTCTAACCGAGATGGACAAAGTCAAATTTCCATTCAAGTTCTTCCAAAATTCAGCCAATGGAACATTCCTGCTGAACTTTATGACAGACTACTTCAGGATTTGCAGAAAAACTCTTCGAAACAAGGAGGAGAATTCTTTGGGAAAACAAGATTCCGACGAGCAATGAAACTTATCTGAAGTTCTGCAACATGGCACACATCAACAGATGGAAAGATCGAGTTTGCCAGGCGTGCGCAGAACAGAGAGCCAGAGTTCGGGAAAGGGTTCCTGCCCAAGCCTGATTGACAGGAAGCAGGAAAAGATAAAAGACCTGCTTACAAGAGGGCAAGTTTTCCTAAAACTCAGGGACCACAAAACCAATAATGTAAAGATTCCACGACAAAGGAAAAAGGCGTGGACCACTAAACGTACTCTGACAAAATAATGGATCACTCACGAGAAAAGTTATGGCGCACTAAGACAAAAAACATCAGCACTCTCAAGAGAGTTGGCACACACAGACAAATATGACAGATCACGAGATAAAGGCGTACTCATGAGCGCACTTAATATTCAACAGGAGTTTGAAATCCGTATTTGAAGTCCGGATTCATGTCTATATAAGGCTAGACATTGAGGAAGCTAAGGACATCATAAATTCTCCATAGTCTCACAAATAAATATTGTAGTCTCCAAACTGTAAACTTATCAACTTTCGTAGCTTGTCAATAATTTCTTTCTTTGTAATATTTTAGTTTTCAATTCAGTTTTTTAATGTGTTTCGAGTCCATCCTCATTATATGAGAGGCTAAACAAGTTAGTCTCCTCCAGGTGGTGATATATTAATGCAATAAATATTATAAGTATTTTCAGAATAAAAGAAAGCTTTTGCCCATCTATATCTCAGATTTCTTTAAAAAAAATTATATCTGGTTATGCTCTACGCCATAAGGTAGGAAACATATTATGTCTGTGATGCCTACTGTTGAAGGCCCCATTGCCGAACTATTGGTTGCGATCGTGTGGTTGATGGTGAGGAACCATTGTAAAGCCTGGTGGGATACCCGATGATATTATGGTCAAAAAGGTATATATCGTTTTATCTAAATTTTATTGTAATACAGAAGCTAGATGAGCCTGTTATAATTTTAATCAATCTCTTAAATAAAGGGTATTATGATATGTAAGAAATAAAGAAAGTGAGAAGAAGACAATTGAGCTATCTTAATTTTTTTTTTAGTAGGAAGGAATCTTAAAGTTTAAAATAGGTAGATGGATTTTAGTATAAGTTGCCCTTATTCAAAAAAATTAAAACTATATCAAAATTAATATCTCGTTGAAATTGATCAAGGGAACATGTTTAATGCGGGCACGTGTGTGTACCCACCTCAAGGGTGCAATCGATTTTTTCCAGAATGTACTAATATAAACATCACTCGATGAAACAAAAAATGTGAATTCAAATAACTTTTAATATATATATACATATATATATATATAATATATGTGTGTTCGAATATTATCGAAATTGAGTGATAAAAATTTATAAAATTAATTATCCCTTGGAAAAAAAATAGAATGAAAAATTGCCTAAAGATAAATGGGAAATCTTGAGCTTTCTCTTGGTTTTATTATTTAAACGAATGCGTCCATCTAACTTCCAGTTAGGGGTGGGCAAATATTTTTGAGCATCTTCGACCCGGCCCGCTCGATCGGTTTTTTTTTTAAAAATTGATATCAGGTAAAACCCGGACCCGACCAATAATTTCGGGTTGATGTCAGGTTCCCATTTTAGAACACGAAAAAGCTTCGGGTACCCGAACCCAAGAATGTAACGATCAAAGGCTTAAACCCTATTCGCTACTCTCGGTACCTACAAGACCCGAAACCCAATTCAAAACCCTATCAAATTAATCCCAAATCTCACTTCACACCACTTCTCTTCTCAGGCAAACCACGTCTCCAGTCTCCACCTCTCACTCATGCCTAGGGGTGTAAACGAACCGAATCGAGCCGAATATGCAGAAAATTTTAAGGTTCGAATTCGGCTCGAAATAGTTATATTTGAGTTCGAATTCGGCTCGAAATAGTTATATTCGAGTTCGAGTTCGATTCGAAGCTCGAATAGTTTCAAAACTTTGGCTCGAGTTCTGCTCGAATCAAAGTTCGAGTTCGAGTTCGGCTCGAAAACGTTCGAACATGTTCGCGAGCTATTCGAATTATTGCTCGAAAATAAATACCCGAAAGGTTCGAAATATATTTATTTAATATATAATTATATTATATTAATAAATATTAAAGTTCGCGAGCGGCTCGCGAACTATCGAACAAAGTAATTTGGGCTCGAGTTCGGCTCGAACAAAGTTCGAACATGTTCGACTCGAATTCGAGAATTCGAGAATTTCGAATTCGAATCAAATATTTATGGAACCTGCTCGAAAAGTTCATGAACATGTTCGATTCGTTTACACTCCTACTCATGCCCTCACGCCGTCCGCGGCTCCACACTATCATCCTCGCCTCATCGTATGCAGCTTCTCACTCGACACCAACCGCAAGTGTAGAGGCGTAGACGATGGACTGAAGTAAGGTAAGGAGGGTTGATCTGTTTTTGGTTTTCTGAAGTACTGTGAAATGTGAATGATTGGATATTGTGATTGGAGGAGTATATCGGTTTTTGCATGATTATTGACAAATTTGGTGTTTTATAATTATAAATTTGTCATGATAATTGATAGGTTGTTGACTATAGTTAGAATAATTGTGTATTTACAGACTTAAGGTAACAAAATTTCAATATGTACCAAAATTTGACAATTGTAGAAATTGTGTTAAATGGAGAATGTATCGGATCATTTAATTGAAGAGGCTAGTAATGTTGATGTTGAAAGGAACAAAAATGTGGAGATAATGATATCAATTCTGATAAAGCTGAAGAAATCGCATCCAAAACTTTGATAAATTATTTTTTGAAGTTGATAATGTGCAAAAAGTTAGGTGCAAATATTGCGGCAGAGAGATGAAAGCATATCCAAAAATGCATGGGACTCGACCTCTTAAGAATCACTACGAGTCTTGTAGCAACTAATGAAGCTCGAATTGCATTTCAACCCCAACGTGTTGGTGAGAAGGAAACACAAATTGTTTCTTGGAAACTTGATCAGAATAAAATCAGAGATGCTATATGTTATTGATTAATTGTGATGAGCTTCCAGTTAAGACAGTTAGAAACAAGGGATTTATACAATATCTCCTAGAACTGTTCAAGCCTTGATATGTGCTCAGGATTGGTTTCGCTTGGATTCAAAACCAATAAATGTGGAAGAAGATTTGGCCGAATTTGAAATTATGGAAAAATGTATTTTCTTTCTTTACTTTTGTTTGTTTGATCATATTATTTTATTTGTACGTGACTTTGATCTCTTTTCTCTAATATGACTTTGATTTTTTATTTTCTTGTAGAGTTAAAAAAATTGGTGATTGATTAAACTATAATAGATATATGGTTATGGGAAAAGGTCCAATTTGTGCATGTAAGTTTTCACACTTTAAATTTCCCACATTTCCACATTCCCACATTCTTAAACCTTATGGTGCTACTTTGAATATAATTCACAGATGATGGTTGGGTTATCGCATTCTACACATATTGGCCCTTTTGCGATGATTGGAAGTGGCACTGTTGCACTACAATTGATGGTTGTTATGTTTGAAATGAAGTTACATTTGAAGATGACTGTTAGGGGTGGGATGTAAACTGAAACATCCAATAGTGTGTGGTGGTGTTTTCTTTGATATTGGACAATATTGGTGTTTTGCCTTATTGCTGCTCATTTCTAGATATTGGTGTTTTCTTTATCCTTTTATATGTTTGCAAGATTTTTTGGTGGAGTTTTAAAAAATCTTGCTACTGGAATTTTTGCATAACAATGTGGTTGAGTTTTAGACAATTTTGTAGCTACTGGAATTTTCGCATTTTTGGCTGCTTGAATTCTTGCAAAAAAAGTGGGTATCCGACACCACCCGACAAATATTGGGTACCCAACAGTCGTGTTTTCAAAAAAAAAAATCGGATTTGTGCAGTGAAAACACCACCAAAATTTTCGGGTGCCCGAACTCGAGAACCTGACCTGACGCCCCAGCACTACTTCCAGTGGCAATTCAAGAGTCGTATTTGGTATATTTACCTGAATTTGATTGACCATTTCAAACTAGACTCCTACAAGACACTGCATGCATGAGAGACCCAATGACAATTTTTTGTTTTCGCTCACATTTAGTGATGCGTCCAATCTGCAAAAAGAAACAGAAACATTTGGGGAAAAAATGCTAACTCTGCAAGAAATTAAGCATCTTCATCCTCATTGGTTGCACTTTTGAAGGGAATGTTCTTGGTAAAATGATTTGTGATCAATACTGTGCATTAATTTGAGTTGGGAAAAAACAAAAAAGGCGTAAATTCTATTTGATTTTGGATAAGTGCCATCGTGGGATTTTATTAGAGAATTTTGTGCAATTTTGATTTTGTTCATGCAAAAACTTGGTTCGACTTGAATCTAGAGGCGGAAATCAGGATTTTAAAATTAGGTGGGCAAAATTTTAATATTTTTTTTTTGATGGACATGATAATATTGATTATTTTAAAATTTTTATAGCAAAATAAAAGTTTTATAGGTAAAATATATTATTTTAAAAAAATTCTAACAAGCAAATGCTGACACTCGAGTTTCTCCACTTACTGAATCATTAAACAAATCATATTTTCAAGATCTGAAGCACAAAAAATCGTTGTACATGAAAAAAAATAAAAAAGCTATAATCAATACAAATAATACAATTTCTTCATATTTCTCTCCTAATAGGGAAAAATTAACTTATTGGTCAATTAACAAGTTAAAATTTAAAGAGTTTTGTTCTCATAATTTTATAATATAACTTTATATGACCTTTTTTACAAATAATTTAAATCCTACTAAACGCAACTTACTTGAAAACTCACAGATCAGAAGTGGATCCACAAAAGGCAAAAGAAGAAAAGGAAAAATAAAAATTTAATCACGGATCAACAAAAAATATCGTGTTCTAGATGAGCAAGAGGACCCCACAAATTTGTATTAAATGGTAAGCGAAACATCAAACACGCAAAGAGAAATAGATAATGCAATTCTCTTACAATGTTAAAGATACTTGAAATTCAATATAGCAAGCACACGAAGAGAATACTAAAAGTATAACTTACATTACAACCTTTGATTGCATCTACACTATTTGCCAATTTCTTAGTACAAAGTCACTCAAATTTCTGAAAAACAGCTGAGCCACCGACTCCCAAAAGAACACATGCCTAAAAATAAAAATAACAAATGTGCGTTTTTCAAACTTAAAAGTTTAAAAATATAAAAACAACAAAGAAATATACACGAAAAAAGTACCCCTGATATATCAAGACAGTACTACACTAAAACATGCAATCGACATAATCGTCGTAATGTCTCCGGTTGAACTCCAATAAGCTGCCATACGTCCTATCTGAAACTCCCACGAACAAAGCTTCAGTATCAGGACTGAAGGAAATTCCGGCTATTTCTCCAAACAGATCGATCTCTTGACCCCTAGAATAGTCGGAACTAGTGTCAAAGACGTGAACAAAGTCAGCTGGTTCAGCCATTGCCATGAAACGGCCATCGGACGTGAATCGGATGGTTCTGATTGCACCCATTCTTCCTTTAAGTACGGCAAATGATTCTGATAAGTTTCTGATGTCCCATAATCGGCACGTGGTGTCCTGGTTTCCAGTAGCCAGGACTTGGCCATTTGGATGCCAAGCAGATGCAAATGAATAATCAAGGTGACCCTTTAGATTGCTAACAACCTGCACCAGGAGTACTGTTGGAACTCGAACTGAATAAAAAACAGCAAGCCAGTGTCAATGATGAGTCACAGTAAGATCTACCTTGCCCGATTGTGCATCGGCAATCAGACATTCAGCACTGTCACCAAGAACGGCAAGAAGTCTTCCGTCAGGACTGACAGACGTATTCTGTAATTAATGGATAAAATTTTCCCGATTAGATGTTTGCAAGCAAAAGTCAGATGTTTCTCGACATGGGTTCACTTACATTTACTGACCACGGGAAGGTGAAACGATTTAGGCATAAAAAATTTGATGCATCCAAAACCCTGACTTGGGCGTCGTTGTTTGCTGTCATAACCCTCGTTGAACCACTGTCAAAAACAATTGCAAAAATACCATCAAGGATGCTGCCTCAAATAACAGAAAATGTAATATGTGCTATCAAATTCATTGGTTACCTAGGGTTCCGATAGATGTCCACTGCATTGGTAATGGCATTCTCATCTGCTGTCATTTTTGTGGCGAATGCAACTCCAGGTTGGTCGAGATACTGCCCAAAAGAAAGTATTTAACTACTTGATTACAATGGACAAAATCCATTTATTTAATTTCTCAAAATATGGTACTCCAGCCGTCCTACCTTGCAGAGAAGTTCTCCTTGAAAACCACCAGCCACCATCAGATTGTCCTTAACAGTCATGGTGCTTATCTGAACCCTTGAAACAGTGTGAGAATCAGGATGATGTTTCTGCATGTAGACTAATAGATTAAACACTCGAAATCTCATTATATCTCTTAACATGTACAAGATAAAAAAGCTATAATGAGGGAACTAACCAAGACTGGTACTAAAGGTTTAGCAGCATTAAGAACCTCTTTGCCTCTCCTAAGGAGAGGAGACCAATGCATTACAGAGTAGTTTTGCATGAGATAAACATCATGTTTTGAGGTTGCCCACAAAAGATTCCTCAGCTGAAATGTATCAAAATCAAGTTAAAAGGTGGAAAATTTTATCAAAACCATACATCATGCAGAGAACTGAGCAAGGTCCAGTCAATACAGTACAACAAAGAAATGGAGAACTTACAAATGCGGTCAGAAATGAAATGAGTAAACACATCAATCTGGATTTTACAGCGACATTACAGATTGATGAAAGAATATGCTTGGTGGAATCCAAGTGCATATAGAAAGGACTCAACATACAATGATACAAAAACATTGGAACATATTATCCTTTTCGTATACTCTTTGTGTATCCTCCAAATTAGAAGATTAGGAGAAGTAGAACAAAGAAAACCTAGGGCCCAACATTAAGTATAAAAACTCAAACTTAAGCTACTTCATTGAAGCACAAACAATGATACAAAGACATTGGACCATTTCAAGTACAATAATCTTTTCGTAGACTCCCTTTGCGTACGTTCCAATATTAGAAGATTAGGAAACGTGGGAACGCACAACTACAAGAAAAACCTAGGGATCAACATAAAGTACAAAAAATTCAAACTTAAGCTGCTTCGTCGTTTAAGCAGCTCACCCTATAAAACCATGATTGCTGATTTCATTTAACAGTGGCACAAGAAAACAACAGATATAAACCTAGTCATTGGACTGCGGTTAGATGAATTCAGATGAAAACACAGAAAAAAAAAAACTAAATGATGATTCACTTATGATCAAACACAGGTTAGATGCAATATATCCGAACCACAAGTCAGGCAACGCAAATAAAAAACAAAAAAAACGTAAGAGAATTGTCACAATCCACAATAATAACCGCTGAAAAGTAAGTATAGGCCTAAGCCAATTGGTGGCTTAAAATCTAAGGCAAGTTTTGCTCTGCACCATGAATGCAAATCCTCTCGACCTTGGTATATTCATGGAGGACAAGGGACAAACAAAATTTATGAAGTGTTTGGTAATGAGAACCTACTACACGAATCAAAAAATCTGAATAACTGGCATCTGAAGTTATGTATTCTCACACTTTCAAATTATAGCCACACTATGGGTACTCCGTAAACTAATTAAAGAATTGCCTAAACTACATGAATCAAAGATGAATAACTGGCATCTTAAGTTATGCATTCTCACTCTTTCACATTATACCCACGCTAATGGGTACTCCAGAAACTAATTAAAAAATTGCCTAACCTCACGTCAGCTTCACCCTTCAGAGGAGATATAAAAAAAGGGTATGCCAACTGAGAATCAATCAATGTAAAGAAGTACTTTTGAGTGCTATGCATACATCTCGAACCATAGACTTGCATAAAACACGAGGAACATAATCCTGAAAACCAACAAAAACAAGTACTAAGTCTCTCTACGCTCAGATGTCCTATCATACCATATGAAAAAGAATCCATATCTTGCTGGTTGCTCAGAGAAAACTGCAATCTGCTGAAATAAATATAACATAGCAGTTCGATGCCACTGGTTAAACTACAAAGGAATAAGAATACAAATAACTGTGCGGGAAGAAAAAATTATGATTTCATACACTCCTAATTTTGCATGTCATATGGAAAACGACATTTGTAAATGCTAGTCCTTGAAACCAACCCAAAATAATCATCAAATAGAAGTAAATTAATGAGAAATATTAAAGTCAATCAAGATGTCATCATAGGGAAATGAATTCAATGTTCATACTGAAATCCAAGACAAATGCAAAACCACATTCTCATACTCCAAGGGTGCATAGCGCAGTAAAATATGGCAAAAATAAAAACAAAGTCAACGAAACAAAAAGAACTCCGGTATGTGTAGAGACCAACAGTGCTCTAGTATGTGTAGAGACCACCAGTGTATTAACCCCAGCAGCAGAGAACCAAATAGAAATCTACGCATACAGGGAAATCATTTTGACTCACCTAGACTCCACCACTACGAGTCAGGTGTAAATCATGATTTAAAACAATACATAGAGACTAAAACTAAAATTGAATAGTCGGATCATACACCAGTCAAATGAAAATGGAATATTGTAACCAGTCCAGTATATTCTGAAATTATGGATCTTGTCTGCAGTTGATTAGTTATGCAAGCTATTGGATTAAAACAAACATTTTATAGAGCACGGCAAAATTCTTTGTAGTACCATTTTTTAAGTATAGGGAAAGGCAAGCTATTCACCAAAATTCGTCAATTACCATAACTTGGTTTCAAAAACCCTATGGTTGGACAGTGTGGAAACAAGCAGTCAATATTGTACCTTCCAAGATTCTTCTAAAACAAGTATTATTCAAGCGACTCTTGGCAAGTGTTAATCATCTGCACAAAAAGGATTAGGTGAATAAAATCCCAGCTCAATGCTACTTGAACTGGGCAGAAACATAATAGCCAATCAAATTAAAATCATCTCACTGAAGAGCTATTATATTTAAAGGAGGGGAGAGGTTAATGCCATAATAATTTTTGTCGCTCCCTTAAAATTTGATAAAGAGAATTTCCTGGAAAATTCCTATGTTTTTGTAGAAGGAAGCAACAACGAGACTGTCAAAAGCCCCTACCTTCATCAATAATATAGATAAAGAATATTAATAGTCAATTTCGCTTTGGAAATTTAACAAAATGATGTCAGAAGCAAAAAGGTCTTTGCCATAAATTTTCATGGGACAATTCGAAATATTTGCTAGCGAGTGATAACCAAATGGACTTTGAAATAAAGACAGATTTCATAAGTCCATACCTTCAAAAACTCTCTATGTACTCAGCTAGAGATGCAGGTAAGCAATCATTATGTTTTTCATAATGATTAGAAAAAATGGATTAGAAGAGTCGGATCTGAAAGAGAAACCACCCTACTAGGTAACTCTATTTTAGTCAAGTCCAGTCAAGTATGCCATAGCCTGAAACTAGTTTGATGATGTAAAAGGATACGATACAAAATATATGATGCAGGTTAGGCTGTAGAATGAGATCTTAAATACAAAGTCACTGCACAATGAGATCTTAAATTCCAAAGTCATTTGACAATCACAAACAAATAATATACCCCTATTCTCAGAGTTCACGTTCTGATCTATAAAATCTACTTTTCAGATGAGTTCATAGTTTCGGACAGGATAGGTGGAAACTAGGAGGTAATTCTCTTAAAGCAATCGTGCAAATGCGTGCATTAACGAGAACCTTAATGCACTCTTTCTACATTGACTTCTCAAAATATCAATTTGAGGAGAATTGTATGGAGTTAATTGAAGCAAGTAAAAAAACTCAACTTGATCCATGCATCTCTCAGTATTAAAAACGACTTCACATCAAAAGATTACACATTAATAGAGTATGAGAAGGCTGAACATAAATATACCTGAAAATGCACAATTGTTGATTTGACAAGCCTTGTATTGAATTGAAACTTGTAGAAGTTGTGGCCTTTCTCCACTTCTTTACAATCCTATCATTAAAAAAAAATTCAAGAAAAAGGAAAGGATTAGCAACAACCAGCAAGGGATTGGATTTTTTTTTAAAATGAAAGTCAACAATACAAGAGTGAGGCTTCTATTCAAAGAAGAATTGTAAATACCATCTCGCATATATTCCAACGCAAAAATACAATACCTTCTCAAGGTCTTCGTGGGAGAGCGAGAGATTCTCGTAGTTCTTATATTGCTTTAATCTGGATTCACGATACTTCTCTCTAGTAAAATTCAGCCTTTCCCACGGAATACCCTGTATATCCTTACCGTTCTTAGCTTCTAAAGCCGATGTATCAGTCTTCGGCTTGCTCTGTAAAACGAAGGAGAGTAAACAAAATCATCATCAAGAAAAACAAAAGGTGCGGAATTTTTGTTTAGAATAAAATTGTAAGATCAATGGGGTACCATTTCGAAGTCATCATCAATGTCAGAGTCGACAGAATCATCGTCAAAGGAACTGCTTCCACTTCGAGGAGAGACGTCGTCGTCCTCAAAACTAGTGACGTCATAGTGGTCATCATCAACATACAACAGCTCATTATTCTGAAATTGCTCCATCGATTTGTGGAGGCTAGGCTACACAGAAATATCTGCAGCAAATATTTTTAAAAATACATGAGAAAAGCTTGTAATCTAACGCATCCTGTTTAAAATAATGCATTTCCAGAAAACGAATATCAATTACAAGAGATTATAACATAATCGAGACCGAAAAACTCATTTTTAACCGGAATCAAAAGGCAAAAGTAGAATAAAAAAGAACGGCGCACAACAAAGAACAATTATAGCGATTCACCAAAAACAAATTACACGAAATACATCAAGCAAACATTCCATACACCAATCCTCCAACATGATAGGCCAACAACGGCATAGGTAAAAAATCAACAGCAAAACAAAAATTCTAGGAAATTCAATAGATTACCTCAACAAAAAGGACACCAATCGAATAAACGGAAATAGATTTCCAAGGACAATGATTTCAGCTACTAATGATAGTTAATCGATTAAATGTTCACTTTTTGGAATTCTTTGGTCTATGATTAAAGAAACGAATTTCTCGGGGACAGAAGAAGGGAAATTAACAAAGAAAGAGAGGAATTTATTTTGTTATTGAAGAACAGAAGGAAACGAGGAGCCATTGTCGTACTTATAGTGGGAGAAGGCTCGCATGGGACCCAGTTTTGTACTACGGAACATAACCGCCGTTAAACTTTCCCGTTTGATCCACCTTTTAAGGGAAAAACATGATTATTATATATCTATATCTATATCTATATTATCTTACTATCTTACTATATTATAATGTCTAAGCCCCTTATACTAACTATCTTGGTATGACAAATTTGAATTTATCAAACTACCCCCTCCAATGGTTTGTTGTGGTTCTTTGTTGCATCTTTTGAATTGTAATATTAATCAATGTATATACCTCATTTATTTCGTATGCATTATATATTACGTTACACACACAACGCGTGTGCGTCACCTGCTAGTATATATAATATGTGGCATGATCTAAAATGAATTTATAATAATATCATCACATGTGCTGTCAAATAACAAATATGTATAATGTGCTAAATTACTATAAGGATATGCTAACTTGGATAACCACATTAATATCAAAAATATATAGGTGAATATTAACCTATAAAATCAATTTGAAAAAAAATATTGCATCCCAGAACCAAAATTAAAAATGAATTTACTATAACCACATCAATTTACAAAAAAATATTATATATACATGTAACACTTGCCAACGATGACTAGTATTATATAACACCATGGTCCATGGTTCAATAAATATCTCTACCGCCTATATTTCTATATATTATTATTATTATTATATTTTCTAAATATACGTTATTATCGTTTACTATCATTCCAAATTTCCAATTAATGTATAAAAAATCCTGACATTAATTATTTTTTTATCTTGAAGATAAGGCCATTTTTCCCGAAACTACTGATTCCAGATAATTCTATTATTTTATTTACAACTTGTAATATAATCGAATACATAAAATTAAAATATGATTGTTATCTATATTGGACACGAAGTTCTTACTGTCCATATTCCAAAAATAGTAGTTATATTATATATAGAATATATGGTTATTTTAGGAGTATTTATGTATCATAATCTGCAGTCATTTGTGTATTTTGATGAGAACTTTGGGTTGTTTTTACACAACAAAATCATATTTTTGATATTTTTCAATAACACGATCTTATTTCATGTACTTATATGTGTGTATATGAGTTTTTGACAAGGAATCATACATGACCTTTCAAATAAGTAGTTTATATTGAAAATAGACAGTTTAATATCTATGATTTGAAAATAGGCAATTTGATTCGTTGCGTTTGTTTTTACATGCAAAACATCATTGGGAGCAGTGCGCTATATTTTATAAACTATGAATGATAAAATATCTATTTATAAACTACGTATGATAAAGTGCTATTAGATGCCTACATTTGTTAATTAACAATAGGGTAAAAGCCCAACTCATATACACGACTTTTAAAGTTTTCGTAACTTCAAATCCAAATTAACTTTTAAAAAATATTCATAGCATCCTATTAGATGCCTACATTTGTTAATTACGTGTGCAAATCTGGTTTGGTGTATCCAATTAAAGTTTCGAGAACTGAAACTATTTTCTCAGAAATAATAATGACTACCTGTTACCCTTTTTTTTCTAATCAATTTATTAGTTGACTATTTCAATATGAATTGATCGGGGATGGAGTGATGTTTAATTTTTATGGTCCTTATTGAGTCAACAGTCTTAGGTTAACAGGTGTTGCACCTTGAGGCCGAAGCTTGACTTTAGTCTGATTAATGTATTCTTTTCCACTCAACTACCAAATCAAACCTTTCATTTCGTCTAATTATTTAATTTTTTTACTATTTTAATATTATGCTACTACAAATACATATATATATATATATATATATATATATATATATATTTGAACGAGAAGACAAAAGTTTATTAAACACGAGCAACAAAGTTAAGAGATATAATATCCTTTAAAAAGAAAGGGCTCGAAACCAAAGTATCTAGTCTATGCCCTAACAGAATAGCTCGAGAAGCTAAAGCATGAGCGATTACGTTAGTCGATCTCCGACAATGAATAATTGTGAACCCCCGATTTCCTGTCACAAAAAGGTCTTATCGAACTGATTATTGGAGTGTACACATGACAGGCAGAATGATTATTAATAGCCTGTACAGCCAATTGTGCATCTGATTCTATAATTCCAGCCTCCCAATGATATTTATGAGCCACCAATAAATCTTCTCTAACTGCCAGCAATTCAGCAAGAAACATCGAACATACAATGTATACGAGAAGCACATGCTAGAAGAATAACCCCAAATGAGTCCCTGAAAACAATTCCAACACCAATGAAAGCCCTGCCGGGAGGTACCGAAACATCGACATTGACTTTGATATGGCCAGACAAAGGGCCATCCAACTATCTTGATGATTAGATAAGGAGCATCCAACGGAGAATGGATGGATTGAATCTGAGAGAGAGAAGAGTATCAAACACAGGTATCCAATGCACAATAATACATTAAAGTAATTACTTTTATCTCTTTGTTATGATGTCTCACTTACTAGATCAGTATCTTCATAGATTTACAATTTTTTTCGTTGTTATTTAGTGTATTTTTGGTATCTGTTTACACCACTCACTAATAATATACAGTAATTTTATGTAATATCTTAATTGAAAATGCATTATAAGTGACAATGAACCACTTGTTATATCTTAGATGATAGATGATATACCTTCATACACGAGAACACAGAAAATTTGATGAGTACACAATGTTGCAACTTGCAACTTATCCGTCCTTGCCAACATTCATAATACAATATTATATTATCCCAAATTACCATATTACCCTTGATAATATTTTATAATTATAGTATTATCTTGCTCTATAAAAATTAAACCACCTTATTTTTTAAATTAAAAAAAAAACATAACTTCACAATTATCGTTATATTTTACAAAACAATCAATTATACATACACGTATACGCGCGCATACTGCACCGGTAATGAACACACGAAAGAATAATATAAATAATTTAAAGAAAATGACAAACAATTGGTCTAACGTATATGTATGAATTTACGTAATCAAGCATGAAAATATAGGATTTTTATTTTAATTTTCAAAACGAAAATAGTGCTTTGTAATATTTTATTGATAAAATCCATATTTTGAAAAGATATAAATAAATAATCCAATACTGTACTGAAAAAACTAGAATACCCCAGTGTATCGAAAAGATTAATGAGCCACGTGTCGTAATATTGAAGCGCAAGTCGTGTCTATTTCTGTTCAGTATTCGACCACGTGGCTTTGGTAACCGACAAAACAATGCTACATTAAACTCTTGACGGCGCTAATTGAGGCGTTAAGTCGAACCGTGGTTAGGTTGAGGTGGTGGGGTTGGTATCAAAGTCAGGTGGGGTTGCAACTTAGGTGACCAAAGACCGAAGTGATAAGATAAAGAAATAATAATAAACAGATATGTTATCACACATCATAAAATATAATATTTAATTTTGTCTGAGATTTTGAATAATCCATTTAATAAGTTAGTTGATAATAAATAATTCAATCTATATATTCGACTCATTTTTAAACTAAAGAGATATGTTTTGGTGGAAGGGAACTTCGATATTTTTGTTCTTTTTCAAAACGAATGTAGAAATGTTATATAAAAGTCATTTTCGGTTTTAGGGACGGCTCAATTTTTTTTAGGGCTTTAGACAAGTTATGAAAATGTGATCTTTACTAATCGAGATAAAAGTGTTGTAAAAATATGGCATTTACTAACGGAGATGAAAGCAATGGATCGGTTCTTGAGTTTTTCACATTCAGATGCATATTTCTTACCCGCCATTTTAATAGCTATACGAAATTATTAGTGGATGAATAAAATGTTGTTAATAAAAATTAAGTTATAGAACAATATCACATTTCGTGTCGACTTTGAAGGTGCTGAGTGAGGTGCAAAATAAAAATATAAATAAACAAATGCCATTAACAAATAAACAAATTTCAATACCCAAAGTATTTGAATATAACCGGTTAAGGTTATATGCTCGCCTTTCAATTACACCCTTACTTGGTGTGTCATCGTCAATGTCTTTGCTTGATGTTTATCTATATTGATGTCTACGGGTTGTATAGTCGTGTCTGGACTAGAACTTCGTTTTATATATCGTTTATGGCGATAATTAGTTAAAAAAATTAATCACATCTCATTTTATATATGGATTTTATTGGGACGGTCCTTATTCAGTAATACTCTGCACCAAAAACACGCATGTGCTTGATTCTATGTAATTATTTTTATCATTTATGAGTTTATCACAATCTATTTAAATTAAAAACTTAGTTATTGTAATTATATAAATTTCTTTTAAAGTTCGGGATGGTTACGTGTTAGGGTCGAGATCATTCCATTATTTCACATAATACCGTACTCATTATCGGCTAGTAATTGAAGATATAAAAAAGAACTATTATCACTTTCAAAAAAAAAAAAAAGAACTATTATAATATTGACCAATTGGACACGTAATTAATTTTGGTCCCACTAGAAAAGTAGCAATTATTATTAAATTGATACACATTACAAGAACCAATATTAGCATTCACGGACAAAAAAAGTCCTAAGTTTGCCACCCCAATTCTCATAACGCGTTTTTGGATATCTTAATCTTAAATTTTAAATGTCAACAAATGGTCTTTAATTAGTATCCCCTCGAATATTGTAGCCTACCACAATGTGAATATAATTGCAGCAAATGACTTTATTGGGTTTTACTTCCTTCTTATGCTTAGATAACAAGATATTAACCCTTTGTTGTATTTTTTAATATAAGAGATCTTGAATCGAATTTTCACGCTCCCGTAAAATAAAAAAAAGGAAAAAAAAAAACAAAACTTCCTTCTTACGTCATTTTTACTTCAAAAATATAATAGTTTATGATTCTTATATATTTTATCACTTGATTTAAGAAATTCTCATATGTGTCTATATATATATATATATATATATATATATATTTTTTTTTTTTTATTAATAGGTAAATCTACACCACAATGGATGAAAAACATGTATTATGTATCATTAAATTGTTGAATTCGTCAACTACATGGTGTGGCCTCTATAAATTTAATATATTATCTTTATATACTATGAATTTAATATATTATCTTTATAATCTAACCTCATTCAACGTGGCATAGTATGATAGTCTTTATAAAATCTTATTCAATACTTATATGTTATTTTGGTTTAAAATTTTAAAAAATTAATTTTAAATAAAATTATTGACTGTTTGATATTAAAAATAAAAAAAATTATTTAAAATGCAAAAAATTGTCACCGCTCAACTTAAAGTAACCAAAAATGTTTCATGTCTGATTCTCTACTTTTGTCAAGCACCTGTTTTTCGATAAATAAACAATAAAATCACACCCTAATATGTTTTTATGACCTGAAAAATAGATAATCACTGTCAAAAAACATTTACAAACACGACGTATATATTGCATTTTTGGTAACCTAAATGTCTATCAAGGTGAAATAACCTAGGGGCACTCACCTTCGACGAAAGGGGCCTTCTACGTTAGTTTTGAAACCGTTGGTCCAAGAAAAGAACTTATTTCTATTTGTATTTGCCACTAATGAGACGGGCAAACTCTAACGACAAACATGACGGTAAAGGAATAAAAATTGTATTGAACACTTTCTTTTTATTTGATTCTTATTTGGACTGTAGGCAATTTTACGAGTATATTCTATGTGACTTTCACATTTAATGGACAGAGATATGATATATCTTTCAGGTTGTATGCAAATTCTTTCGGGTTATACTTGGATGGAATGTCTGAAATGAGTGTATTATAAATTCCTCATTCAAATTCATTATTTAAGTTTGGGTAAAATATTAAAGTCAATATTTCAAATTCAATTTTCTTCTTATATTGTATTTTCCATTGATTTTGATAGGATTGAAACTGACAACCAACTACATGTCATTTCAAATTCATGAATTTTAAATGCTTAGATTTATAATCAGTTCCTTCAACTCAAATCATTCAATCCAAAGTTCAATTATCTGGGCTCACACTGACATTAGGGACAAATCAAACCATTGATGAACAATATTCCAAATCAACAAGGGTGGATGCCTCTATGATGGCATAAAAAAAATTCCGTAGGCTCTTATATTGAGTTTGATTGGGCATTACAGATATTATATTTCAGTGATTTCACTGATTTAAAAAGAATCACTTTAAAACATTTGATTCTAGGATTATTATGATAATATTCTAGAGATAAATGTTTGTATTTTATATGAAACTTGGCGGATTTAATCAGTTTAAATGATCTTTGATGCTAAATAAAGCAAATCGAAATACACAAATATGAGACACATCAACATTTTATAAACTGTTAATTTGTCCTCACACCAGAAAAATAAAATAATCATGGATGATGTCACAGCATGCCGTGTACCCGTAAACTCAAATTTGCCCGCATATATAAGATTCTGACCTCCTGGACAAGTGAATTATAAGGTACAACACCAAATTACTTCTATTCAGAAAGAAGCAGAATTCTGAGCAGACTATTTCAAACACTTGTAGTGTGCAACACTCTCAAACCAAATGTATAAATGATGAATGAATTTTCGGATTATGGAAGAATGGAGTTGTAACAGCTGAGCACCAAACCTCCCAAATGTCTAAGAAATAAATGGTTGTGCTTAGTATGGTAGCTGATAAGTCTCACAGATGTAAGTCTCACACTTAAATCAAATTAACTCAGCAAGTAAGCTGTAGTTACAGGAGGTGAAAAATTAAGAATGTAGATATGTGAAAAATTAATTTTCATAAATCCTTGTAGCAAAAAGATAGGGCTGCCTTCCGGGCAGCGCCGAACGGACAGATGCACGGCCCGCAAGTGAGAACCCTCTTTTCTACATTACTACACTCTATTGATTTGTTTTTCAATATAAACAAGTCTCAAATGTTTCAAAATCCCAACATGAGATTTCTAGTCAATCGACTATTCAATATTTACTTATCAAATTTATTCATATTAACCAAAATTTGGGCTTCTCACATTACTCCTTTGATAAGAACTAAAGCTATAAATTCCTAATCATGAAAATGTATTTTGTCGAAATAATCAGTGTTCTTTTTTCCCCTTTTGTTGATACAATTTTTTTTTTTTTTATAGTCGCGTCATATATGACGCTATTTCTACCATTTTGTTTCCGGATTAAATTGCTTTCACCACTATCCCCCACTTTCTAAAAGTTGATCCCATCGGCTCTAATCTAGAGCACGGAGTGTCTCCACTCTATTTTCATTGATTTTAATATTATTCATATTCATTGAACGTGAATCACAAGACAACAAAATCCCATCAAACTTCTATTTAAGGTACCGTTTAAAGTAATAGATGAGATAAATAATATAAATATTAAAAAGTTATGAAATAATTTTAAAAATAATATGTGATTCGTTATATGATATTTGATTAGAGGATAAGATTGTTGATAATGATTATTGTTTGGTAATAACTAAAATACCATCAGCAATATAATAATAATAGTATATATAATATTATGATTATCATATAATATAATAATAATAATAATATATTAGGTTGAATTACATATAGACCTTGCATAATAACAAATTTCATCAATCTAGTTTAAACAATAATCTCTATCTCAGCTGTTATGTATTTTTATGTCAAATTATAAAAGAGTCGATTATAATTTTTCTTATGTCTATTATAAATTAAAGGGGTAGATGCTTTCATCCGTTATTATTCAGATTACAAGTCAAAAAATTTATAATAATCCTTTTAAAATGAGAAGTAGGTGTAGTTTATTCTTCAAATTATGATGGGAACTTATTCCAGACTTTGCAGAAACAGTAAGTCCACCTTTATTCCACTTATATTATCTTTTTTGCCTTTAATAATATATTCGGATATGTAATCAATACCCCACTTACAAAAGAAGACGGAGACATCAGGAAATTATTGATTTTTCCGATTTTATTCCATTTTTTTATTATATTTGCCATTCACTTTTGTATGTTTTCATTTGGAGTTCGCAACATGCGATAATGGTTATCCTTCCTCTTCACTTTTTAACCCTTTTCCACTGTCCCTGATTAGATTTTGATTTCTTAAAAACATTTAAATTTATAATTTACAAAAAAAAAAAAAATGAAACCTAGATAAATAACTGATAGTAATTAAAAGAACTAAGATTATAGAAAAGGCTAGTAGACATAACGGGCTAACCAAGTATATTATGCGTTTTGTCGTGGTTTTTGTTTTGATTTACTCTATGATAGAGACAATGCTCGGTTGTATTACGCATTGCGAATCTAAAACTTTTGTTTGTGGGGTAAAAAATAATAACATAAAAATGGTGGATATTTTTTTAAGGCGATCAAAATACAATTTTAGATGGACATGTATATATTTTTTTGGTAACTTTCCCAACCAACACTTAGGTTCGTTCCGGTTGTTCTGTTGAGAATTGTATTCTTAACATGGTATAAGAACATACTTTTTCATCTGATTAGCTACTCCATCCGCAAGCTCATCATCACCCGCGTTATCAGTTCATATGTTTGACTTATATAATGTCAAACGTGAGTGAGAGTGTTGAGAATTATCCCACCTTGAAAATTTAAAAGCCATGCTAACTCTTTATAAGGTACATGAACTACTAC
Source organism: Haberlea rhodopensis (assembly GCA_907163345.1). Lineage (NCBI taxonomy): Eukaryota > Viridiplantae > Streptophyta > Magnoliopsida > Lamiales > Gesneriaceae > Haberlea > Haberlea rhodopensis. The sequence goes on along the minus strand of CAJQUN010000129.1, from coordinate 333,763 downwards.
ACAATTTTCAATTGATTTTATGTTGGAACCTCATATATTCTTAACATGTTAACAGGGAGAGGAACCAAATTGATAGATCATTTTTCATATATAACTTATTTTTCTTTATATTTGATATTAGTTTTTTTGTTAAAAAGAAATCTAGAATATATTAAGAAAACTAAAGGAATTTAAACATGCTGAAATTAATACTACTAAACAAACATATGGATATTGTAAGATTCGATTCACAAAAGATAATATAAAAAAACCCATATTTGATCATGTAATCTAACAATTAGTATATATACAAACAAGGACCATCATACATTGGTTGGGCATGTGTGGTGCTTAGCTCTCATGGCCCCTCGATCGAGCATCCACAGATAAACTTAAACATGGGGGGTTCCACTCGAGTTATCATCAATAAGATCATTGAATATGCTTGAAAAAAACATAATGTTATCATGTTGATAACTGTATCACTATCTTATATATATATATATATATCTTGCGAATTTAGTTATTTTTTCAAGTTTCATAATCAATTTTCTGATATTATTTCTGTGTCTCTGTATGGCGAAGAGGAAGTAAGGAAAGTTTTGTCTTGGACAATGACTTGAGACTTATCGGATACGAGATAGTTGTAGAATCATAGATATTAATGTCCCTCTCTAGTTTTCAACTCAAATCGGGATACGAGAAAGTTTCTTATGCACAAGCAGCAACAAGTCAAATCGGGATTTCACATTACTACGTTTTGAATCGATGGGATGCAACAATTACTCTTAGTCGAAAGAGTTATGCTTGAGTTGTGTACTTTTTAAAAGATTTGATTTGTAGCTGTTACCACCAAACGAAACATACTTAATATCAAATAAGACACCTGGTTTTTAATTTTAGTTATAAAATTTAATATGTTATTTATAAAATAAAATACTAAAACTTTCAAATTAACATGTACTTCTTAAACAATCTTAATTTCTTCCCAAATCACTCTAGCCTAATTCGTTTTCCTCCAAAGAAGAGAAATGAAAGATTAGAGACTTTACTAGCAAGTGATGCAAATAATACACAATCTTGGATAGTTGAGGTGCAAATTGATACCCCGTAATCTTCAAGAGATACTAATGCTAAAGCTACACTAAAACTCAACAAAACTGATTAGGTATTTGGATGACACGTAAGATAAGTTAGATGAAAAATAGAGATTAAATTAGAGTCCAACAAAGAGTAAGATACATTTTAGGATTTCTCAACCTGTGGCATAATGTTATTTTTTATTTTTTAAAAATATGGATAATTGTACTTTTTTGAATATTTTATCTTTTAGAATTTGAAAATTTATACTTCTCGTCTTAAATTTATAATAACTATATGATGTGGTGGGGAAATTATACCACATCCGGTAAAATCATTGCCGAGAAAGAAAGTACCCGAAGAGGAAAATGCCCGAAGATGATGATATTCTGCTCGGTCACACGTGGTCAAACAGTGGCATAAGACCCAGTCATATCGGTTAATCAACCCGGATTTCCCGGACATAATAGAGCAGTTAATGGCAATTAATGGGGCAGATTATGGGGAGGTGGCCGAGAAATGAGCAATTAGAGGGGGAATTAGTGGGGTTAATGGCCTAATTAATGGGCTAATTTTCTTGTATTAAAAGGGAGAAAGGACAAGGAAAAGAGGGGACTTCTCAGCTCATGAAAAGGAGGAAACCATTTTTTCCTTGGATGAGTTTTTATTCATTTCTTGTACAAAGCATTGTAAATATCATGGTTTATAGGGAATTTATACTGGACTAGGTCCCGTGGTTTTTCCCTCGTTTTGGGGGTTTTCCACGTAAAAAATCTTGGTGTTTTTCTTTTATTTTCGTAAACACTTAAATCTACCGAACACGAAAAAATCGAATCACATCATTGGCGCCGTCTGTGGGAAAATCGATCTAAGACGTTGAAGAGAAGAGGATGCCTTCGATAAATTTTTCTCCTTGGTTTTTGGATCAAAACTATTCTGCTCAACTGAAACATACACAAATGGGAAGGGGCATTCGATCGTTTTCCTTCTGACCAAGGCTTGAGAAAGCTCGATCATCTCCCTGGCGTGAACATCCATGAATTCGTGGTTGCAGCGCACACATGATCAGTCACGACACTGGTTCAAGCTGATGGTTGGAGGGTCGAAACCATCAAAAATATCAAAACCATCTCTTCTCGCTGCTGCACCATAGCCACCGACCGCGGCGGATATTACCGCCGTCGTCCCGAGAAACATGCAGAGAGAAGAAGAAGAAATGTGTTGTGATTGGTCCATCCTACCATTGAAAGAAGTGTCGATGAAAATCGAGGAATCTGAATTCATATGGCCTTGAAGAAACCATGTAGCACTGTGTGCTGGTGTGCATAATAGCTGAAGAAAGGTGGTAAAGGAGATAGTTTTCCACCAATCCCTTGCTGTCCCTACGCATCCACCAAAAACCCATTCACCCGCCACAGACTCCCTATTCTCATGTTCAACCTCAAAATTCCATCCCAAAAAACAAAAATCAAGAAAATGGAGCAAGTATTGATAGATGATGAAAATCAGGATCTTGATTTGTTAATTGGTTACAAGAGATGGGAACTTGTAGAAAAGGATGCACCGAAGATTTCAGAACAGAGCTGGAAAAATATGGAGTCACAATATTCTGAGCAAATCTCGGCTTAAGCACCGCCAACCATGATCGAAGCACGTTCGCTTTAAGTAACAATCGGTTAATTGCAATTGCGGGGTCTTCTCATATCTCCATATAACACGAACCTGGCTTTGGGAGTCTCTGACATGCGTGATTGAATCTTGCTATTATTAGCAGGAGGTTAAATTTTATTCGAACAATCGCACGTCCAGCAGAGGGAGAGGGCGGTAGTTCTTCACTCTTCTGATGTTGTGCAAAGAACTGAGATCAAGATATTAAGCATGAAAGTGTGTTGCTCAAAATCATCCCGTATGGCTCTCTTCTAGTTTATGTAAAAGAAATCTCGGAGAAAAATAGATATTGATAAGACCTCATCTCCGGTGTTTATGGTATCAGAAGAGAAGATGAAGACGGTGAAAGAGGTTCTTCTGGCCTCTGGGAAGTACGATTTGTCAAGTATTGTTCATTACCTTGGTTCACTCATGTACATCGTTGAGAAGAGGTATAATCCTCGGTTGGAAGTTTTGAGGATTTTGGAAACTTGAAAAGTCTACAGTTGGTTATGTTTTTATGTTAAGGATGCGGGAGGATCGCAGAGAACAATTTAGAATTTTTGGCAATTTTTATAACTTATCTCTGGAATATTGTTGCATGCGGATGCCCAAAATTTGCAGTATCTCAGCTCTGATGCTTAAGAAGTTCAAATTTTGTGAACTTCTGTTATAATGGACCAATAATAGTTGATTGTGCAAAGGCTTTATCATTGCCATCAATGGTTCATCTCCTGGAGCATATACCCAGCAGCTTATATACTTGAACAGATAAGTCCCTTGTTTACCTTTTTCTAGCATGAAATACTTGAAATTGCAATATCTAATGAAAGTATGGTGTCTTGATGTCTGCTTATCTACATCCAGAATTGCCACGTTTTGGATCTACACGTTAACACAAATTTAATGTTGTATTCCTTAATTACATCAATATTAGTGGATAACACTTTTGCAGAAGGATCCGAAATTGGTTAGCACCTATTTTGTGATGATCTTGGAAATGAGATGAATGGTGATGTTTTACCGAAAGATATGGTGCATGCTACACTTATGAAGTAACATATCACAACTTAATATGTCATGACATGGTGATATTTTTATTCTACTGCCACACTTTAATTTCTCAAAATGAGGAATTATAATTCACAAACTTCTTGAGCCGTGTTTAGCGTTGAAGGATTCCAACTTACTTATACCAGCATTTACAAGAATGCATTGAGTAGCATAATGACATGGTATTGACTGAAATTTGCATATGAGATTTAAAGCTATAATGAGTCCTTGATTCAAATTCAAGGAAATCATTCACGCATATTGGTGTGCGCTTATCGTGTACGCCCAAATTAACCCCACTCAATCCTCAAGATTGATAACAATAATGTAGTAGTGTGAGTAGGGATCGATCCCACGAGGAGGTGTGAATCTTTGTGTTAATGCAAATCAAAAGAAAACAATTAAAATAAAGATGGGGTTGTGAGTGATTGAATTATACTACTTAAATTAAAATTAAAGATTAAACTAATGAAAGCGATTCTTGGTATCGGTCGACTCTTCCTTGGAATTATCATCTATTTCATCGATTCACAAAAGACTCAATTTTTCATATGAATATTCATCGTTGGACGTTTAATCCAATAATCAAAGTCCTATCTCACCTTACGTTTAGTTAAGTAGCCCAAGCGTTCTAGTTTAACCCTTATCAAACAATCAATCAAAATACAAGCGATTAAGATTTAAATCGATGATAGCATATGAACTAGTGAGATCGATGAAGCTAAACAACATAATCCAAGCGTCTATGTTTAATCTAGTCAAGTGTTCTTCCTAAGAATTTAATAAACTCACAAGCGGAATTTAATTAATCTTAGTTGCTTCATAAATTAGAGGGATCAAACGATTCCGTATTTGATATCTAATTTAGCGTTAGATTTCATGCAAGTTATTAGGTTGTCAATCCAATAAACAAACACAACAATCATATCAATAAAATCAGAAAAACTCTTGATACTCAAGAAAATTGATAATTAAAGCATAAGAATCTCCCCAAGATAAATAAAATCCAAGGATTTGTCTTCCTCAACCAAGAATTAAAAACTAGCTAGACATAATCTAAGATAAAGCAATAAATAAAAACAAGGGAAAGAAAACTAATCCAATCTCCGCTCGTCGAGGTGTCAATCCCGCCTTCGCTTCGATCTTCGTAGCGTTCTTCAACGAAATTGAGAGAAAAATTATAAAACTATCCTAAACTACTCTACCCTAACTATCTATATGGTTAAAAGGTCTGAATTTCGAGTATATATGTATTGGGAGGCTGATGGAGTAGGTTAGAATCCATGTGGGAAGGAAAGAAATCAAGTTTTTTAATTTTCCAAAAGTCTTCAGGCGTAATTACGCGTATAATGGCGTAGCTACGCCTAGACATGCCGTAGCGTTGGCGTAATTACGCCTGTGAATGGCGTAATTACGCCTGTCCATCATTTTTCTGGCGAGTTTTGTATTTTGGCCATAACTTTCTCGTCCGAACTCCGAATTCGATGAATCAGCTGTCCACGCGAAGATAACTCAAAGTTCTACAACTTTTCTATGGACCACATTTCCAAAAAGTGGCTCGAACACATAGAAATTTGAGGAGAAAGAAGCAACATGTGTCTTGTATTCTGGTTTTTTCCTCTTTTCTTCAACTTTATTGCTTCTTTCATCATTTTAGCTTGATTTCTTCACCTTTCCCTACATTTACACAAATATACGATTAGGTAGCATATGTATCAATTTATCCATCAAAATATACCAAATCGTAGACAATTAAGCGCAATAGATGTGTCTATTTTTAGTCACATCAAACACCCCCATACTTAATCTTTACTCGACCTCGAGTAAATCAGACAAAACTACAATATTTTTTTTTTTGCTTGGCTCATAGCATCATAACAAACTAACTTGTCCTCACTTTTATGACTCAACAATTTTAACATGCACAGTAATGAAAGGCGGTGAAAAGTTAACAGTGGAACAAGTTCAATCCCTATACATTTCATACTCAACAAAATAGTGAACGTGTGTGTGTGGTCATAAACAAGTGTTGTGTACAAATTATAGTTCCAAAATATGTAAATCCACAATAGTTCAAGTCATACACTAACACAAGTATAAGCTCACTTGCACACTCTTCTCCACTATCTTAGCTACTTTGCAAACATAAATCAAGTAGGTCTTTATTAGCTTGTAGTGTGGCCTAGGTATTGACTTATGAAAGAAAGGTAAGGATATATCAAGTAAGAGAGTATGATGATATGCACACTAAAAGCTTCTCTTCTTGCTTGAATTTTTCAACTTTTGTTTCAACATTTTTCTTCTTTTGTGCCTTGGCTCCCCTTGGAGTCATATTTTTATCTATTTCCTCAAGGCATTCCTTTTCTTTCATGTATTTCATTCTTTTGACAATAAAGTTCACAAATATACTTCAATGATTCCCAAGTGCATTTGAATGAAATACATCATACTCCCTTAAAAGGTATGGATTGAAATCATATTTAGGCTAAAAGGGTAGGATGATAAGCTAGTCAAGAAATGTTGAATGGTGGTCTTTAGTATGCTTAGCATACTACCATTCTTCTGCATTAAAGCTCAAAAAAAGGTACTAGAGATTGATTTTATTTACATGGTAGGCTTGAAAGGCTCAAACGCATCAAAGATTGCCTATATCACTTTCATGTTTGCAAGTAGTCTAGACATATGCCTCAAAGAGCATGTAGTTAAGTTCTAGCATGTATTAGAGACTTCTTAAGACTATTACAAAGTTCACACAATCTTCACTAAACTATGCACACTTCACAAGCCATGACAATAATGTGCTCAAAATATTCAACTACTAAGTTAAAGTAAACTTTGCATTAGAGTTCAAAGTGTTCCAAGGTTAACAATTCACCTATGTTCAAAAGCATGCATGATATCAATTAGGTTTCATCATGGGCTAGTGATTCTAAGCATGTGCTCATTACTAACTATGAACTCAAAATTTTTAAATTTTTCGATTTTTTTTTTATTTTTGTAATATAAAAGCAATAACACACCACTAATCCCTCCCCCATACTTAAATCTTACATTGTCCCCAATGTAAGGCAAAAATACAAGAAAAGAGAAAAGTCTAACTACTAAAGCAATAAAAAATAAAAGTAAAAGGGAGAAAGGAAACTAACTCCCCTTGGGTTGCCTCCCAAGCAGCGCCTCTGTTTAATGTCGGTGGCCCGACGCCAATCTTCTCGCTTAAGACGATGCCTATTTGCCTTGAACCTCTTGGAGGGTTTTTGTCTTTTCACTATGTCGCCTTCCTCCAAAGAAGTCAGTTGAGGTCGATCAAGATCTACCTCATGGCATCCTTTAACTTGTCGTCCCCTATGCTCGCCTTTGGGAATCTCATTCTGGTAAGATTCCTTGTTATCCACATCGACCTCTGTTTGTTCTTCAAGTATTGATGGCATCAGTACCATCGTTTCTGGAGTTTCTACCTCTTTGCCACTGTCCAAGGTGTTGTCTTCGAAAAAATAGTCCCAAGGATCCATTTCAACACAGCACTCTATCGCCGACTCCTCTTCCACATCACTTGATTCATCTAAGTATTCAACATAGCTCTCAGTTGGAAACTTACCTTGCGGAGTTGTAGGATATACAAGCTCCTTTTCTTCTATTGGCACATGTATCTCCACTTCTAGCTCGGGTGGCATCAGTACCACCTTCTCCATAGTCTCCTCTTCTTCATCACTCCATGATTCGAATGCAATCATGGTCTCCTTTTGTGCTGCTATCCGATCGGCTGATCTTATTATTTGCTCCATTTGGTTACCCAAATTCTGAGTGCTAGCCCTGAATTCCTGTTGAAATTGCAAAGTACTATCATTAAGTTTTGAAAGAAGATCCTCTAAAGACTCACCAGGGGTATGATATTGAGGTTGTTGCGGCCATGGCGAATATTGTGGTATGTATGGCGGTAGATAGGACTGCATGTAAGGTGGAGGTGGGCTCATCCATTGATTGTCATAGTTGAGATTGGGATGATCACTCCAACTTGAGTTGTATGTTCTTTGTCCACTCCCTACGCCAAGTTGGTGCACAAGATACGCCAATTCGTCTAGTCGCCTATAGTCCTCCATGAAAAGATCCAATTTTTAAGAAATCAACCTGTAAGCACGAACAAACAAGAGTAGCGGTGTGGGGGAAAGAAAGAAATAAAACGAAATAGAGAAAAAAAAACAGAAAATATTAACACAAAAATATACAACGCCTCCCCGGCAACGGCGCCAAAATTTGGTGTGCGCTTATCGTGTACGCCCAAATTAACCCCACTCAATCCTCAAGATTGATAACAATAATGTAGTAGTGTGAGTAGGGATCGATCCCACGAGGAGGTGTGAATCTTTGTGTTAATGCAAATCAAAAGAAAACAATTAAAATAAAGATGGGGTTGTGAGTGATTGAATTATACTACTTAAATTAAAATTAAAGATTAAACTAATGAAAGCGATTCTTGGTATCGGTCGACTCTTCCTTGGAATTATCATCTATTTCATCGATTCACAAAAGACTCAATTTTTCATATGAATATTCATCGTTGGACGTTTAATCCAATAATCAAAGTCCTATCTCACCTTACGTTTAGTTAAGTAGCCCAAGCGTTCTAGTTTAACCCTTATCAAACAATCAATCAAAATACAAGCGATTAAGATTTAAATCGATGATAGCATATGAACTAGTGAGATCGATGAAGCTAAACAACATAATCCAAGCGTCTATGTTTAATCTAGTCAAGTGTTCTTCCTAAGAATTTAATAAACTCACAAGCGGAATTTAATTAATCTTAGTTGCTTCATAAATTAGAGGGATCAAACGATTCCGTATTTGATATCTAATTTAGCGTTAGATTTCATGCAAGTTATTAGGTTGTCAATCCAATAAACAAACACAACAATCATATCAATAAAATCAGAAAAACTCTTGATACTCAAGAAAATTGATAATTAAAGCATAAGAATCTCCCCAAGATAAATAAAATCCAAGGATTTGTCTTCCTCAACCAAGAATTAAAAACTAGCTAGACATAATCTAAGATAAAGCAATAAATAAAAACAAGGGAAAGAAAACTAATCCAATCTCCGCTCGTCGAGGTGTCAATCCCGCCTTCGCTTCGATCTTCGTAGCGTTCTTCAACGAAATTGAGAGAAAAATTATAAAACTATCCTAAACTACTCTACCCTAACTATCTATATGGTTAAAAGGTCTGAATTTCGAGTATATATGTATTGGGAGGCTGATGGAGTAGGTTAGAATCCATGTGGGAAGGAAAGAAATCAAGTTTTTTAATTTTCCAAAAGTCTTCAGGCGTAATTACGCGTATAATGGCGTAGCTACGCCTAGACATGCCGTAGCGTTGGCGTAATTACGCCTGTGAATGGCGTAATTACGCCTGTCCATCATTTTTCTGGCGAGTTTTGTATTTTGGCCATAACTTTCTCGTCCGAACTCCGAATTCGATGAATCAGCTGTCCACGCGAAGATAACTCAAAGTTCTACAACTTTTCTATGGACCACATTTCCAAAAAGTGGCTCGAACACATAGAAATTTGAGGAGAAAGAAGCAACATGTGTCTTGTATTCTGGTTTTTTCCTCTTTTCTTCAACTTTATTGCTTCTTTCATCATTTTAGCTTGATTTCTTCACCTTTCCCTACATTTACACAAATATACGATTAGGTAGCATATGTATCAATTTATCCATCAAAATATACCAAATCGTAGACAATTAAGCGCAATAGATGTGTCTATTTTTAGTCACATCACATATAATTATCTTTTCTCATGGTGATTAGCTAGAAGAGTTGGACCTTTTATATCTGACTCAAGATTTATTGTGACGGATTACTCGCATTAGATTGGGTCGGGATATTTGATGATACAATTATTATATTACACCATGTACTTAAAATGCAAAATATTCTGGATTCTTCCTGTCTTGTCTTTTCTGCAGTACTTGGCAGCGAGCTCAAGATGTGTTGACCATATTAACCTCGCATATGCTCGACCCATGTCTTTGAACAGATAGAGCTCAAAACATCAGGTCGTCGGCCTCTAGCTCATCGTTGTCAAGCTCATGACATATTCAAACTAACAGTTGACATTGACTCCGGTGCTCAATCTACATGCCCGGTTTACGGTTATTTCTTCCCAATAGTTACTTTAAATTCCTATATATGCATTTTGTGTTGCAGTATTTCAGGTCGACCTAGGTGCAATATAGTTCGGGCGTGCAATCTAGCAGTAAGGCCCTGTTATTGGTGCTCGGGATGTTCGAGTACGTTCTGTTATTGGTGCTCGGGATGTTCGAGTAAGTTCTGTTATTGGTGCTCGGGATGTTTGAATATGTTCTATTATTGGTGCTCGGGATGTTTGGGTACGTTCTGTTATTGGTGCTCGGGATGTTCGAGTACGTTCTATTATTGGTGCTCGGGATGTTCGAGTACGTTCTATTATTATTGCTCGGGGTAGCGAGCTTGTTTTACTTATTGTCCGTTGTTGGTGGGTTAAATACAGGATCGGGATGTTTGGTCTGTATTTGAACCTAAAACGTGACTGTGTGATTATTGCTCGGGGTAGCGAGCCTGTTCGGTTTACTCGTGGGATCGGGATGTTTGGTCCACATTTAAACATAAATTTACCATCGTTTACTCGTGGGATCGGGATGATTGATCCACGTTTAAGCTTAAAGATTATAAGTGATTGTGCTCGGGGTGCGAGCTTGTTTGGTATTTTGTTAGTTTATTCATGTGATCAGGATAATGGTCCATGATTAAATCTAAAATTGCATAAGTTATTCTGTTCGGGATCTTTTCCCTTGAGCCCCGACCATATTTTATCTTCTCGGTATATTTTCCCTCGAGCTCGGAGCATATTTTATCTATTCGGGATGTCTTTTCCCCGAGCTCGGTTATTCATTATTTTGGGATATTTTTTACTCCAGCGGAGCTTTATTTGCTCGTGATAATTATTAGCTCTGGAGATTGGTTGAGCTTTATTTGCTCGGGATATTTTTTATGTTCGGTTCGCGGGAGAGATTCTTTTTTCAGAAGTTCTGAATGGTTATTCAATGGGGTATTCAATGAGCTAAGATTCATTGTTTTTGGTACCTAGGACGAGCTTTATTTGCTTTGAATATTTCTTGTACTGGAGTTCAGGCGTATTTTATCTGCTCGGGATGCTTATTTATTATCTCTGGAGCTCGATTATATCTTCTGAGCTTTATGTGCTCAGCCTTTGGCTGCTCAGGATATTTCTTATTTCAACCCGAGCTTTATTTGCTCGTGATAATTATGAAATCTCAAAATTAGTTGAGCTTTATTTGCTCAGGGTGTTTCTTATTGGATAGATTCAACCCTCAGAATTCACAACTTCCGAAAAGTACATCAGAACGGCAACTGTGATTTTACCCGATGTATATAAACCAAGATCTCGACATCGCTCATCTTGCTTTACTTTAGGGGGGTGATGTGATGTGGTGGGGAAATTATACCACATCCGGTAAAATCATTGCCGAGAAAGAAAGTACCCGAAGAGAAAAATGCCCGAAGAGGATGATATTCTGCTCGGTCACACGTGGTCAAACAGTGGCATAAGACCCGGTCATATCGATTAATCAACCCGAATTAATGGGGAGGTGGCCGAGAAATGAGCAATTAGTGGGGGTTAATGGCCTAATTAATGGGCTAATTTTCTTGTATTAAAAGGGAGAAAGTGCAAGGAAAAGAGGGGGACTTCTCGGCTCATGAAAAGGAGGAAACCATTTTTTGCTTGGATGAGTTTTTATTCATTTCTTGTACAAAGCATTGTAAATATCATGGTTTATAGGGAATTTATACTGGACTAGGTCCCGTGGTTTTTCCCTCGTTTTGGGGGTTTTCTACGTAAAAAATCTTGGTGTTTTTCTTTTATTTCCGTGAACACTTAAATCTACCGAACACAAAAAATCGAATCACATCACTATATATTTTATTATATTATTTGGCTTGATGCAGTTAAAAATTTACAGAAATTTAAAATACTATTTTATATTAAAGCTTCGACTAAATAGGCTTAAACTTGTAATATTTTATTTATCAAGAGTGATACCAAATCCTCATATTCAATTATGAGATCATTTTTGTTAAATTATAATTTATGTCAGACTATATTTGATTATTCCTAAAAGTTGGGTCTAGTATTGATTGAATATATTTTTTGTAAGACTATATTTTATTAGTATTAAAAATTTGGACTAGTATTGAAAAAAGGGAAAATTTCGGGCCGGTATCAAAACATAAAAGTTTTATCGGCCCAGTCCACCAAATTATTTGCCTTTCATTTAAGTCCGATTGAGCGCAAAATTACTAAATTACCCTCGTCTTCTTCCTTTACATTCAACGTCGAAAACTTTCTGCATATTTAAAATCATCGCGCCTCTTCTTCTTCTTCAATGCTAAAAACTTTTCCAGTCATTCCTCCAACATTTTCATCGAAATCGTTCAAAGAATCCTATAAGTTTTCAAAAATTTCATAGAAATCGCACAAGTAAATTACTCTATTTTTGTCAAACCTTCTGAGGCGAAAACCTAAAAATGGCTCCAAAATCAAAGAAGATTCCTCAAACCAAACCACCAACAAACATCAAGGGAAAGAAAAAAGGTGCTCCAAAATCTGGTAATCATTAATCTAGGGTTTTCACATATTAAACTATTTCTTAATCATTAATCTAGGGTTTCCACATATTAAACTATTTGTTTGCTACTGTAAGTGCTTGTGTCTATAATGCATGAGTACTATTGAATACCTTATGAACACCGCATTTAGAAATGTTTGTAGTTTTTAATCTTAAGTAACATGAGTCTATCGGTGCATGTAATTAACATGCACCGATAGACTCTGATCTTGCATTTATATTACATACACCAACTTTTTAAAATCTTAATATTTTGTATTAACACTGCATGAACAAATTGAGACCAATGGAACATCTTTTTAGTTTTTTATGCTAAAGTTTACATATGTGTACATACTTGATATGTACTAACGATGCATGTAAATATACAAGCATTGATTCACATTTTGTTTCTATTGGTGCATGTGTATAATGCACGCACCGAAAAAACAGTTGCATTTATCCAACATGAACTACTTGAATGTATCGGTGCATGTAAATACACATGCACCAATTCACATTTTTTTCTATCGGTGCATGTGATTTCACATGCACCGGTATATCATTAGTGCATTTATCGACATATTATGCTTGAATAAATCTTTTATATTGATTTTACTTGATATGTAATATCGATGTATGTAAATACACAATCATAAATTCACAGTTGGTTTCTATCGGTGCATGTGTATTATACATGCACCGATATAAAACATTGCATTCATATATAACATGTAAATATTTTATAAATTTGTTTCTATCGGTGCATGTCATATACATGCACCGATAGTTCTTTACATGCACCAATTGTAATACATGCACCGACATGCACCGTTATAAAACATTGCATTTATCCAACATGTAAATATTTGACATTTGTTTCTATCGGTGCATGTGATATACATGCACCGGAAGTTCTTTACATGCACCAATTGTACATACATGCACCTACGGGCTATCTACATGTACCGATGAAGTCAATTTATTAAATTCATTGTTTTAGTTTTTTAACTAACATATAATTTTCTCTCAGTTACACCTACATCATCACCAAGCTCAGAAGAAATTACAAGAAGATGGAATAAACAAACCACATATCGGGCCAACCTACAGGCAGTTATAACAGAGGTAAAGGCACTTGAACTCATTCAAGTTCACATCAGAGTTCTAACGAAGACACCGTTCTGGCCTTTACTGAACTCCATTTTTTCCAGCACAATTGTCCTCGATCATTGCAAAAAGCGTGACATATTAGTAAAAGACATCATTGGCTGCTTCAACAGAAATACTCAAGATTTCACATTCGGGTCATATACAATGAAAATCAGGACAAATGATGTGCGTATACTCTTTGGAATAAGAGATGGTAAAGAAGACATTAATATGCAGCTTCAGGATTACGAACGTACGGAATTCTTATATAGATGCTTTCCAGAAAAGAAAGGAGATAAAAAAGACATAAGGATGAGCAAGAGTTTAATCTACAAAAAATTGAAAATAAAGGCACAAAGCAACATTGATACTGATGTCAATGACGTTACTCGTTTGGTGACCCTATACATTCTTGCAGCCTTTTTCATATCAACAAAATCATCGAACATTCCATGGGCGTACGCATCGGTTGTTGAGGACCTGGACATGATTTGCAGCTACGACTGGTCCAAACACATATTGAATACATTGCTCAACAGCCTGATGCAGCCTGACTCTGAAAAACACTCCGTCTGTGTTCTACTACTACCTGTAAGAAGTCTTTATAATCATTCTTTAAACAACAATTATTTCTTCATGTTTATATAATAACATCGATTCTATATAATTTGCAGTATTGGTTATGTGAGAGGACAGAGCTCATAAATCCTGTCCAGCCCAACCTTATCCCAAGGTTCCTTAAGTGGAATCTTGAGGATTTTTACAAAAGGATTCAAAGCATTGACATCAAAGAGCTCGCCCGTGATTATGTAAGTTTCTTGTACATTCAATTTAACTATGTTGGTGCATGCAATTTAACTTGTTCTGGTGCATGCAATTTTTCGATACTGGTGCATGCAATTATATAACATGCGATGCTTGAATAAATCTTTATAATGATAATGATTTTACTTGAAATGTACTAACGATGCATGTAAATACACAAGCATAAAACAAAGTTGCATTTGTCAAACATGAACAACTTGAATCAATCGGTGCATGTAAATACACATGCACCAATTCACATTTTTTTCTATCGGTGCATGTGATTTCACATGCACCGGTAGACCATTAGTTGCCTTTATCCAACATGTGAGGCTTGAATATATATTTTATAATTATATTACTTGATATGTACTAAGGATGCATGTAAATACACAAGCATTAATTATCATTTTGTTTCTATCGATGCATGTGATATACATGCACCGATAGTTCATTAGGTTCATGCAATTTAACTACACTGGTGCATGCAATGAAACTATGCTGGTGCATGCAATTTAACTAGACTTCCAACAATTCAATTGTAGATAGTAAAAAAACCTCTGCAAATTTCTGTTGAAGAAGATGAAATGCTGAATAAAGCCATTGCTTGTGCTACAGAAGCTCCAATGACATATCAACTTCCCGATTTGAATTCAAACATTAAAACAGCTGAATATTTGACAACAGCGGACTCCACCATTGCCGGAGTCCTCATGGAACTGAAGCAACAAAGTACAGAGGAAAATATATACAATGATGAATACATTGAAATGGAGGGCAACATGGTGGATGTAGCTATTGATGAGGAACCAGCCCAGAACGAAGAAAATGTCGCCAATCTGTCTGAAGAAATGAATGAACTTGATGACACACAAGCACAAGATATTCTTCAAGCTGCATTACTTGTAACAGAGATTGAAGAATTGAAGGCGACGCTCATGACAAAGGATAATGAAATAACAGAACTGAAGAACATTGTTGATTCCTTTGATCATGAGCAAGAAACAATTCCAACACCGCAATTTTTTGAATATGCGGAACTAACAGCTCAGCTGGAAGAAACAAAAACAAATCTTTTTTCTGAAAGACGAGCAAATCAAAGAAATTAAAGACAATTACGAAGAGATGAAAAAAAAAAAGATGAGCTCGAAACTATCATAATGAGCTCTATGCGGACCTTGAAAGGGTAAATGATGAGAATAATTCACTGAAAAATGAGCTTCTCAATGTCAAAGCTGCCTCCTTCATCATTAATGAAGAACAAGAACAGATCCTTAAAGAAAAGCAAGAACAAACATCCCTTGTCAAGAGGATCAAGAAAAGGGTGGACAGGCAGCGAAAAATGGAGTTGGACCACGCATACCCTGATAAGAGGAAGGCAAAGAGGACCAAGAAAAACGACGAAGAGGGAAATAAAAAGTTTGCAGAAGTGGAATCAATACAAAGTCTGAAAGACAAAGGTACAACTAATGATCCCGTAGATCTAGAGCTGAGAGATGATGATTTCGTCAGCGATAATAAACAAAAAGGGAAGGCGAAAAAAGATAATGGACCGCTCAAGTTCAAAACCACAATGCCTGCCATGAAGCTCTTAACAGCGGATGAGAAGTCTTACATAATGAATATAAACAAAAACCATGGAAAATGGTACGTCTAATTTAATTAAACAACACTTCCTTGACACTGACTCTTCAACTGTGTGCAGGGGACTTATCTGGAAAGACAAACTCACCAACATAAAGTTATTTGTATCGGATATTGCTGAAATCCTTCACGATGTACCTCTTGCCAACGATGTAAGTCAATTGCATTATACTTTTCTAATGGTTTTTGTTGGGTTTTGGAAACCCAAATAATCTTGGTTTTGATGTTAACAAAACTTGTTATTGTGTTGCTAACATATTTCATCAAGTGTGCAGTTCATAGATCATAATTAAGAGCTTGATGAATTACAAAGAAGTAGCTTGAAAATATCAAGCTGGACCAAGTCTGAAATCCTGGCAGAGCGGATTGTTTCGATCATATCTCATAGCTCAGATATCGAAATGGCGTGATTCCAAAGATATTGAACAGCCAACTCAAAATACTAAAAGTCATATTTCACAACAGATCGGCTAGTTCAAATGTTATCAAGGAGAAAAGACGCCTGTAAGATCGAGCTGTTACAGCAAAGTCCCTGTCAGTCTGGTGGGCATAACTCTTAGCTCGCTTATTGGAACGGAACGATTCAGTATGGGTTGGAAAGCTAAGACAAAGATCTACAAGTAATCTTTGGAAGTGAAAGACTGAATCGGGCGTTAAGATGGCCAAAACGCTTCTGCTAAGTCACGCCATGTGCTGCTGCATCCAGCAAACAGACAGCAGGAGCATCGCCTCGTATTTCGAGCATAACTCTCTCATACGAACTCGAAATCGAGCGATTCTTGATTCCGTGAAAAGATAAGAGAAAGGGCTACAACTTTCATGTGGATCACTTTGCCCATAAATCAAAGAATGAAGAGTTACAAGCAACAGATCAAAGAGCAAGTTTATCAATCTGTTTTTGTATCAAGCTGATTGTCCAGACCAGACTGACATGTCCAGACCAGCAGACCAGACCAGCAGATCAGAGCATGTCCAGACCAACAGATCAGAGCAGCAGACCAGACTAGCTGAGCAGACCAGCAGACAGACCAGCAGACCAGACCAGTCCGGTCCGAAATACAAATAGCCCAGAAACCAGAATATGACCGTTGCAAGCTCGGGAATAGTGCAGAACCTTTTCCAACGGGCATATTCTTGTGTCTAACGTATATATCATTACTTGGGGCTATATATACATGATTTGGAAGCTCAATAACAGCTGATTGAAGATCAATCCAAGCCTTCCAAAGCAAACCCACTTGGGATTCAATTGAGGAACTTAAAAGACAAAAGTTGCTAAATGAAGAGCACTCCTCAAACCTTTGGCACCACTTACCTTGTTATATCAGATTCATTATGGAATCATTTGTGCCTTTGTACTCATCTCTATTCATTGTATTTGTGAGCTAAAATAGAAGAGTGAATACCATTGTAACGGTTGATGATTTATCACAACCGATGAGAGGTCTTTGTATGTGAGACATTAAAGAACATACATAGTTGAGTTGCTAGGAGTTCTAGTTGGATGGGGAATTCTCAACTGGATTGTATAAATCAAAGTCTTCTAGTGGAATCCGTCCATGAGGTGGAAGAAGGGGAGACGTAGAAGGATTACACCACCTTCGAACTTTCATAAACAAATGCTTGTTTATTTACTTTACTTGCATATCTTTAAAATGTCTTTCAAATAGTTAATCGGTTTAGAGCGGGTTATGTCGAGTGTCTTCCGCTCGATTTATAATCTCTCGGTACATTAATTCAAGAACACGAGCTATTGAAGCTCAAGTTGGTTGAACTCGGGTGTGGAATGTCAACCCACCCCCAGAATCGATCCTGACAGTTTTGCTTGATAAAAAAACATTAATTCACATTTGGTTAATCGGTGCATGTAAATAACATGCACCAATTCACTTTTTTCTATCGGTGCATGTGAAATCATATGCACCGATAGACCTTTAGTTGCATATATATAACCTGCAATGCTTGAATAAAACTTTTATGATGATTTTACTTGATAAGTACTAACGATGCATGTAAATACACAAGCATCAATTAAAATTTAGTTTTTATGCGTGCATGTTAAATCACATGCACCGGTAGACCATTAGTTGCATTTATCAAACATGTAAACATACACCGACATAACATTAGGTGTATGTCTCGCACATGAACTATTATATATATCTGTGAAACTGATTGATCATTACTTACAGATGATTGAATCAACCGGTGCATGTAAATAACTTGTAGCAAATCAAATTTGTGGTATCGGTGCATGTGTTTTCACATGCACCGGTAGACCATTATTTGCATTTATCAAACATGTAAACATGCACCGACATAACATTAGGTGTATGTCTCGCACATGAACTACTATATATATCTGTGAAACTGATTGATCATTACTTACAGATGATTGAATCAACCGGTGCATGTAAATAACTTGTAGCAAATCAAATTTGTGGTATCGGTGCATGTGTTTTCACATGCACCGGTAGACCATTATTTGCATTTATCAAACATGTAAACATGCACCGACATAATATTAGGTGTATGTCTCGCACATGAACTACTATATATATCTGTGAAACTGATTGATCATTACTTACAGATGATTGACCGTTGGACGATTATTGTAAATAACCACATTGCCAATAACGGGAAAAAGAAGATAGCCTATGTGTTCAACAGCATGTATTGGGTAATAAAATTCAACTATTAAATATTTTTTTTCTCATTAAACAAAGTGCACTCATACCATTCAACTTTGGATATTCATATATCATGCAATTATTTCATACAAATTCGCAGCAATACGCAGCACTGATCTCACTAGGAAGCTACTACAAAGACTCACCAGAAAACAACATTGATAAATTCCTACCAGAGGCAATGTCATATAGGTTTTTGGTTTTTCCAATAAACACACCAAGCAAAGAAGACCACTTAAAAACACCAGGATACCACTGGACACTACTTGTCTTTGATATTCAAGAGTCAGTTTGGACTCATTACAATTCATTAAGGCCACGAATTGAGGGGGAGACAGATTATTACTTTGAAAAGGCCAAATTACTGGTAAGGTTTACTTTAAATACACTTATTTTTTTAAATTCAATACTTTTTATAAAATTACCAATTGATAACAATAATTCTTCCAAAATATAGAAAGTCTACGTTGAAGAGAAGATGAAGAAAATCATTCAGGAGTCTCCCATTTCAGCAGGCATCACCTACATTCCAAGTGAAGATACATACGAAATCATAACATTCAAAGAAGCAATGCAACAAAGGGCTGGCTCGGCAGACTGTGCCGTGTTTGTTTGCATGAACATGGAAAGAATTATGAGAGGACAAGAAGTGCCCAAGCATTCAAATGTAGATATAAATAGTATTTATAGAGCAAAAATAGTGAAAGTCATCCTCCAAAATGTATAAGACAACGATTAATACTTTGTTGTATATATATTTTGTATTGTAAATGTATAATTTTGTAAAGAAACAAACTTTTGCTATTGAATAACTGTACAGACTCATATTGGTGTTTTAGTTGGTTAATGATAAACTGGACAAAAATTGAATCCTACAAGTGCTCTTTGTTTAATTTTTATTGTGTTTGTCCCTTCGCAATCACCAAATGAGACTAAAGGTTCATGTGAAACACATGCACCTATAGACAGAAGCGGTGCATGTATTTGTTTACTTGTGTTAATTCAAATTTGGTTTCAATTGGTGCATGTAAATAACATGAAATATTCACATTTTTTTTCTATCCGTGCATGTTATATCACATGCACCGATATACATTTATTTGCAATTATATAACATGCAATGCTTGAATGATGATTTTACTTGATACGTACTAACGATTCATGTAAATACACTAAAATAAAACAAAGTTGCATTTATCCAACATGAACTACTTGAATCAACCGGTGCATGTAAATAACACGACCTCTTCAATTTTTTTGTATCGGTGCATGTAAATCACATGCATCGGCAGACCATCAGTTGCATTTATCATACATGCGAGCTTGAATATATATTTTACAATGATTTTACGATGCATGTAAATACACAAACATTAAGTAAAATTTTGTTTCTATAGGTGCATGTGATATACATGCACCGATAATTCATTAATTGCATTTATCCAACATTTTCAATAGGTGCATGTGAAATCACATGCACCGATAGCCATTTAATTGCAGTTATATAACATGGAATGCTTGAATAATCTGTCTACAGGTGCATGTAAACTAACATGCATTAACATCTTGTTTCTATCGGTGCATGTATATCACATGCACCGATAGAATACACATTTTCATTTATCCATGTTCAACTTGAATCTTTTGGTGCATGTATATGACATGCACCTATATGTGAAACTTAAATCTATAGGTGCACGTAAATTACATGCAACTATAGAAATAAATTGTATGTATTTGTATCATTATGTTAAATAACCAATACAAATCAAACAAATAATTTCTACAATTAAATTTTGTTCAACATAAACTTACAAAAAACATCAAATATGTTCCTTACAAGTCTTCCTATTATGTCCGTATTTTTTACACCGACTACAACGCAACTGTCGAATGTTTTCACCTTTGGATCTAATTCTCCTCTTCTTTGGACGACCCGATTGCCTTTTTGTTTGTGGTGGTAAAATATTCATATCCGTGACAACCTGAGCAAAATCATCACTTGAACGTCCTGGAATCGGAATTATAACTCCTTCATAGCAACTTTTATAAGTACGAACATGGAAATATACATCAACAACTTCATCTATGGCCATCTTGTTCCTCCTAAATACAGCAATCGCATGAGGACATGGGAATCCATCAAGCTGCCACTGATAGCAAGTACACGTACGAATATCAAGGCGCACAGTAACTGAAGGATATGAAAACACCTCGAAACAACAGTCAGTTGACATCTTCACATTCCATGCACGACCTTGATTTTCGTAAAAAGACCATTTCTTTTCCATCTTCGCGCACAGAACCCCACTCCATCGTGCAGCCATTGATCTCCTATCATAAAACCAGCTCATCAGCTTAACCCGGATACAATCCACCATATGAGTAATAGGCAGACCCCTTGCCTCTAATATCCACGAATTGAAAGACTCTGCTGCATTTGAATACATCTCTCCATATCGCATGCCGCATGAGTAAGCATTTGTCCATTTCTCCAAAGATAGACCCTGTAAAAACCCTTCTACAATTGAACCACCTTCTCATTTCAAAATAGCAAGCTTCTCTGTGAAAATAGCCACCGTCGGCGAATATGCACACTCATCCAACAAGTAACACATCCTTTCCCGAAACTGGTTCGAAAAATGTTTGCCATCATATCTGTCTCGGAGGTTGCATTTCAAATGATAAAGACAAAAAAAGTGTTTTGGAGAAGGTCCAAACACAACCGGTAAAGCCTCCATCAAACCAACATTCCGATCAGATATATAAACAATATCTCCACCATTATCTACAATCTTGCTCAAGCAAAGATAGAAACCAACACCAATTATCAAAGTTCTCTGAGTCCACAACAGCAAAAGCCAGGGGGAATAACCCTACAATAAAATAATCAAAACATATAAAGCAAAAAATACAATTTATGTTATATGATGCATTTATATAACCTTTAGTGGTACATTTAGAGACGCCAAGTTCTATCGGTGCATGTAATATACATGCACCGATAAATTTTCGGTGCATGTAATATACATGCACCGATTCTCAATTACATGCATATGTAGTACTACATGATAGAGACGCCAAGTTCTCTTGGTGTATGTAATATACATGCACCGGTAGACTAGCGGTGCATGTATAATACAGCACCGCATTTGATCCGATTAATTTATATATCATGTATCATTTTTTTAAGCACAAGTCTATCGGTGCATGTAATATACATGCCCCGACAGACTTCGATGCATGTAAAATCTCATTTCTATTATAATCTTGTTGCATCTTACCTTGATTCCCATCCTTTGCAGTAGCTGACAGAAGTATGCCCTTAAAACGGGATTTCAAAAAAGTTCCATCAAGAAATAACAGGGTGACAAAATTTAAAACCACCCATACAAGCACGAAACGACACAAACAAACGGATGAATCGGTTACAGTCGTCAACTTCAAGCTCTACAAAACTCCCAACATTAGTCGTCTTCACCGCATCGATGTACCACTTCAACTCCTTGAAAGACTCTTCATAATTTCCAAAAGCAGTAGACCTAGCCTTCTCCACACTTCTCCATGCCTTAATGTATGTTATATCCAACCCATAATCTTTTTTCATTAACTCCATTACAGACCTAGCAGAAAAGTTTGGATTGGAACTGACTAATTCGCAAATAATTGCTGATATTAAATGTGAAACAATCCTTTTTGATTTGTCTTTCATGACTCGTAGACCACACATGTGAATGTTGTTCAATTTTTTTATGTAGAAAGAACCATTTACACGTGAAATGTTGGCACTCACAAACCAGCCACACCCATCAACATGCTTCCTAGAACATTCAGCAATTACTCTATCTTTATTATTTTTCACATAGTTGTAATCAAAACCAACCTCCATGGAATATTTACTCAACTCACTTCGAAACTCTTCAACACCACCTCTAAATACTTGACCCACCCTACTAATAATTGATGACCATCCAGAACATAACAACAACTTCTCCTTGCCTTTAATATTGCATCTTCGATATTCTGAATCAAGTCCTAGACCTGATGGTGAACTGCAAATTTGTTTTGTCGATAAATGTGCACCACCTGATTCTATTGATGCGTGTAAATCACGGGCAGAAATAGACTCTATAGGTGCATGTATATTGCGTATACCGCTTGACTCTGTCAAAAAGTTTATACCACATGCAATTGTGTCTACCGGTGCATGTATGTCACATGCACCTCTAGACACAATCGGTAAACTACCACCACATTCATCAACAGACCTCAACAATGAAGCATTACAATCAACAACATGCACTGTCAACAAACAAAGATTGATCATCTTACACAACAAAAACATATTTCTCATATCAATCGCATTACTCAAACAACAATTAGGGTGCCCATCGATTGAGTATTTGAAACAAAATTCATCGGCATTCATATCACACCACTTAGCAGATGCACATCCTATTAAATCACTGAATTCGAAAGCGGGATTAACATTCAAAACCAGTGTTTCCTCTCTAAATTTCAAAAGAATCATGATTTCATTATCCATCAGAATTAACGATAAAAATCTCAGGGAAATTTGATCAATTAACAGTTAATTAAATATTTAACAGATCGAACAATCTAAAATCAGAAAGCTAATTAAAACACGATCGAAATCAGCTGCTCAATGAATTAGATGAAAAAAGTTTGGGACAACGATAATCGTTATGTGAGAAATATCAAATTTTTTATGATGGTTTTTATTTCTTGCAACATGGGTAATTTAGTAATAAAAATTGACCAGCTAGATTAGGGTTTAATAAATTGGACTTACGTGAAATAAGTTTTTTAAAAGGTATATTTAGTTGAAAAGTAAATATTTTGATAGATTTAGTTGAAACATATTTTGAAAAGTGGTACCTATGTGTAATTTTCTCTTGAAAAAATATCTATTTTATACCAATATTCTATTTTTTTTTTTAAATCTAGCCCATAACCATAAGCCATGGCCCTAGAACAATACAAAACCGTGGGTCGGCCCAACTGCTGGTCCATCGTTGAAACTTGAACATTCATATGGCCAATTAAGGTTATGTTTCTCTATATAAGGTCGGTAAAAATAATAATCAATAAGGGTAAGATGATTAAGAAGTTTGTGCTCTACAAGAAATAAACAATTGTCTTGAAATAAGTTGCAATCTTGGCACCCCCACAAAGCTAACACATCCATAATTACATGTCATTTCGGTGTTTGTTTCTCAACATACAGAATGGCATCGTCTTGCATCAACGATTATACCTATCTCAAACTGTTTGTTTCTCGACATACAAAAATGTGTTTCCCGTGGGCGGAGCCGGGAACTAGTAATTGGGGGTTAAATTAAGTACTAATCATAAATTTGTGAATGAAAAATTTCGATAATATAAGAATTCATATATCAAGTTTCAATTACAGCCCACAAATGAAAAATACTAATCATCCACAACAATCAAAAGTATAAGTGAATGATAATGTTGCTTCATCAGATATGAAAATGACATCATCTTGTATCAGTGATTATACCATATCACAATGATCAAATTATCCTCCTCCAATAAAATTATTACTAGTGTAATTATACCAAATTATCATTCTTTAAGAAAATTATTACTAGCTCACCATATTCTCACACAATTATTAAAAAGAAAAAAATTGTTCTATGTAAATAATTATACCAATTAATTATAAAATATGAAAAGTTCATTAATTTTATTGCAATTTTAGAAATTTTCGTATCAAAAATTTGTTTAGCATAAAAAATCATTACATTTACATGCAACATGTGTACATAAATAATATGACGCACTCGCAACGTGTGTGTTTTGGTCTGCTAGTTAATATCACGGGCGTACGTAGAGCTATTATATATTGATTTTTAAACAAATTTAAAGTAGGTTTCTAAAATTTAGCTGACAATGAGATATAGCCAAATAATTCTGTTTGATTTCATAATATTGTACGTGTTAATATACTTCTTATCACTTTAAACCGATAACTATTAACACTCAGAGATAAATCCAAGTAATTTAATCTAACCAATTTTTAAAAAAAGGATCCAAAAAGGAGTCTCCATGCTTCCCAAAATCTAATCTAATCAAATTTAAATTCATCTATATCTCATCCTAGATCATTTATATAATCTCTTCTCCAACACACCAAAAACCCTGTAAATTGAAGAGCACCAAACAGTCTCCTCGTTGTATCAGGTTAAGTCAAAAACAAAAATCATGAAGTTTTTCATCATGTGTTGCATTTTGGCCTCATGGGCTGGGGCGAGAGCGGCAGCGACAAGCCCCTCCGGTGCCCCATCACAAGCACCGACTCAGGCCCCGGGAAAATCGGAACCAGAAGACTGCAGCACTTTGATCTATAATATGATGGATTGTTTGCCGTATATAAAGAAGAGCAGCAACGAAACCATACCGAATGATTCGTGTTGCTCGGGTTTTAAATCAGTTGTGAAGGCCAATGCTGAATGTATATGTGTTGCATTGAGCAGTAGTGAGAGCTTAGGTATTCATATCGACATGAGTAAGGCTCAGAAGTTGTCTTCCTTTTGTCATGTTTCCCCGAATCCCATCAGCAAATGTAAAGGTGCGTCTATATTTCTTGAATGCTATATGAATTTTACTTTTTTTTTCGCATGCAGGTAAATTTAATCAATGTTATGGACCCGTCAAGATTTTTATATTTTTGAACGTGGAAAATATTATACAATTAAAAAAATTGATACAGTATTGTATTCCCTCGTTATGTAGCCTTAAAAATCTTTATATTCATCCAATTTTATTTATTTTATCGTCTAGTTTTGCTTTAAGTAACATGCTTACTTTGCAGCTAAACCATCACCAAGCCCCCCATCAAAATCTCCGAGTCCTCCACATGCTGCTAAGCCACCGGCTGCCGCCAAGACTCACCGTAAAGCTCCGGCGCCCGCTCCGGCCAACTCGAGTGCTCACCTCACATCTGCCACGCCCTCGTTTATTTTAATTGCAATATTTTGTTTGTCGTTTTATCATATATTGGCTTAATAGGTTTAGGGTTTTCTAGGATGGTTGATTCCTGTTTTTTTTTATATCCTAGCTAGTATATTTTGTTATTAAGGTTCTAGAATTTTGTTTTGTTGCATAAAGTCGGCTATACCTGAATCTGATCTATTTATTTGTTATTTCGATTAGTGTGGTTTTTTTTTCAGTGCTTGGTTGTGCTATTGACAGGGTGGGAGCAAGAAAATAAATCTATATATACACTATGCGAAATAAAATATTATGAGCTAGGGATCCAAGCATGCGCATAAGCATCGCTAGTGACTAGTATCAATAATTTTATAAAGGTAATAGAAGCCTGTATAATACCAGTTGTCACGTCCCGAGACCGGAGCGCGTGACACCGGCGTTGATTCCAAACATTAATTCAAAATCAACAAGCCTCGTGTACAGATCTATGATAAAAACCAGTCTATTTATTCCATAGAAAATAATAATCGTCTTTTACAATTGATATTACAAAATACAATTGTCTCGGATTAAATCAAATATGCGGAAGCGTAAATAAAACTAATAAATTCTTGAAGGTTCTTCGTGGATTATCATCTCCAAAATTGTTCTTGTAATTCTTCCTCGATCTCTACTTTTCGTCTTTTTCTGGGAGGGGAGGTAAGGGGTGAGTATTTCGGAAAATACTCAGCAAGTAGTGGCCGATTGAACATAGTAAAAATACATATATTTTCATAGCAGAAATCATTTTAAACATTTCTTTATCAAATCCATAGCTCTTGGTACATAAACACATTATCACATATCTCCACATATCCACATATCGACTTATTGGATTCAAGAGGTGGCTCCCGTGGTATATCACTTTGCTCTTAAGGATCAAGAAGTGACTCCCATGCATGTGGCACGTCCACATCATGTAGCACTTTGCCCCGTCGAAGCAAGTGGTGTCTCATACACACGTAGCACGTTGCTCCGTAAGGTCCTTCATTCATGATCATGTCACATACTTGTTTAGATTTAAAAATATACTTTTCGTAGGGTTGTTCAATCGAGATTTAAAACATACATATAGTTTTGAAAACGAATGGAATGATAGCAAAAACCCACTTACCTCGTTGGATAATTGAAGCATGTTGAGATGAGATCCGGGTTAAGAAAGTGGTGAAAATCTCGTCCTCTCTTCCTTGCAAGTTTCGAATTCTTGTGTGTGTGTAGTGTGTGATATTTTCGAAAAGCTAATTGTATAATAGATGACTTTTTCCTTTCTTATGGCATGATATATAATGGGTTTTAATGTGGTTGGGTGGTTTAGTTTAGATCCACCTTTTTGGCACAAATTGTCAAGATTCAAGGTAGGTCATAAGATGATATTTTAATTGGATGATAATAATTGTATATTCATTTCTTTAACCTTCTAATGACAAGATTGGAGCTAAATAATAATTGGATGGCTTTATGATAATTGGATGCTAATGGTGTGGCAATTAAGTGGGAATATAATTAGGAGTAAGGTAATTCAATGTAGGAGGATTTCAATTTGGATCCTTAAACTTTGGCCACATAATTGAATAAGTTAATTGAATGGTAATGTCATGATTTAATCATGCAATTAAATGGATACCAAGATTTGGGCATGGCACATGAATGAGTCAATAATGAGGCAAAATGAATAAATGATTTTGAGTGTTTAATGTAGGAGAATTATTTGACCAATACCAAAACTTATGCCCTTTAATGATACAATTTGAGCAATGTACTAAATGTCATTAATGAGATTGAATGATAGCATTTGATAGGGTTGAATGGGATTAAATGGTGGCATGATTGAGTGATAAAATTGCATGACCTTGAATGACTAGTGTTATGACTTTAGCAAGTCACTGAATGACTCTCATGATTTGGAAAGGCAATTGATTAGACAAATTTCCGGGGCTTCACATCCCTCCCTCCTTATTGGAAGTTTCGTCCTCAAAACTTGAGTCGGCTCGATCTTGATGAGATGTAAATATTTCTCTCACGTCTTACCTTTAGTTCCCAAGTGGCATATTTCTCCATATGGTTTGACCTTTGGACTTGACGTATGGAATGGTTCATCACACTACTTGATCCTTTGAGTCCACGCTCAAGATCGGAATTTCTTCGTACTTCATAGGTTCATTCCTACTTCTTTCGACAACTAAAGGTTCTACATGGTTCGGATTGGCAATGAATATCTCAGTAGTCGTGGTACGAGGAAAATATTATGATTTTTGGATAGGCTTCAAGCGAGCGCTATTTTGATTATGTTGGGACCGTCATTGTTGAAAGTAAATCACTTAGGGCAAAAAGTTTACTCCAAATTTCGTATTGAAGTCGAGGCTCAAACGTGTAGCATATCCTCTAGGGTTTGAGTTGCCCTTTCGGTCTGACCATCGATTTGAAGGTAATATACGGTAGTAAAAATCACAAGAGTACTTATCGGTTATTGAAAGCTCTCTCAAAGTCGCGACACAAATTGTGGGTTTCTGTTAGAAGCTGACGAGACTGGCTTCCTACATTCGTTGGTTTAATGTTTTGTCTGAGCCCTTACCTAGTCGAACCAAGAACCAAATCTACAAGTATTTCTTCTATTGAACTTCCGTCTTGTACTCTAATGAGATTATCTTAGCTTTAAGAAAGCGAATGAAAAGAGTTTCTAGTTGAATGAGTTTTCTTTGTCAAAGATCAATGATAGGAGAAAAGTCTCTTATAAATGTTGTTCAATACAATCCAAAAATTTCTTAAGGGGATGCAAAGTGAATGATCAACTTTTTGTGAGTTGAAACGATCAAAACAATTGTTGAATACTACAAGAATTTTCAAGGATGATATACATTATTCTAGGATACAATCTCATGAAAGAGATGAAATGAAAATTCCAAGAAGGTGGAAAGATAGAAAATGTATGTACTTTTGTGCATCAACTTAAAATAAGTTTTGCAAGATGATAGTCGAAAAATATTTGTTTGATATGAAGAAGATCAAGGTCATATCAAACTCAAGCAATCATGTGGTCTCAAAAATGAATTAATAAACAAATGATGTATCGAACTTTAATGAAGAACGATAACCAAAGAATAATTGGGTAATAATGAAACAACAATTTACTATGAAGGTCAGAAGTACTAAAAAGCATTGAATGATTATTTCACAAGTAATGTATGTTTCAAACGAATCCCGACTATTTAAAGTAGATGTGATGTAAGAATAATTCCAAGATGGATCAATAGTTAGATAAATATTTGTACAAATGAGGTTATCAACTAAAGCAATTTGAAGGTACAATGAATAGATTGAATAATTCTTCTAATGAAATAGTATGGTCTTATATAGGTTTGCCAAATGAAATATGAGTTCAAGAGGATATCATTAGCAAATTTGAAGGAAGACAAATGGTTTCATTGATCAAAATGATTTTTTATCGAATTTCGAAATGTGGGAAATAGATTTCTAATACCCTAAAAGTTTGAGGGACTAATCTATTATATCTTATTTCACCCAAATGATTATATCAATTCGAACCCAAAGTGTTATAATATATACCAAATTTATGGAGATATATATATCTTAAATTATGTGTCCCAATATAACATGATGTACTTAGGCTCTAAGGATCTCAATAAGAATAAGGAGGATATGTCGTCGATTATGCGAGTTAGCCCGAGTTTTCACTTGAAATGAAGTTTCTTGGAATTGGGTGAAAAAATTCAAAACAATCTCCATGATGAATCTAATAAAATTTTATTGAGTGGTTTGAGAACAAAAATTTTCGAAGTTAGCCCAAGAATATAAATTCAAGAAATTGGGCGTAATACGAGTGGATTGATTTCATAGTGATTACAAACAGAGGGATATAATTTTTCAAAATAATAATAGCAAGGGTTTAAAGTTGCGTAGGAGCGTAACCGAGGAATAACACAATTGGGATACGCTCGGAGAATAAACTAAAATTTATTAACTAAACTGAGAGGTTCACGACAAAATCCTAAACAAGAAAATCATCACTAGGATACCCAAGATATATTCCTTATTATCCTTATGACTTTGCATATTAGAAAAACTAGTCTATTGCTTCTCCGTCTCCTAAATCCCCTTCAACATCTTCCAGTACCATATGATCTTCCTCTTCCATCATGAAATTGATCACAGACTGCTTGTAGGCGACTTCCTGTGCCAATTCATTCTTCTCATTCACGAGGGCTTGAATTTTAGTCCACATGTTCTCCCGATGCTCATTGAACTCCTGTTCGAAGTGTTCCAACTGTTGGCACTTATTAATGTGGACTTTCATAAGTGTTTTGTTGTCCTCGATTGCTTTTGTAAGTCGCTCTTCGGCACGATGATAGTGGTAGGTCATCATTTAGGCCTTGTAACGGTAGTGATTAATTATTTCTAACAACTCGATCTTGTCTCACATCTCATTGTCTTGGAATATTTTAAATTCAGTTATACAATGCTCCATATTTTGGATCAAATTGGTTTGAGCGTGTCATCGTAGCCTACGTCGTATTGGGGAAACAAATGTTACAGTGGATGATGAATTGGAGAGTGGGATTTCGTGGGTTAGAATTCTTTGAGGAGAAAAATTAGATCATCAATTGGTTCCGTTTCGGTTGCTGAATTTCGAAATTGACAAATGATTTTCCTTAGAATTGATGTGAGGGTAATAACACGATTCGGATTGGAATAATATGCTTCGGTGGTTCAAAAATCGAGGGCAAGGATTTGAGTTATTAGGGTTTAAAAAGGCGTGAATTAGGGCTTCCAGAATTCGGTTGCTCGAGGTTTGAAATTTCAAAATTGATAAGGGGCTATTAATATACAGGTTATAAGAAACCCAGATTTAATTTTAAAAATACATTCGGAGTTGGGAGAAATCAAGTTCCGAAATTTTTGCAATTTTAGGGTTCTTGGGCGAGAATCTCGATCCGAAATTGAGCACCTTTCCTTATCTGTGATTTTGATTAGATAGAGGGCTTTTGTTCGACATGATATAAGGATCATAAACCCAGAATTAATTTTAAATTAGTGTTCGGATAGATTAGAAAATCGAATCTGGAAGTTTTCGAAAATTTAGGGTTCTTGGGACGTAAATCGTGGTCCTCAATTGACGCATTTGCTTCGTTTGGGAGTCGTTAAGAAAATATGGCTTTTATTACTAGAACAATTACGAGTGACATACCAAAGTTAATTGGAATTTCGTGTTCAATTGGTTTGACAAATCGGATGCTGAAGTTTCGCAAAATTAGGGTTCTTTGAGCGTGATTATAGGCTCGAAATTGGACGCCTTCCTTCGTTTGTGACTCGGTAACATCATAGGGCTTTTATTAGATATGATAATTGGATCATTAACCCAAAATTAATTTCAAATTGGCGTTCAAATCATATGAGAAATCGGTGATTTAATTTTCGTGCAAACTAGGGTTCATGCGCGGGATTTTGTTCCAGGAAATTTTGGGTTGTTTGGCATTTAAAACCCCTAATTGACGCATGTAAGATGTTCGTCATGTCACGTGGATCATGTTTGAATGTCCGATTCATCGACCATCCACGGCGGCGTAGGAATCGGAAGGCCAGGCGAGAGTTTAGACGTGCGAACTTTGAACGATGATTTGGTCGGGAAAATGATGCCTGAACGACCCACCGTTTAGTGACGTGGCATCGTCTGTGGAAGACAATCATGGAGGTAGATCGATTTTCCGGCGAGGGCGGCGGCAGAGCAACCCTAGATCTAGGGTTTTTTTTTTTGGATTTTGGAATTTTTTTTTTGATTTTTTTTTGAAAATATTTCATATCGAAATTTTCAATTCCCAACTTAATTTTGATTCAAACAGTTGGTCTATTCGATCCGCGAATTATAATCTGGTATTTTTATCAACCAGAAATCTTTTCCCATCGGGATCATGGAACCTGGTTTTGCTTTGCTCTGATACCACTAAAATGTCACGCCCCGAGACCGGAGCGCGTGACACCGGCGTTGATTCCAAACATTAATTCAAAATCAACAAGCCTCGTGTACAGATCAATGATAAAAACCAGTCTATTTATTCCATAGAAAATAATAATCGTCTTTTACAATTGATATTACAAAATACAATTGTCTCGGATTAAATCAAATATGCGGAAGCGTAAATAAAACTAATAAATTCTTGAAGGTTCTTCGTGGATCATCATCTCAAAAATTGTTCTTGTAATTCTTCCTCGATCTCTACTTTTCGTCTTTGTCTGGGAGGGGAGGTAAGGGGTGAGTATTTGGGAAAATACTCAGCAAGTAGGGGCAGATTGAACATAGTAAAAACACATATATTTTCATAGCAGAAATCATTTTAAACATTTCTTTATCAAATCCATAGATCTTGGCACATAAACAGATTATCACATATCTCCACATATCCACATATCGACTTATTGGATTCAAGAGGTGGCTCCCGTGGTATAGCACTTTGCTCTTAAGGATCAAGAGGTGGCTCCCATGCATGTGGGCACGTCCACATCATGTAGCACTTTGCCCCGCCGAAGCAAGTGGTGTCTCATACACACGTAGCACGTTGCTCCGCAAGGTCCTTCATTCATGATCATGTCACATACTTGTTTAGATTTAAAAGCATACTTTTCATAGGGTTGCATACATATAGTTTTGAAAACGAATGGAATGATAGCAAAAACCCACTTACCTCGTTGGATAATTGAAGCATGTTGAGATGAGATCCGGGTTGAGAAAGTGGTGAAAATCTCTTCCTCTCTTCCTTGCAAGTTTCGAATTCTTGTGTGTGTGTAGTGTGTGATATTTTCGAAAAGCTAATTGTATAATAGATGACTTTTTCCTTTCTTATGGCATGATATATAATGGGTTTTAATGTGGTGGGGTGGTTTAGTTTAGATCCACCTTTTTGGCACAAATTGGCAAGATTCAAGGTATGTCATAAGGTGATATTTTAATTGGATGATAATAATTGTATATTCATTTCTTTAGCCTTCTAATGACAAGATTTGAGCTAAATAATAATTGGATGTCTTTATGATAATTGGATGCTAATGGCACGCAATTAAGTGGGAATATAATTAGGAGTAAGGTAATTCAATGTAGGAGGATTTCAATTTGGATCCTTAAACTTTGGCCACATAATTGAATAAGTTAATTGAATGATAATGCATGATTTGATCATGCAATTAAATGGATACCAAGATTTGGGCATGGCACATGAACGAATCAATAATGAGGCAAAATGAATAAAGGATTTTGAGTGTTTAATGTAGGAGAATTATTTGACCAATACCAAAACTTATGCCCTTTAATGACACAATTTGAGCAAGGTACTAAATGTCATTAATGAGATTGAATGATAGCATTTGATAGGGTTGAATGAGATTAAATGGTGGCATGATTGAGTGATACAATTGCATGACCTTAAATGACTAGTGTTATGACTTTAGCAAGTCAATGAATGACTCTCGTGATTTGGAAAGGCAATTGATTAGGCAAATTTTCGGGGCTTCACATGCTGAGGTGAAATCTTCCATGTACGGCATACTTTTCATCCACAACCAATGTGGGACAATGGTATTACAATTACCCCTCCTTAAGAATGCGACGTTCTCGTCGCGACCTAACTCATCGATCCACCGACACCGGGAATCTAGAGGTGGCTCCTACAGGTTCAAGAGGTGGCTCCCACGCACGTAGCACTTTGCCCCGCATAGCACTTATCTCCCGGTGGTTAACCCAAGTTGCTATAATAGTCCATTGTAAGCATTTATAAACCACTTTAAATTTTCATTCACAACCAATGTGTGACAATTGTATTACACCAGTCCCAAACTTTTACGACAAATCAAATATAGTTCCATGCAAATTATTTTTAATAAAAAGTAGTCACAAACTTCGTTTTAATAAATGCTAGTCCAAATTTTATTTTTTTTATCAAAAGTGGTCCAAAAGCCCATATTCAATTATGAGAATATCTTTGTTAAAACAAACAATTTCTATAAGGCATTCTTTGTTAAAAAAAATTATGTGGGGTTATTTTGATTAAGACAATATTTGTGGGACTAGATTAGTCCTAAAAGTTTGGACTAATATTGGAAAACCCCCAACCTTTTAAACATTATAAAAGTTGAGTAATCAGATGTTTTTTTTTAAGTTCAGTAATTAGATTAATAATATACGAAAATTGATAAAATAAATTATGATTGAGACGTACATTTTGTATGCCCAAGGCCTTATATATGGGCAGTATTGGTGGTTTTATAAATTAGAAATTTAAATAACGGATAGGGGTATTTAAAAGAATCGGAAAACAACAAATCGATAGGTCAAGAATAGTTGTAAAAGTCTCGTGATATATTCCCTGTTCTAATACATTACGTGCAATGTGTGTAAAATAGTAAAGAGTACAAGTCGAATTTTTTTTTTTAAATATTTGATTTTTTAAAATAATAGAACACAGAATAAATGTGTGTATGTATGTCCATATCCAAAATATCTTTCACTCTATTATTATTATTATTATTGAAGTTACGTTAACATCAAGTTGACAATTACATCGTAGTTCTGAAATAAAAACCATAAAGTCCACATTATACTAAGGAGTAAAATATGAGAACCAACAGAAGCCAAACACCGAGTCTGGGTAAAGACAAAAGCATACGGAAGAAGAGGCATGCTAAAATGTGTATAATAGAAGTGAAACATTACAGAAACACGAGATTTTGACCCTAAAAGTGTAGTAAGCACCACAATCAAATCAGGTCCCCTCAAATCATTCATAGGATGTCCAATATATTATTAATCAAGTATTCAAAAACCACACTCAACCACCAAATCAATCTACTTTTTTTTTTTCATTTTAATTAGAAACCTCAAATTCCATCACCATTTCAGATTCTTCATATTTTGTAATGAAAACTTGGCCTAATTGTTTTTTTTATATATACACATATACTATATGCTGCGGCCACTAATTTTCTTTTGAATCTTAAAGCATTAGAATCATCGTTCCTCAAGCTAGCTTGATATCTGTCGTCTGTCCATTTCCTCTAGCATTGGAAAATTCCCCATTTCAATGCTCTGATTTGGCGAATATCGTTCTTGTTCTTTGTCTGCATCTGTCAAGGGAGGGTTTGATGAAATAAACATTGAATTTTATGCAAGAGTTATTCATAAAATTCATATATATATATATATATATATATATATATATATATATATATATATATAATCTCACGTAAACATTATTCACTATCCACTATTAACTTTACGATCGAATGACTACTGCCTGATCTTATAGTACAGAATGAACCGACAAACACTTATAAAATTGAGTCGATCCTTATTTCTTAATATAAAGTTTGTCTAGGATATGTTAGAGTTTGTCATATGATTAATGTAATAAGAAAGACAAAACTGGTGCCCTCTTTGGTTTAGGGTAGATCAATGAGAAATAAGACTAGTTTTCCACTTGGCATACTTCTATTCTTCTCTACATTCGAAGCTAAACTTTCGTTCTCCGCTCTTTCAATTTTATTTGGTTCTTCCAAATTCTGATTCAAATTCGCTGGTCGAAAAGGTAGATATTATTATCAAGATATATCTCACGGGTTGATATTTTCATGTATCCAATATCCGTCCTTTGCAAAGGTACGCATCTCATTCATTCTATCTTCTGTTTTTATGTCTGTCACTAACATTTTATGTATTTAATTCAATGGCTTATTACTAAATATTGACTGAAAACAATAGCTTTTTGGTAATTAATTGAAGAAGACTCCATTTATGTTTCTTCCTATTGATGTACTGTTGTGTCATGTTCTTGTGAGATGGGCTGGTAAGATTCTCCTATTTGGTCTTTTCAAATGTTTCCTAAAACCAGAATCCTAGTACTCCAACAGTAGCAAATGATATGATATACTTAACATTTGTAGAGTTTGATGTCATGTTTTGAAGAAATTGAAATATTTTTATAATTTTTGAAGTTAAATCTTGTTCCAGAATGAGGTACCATAGAATGATTCTGTTAGCTGTAGTGAACTTTTTTCGAACTAATCAACAATATATGTATAAAGAACAAAATTATCGCTTTGTAGCTAGTTTAACCTCATAGGCTCAAACTCATTGAATAATTGTAAAATTTGTTATATATTTTTTTTATTTTTTTAAGAAATGGCTAATGATTGGAACAGTTTATATGTATTTTTCAGGCGATGTGAATAGGTAATTAAACCATAAATAAACAAGCTTTTGTAAAGAATCTTCGTTTTTTCAAAAAGAAAACATTATGAATGAGGTGCACCAATCCTTAGCATGAACACCATGAGATTACTCTTTTACATACTGCTAAAGGAAATCCAAAATAACTATTTTACATACTACTAAAGAAAATCCAAAATAACGACATCATTACGTCATAAGTTCAGCAAAAACTTCTAACAAGAATTACATTTGACATGAGTAGTTAAAATTTTAAAGAACCTTCGTAACCAAGCAAAATTTTAAATGGATAGATATATATTATTTTATAACAGAATATCAAGCAATATTTACTTTAGTATTAAATATTAAGTGAAAGTTTTCAAACACATACATTGTTTTACAAAAAGTGTAAATGTAAACATTCGTTTCAACTTTGCAATGGTAATGGGTCCATTCTTTCACTAATGTATTTGTTTGACGATGGATTATCTCATATTGTTATAGTCAGCAAGCAAGTCTGTCACGTCCCGAAACTCGAGCGCATGACATCGGCATTGAATCCAAATATGAAATTGCCTAGTGTACAGAACTATGATAAAATCAGTCTTTTTATTCCATAATCAATATAATTGTCATTACAATTTCAAATACGAAAAACAATTGTCTCGTACTAAATAAAAATTGCTGAAGCGTAAATAAAATAGTAAATCTTCTTGAATATTCCTCGTGGATTACCATCCCCAGAATTGTTCTTGTTTTCTTCCTCGATCTCTTCTCCTTCGACTTTGTCTGGGAGGCGAGGTAAGTGAGTGAGTATTTGGGAAAAACACCCAGCAAGTAGGGGCCGATTGAATATACGAAAATATACATACTTTCATAGTAAAAATCTTTTAAACATTTCTTTAACATCCATAGATCTTGGCATATAAACACATAAACACATATCTTACACATATCTACATAGCGACTTATTGGATTCAAGAGATGGCTCCCGTGTGCATATCACTTTGCTCTTAAGGATCAAGATGTGGCTCCTATGCATGTGGCACGCCCACATCATGTAGCACTTTGCCCCGTCGAATCAAGTGGTGTCTCATACACACGTAGCACTTTGCTCCGCAAAGTCCTTTCATTCATGATCATGTCACATACTTGTTAGATTTCAAAACATAATCCCCATGTTTGATGTTCAATCGAAAGTTTAAATAATAAATAATATTTTGAAAACGAAATGGAATTGTAGCAAAAACCCACTTACCAAGTTGAATAACCGAAGCGTGCTAAGATGAGATACGGGTTGAGAAAATTGTGTGAATCTCCTCCTCTCCTCCTTGAAGGTTTCGAAGTGTGTGTGTGGTATGAGTGCCACTATTTCGAAAATGGTGAGTGGGAGCTTAGATTTAATGCATGAGATGGCTATATGTAAACTATGGTGGGAATTAAGGGTGGAAATCCCATGATTTTTGTTCTTCAATGGTAAGGATCAATGTGTGACATAAAGTAGGATATTAATTTGGGTGATATTATTAGGTATTTAAAAGATAAAATATTAATTGGGTAATATTTTTGGGTAATAAAAAGCGGCATAAATTTGGGGTCTTCACAAAGTCAATATTTGTCTTAATAAACTCGTCGTTAACTAGGAACAAGTTTAGAGACCACAATATTTAAGATATTAATTTCATGATTACCAACCTTATCATCAATAACATTTAATGGACTTGATGTTAAAAATAAGAAGCGATAGTTAATTAATACTAGAAAAACTAGCTCGTGTTAGAAAACCTAACTTCCGCAATAGTTTAACTAATACTACAAAATCTTGCTCCCCTTGAGAACCTTAAACCTAACTTCCACATTCCTTCATCTTTAAGTTATTTAATTTTATTGAAACCGTCGAGAGTATCGCTTTTTATTTTTTATTTTTCCCAATCAATACATTTAAAGAAAACCACCCCAACCCCCCCCTCATAATTTTATTTTTCCCCAATTTTTTTCAGATAGCCACTCTAAATATCAAGAATTGTCCTTTATATTCTTTCCTTTAAACCCTTTAACGATATGCCATATACTCGACGTTAAAAATAAGAAGCAAACATAATTAATTAATGCTAAAAACTAGCTCCAATTGAAAATCCAAGGTCTGCAATATACATGTTTTAAGTTATTTAATTTTCTTTGAAGTATCGCATATATCATATTTTGACCTTCTATTACATGTTGAGAGTTGTCTCATATTCAGAATTTAAAATACATGTAACATATTACCAATTTGTTTTGAGTTGTAACCCAATGCAACATGGTATTATAGCAGGTTTTTACTATTCCGCTCACATGCTCACCGTCATCTGTGTTATCAATCCATTTGTTTGATTTATATAATGTCTCAAGTGAGGAGGCGTGTTGAGAGTTGTCCCACATTGATAATTTATAAGCTATGTTAGCTCTTTATAAGATACATAGGTTACTCAACTCATTACCAATTGATTTTGAGTTGGAACCCAATGTGCTCTTAACATGTATCATACTAGGCTTTTCATGTGATTGACTATTTCATCTGCAAGCTCACTGTCACCCGTGTTATCAATCCACATGTCTGGCTTATATAATATCACATTTGATGGGCATGTTGAAATTTCCCACACATTGAGAATTTACAAGTTATTATGTTAGCTCTTTATAAGATACATGTATTACTCCATTCATTACTAATTGGTTTTGAGTAGAAACCTTATGTATATGGTGCTAATATTTTTTTTAAAGCAAAAACTCCCCTTCATAATTTTTATTTCCATTAAATTTTTCTCAAAACAATGAAATTTTTTCCTCTAAACTGTTCCCTTTTAAACCTCTTACCCCCACAGCCACCCAAAAACTATTTTCCCCCACCTATTCGATTGAATTAATTAAATAATATAAAAATAATTTTTTCAAAAACTAACGTTTAAAATTTTTTTAGCAAAGTAATGTGAAACGAGATCGGAGATCACGTTTCTTAAGAAACGCAATCCGAGATCACGTTTATTCCTTTTCTTAAAATCCGTGCCAAAACTTACGAAAAAATTTTCCACGCACGTCTCACTCTCCATTCCCTTACCCCTCTTCACTCATTTTCACTCACAATTTTGTGCGCGACTCACACTCAACTCTTTCAATATGTGAATATTTTAAACAAATTTTTCCTAGATTATTGTGAATATATTGACATCAATTAATTTTCTCAAATTATTAATATACAGTTTCTTTTTTTTTTTAAATTATTTATGTTTTTTTAATTTTTAAATATATTTGATGCGAATTGACCAGCTCGTTCAACTACCGGTTAGTTGAACTAGTAACCCGGTGACATATTGTTTTGAACGAGTAAATTGTCGGATCGGGTTTATAAACTATGAAAATATACCTTACATATAATACTATTATTTTAAAAATAAAAGAAAATAGAATAAAATGGAATTTAAATATAAAATTTATTATATATAAAATGTTATTTTAATAATAAAAGTTATCAACATGCATCACCGGTTAATTGAACTAGTAACCCGATGATATATTGCTTTGAACTAGTAAATGGTCGGATCGGGTTTATAAATTATGAAAATACCCCTTACATATAATACTATTATTTTAAAAATAAAAGAAAATAGAATAAAATGGAATTTTAAATATTAATTTTAAATATAAAATTTCTAATATATAAAATGTTATTTTAATAATAAAAGTTATTAACATGCATCACCGATTAGTTGAACTAGTAACCCGGTGACATATTGCTTTGAACTAGTAAATGGTCAGGTCGGGTTTATAAACTATGAAAATAACCGTTACATATAATACTATTATTTTAAAAATAAAAGAAAATAGAATAAAATAAAATTTTAAATATTAATTTTAAATATAAAATTTCTAATATATAAATTATCAATATGCATCACTCGACAAATTTAGTAAATATCTAGGAAATTTTTTTTAAAATATTCACACATTGAAAAAGGAGAGTGAGTGTGAGTCGCGCACAAAATTGTGAGTGGAGATGAGTGAAGAGGTGTAAGGGAATGGAGAGTGAGACGCGCATAAATTTTTTTTTTTTTAAGTTTTGGCACGGATTTTAAGAAAAGCAAAAAAAGTGATCTCCGATCGCATTTCACGCTATTTTGGTAATTTTTTTTAAACGTTATTTTTTGAATTTTTTTTATATTATTTAATTAATTAAGCCCACCTATTGAGTAGCATTAATATATATTTAACAATATTCCGTGTACTCGACTTTAAATTAAAAGGCAATAGTTAATCAACACTACAAAAACTAGCTCCTGTTGAAACCTAACGTGCCCAATCCTACACATCTGTGGTATAAATATGCATTATAATAAACTCTTAAGGAACAAGGTTTTCCACGTATACTCATTTTGCATGCAACATTAGTTTGTTGAAAC
This sequence comes from Haberlea rhodopensis, assembly GCA_907163345.1. Classification (NCBI taxonomy): domain Eukaryota; kingdom Viridiplantae; phylum Streptophyta; class Magnoliopsida; order Lamiales; family Gesneriaceae; genus Haberlea; species Haberlea rhodopensis. Next base: position 293,387 of record CAJQUN010000129.1, on the reverse strand, counting down.
ATTTTTAGCGTAAAATATTGTCTGTTTCAAATCTTTTGCTCTACTAATCCAGTATGGTACCCGAGGTGGTAGAGTACTGTCGTGCCCTAGAAGGGAAAATGGCGATTCACAGTATTTTGATCGCGAACAATGGAATGGCAGCTGCCAAGTTTATACTTAGCATCAGGTCATGGGCTTATGAGACTTTCGGAACCGAGAAGGCGATATTTTTGGTGGCAATGGCAACCCCAGAAGACATGAAAATGAATGCAGAACATGTTAGGGTCGCTGATCAGTTTGTACAAGTACCTGGTGGGACTAACAATAATAACTATGCCAATGTGCACCTCATAGTCGAGGTTCGTTCAGTGAATTTGTTTTCATGTTCTTGTCTATTCTACTCTAACAAAAAATGATGGATCACTTTAAACTTGGTCTATGGAAATGCAAAAACTAAAAAAATAATAATCGATTTTTTGATGTGCAGATAGCTGAGATGATGCGTGTTGATGCTGTGTGGCCCGGCTGGGGTCATGCATCTGAGAACCCAGAGCTACCAAATGCTCTCACTGCAAAAGGGATCACATTTTTAGGGCCACCAGCTTCATCAATGTCTGCATTGGGTGATAAAATTGGATCTTCATTGATTGCACAAGCTGCTCAAATCCCTACTGTTCCCTGGAGTGGCTCTCATGTAAAGCTTGGACCCAAGAAATAAAACTAAAACGGGCGAAATGGACTAAAAGGGGCCATGAGTTGTGTTGGGGGAATTGCTTATATTATTTCGAAAAAAAATCATATATAAAATTCCAAATTATTTTTAGTTGACATGGAATTAACGCTTCTCATTGGCCTTTTGCTGGGACCATCCCCATCAGCGAGCCAACTATCTTTACTTGTGAATTTTTTTTTTTGGAACTGATTGAAATATATATGTCGTATATAATTTTTCTAGGTGAAAATTCCCCAAGGCAGCAGTTTGATTACAATCCCAGATGCTATCTATCAAAAAGCATGTGTTCATACGGAGGAAGACGCCATCGCTGGCTGCCGGAATGTGGGCTATCCTGCGATGATTAAGGCATCTTGGGGTGGAGGTGGCAAAGGCATAAGAAAGGTTTAATGATCCCCACTTATAAACTTCACGTGTTCTTGATTTTAGGAACATAAATAATTAAAATTTGATATGTAATTATAGTTTGTGAAGATTGCATATATGCATGTACCCTTGTAGCAAACATGCTGATTGATTATATAATTTCAAATGCGGAATCAGGTCCATAATGATGGTGAAGTAAAAACTTCATTCAATCAAGTACAAGCTGAAGTTCCTGGTTCTCCCATTTTCATAATGAAGGTTGCTTCCCAGGTAATTATTAATAAATATTACTATATTAAGTAAATTGAATTCACCTTTTTTGGGACGTAAATAAATCTAAGTTATTAATTCGATTTTAATTCATCAGAACCGACATTTAGAAGTCCAGTTACTTTGTGATGAATATGGAAACGTCGCAGCTATTCACAGCCGTGATTGCAGTGTCCAAAGAAGGCACCAAAAGGTAATTCATTTTCAGTTCTTGATATAAGTTTGGTTAATATCTCGTTAGAATTCAAAATCTTGATGAATTGTTTCTGTAATATTATAATTATTCGAAAAGATTATTGAAGAGGGACCAATAACGGTAGCGCCAGAGGAGACGGTAAAAGAACTTGAGCAGGCATGCTAGAAGGTTGGCCAAAAGCGTTAATTACGTGGGAGCCGCAACGGTGGAGTATTTATATAGTATGGAAACCGGTGAATATTATTTCTTGGAGTTGAATCCACGCCTTCAGGTTCGTAATTTACTTTGATCAAGACTAGTTTAACGGTCATTCCTTCAACTATAAATATCATCTCCTATGATTTTCAGGTGGAGCACCCTGTGACTGAATTGATTGCTCAAGTGAATCTGCCGGCTGCGCAAGTTTCCATTGGGATGGGAATCCCTCTCTGGAAAATTCCTGGTATCTCGCTTTCGTTATTCTTATTTTGTGTGTTGTTGCCATGTTAATTCGTTGTTTTCGCTGGATGAGTCAGAGATTCGGCGATTTTATGGAAAGGAAAATGGAGGAGAATACAGTTCATGGAGGAAGACTGCAGTTGTTTCCACTCCATTTAATTTTGACAATGCGGAGTCTACCAGGCCTAAAGGTCATTGTGTAGCTGTTCGTGTCACAAGCGAGGATACTGATGATGCTTTTAAGCCCACTAATGGTATAATTGAGGTCAGAATATATCCGAATCTCGGTATCTGAACGCTAATTTTTTTTAATAATAATAATTGACGTGGCGTCGGACCCGTCAGCAATATCCCGCATCGCGAAAAATATAAGATTAAAATTGCAAAAACCACAAAGTTATTATATTAAGACTGAATGATCAAAATTAAAATTAGATCAAGTTACACATGAATTTTACAATTTGCCCATAGTCATCACACCATTGTTGACATAGTAGCTCATATGCATTGCAAGCTGTTGGAAATTGGTCAGTTGTTGACTAAACTTTGACCAAATTAATTTCATCCAATAAAATTGAAAGTTGGCTCGAAAATTGAAATCTACTTTTTTGAGTAGATACTTTTGGAATATTAATTTGTACAAAACCGATTTCAGGTTAATGACAGATTAATTTTTGAAGCAAACCTAAATAAAAGCCATATCAGGGATGGATTTAGAAAAAAATTCTTAAGAGGATAATTTTTTTTAATAATACCTCTGTATGATATCGTGAGGTTTTATGGATGGTAGTCCCACATTGGGATGATGAAGAAAGTAACTTGACAATTTACACTATAGCCATGTTTACTTTGCATTATAGAAACTAATAGCCTTAGAATTAATTTTTAATCCTGTGTTTGATTTGCAGGATTAAAAAAATATTTCATCATATTTATTTCATTTTGTAACAAATTAATATATATATCATTTCCTATCTTTTTTACTATTTTAAAATTTGAATTTCACGTCAAAAATTCCTAACTTATTTTTAATCCAAAAAAATTGAAATGCTCTCCAAAATTTAAAATTTAATTTTTCGAGGGTATTTTAGTTATTAAATAAAACATTAAAAATTAATCCATCATCTTATCCTTCAAACTAAAACTCATATAACTTATCACTATATATTATTTATCATCATCTCATTATTTTAATCATTACATTAATTACCACGCCCTTCCAAATCAAACGACTTAAATATATAGCTTTTGGTTGACATGTTGTGTTCGTACATATTAAGGCAAGAGGAACGTCATGTTTCGATAAAAATTAGTGCTATATGCCTATATAGAATAAAAAGGGAAGTAAATTCTGCTAGAAATGATAGTAAAAAGTGGGATGTTATTTGACTCGCGGGCATGGAAGAAGTGCATAATTTTGTTCGAATGAGACTGATTTTTCATAAAATAGAATTTTTTTTTTCTGAACACTTTATTATGTATTCCACCCAACACATTTATGCTTAAGCATCGGAGTTTTATTTTTGTGATTTTGCTGATTTTTAATTCTTATTATTGACAGAAGAGATGAATTGAGGTATTCTTGAAACCATTTAGCGTCCTTCCACTTAATTTGTCATTTATTGTATATAGAAGATCAATATTAATGGCAATTATCTCCTTAGTAGTTACTACATGTATACTAGAGAGTTTCAAGTTTTCTTGGGGAACAGGGGCTTTTAGGATTCATTCTGGAAATTTTTACCCAAATTTAGAGTCAACACCTGAGGAATGCTGGTCAAATTTTAAAATGGAAATGGTGATACTAGTAAGGTGTAATGAAGTTAGAGGACTTGACTTAAGACTATTGGTGATGAAGACGATAATTTATGAGATTTTATAGGCATTTTGGCCTTTTTAATCTTGAAATCTCATGATAATGATGGGCAATTTCCAATTACTTGGAGCAGGAGCTGAGTTTCAAAAGCAAGCCAAATGTGTGGGCATACTTTTCTGTGAAGGTATATATGTCAGAAAATTAATTCTGTTAGAAATTTCTGAACTTGAATCTGATTTTCACCGACTTCTTTATGCTCGCAGTCTGGAGGAGGCATTCATGAATTTTCAGATTCGCAATTTGGTAAATTATGAATATCATTTAAAATATGTTAACTTACCCACTTTCTTGATTTTGCCAACACTTTATGACACTAACACTTGGGAAGAATACCTTCCTCTAATGATTTGTATCGCTTATAATTTGACATTTGTGGAGTGCCATTATTCTTTTGTCTTTTGTTATGTAAAATAAATGAACTTCTCGCATGCATTTCTGCTACAATTCTTAGTCCTTAAGTGGGTGCTTTTGGACCTAGCATTGGTGCATAATAATTTACACAATTGAGGGGAGCGAAAGAGGGTAACTAATGTATTTAAGGGGACAAAACTTGAGATTCTAAAAGATTACAAATAAAAATTTCAAATTTTCTTTATCCGGGGTGAGTCATGATGATTCTGGAAAGTTTTCAAAGCTCATCAATCAATTATTTCAGTTCTTGGAGATTCATCTGCAAAATGATTAACTGATCTTTTGTTTGACCTCAGGGCACGTCTTTTCTTTTGGGGAGTCTAGAGCAGTGGCCATTGCCAATATGGTTCTTGGGCTTAAAGACGTTCAAATAAGAGGAGAAATCTGTACAAATGTTGATTACATTGCTGATCTTTTACAAGTGAGAAACACAGTACCTTGGTTATCAAATTACATACAACCCTTTTTGACGATTCTCTGGTTTCCGTAAATCAAATTTGGCATTTCTCAAACATCTCTGCAGGATTTCGATTACAAGGAGAATAAAATACATACAGGATGGCTAGATAACAGAATTGCAATGAGGGTCAGAGCGCAAAGGCTCCCTTGGTATATTGTAGTGGCTGGAGGAGCACTTTATGTGAGTATGCTAGCATGTTTTCCTAACATCTTTAAGTTTTATCTCCATGTGTTGCCACACTTCTGAAACTGTATAACTGTATCGATCAAATCAGAAAGCCTCTGCTAGTAGTGCAGCTGTGGCTTTAGAATACGTTGATTATCTTGAAAAAGGACAGATTCCTCCAAAGGTACTTGGTCTTAAGATGTCAATTGAATTTTACTCTTGCTTTCAGTAACTTGTCAATAACTGAGCGCTCCTCCTTGCAGCATATTTCAGTGGTGAATAATCAAGTTTCTTTGATTATAGAAGGAATTGAATATACTGTAAGTGCACACGTATTCAGGCAAAAAACTGCATGCAGCACTGAGTCTAAGCCCTCCACACTAGGAATGGGATATCTCTCATTTTTGTAATTGTATTTCTCTCATTTTTTTCTGTTTAAGATTAATACTGTGAGGAAAGGTCCTGGAAGCTACCGATTGAGGATGAATGATTCAGAGATTGAAGCAGAAATACATACACTTACTGATGGAAGTCTATTAATGCAGGCATGCAGTTTTTCTGCCTGGTCTTTGTATGAAGAATGTCCATTGTTTTTATTCTTCCTGTAGGATCGAGCGCTTACCGCTTTACCAATAACTATAGTTAAGGGTAATGGCGCAACATCAATCTTTTCAACCATACACTGGCACAAGCGCCACGTGTTCGACCGATCACAAAGCAGAGGCAATTGTTGAACCCCAACAATCCCTCCCCCAATAATTGCACTCTCTGCAACTCATGGGAATCGAACACGCGACCTTGGCTCTGATACCAATTGTAGGATCGAGCGCTTACCGCTTTACCAATAACTATAGTTAAGGGTAATGGCGCAACATCAATCTTTTCAACCATACACTGGCACAAGCGCCACGTGTTCGACCGATCACAAAGCAGAGGCAATTGTTGAACCCCAACACTTCCCACTTCTGATACATGACTATATCAGATTGCCTCAATGGTTATATGACTTTTAAAGTAGCAATTTAATTGTATAATTGGTTAATGTGATCATTGCAGCTCAATGGATACAGCCATGTTATACATGCAGAGGAGGGAGTGTCCGGAACACGCCTTCTTATTGATGGAAGCACTTGTTTGCTTCAGGTGCCATTTATTCTTCCTCATTCAAATATAAGTCAAGTTGTTTGTAGAGATTCAATCAATCTTCTGTGCATTCAGAGTGATCACGATCCATCCAAGTTATTGGCAGAGACACCATGCAAGCTACTTAGGTATCTGGTTGAAAATGGCAGCCATGTGGACGCTGACACACCTTATGCAGAGGTTGAAGTAATGAAGATGTGTATGCCTCTTGTTTCTCGTGCTTCTGGAAATATCCAGTTTAAGAAGTCTGAAGGTCAAGTAATGCAGGTAAACATTTTAATGTATGTGCCTAGCTGCATGACTCGGAAATTAAAATAGAAATGATTTCCTAGGCTGGTGAGCTTATAGCAAGACTTCAATTAGATGACCCATCAGCTATAAGGAAAGTAAAACGATTCCATGGCAGCTTTCCTATTCTGAGACAACCAACTGGCATATCTGGAAAAACTCATCAGCAATTTGCTGCTAGTTTGAATGCAGCCCGTATGATTCTTGCTGGATACGAGCATAACATTGATGAAGTAAGTTCTCCTGGCAGTTACTGATTATAAATCTCAGAAGAGGATTTAGCTATTTTTGAAGAGCTGATGTATTTAAATGCTTGATTGCATAAAACTGTCCAGGACATTCTTGTTAAATTTGTTAAAACGATTCTTCTATTGGCTAGACTTGACTTCCATTTCAGGTTGTTGAAAACTTGATCAGTTGCCTGGACAACCCTGAGCTCCCTTTTCTTCAGTGGCAAGAATGCTTCTCTGTACTGGCAAACAGACTACCCAAGGACCTTAGATATAAGGTTGTACAAACAATTGGTTCAATAGTCTTGCTTCTCAACAAATGGTATTTATGTCTTATTTTGTCATCTGAAATGGGTACTTTGGACTATAACTTTTCAGTTAGAAGCAAAATTCATGGATTGTAGAGCGTTTTCCAATGAGCAAAATATTGACTTTCCTGCAAAAAAATTGCATGGAGCTTCTGGAGGTAAGTCTGTTTCTTTTGGTTTATCATTCATCGGTGCTGTTAGCAGACAAATATGGAAGAACTATCCTCGGCATTTATACTACTTCAGGACCATTTAAACTCCTGCATTGATAAAGAGAAAGGGGCCCGAGAACGAGTAGTTGAGCCTCTAATGAGTCTTGTCAAGTCTTATGATGGGGGAATGAAGAGCCATGCTTCTATCATAGTTAAGGGTCTTTTTGACGAGTATTTATCTGTCGAGGAATTCTTTAGCTACGATATACAGGTACGTTTTTCATAAAGTAAAGATGTTTGAGTCAGGTCATCATTTTTTGGTGAACACTGGGAATTATTCTGTTATTGTTTTCCATATTGTACAAATTAAGTGTTTTAGCTTCACTTCATTGAATTTTTCTATTTGCTTTCTGATGACGAACAAGCCTGAATTTATGATGTACAGTACTTCTGGTTTATGTATTACAAATGATTTTGCATTCTTTCGCTCTTCATGTCTATCAATTCACCACATGGTCCTTGGAATCTCAAGGAATGAACCAGGAGCCCCCGTCATAAGAAGGAAAATGCTCCATAAGATATTTTCTTATCTGAAATGCGAATGTGTTTCTTTTCAGGTAGATGTGAGTGAGCACTTAAGACATATACATAAAAACGATCTTCAGAAAGTTGTAGACATGGTGCTCTCTCATCAGGTATATCCAGATTAATCATTTAACACTTAGTTTTCGCATCTCTTTTTTAAATTCTCTAATAGGAACTTTACTTGAAATTTTGTTCTACTTTTTCAGGGAATTGGGATTAAAAATCAGCTGATACTATCGCTCATCAAGCGACTTGTGTATAATAATCCCGCTGCGTACCGGGATCAACTAATCCGCTTTTCTGCACTCAACCACACCAACTACTATGAGGTTGGAAATTCTGTTTAATTACCATTTCCGGCATATATGTTTTATTGTGCTGTTTTTTATGGTTGGTCAGAAATTAGTGTCTTCATTTGACTTTTGACGAAGAAGTTTTCCTATGTTCTGTAGCCACTATTGATCTTTAATGGTTCGTTTTTTTAATTAGCTATTTCTTTAATCTGATGGTTATCTGAGCTCAGTGTGTCTATGCAGTTAGCAATAAAGTCGAATCAATTGCTAGGGCAGATAAAACATAGTGAACTTTGTTCCAGTATAGCTGGAAGTCTTACGGAGTTGGAAACATATACTGAAAACCATGAAAAGGTAGATATGCTAAAGAGTAAAGGTTCCATAGTTGAACAAATGGAATCTCTTGTTAATGCTCCTTTGTCTGTCGAAGATGCAATGTTTGATCTATTTAATCACAATGATCACAACCTTCAGCAACGGGTTGTTGAGATTTTTGTACGCAGGTTATACCAGGTACTAGTGTTGTAGTCTTGAAATTATCTGATAAATTAGCTGTCTTATTTTCCTATCCTAATGTTTAGCATCCGTCATCAGCCCTTTTTTGTAAAAGAAAGTATGCGAATGAAAGTGCTCACCTCTGGACTTATGGCGTCATGGGAGTTCTTGGACGAGCATCCTAAGACAAATAATGGGTGTGAAGATGAAGTCTTGGACGAGTCATTTGCTGGGAAACACAGTAAGAGGAAGCATGCGGCAATGGTTGTCAGTAAAGTCGCTAGAGTTCTTTCCTACAATGTTAACTGCTGTGTTAAGTGAAGTAACTGAAAACATGAAAGCTGCACTTTCCGTTGGGTCTTATCATCCAACAATTTTTGGTAATATAATGCACATTGCATTGTTAGGCATGACCAACCAATTGAGTTCACTCCATAACAGGTATCATACTAAATTGTTGGTATTCATTACTAGACTAGAATTAAAAATTTCTGATCTTGCAAAGGGATTCCTGGTGTGGGAGCAGTGACCATAGATTTGTATTTCACTGACTTACATTTTTTATGTTGAGATATTTGGAAAGTGGCATACCCATGTCCTTTGTTGCGGTTGATAAACATATTGTTGTGCCAGAATACCCAAAATAAAGTGCAAAAATCATACACACAAGAACACGAATATTTACGTGGTTCAGCAATTGTCTACGTCCACGGGAGACAAACACAATATATTGATTATTTCAGATCGAGAGTTAAACTCTCCAGGATCACCTCACAACTCATAGAAATAGGATACAGAAGCTTGAATGCTTAATATACTAGAGAGATTCAGAATGAGGGATGTAATAAACTTCAAATGAAGCACCTATTTATAGGTGCAATCCTTCGTGTGAAATGAGGGATTGTGCAATCTGCAATTTCAAAAGCAAATCTAACTTTTGAAATCTCATATTTGACTTTGCACAAGAAAGAGCCACAAAGTTTGAACCATTCTTCAACAATCTCCACCTTGGCGATTTCCAACAATATGTGTTGCCTCATTCAGTTCGCCCTTAGGCATTGGATACTCGAGAGATGTTGATCAGTTTCAAGCAGTGTTGAAACTTGATCCCAGTCACCACCTTTGTTAACATGTCTGCAGGTTTATCTGCAGTCTCGATTTTTCAGTAGAATATCTCACTCTTCTACTATTTCCCGAACAAAGTGGTAGCGAACATCTATGTGTTTGGTGCGACTGTGATGAACTTGCTTCTTTGCCAGACATATGACACTTTAACTGTCGGAGAAAATCTCTGTATTTTTCTGCCTGATACCCAAGTCTTTCACCAAATTATGCAACCAGATGCCTTCCTTGAATGCTTCTGTGATCGCCATATACTCTGCCTCTGTAGTAGACAAAGCAACTGTAGACTGTAGTGTAGATCTCCAGCTCACTGGTCCTCCTGCCATTGTAAACATATAACCAGTAGTTGATTGACGCTTATCAAGATCACCAGCATAATCAGAATCGACGTATCCAGCAAGACGATTGATCTTGTCTTTCTGAAATTTCAGACCAACATCCACGGTACCCTGAATACACCGTAGAATCCACTTTATTGCATGCCAATGTTCTTTACCAGGTTGTGCATGTATCGGCTCACCCAGGTCTTGTGCACACCATCGCATACATCAGAGCTCCAACAGCATTTGCATAGGGAATGTAATCCATTTGTCTCATCTCGGCATCTGTAGTATGAGACATTGATGCACTCAGCTTGAAATGCGGAGCTAATGGAGTACTTACAGGTTTGGTATTTCCATCTATACCAAATCTCTGGAGTACATTCTTCAGATACCGAGTATGTGTCAGACAGGCTGTGCCCTTTGTTCTGTCCCTCTTGATCTCCATTCCAAGAATCTTCTTGGGCTCTCCAAGATCTTTCATCTCAAATTCTGAGCTGAGCTGGACCTTCAGTTTATCAATCTCTATCTTGCTTTTAGATGCGATAAGCATATCATCAATATATAAGAGTAGATAGATAAATGTACCAGTCTTGGACTTTCTTCAGATAGACACAATGATCAAACTGAGTGCGTGTGTACCTCTGTTTCTTCATAAATCAGTCAAACCGCATGTAACACTGTCTCGGTGACTGCTTGAGACCATAGAGTGACTTGTCGAGTTTACAAGCCCAACTTTCATGACCGGGAACTTTGAATTCATCAGGTTGAGTCATATAGATCTCTTTGTCCAAAGTTCCATGAAGGAATGTTGTTTTGACATCAAGCTGGGCTAGCTCAATGTCAAACTGTGCAACCAAAGCTAATAAGAGTCGAATAGACGAGTGCTTTACAACAGGTGAGAAAACCTCATCATAGTCTATTCATTCCTTCTGAGCGTAGCCTTTCGCTACCAATCTAGTTTTGTATCTGATACTGTCTTTGCCTGATGCACCTTCCTTCTTTTGCAAAGACCCATTTACATCCAAGTTTTATTCTGATAAAGCGATCTCATTTCTTCATCCATCGCTTTCTTCCACATGGCCTTTTTTGTACTATACATAGCTTCTTTGTAATTGTACGAAATACCATCTTGATCAATTGGAAGAGCGAATGCTACCATATCAGTAAACCGAGCAGGTTTCCGGATAATTCTCTTTGGTCTACTGGTAGCAATAGAATCAGGTATTGTTGCTGAATATGATATCTCCGTTTGAACGGAATCATCAATCTGATCGTCGAAGTCTTCTTCAGGATGATCATCAATCTGAACAGGTTGTTCTGGAATTGTCGGAATTTCGAACTCCACCTGCAACTGAGAACTCGGATCTTGGTTCTCTATCTCTGACTTTGTCTGGTTCAGCATTACAGATTCGTCAAAGGTAATGTCTCGGCTCAAGACAATCTTCTTTGACTCAGGGTTCCAAAGACGGAATGCCTTCACTCCTTCACTAAAGTCCATGAAAACAGCTTTCTCGGCTCTAGGTTCCAACTTTGATTTTTGAATGTGAAAGTATGTTGGACACCCAAATATATGTAGAGAATCATAATCAGACACGGGTTGTCCAGACCATACCTCCTTCGGAGTTTTTCCGTCTAGCGCAGATGTTGGTAGTCTGTTGATTGCGTATGACAAGGTTTCAACCCAGAATGCCTTGCTCAGTCCAGATTGAGATAGTATGCAGCGGACTTTATCAATCAGAATACGATTCATCCTTTCTGCTACACCATTTGCTGTGGCGTGCCTGGTACCGTGAAATGTCCGACTATCCTTTCTTTCTGACAGGTTTTCTGAAATGGGTCTGACTTGTATTCTCCACCATTATCAGATCTGAGCCTCTTTATCTTTCTTCCGGTCTGGGTTTCGATCATCTTCTTCCCGTTGATGAAGATGTCCATAACTTCATCTTGGTATACACCCAGCATATCTCGAGAAATCATCTATAAATGTAATGAACCAACATTTACCTCCCAATGAAGCATTCTAAGAAGGTCCCCAAACGTCGGTGTGCACATAATATCCCTTTGGTACGATGGATAGCGGTACCAAACTTGACACGTGTCTGCTTGCCCAAGACACAATGTTCACAGAAGTTCAAGTTTCCCACTTTTGGCACCTTTCATAACACCTTGATTCACTAAATTCTGCAAAGCCTTCTCACCGGCATGTCCCAAGCGCATATGCCAGAGCCGTGAGGTATCAGGTGAATCATATCCGGTGCTAGTGGAGACTGCAGCTCTCCCAAGAAATGTGTAACCATCCAGAAAATATAGATTTCTTTCTCGAGTACCTTTCATCGCTAAGAGTGCACCTCGTACAACTTTCAGAATTCCGCCATCCATGGTTATCTTGTATCCATTTGACTCGAGGACTCCAAGTGAGATCAGATTCTTCTTCAGATAAGGAACATATCTCACCTCTTTAAGTTGTTTGATCGTTCCGTCGTGCATCTTCAACCGAACTGTACCGATGCCTTTTGTCTGACAGGCATTATCGTTGCCCATGATGACAACTCCACCATTGATTTCTTCGAAGTCTGAGAACCAGTGGCGATGTGGGCACATATGATAAGAACAACCAGAATCCAGAATCCAGATGAATTGAATGAAGATGATGAAACCGAGAATGCCGAATCATCTTCATTGTTAGAATTTTGTTGTGCCACATTCGCATTTGACTTATCATTGTTAGGACAATCCTTCTTCCATTGCCCTTTCTGGTGGCAATAAACACATTCATCTTTTGCAGGGACGTCTTCGTGTTGATTCTCCTCTGGACTTCGATCTGGATCTGCCTCGTCCAGATTGTCTGTTGTTATTTCTCCCTTTGGATACCATCAGTGCTTCAGATGTGGTATCTCTATGATCATGCTGATCATTCCTCCTATATTCATTGTTTACCAATGTATTGGAAACATTCCATGAATTTGACTTCGTCTTTGCCATATAACAAAGTCGTGGTCAGATGATCATAAGATTCTGGTAGGGAATTCAATAACAGTAACGCCACATCTTCATCTTTAACTTCAACTTTAATATTTTGCAGATCGGCAATATTTTTATTGAAATTATCAAGATGCTCTATCATTGGCGTACCTTTCTTATACTGGAAACGAAAAGGCTTCTTTTTCAGATAGAGCCGGTTCTCTATGCTTTTCGCCATGTACTTGTCTTCCAGCTTCTTCCAGAGAATCGTTGCGGAAGTCTCTTTCATGACAAAGTGCTTCTGCTCCTTGGATAAGCAGAGCCGGATAATGCCGCAAGCTTGCCTGTTAACATAGTTCCAATCCTCAGGTGACATGTCATTGGGCTTGGACTCCAAGACTATATTAGATCCTTCACGAAATAGAAGATCTAATACTTCACATTGCCATATGCCAAAGTTGTTGCTGCCGTCAAATTTCTCCACCTCGATCTTTACATTTGATAGCATGGTTCGTCTCACTGAACCGCTAGTGGACGCTTCTTGGTCCATTATTTCGACCTTTTTTCGGTAGCTATTTAGCAGAAACGGATACTACCGTTGTGTCCGGAAGGATCAAAATAGTAGGAAACCAGTCATAGATCATCAAAAACGGGCGAAATTCAACCGAATCGGGCAATTTCAGTTCGGATGAATAGTGCTGGGTCTGAATAGTACCGGGCCGTAAATAGTGCTGGACCGATGCACATTGTTGGCCAATGAACAGTACCGGGTCTATGAATGGTGCTGGGCCGGAAATCTCGGCCGAAAAATGGGCCAAAAATTGGGCCGGGTTAAACAGGTCGATCGGGTTCAAATCTGTGAATGGGTTGCTTCTTCCCCAATTGTTTCTGCCATGCACGTACGTACTGAAACTGGAAAAAATTCAGAATTTTTTCCAAATTTTAAAGTCGATTTCCCGTTGAATCGGAAGTCGAAATTAGAAACCGAAAATTGTTTTGGCTCTAGACACTTCCAATTTTCGGGGATTTTCACGAACACATGGCTCTAATACCACCCAAAATAAAGTGCAAAAATCATACACACACAAGAACACAAATATTTAGGTGGTTCGGCAATTGTCTACGTCCATGGGAGACAAACACAATATATCGATTATTTCAGATCGAGAATTACAAACTCTCCAGGGTCACCTCACAACTCACAGAAACAGATAGAAAGAATGCTTAATATACTAGAGAGATTCAGAATGAGGGATGCAATAAACTTCAAAATGAAGCACCTATTTATAGGTGCAATCCTTCATGTGAAATGAGGGATTGTGCAATCTGCAATCTCAAAAGCAAATCTAACTTTTGAAATCTTATATTTGACTTTGCACAAGAAAGAGCCACAAAGTTTGAACCATTCTTCAACACATATATTATGTGGCAATTGGCATAACCACACCTCTTGTTCCTCAATTATTTGGTATTTGTATATTTTCTATGTTTCCATTTCTGTTGGAAATTTCAAAGTGGTTATGTTTGAGTTTCAAACTCGTTTAGATTAATGATCTCACATGGAATGTAGATTATTAAGGACAAATGACAGCAATTCACCTAGTGGAATCAGAAGTGAAACAGGGTAGTGTAATAGAGGATGTGAAGCCATTCCCAACACTGTTCTCCTTTCATATTCCTGAACTTTCTTATCTTTATTCTTGATATGATCCCAATTAATTTGATTGTATTTGGTTTTTGAGTTGACAAGCAGTTATGAAGTGCCTATGTAGTGGTGGTTCTTCTTTACATTCCTTATTTCGCCATCCTTGTTGCAGTAGCTATGAAGTTCAGGCTCAAGATATAGTCGACAAGTTGGCAAAAATATTGAAGGAGAGGGAAATAAGCTCGTGTCTCCAAAATGCAGGAGTGAGAGTCATCAGCTCTATAATACAGAGAGATGGTGTTCAGGGAGTTATGAAGCACTCCTTTCATTGGTCGGCAGAAAAACTTGAATATGAGGAGGAACCTATATTGCGTCATCTGCACCCCCCTCTATCATCATACCTTGAGCTGGTTAGAATTTATTTCATCTTGAGTTTCGTAGACAATATTCTTTTATTATTTCATCTGAACAGATATTCAAACGTTTTTACTGTCAACAGGACAAACTCAAGGGGCTTGATAATGTACAGTATACACATTCTCAAGATAAACTTTGGCACGTGTATACTGTTCCAGACAAGCGACTTCCTATACAGAGAATGTTTCTCAGAGGACTTGTGAGGCTACCACTATCAAATGAGGATCAGGCTGTATATCAACGACTCAACCAGGGAATGATTCAATCTTTGTCAAATTTGTCCTCTACTTCAAGGAGTATTTTGAGGTCCTTAATGTCTGCGATAGATGCGCTTGGACTCAGTTTCCTTGATTCTTCCACCAGATCTGACCATGCTCACGTTTACCTTTGTATCTTGCCGGAACAAAAAATGGATGATGTTTTACCCTATCACAAGTAAGCTTTGTCTATTGATTTATTCTTTTCTTCTTTCTATATTGAGAAAATATAGTCGGACAATCCTTTTAAAGGTTGACCTAGTCTCGCATGCCATTTCCAGAAGAGAGCAGATAGCAGGATTGCAAGAAGAATCTGCAGTTGAGAAAATCTTGGATGAGATGGCCGATGAGATTAATGAATTAATTGGTTTTAAAATGCATAGTTTAGGTGTTTGTGAGTGGGAAGTTAAGCTCTGGATATCATCTGAAGGAGAAGCCAATGGGGCGTGGAGAGTTGTGGTCACAGATATTACTGGTCACACTTGTGTTGTTCATGTAAGTGAGTTGGACTGTGTTATTTGGATTTTCCAACTTCATGGACTTCTCTCGTCTAGAAATCAATGGATTTAATTTTGTAATCGTATTAACATCCTTTATTCGAACTCTCAGATCTACAGGGAAGTTAAGGATTCCAGCAACAAGAACATGGTCTATTATTCAACTTCTGGACAGGGTCCCTTACATTGCTTGCCCTGTGACTGCACAATATATGCCGCTTAGAATGCTGGACCAGAAACGTCTCGTATCTCGGAAAAACAAGACAACCTATTGTTATGATTTTCCACTGGTATGTATCAACCTAATATTCACTGAACAGATCTTTAGATAAATTAATTTATTTTGAGAGCTACATTTTCAGGCATTTGAGGCAGCTTTGGACAAATTATGGATCCAGCGTCCTGGAATTAAAAAGCCTGCAGATAAAGTAATCTTCAGAGCCACAGAATTGGTTTTTGCTGACAGAGATGCTGCCTGGAGTTCTCCGCTTGTGTCCGTTGAGCGACGGCCTGGGTTTAACGATATTGGCTCAGTTGCCTGGCGAATGGAGATGTCAACGCCAGAAATTCCTTCCGGGAGGGCGATTTTTGTCATAGCAAATGATGTGACCTTCCAAGGTGGTTCGTTTGGCTCCAAAGAGAATGCTTTTTTTATGGCGGTATCTAATCTTGCTTGCACTCAGAAAATACCGCTGATCTATCTCGCAGCAACTTCAGGGTCCCGTATTACTATGGCAGATGAGGCAAAATCTTGCTTTAAAGTTAGCTGGTTTAATGAATCAAACCCACATGATGGTTTTGAATATATTTACTTGACTCCTGAGGATTATGCACAGCTTGGACCTTATGTGATAGCACATGAGTTAAAGCTGCCAAATGGAGAAATCCGATGGGTGATAGACACTATTCTAGGTAAAAAAGATTTAGAGTCTTTGGTAAAGGAAGATGATTTAGTTGTTGAAACCGTGAATGGCAGTGGAGCTATCGCTAGTGCGTATTCAAGGGCCTATAAAGAGACATTTACCTTGACCTATGTGACTTGTAGAACTGTAGGAATAGGTGCTTATCTTTCTCGCCTTGGTATGCGGTGTATTCAAAGGCTTGATCAACCGATCATCCTGACCGGTTTCTTAGCACTGAACAAGCTTCTGAAACGGGAAGTATTTAGCTCAAATATGCAACTCGGAGGACCTAAAATTATGGCGACAAATGGAGTTGTTCATCTAACAGTTTCTGATGATGTTGAGGGTATATCAGCAATTTTGAAGTGGTTAAGCTTTGTTCCACCATACTATGGCGGTCCACTCCCCAATTTGACTTCCTTGGATCCTCCTGAGCGACCTGTTGAATATGTACCCGAGACCTCATGCGATCCCCGTTCAGCTATACGTGGTCTTGTGGGTCCTAATGGGAAATGGCTTGGAGGTATATTCGACAAGGATAGCTTCATTGAGACACAGGAAGGCTGGGCAAGAACTGTCGTGATTGGCCGTGCTAAACTTGGTGGGATACCCGTAGGAATTGTTGCTGCTGAGACTCAAACTCAGATGCTAGTAGTTCCTGCCGATCCCGGACAGCTAGATTCACGTGAAAGGGTCGTTCCCCAAGCAGGCCAGTTGTGGCATCCTGATTCTGCCTCTAAGGCTGCTCAAGCAATAATGGACTTCAATCAAGAAGGGCTGCCACTCTTCATGCTCGCCAACTGGAGAGGCTTCTCAGGTGGACAAAGGGATCTGTTTGAAGGTATCCTTCAGACTGGATCAGACATAGTCGAGAACCTTCGGGTTTACCAACAACCCATTTTCATATATATTCCTATAGTGGGGGAGCTTCGGGGTGGATCATGGGTGGTCGTTGACAATAATATTAATCCAAACCATGTTGAAACATACGCTGAGACAACAGCTAGAGGAAATATCCTCGAGCCAGAAGCTATGATTGAGATCAAGTTTCGAACTAGGGAGCTGTTGGAATGCATGGGCAGGCTTGATCATAAGCTAATGAATCTGAAGGTGAAATTTTTGGAAGCCAGAAGCTCTGGAACACGTGAAACCATGGAAGATTTACAAAAACAGATAAAATCCCGCGAGAATCAACTTTTGCCAGTTTACATGCGAGTAGCTTTAAAATTTGCAGATCTTCACGATACTTCAGCGAGACTTGCAATCTTTGGGGCCGTCAGAGAAGTTGTTGAATGGACAAATTCTCGATCCTTTTTCTATAACAGATTGCGTAGGAGAACGGCTGAAAATGATATGATCAAGAATGTAATGGATGCCGGTGGTAACCAGCTGCACTATAAATCTGCAAGGGACATGATCAAAAGTTGGTTCTTGAATTCAAAGATGGTAGACAACAAAGATAAACCTTCTTGGACGGATGATGAGGGTTTTTTCTCTTGGAAAGATGACTCCAAGAACTACGAGGTAAAGCTGCATGATTTGCGCGTACAAAAACTTTTGCATCAACTGTTAGACATCTGCAATTCTCCAAAGGATTTACTGGCACTACCTCAAACTCTTGATGCCTTCCTTGAAAAGGTAAGCCATCAGAAAAAAACAACCATGATCTTCCTTTTTCGCTTGCCTTGTTTGCTTATCTATACCCATACATAAAGTGTGAGAGCCTTAGAGTAACTACATTTGGTCTCTCATGTCATACCAAATTTTCTTCCCAAAATACCAATTTCCCATTATATTACTCTTTTTAAATAAAATATAACATAATAAGTTATAATTTCAAACATTAACTTTAAATAAAAAAATACTCCAACTTTATATATTTCAAAAAAAAAAAAATACTATATATAAAATTATATTTTATATTAAAATTTATTTTATGTGCATATATCTGAGTGCAAAAGTTTACATAGTATACAATAGTACTAATGAAGTAAATCATGAATAATGCAGGCTGATCCATCAATCATAGGTCATTTGATAAATAAGATAAAATAAGGATCATTGGAGGAGCTGACCAATTCGCAGCGGACATCAGGTGTAGAGTGTTAGTTTTCAGTAATTTAACAGAGTACCTAATTCCATAAGCTCGATGCTAAATATCGTTTTGTAGATGGAAAAAGTAAAAGAATAAGATTTGTTGTGGTGGTGATTATCACTATGTTACCCCCCGTGGAGCAACATATTAAATATTGTTTCCAATAAAGGACATTTTTGTTATTTGTTGCTTAAAAAGAAAATAGCATTATCCTGAAATGGATCAAATCTTTATGTCATTTATCTATACTCTTCAGTTGAAATGCCGTGTGCCCTTGGTAAATTAACCTCGGAGTTTTGATATTTTATTTGTTCAAGCTGTAGCTTATTTTATTTACAGGCAAACGATATTCCCCGGGTGTATAACGGGTTTGGGTTTTAGGTACCTGAATAATTCAGGTTTGGTATGATTTTAGGATACCCGAATCCCGAATACCCGGTAAACCTGACACGATTTTCAATTCTAAGTCTGTATCTGAATGTTTTAAAAAAAATTATCTGGATACCTGAACATACCCGACTTATAATAATAAAAGCCCAAATTCTCAAAATTTGATAAATGTTTTCTAAATTTTTTAACTTTACTTTTTTATTTCTTAAAAAAAACTATTTAATAAAAATATATTTTTGTTTATTCTTTATATTAATAATATCATATGAATACTTACATGAATATTTACATTATAATAATAAGTTTTATAAGTTATCTTACATCTTTTCTTCTCTTATGATTTGATCGTTGTTAATTGGTATGAATATATCGAATTGAACTAAGGAAACCTTCCGAGGATCCTTCGATACCAAGAAAAACTCACCAGCGTCTCACGCGCCTATGGTCGAGCAGGTGAAATCTTTGGTGTATACTGTATACTACATTGACAGTATTCGATTAATTTTCTCTCTCTTGATGTTTAAATCAAATGAGCGCTCTTAACAATTATTATTCTTTTCTCGGACAATCATAATTAGGCTCTGAATTGAGGTGCTCTGTCATGGCCAAGCTTGATTCCTTCTTCAACAAACGCTTTAATGTTGCCAAATGGTAAATCCTGATTACTAATCCGAGCCTTATTTTTTGAGTTTTATTGGTGAATCGGGTTTTCATTCTGTTTAGGGTTTTAAAACTCTGCAGTTTATTGATTGTAGAGAAAATTGTTGAGAATTAATGTTCACGGATCCTGGATCTAGTATATTGACCTTATTGAGATGAGGAAACTCATGTAATTGGACCATAGTTTTTTTTCATGTATTTCTTCGTTAGGTTCAATTTGATTTTAGTTTCCATGGTTCTATATTCTAGAAGTTCTGCTGAATTTAGCAGGATGGTGATCAGTTACGAGTGTTTGTGTGAATTTGCATTCTGATCGTTATTTTCCCTTGCTATGTGCTGATTGACAGTAAAACTCTGCTGAAACTTACTAACCCTCGAATAAAATTGCTGAGGAATCGAAGAGAGATACAATTAAAGCAGATGCGCCGAGAAATTGCCAAGCTCCTTGAGACTGGCCAAGAAGCCACAGCTTAAATTCGGGTATTAATGTAAACTTTTATTTATTTATTTATTTTTATCTCTGATGATTGTGATGTTCAATTACTCATGTAACTATATGTGACAGCTGCTATCGGATTGGTAGACTGCCTATTGCTGGCTGAATAATGTTTTCCATTATATCTTTCCTGTATAGGTTGAGCATATCATAAGAGAAGAAAAGATGAGGGCTGCACAAGAAATAGTATAGCTGTTTTGCGAGCTAATATCTGTCCGTCTTCCAATTATTGAAGCCCAAAGGTACATACCCTTTTTGTTTTGTTTTAACTTTTTTGTCCATTTGTATCGTGATTTTGTTTGTGGATTTTTGTTTGTTGGTTTTTCTTAGACCTAAACCTATTCACATTGGCTGTTCAGGGAGTGTCCTCTGGACTTGAAGGAAGCAATTTCCAGTGTGTGCCACCAAGATGCACTGATCTTCCTAAGTTGTTACAAGTGCAAATGCTATTTGCTGGTAAATACAGTAAAGAATTTATGTCAGCCGACTGAAGCTGCTGAAGGAAATTGCTGAAGAGCATGAACTTGATTGGGACCCAAGTGCTTCTGAAAGTGAATTATTGAAGCCGCATGAACACTTGTTGGTAAGATTGCTCTTGTTTCTTGATTCCTGTTTTTAATTTCGTTATCTGATGTTTTGGCCTTATTTTTCAGAATGGACCGACACAATTTGTCAGTGGTTCTAAATTACCCCTTCCAAAAGAGAAGAATGATGGGACGACCCATTCTACTTCAACAAATGCCACCTCTGAACATTCAGATTCTGACAAGGGATTTGACATAGTAGATTTTCCAGAATTTCCAACACAGCCATTACAGTCAAACAAAGGCACTACCTCGGAACCAGAGATGCTTCCTTTTCCTGCCTCTGCTCTATCTTAAATTGATGGTCAAGAAGAAACAAAACCTTCTGATGACAATGATAATTTATCGCAATTAGAACCAGAAGACAAGGTGCGAGAGAAACCAGTTAGAGAAGAAGGACAATCACCAAGTATTTCAGCTGGTGCAGTTAAAAATAAACAGTTTTTGCCATTCTTATCTCCTTCACAACCCTCTCAATCATTTTCTGTAGGAGAATCTAAGTTGCCTCCCTCTACCACAAAGTCCAAGGGAGATAATATGGATTTACAGGATGTACTGGCTGCTGCTCAGGCAGCTGCTGAATCAGCTGAACGTGCAGCTGCAGCAGCTCGGTCAGCAGCTAGCATTGACCAACTTCGAATCAGTGGTCTCTTTCCAAGAAGAATAGCGAAGATATCTCAGTTTATACACTAAAGTTATTTGCGGCTTGTGACAGTCCCTATTCTTCTCCAAGCCCAAATAACGGCTCTGAAAACTACCTTCAAACTCAACAGCCTACAGCTCATCCCTCATTGGACATTTCCAAAGGAGATGTTGATTCCTCACCAAGCAGCGGCCCTGTTCTCAATCAGGAAACTGGACGTCACCAACCTCAGCGATTGATGAGCCATAGTTCTCATATCCAAACTTATTCATATCTCAAGCTTCAAATCTCAGCTCTGGTGCAGAATCATTTAAGGAATCCAAGTGAACAGCGGCATCTACTTTCAGTTGCAGTTTCTGCTGTCACATGTTTTAGGTGCATCTTTATTTTGTTCGAATTCCGAGGTTATTGAGATGATTTATCTATATAAATGTGATATTTTATGCATTTAAACGGCCTGCTGTGAAGTGAGTTGGTGTTGTGTTGTGCTATTTGGATTGTCAGTAAAGAAGCCGGCTTGTAGCCATCTAAATGAACACACTTGGTTCATGTGTCTAGGTGTATACTTACGTTTGCAGAATAATAGAATTTTTTGGCAGCAAATTATATCACTTGTTGAGCTAACTTTTTTGTTTTTAAAATCATTTTCTTTACTTGAAAAAAGAAAGGGGTGCAAGCTACTGGACTAGGCAAGTGCTGCGAAATTATCAGAAACTCTTTTATAGCTGAAGCTTGGTTAGGTTTTTGAAAGCCAACTATTGAGCTCTATTAATTTAATTTATGAAGGCATAGCTCATTGCTCGAGTGTGACAACCCAGTGGTGCTATTCAATTGTTAATTTTTATTGCCTCTTAAACTAAATTTGTATGTAAATGGAGTATTCACTGTTTGGATATTGGAATTCAGGGTATAAATTGATTGGTGTGCATGTGGGGAAAAAATCAGCTTGAGGAGAATGTATGGTTTGTACGATATAGTTATTTTGTATAGCTGGAGGATTAACAGTTTCAAGTTGATTAACATCATTTCTTTGAAACTGTCATCTCAACTTACTACAGATTAAAAGGGGGATTTGGTAAAGTTCCTGATGGATTCCTTTGCCCATATTTGTTTCACTGAAGTCTTTTTTGGACGCATTTAGGCTGAAGAAAATATCGCATTTTTCAAGCACGTTAGGATTCCAAATAGTAGTGTGAATTTAAGCCCTATTTATGTGTTGTTCTCATGCTAAACTTGGCGCTAAGATCTTTATTCCAGTTTCGAGAATCTGTTGTAACAGTAGGATTCATAAAAATGATAAAATTAATATAACATTTGTCAACTAAATTATATGATCAAATGTGATGATTTAGGACGGCAAGTAATCAATAATGTTTGCAAACGAATATTATTTGGAGGTCTAGTATGTTTTCACTTGTGGCAATCAATTGATATTGTAAAATAATTTTCAATGCAAAGTTTTACAATTTAAAATTCAGAATTTGAGATTTTAGTTTGGAATCCGAGTTTTAATACGATATAATTGTAAATTTTTAAAATTGAAAAAATAATTAAATTGTATGATTTTATAGAAAATTACTGTCGATTTCTTTTTAGATTATATGTTATACTTTTTTTTTTTTGAACTGCTACATTTGCAATCACAAATACAATATCATGATAGTACAAACCAACCCTAAAGTACAATACTAACAAAGTAGAGAGTACAACAAAGAACGAAATATGAAAAAGAAAACCCGGAATAATTATAACATAAATATTCCAGATTACTATTTCGATGCTCTGGCGGGTTGGACTATTTAAAAATAAGTAGAAAACAAATGGGTTTATAATTAAAAATAATTATAACAATTATTATTTAATTGTCTAGGAGTTGGATTATTTCCTGTTAAATAATTATTCTGGATTATTTCGTGTTAAATAATCTTGGATTATTTTTTTGTTTTTCAAAAATATGTTTATTTTTTTTGTCGCAACTCCTAACAAAGCTCTAAAATATACTCCGTTAAAGGTAGCTGATGAGCTAGAATTAAGATGCTAGGACTGTTGAGCTACCCGAGTCGAACATTCCTGAGGCAGCTAAGGGAATTCGGTAAGGCTTTACTGCTCCCGTAGCTATAGCTAGAGCTACGAGCTAGGAGTTGACGAGCTATTGAGCTAGTTATTAACGAGCCGGTGAGTAGCTATGCCATGAAAAAAATGTGGTGGTGGAGCGAATTTTTTTAAAAATATATATATAAAGGTTAAAAACTTTAACTGTGCTTCAACAACCGTTGAACAAATTAAATGCTAAAATATTTGGATTTTATATGTATATTTTTGTGGACTCTACAAAGCTCGTGACTCTCTCAAAATCTTTAGAAAATTAACGTTAGCCGAGTTTCATGTGAATTGCAACAGATGTACTTTTTACATTAATTGAGGTTTGCTTCTCTCGTGTATATATATTCTTATTCTATAATGTTTCCTTATTTCTCTTAGTTTTTAATACCTTTTTTGAGTTTTGCCTGCAATTATTTTTTGATGTGATATATCTATCTTCCCAAGTCTTCCCTTAGCCTCTTGATTTTCTAGCTTACACCAACTAAAATGAACAAATACCCTAATTTCTTGCACTCGTTGTTCCTTATGATTCCACTCCTCTTCTTGATATTTACTACATGTGGAAGCCTTAAGCCTTCTCATTGTAAGATCAACTTAAGTTAGTCATTTCTTCTTATTTCTCTTTTGTTTTTATGCTGATTTTATTGCCAGCTTCACTATAAATTTTCTTTTGTTCGTTGTCAAAAGTTTTAGCATAGCATCACACTTAGATATGGGTGAATTTAGAAATTTTATATAGGGGCAAAAAATAATAACGTAAAATAGAGGATGAAAGTTATATATAAATGATCAAACATAATTTTAGGAGGGGGTAAAATGAATATTTTATTTTATTTTTGAAAGTAATAAAAAAATTATTTTAGAGTGGCGGCTATCTCTCACCCCTTCAAGTATATTCGCCCCAGTAGAGGCAACCCCATATGGTGAAAACATTCTATATAAAGTAACTTTAGATACTTAACTGAAATTTTGAATTCTCTACATAATCAGGAAAGCCATTTATTTTAGGATAATGTAGTTTAGATTTATTTATTCATATTTGAGTATATGAATTATTTTTTTTTTATAATAATTGGTCACTGATTATTGTTGGACACCAGTTAGCCGCCATGGCACAGATACCTACAAGGATGGCCAAAGCCGTATGCACATTAAGGTATATTTCCTCCAAAACTTCTGTACATATTTTATGAATCACACACTTTTGTCTAGAAATGGTCGAACATAATTGTAACAATTTCAGCAAAAAATGACTCGAACAATTATTAAAGTTTAAACTTTCAGATTATAATCAACCTGCTTGCGTCGGGTTTAACTCGTTGGATTAAATTATAATAGATCAATTGTTGCATATCATAAATTTTTATAAAGTCTACAGTATCTACATTATACCATATTAGAATAAATCCGAAAGTAGTATCTTAAGCGGCCCTCTCACGTCAGATCTTGTTTCGACGATTTTTGCGGGATTATATGCAATATCCCCGATGTAATATGAAAGCATATGTTCTCTCTAACGAAATTTTATTATAAACTTCGCATTAAAAAATATAAATTTACAGTAAAATTGATGTGTGTCGACATCCTAAAAGTTTCACACCTCTAAATCTAAAGTTCTGGTTGTGTCGTCGCAGGAGGCTGGAGAGATAGGTATGGAGCTTTATCCGACGGGGTCGAGCCTACCGGACTGCTCACATGCATGCGGGCCATGCACGCCATGCTTGAGGGTGATGGTGAGCTTCAAGAAGTGCTCCGTCGAGTCATGCCCCGTTGTCTACCGCTGCATGTGCAAAGGAAAATACTACCATGTCCCTTCCAATTGATTTTATCACCAATGGTGTCATATATATTTATATAAAAAAAAATATGGGATATTTCTTAATTTGAGCTAGTTTGTCATGGAGATGTAAACATAGTGGGTGAACTCCAATTTTGATTTTCAATTCTTTATGTAGTTCGGGCTTTTCTCGCCAAGTTTAGTGAGCAGAATCTTGTAACTTTAAATTTTGTTTTGTTTAATTAAGTATGTTTTGCATTACTGTAAGTTGGCAAAGTTACTTTTTTCAGTTACTTTTGTCTAGAAATGGTTGCACATCTTCAATGATATCAAGAAATTCCTATCCTTCAATCCAAAAAAGCAATATCCATTCATAGTTCAATTATCTAATATATATTCATACCGACTAATTAAGCACATTTAAGTTTACAAGTTTTCCGATTAATCATCCTTACCATGATGAACTTATACCGAATTTCGTTGAGGAACGTCCTTTAACTATATCACATATGCTTATGAGGACGAGCTGACCATAACGAGCTTAAAGCACGCAGGCGTTGAAAATGCTCCGCGAAAGCAACCAACCCTTTTGCTGCTTGTCGTGTCGTCAATATTCGTGACATCTGTTGTAGAGTTTGCTCTCTAAGATGGTCCGCCTGCAGAGTCAAATAAAGCACCATGAAATCAATCAAAATTCGGATGAGCTACTGCACAGCTAGAAGATTTGAGTAGTATAATTACAATTAAGAGTTGAATTCTTTTCATATCTGTATAGAGATTCGGTGAAAATACCTGATGTATGAAGGTTTCGAGTGATTGAGACTTTTCAAGAGTGAATCCCATTTGATTGGTGTATCTGCCGGGCTCTACGGAGAGAGAGGCGATGCTTTGCGACAGAGTTTGGCGAAGCTTGTCCATTCCTTGTGTGAGAGCCTCCTCAGCTTGAGCGCAAGAGTCTCTCAAGCTAGTCACATTCGCTCTTCGCAGATCGTCCAACGGCTCCAGGTGAGGAAATACAACCTGTTATAAGATTATATGACTATTAGTTCCCATAGCTTACAGCATTAAAAGTAGAATATCAGGTTATAAAAGTCGGGACAGAATCGGGATTGGTAACGAAAGAAGACTGTACGTTAATGAGTTCTGATGGTCGGAAGCCTCCTATCCAGAGGAAAAACCGCTCGACAGATGTTCTCCACATGCCGGAAACCAAGTAGAATGCATCGGCCCTGGCTGCAGCTCTTTTCATGCGAAAGAGATTGCAGTAATGATTTAGTACATTTTCTACCAGGATTCGGAGCTCTACATCAGCTATTGGTGTCTGCAGAACGTTTCTTATTTCAGAGATTTTTCGGTCTTGCTCATCAATCCAGATCCCGTATTCCATCTCAAATGCACCAATCCCTACAAATGCATCACTAAAACATTAATATCCCTCTCGGTTCAGTTATATTCGTTTTCTTTTTAAATGATTAGCTAAAATTGTTGAAATCCTATCGCTTGGTCTTGTAAAAGTTTAACATTTGTGTAATATCTTTGCCTTTTAGGTAGGAGAAAGTGGTTTTATGTATAATATTTGTGAGCAAATTCTTATATGATCATATATATATTTTTTAAAAAGAAAGAAAAATGTTACTTTTACCACTCACATTTTAGAATTTGAATCTCCCCTTTTGGTTAATATTGCGGTTCCACCACGCAAAAGTTGATATTTTAATTTAATTGCTGGAGGCGACTATCTCAGCCTGGCACATATTCCGCCATATCTTCAATTATTATAAGAAAAAAACTAGTTTGATACCTGAATTGACAGTTCCACAAAATCCCAAATTAGTGGCAGCGCCAGCGATGAGCAAACCCTGAAAATATACGAATCTTTGATTGGAAATCGAGACTTAATTTGTTGAGTTCATTGACATGATGCTCACCTGTTGCCTGGCTCGCCCGAGTTCTAGCTCAAGCTGTGCTAGCTTCAAACGGCTCGTTTCTAGTTGCTGAACATAAGCCTGGACATGTATCAAAGTTAATTATTCAAACTGAATTTTCATACAAATCAGATTGTGCTAAGTTCAACAACATATCAACGGCCACAAACCTTCTTGCGTAGTCGGCTCTTTTTGGCTGCCTCACGATTTTGAGCCAATCGTCTTTGTATCTGCAATTAGCCTTTCAAGTCAATTTGTCCCTTTTCTTTAAATAGCTTTATTTACGTATGATATGTTGAAACCTTTTTTTTTTTGCCTTGGATTAGGCACTCACCTTGTCTGAAAAACCGTTAGACGCCTGATTATCTTCAGAATGCCCCAGTGATTTATCAGAAGCATATTGATCAGACTGCAATTCAAAGATCAAAAAATCAAAGTAAGTATCAGTAACTAAAATATCCCTCGATATAAAAGAGTTCTCTATACGTATATATATATGATATTTCACACACCTTGTTATCGATTTTCGGTTCGGTATCCATGATTGTAGCAGAAACACCAGTACCAGGACTGCAGAGAGCACCTCCAAAAGTAGGGTCATCCCACATACTAAGTTGGTGGAAGGGTGGTTCATATATGGCGATCCTACTTAACCGGGCGAATTGAGTCGAATTTGAAGTCATGTTAACGATCTGTAACTGAGAAAGGAAATATATATGCATATGCATATCAAGAATGAAGAAAAACTTATTTAAAGCAATATTTTCACTGAATTTAAAAAGGCTGACCTGGAATTCAATTCATAACTCGAAATTTGTTTCTCAGTCGTGGGAAAGTTAGCTAATGATCAAAAACTAGAAAATCTTGATCCGCAGATCGATACCGAAAAATCTTGGTGTATTATACTTCACACCAGCTTGTTGTTTTCTCTCCACGATCAGGCGAAAATAAGACAAATAATTGAAGTATGATATCTCTGAACTCAACTGTCAATTTATAAATGAAGGGTGAAGAAAGTGACTCTTTCTGGTAAGCTACAGTCAAATTTTTTCTCCTCTCCTCTCCTCTTTTCTTTTCTTTTATTAATTTTCACATTCGGGCTATAAGCCAATGCAAGCCAAAAAAAAAATATGTATACTGCAAAGCAGTGATTAATTCTAATATAATTTCATAAAATAATCACAAGAAATTCCTACAATAATTCATTATATTTTCTCCATAATTTTTATGTAAGTCGATATCAAACGTATTATATTTATGACTTAGAATAAGGTGGGAACCAACGAGACATATACGTGCATTTGTCTCGTTTTTTAACCAGTAACACTTATAAGGGTAAATTTCAAATGGTCCCATAAAATATGGATTTTTTCAATACTAATATCAGATTTTTTGGACTAATAATATATAGTTCCACATAAATATATTTTAATAAAAAATAGTCCCAGATAAATGTTTTTAACAAAATTTAGTGCCACAAAAATTAATTTTTAACAAAAGTAGTCACATAATTGAATATAGGGTTTTGAGACAACTTTTCATTAAAAATTAAAGTTTGGACTAGTATTGACTAAAATAAAAGTTTGGAATTATTTTTTATTAAATAATTTACACGGGACTATATTGCATTAGTCCTAAAAATTTGAGACTAGTATTACAAAAATCCATATTATACATACATACATACATATGTATGTATGTACAAAATTGGGTAGTCAAGTCACCAGATAAGATTGAATTTTTCTTAGAAATGATTCGATAGATTTGAATTTCAAATCCTTAATATAAATTCATTCAAATCCATCCAAATGCAACCTAATCAATAACATACACACAAGATTCACTCCTAATGTGACTTGGGAGTGTGCAATTTGGGTGTGCTGCGGGTGGTCTCATGGATCTGCTTCATTACTAGGTGGATTAATCTTGACTGCTGGGCTTACCGGTTTCGTTCGCCATCCTTTGGAGTCCTTCAATGGTCGTTCTTCAGTTTGAGACTTGAGTTTGAGAGCACGCGCGGTTTTCATCCTTGTCAGTTTTCGTCTATCATCTCATTCTATGTGTACCTTCAGTCCTTGGAAGGCAGTTCCCATCTTCGACATTCTCCTGAGCCATGGTTTGAGGAGACTTGGTTTAGCTACGACGGCCTTTGCTTTCTATTTGTCATATCTTTGTACTTTTGTTGTGTCACATTTTCTTAAGCGTGTTATTTTAGGAGACTGCGATTGGTAGCTGAATCTGTTGTACCTATGTTTTCATTAATATAATATCTATTTTATGCTTAAAACAGAAGAAGAAATGAATGAAAGATAAAATAAATTAAAAAATCAATAAAATCATATTTTTATCTAATCTATAACATTTATGTATTTATCACAAATTAAACTTAAACCAAGTGAGACAACCGATTGTACCAATTGCCTCGATCCATTCCCACTCCCACCACCGCCACTAGCCACAAGCATGGTCAATCGCTAAGTTGAATTATTGCCTTAGTCTAAAGGCTCTCGGTCTGATCCTTACAAGTAAATAATTTTGGGGACAAAGTTTCTTATTGCATTCCCCAAAACTTTTGGAAGGTGCCAGCAATTCAAAGTATACCATAACTTGTAAGCCGGCCTCAAAAGCTAAAAATAGTTAATCTGAATGCTTCACATGATTAACATAACATAATTGGTTTTTTTTCCCTTTTTACAAATTTAACTTATAGTTTTGTTGAAATGATAACATATAACATATAGGTTTTTCGGCCATATTTTTTGCACAATTTCACATGTTCATATCTGAATATATATAAGAGAAATACAATGATATTGACGATCTCTGTGTGGTTTTATGATGTTCAACGCAATCCAATATATTATTTATATTGGCCGACGACTGCTTTTTCAGAAGGCCGGCGACTTTCTAGCACTGTACATTTGAAGGTTGTTGTGGTTGTTGATCCCTCTAACTTTGGTGGACTGGAGAATACAAAAAGAAATTATTGATTTGCAACCGAAGGATTTGAGCACCTATATAAACACCTTAATTCCATACTTTGTAAATCATCTTCCACCTGGTTCTATAAGCTTTTAAGCTTCTGGATCTGTATATGTGAGTTATGAGGTGATCCGAGACTTGATTGTAATTCTCGTATCGAAATATCAATATATCGTGTTTCCTCCCATCTACGTAAGTAATTGCCGAATCATATAAATTTTTTTATGTTCGTTGGGTGTGTATCATGTTTACACTTCATTTTTTGGGTATCCCGGGCACAACAATTTCATCATTTTAATAGTAATTATTAGGATTACTGCAACCGAATCAAGCTATTCGCAAAATAGGTTTATTATATCAAAGCTTTAGTCCAATTTGACTTTGACTGCAACGAAACCAGAATTTTAGAGTCAGATGGGCAAAAACCTATATAATATTTTTTGGTAAGTAAAATATACATTTTTTTATATTATAAAATTAAAACATTTTAAAGATCAAGTAGTAGAACAAAAGGATTACTCTGGTTATTTGGTATTCATTGCGAGCCTTTTCTCGTTCTTTCTTGTCTAACCAGTTGAAACTCTCTCTTTAAACCAAGTTGAAGGTGAAAATGGCATGCTTGTTCTCTTTTCTTTGTTTTTTTTTTTTTTATCTTCTTTTTGTGATATTATCTAATATGGAACCATTTAAAATTAGCAAAAAATGTATAATATTAAAAAAAAAAGTACATGTTTCCGAAAAGGACTTCAAAAAACATCTGATTGATAATAAATAAGCTTTTCTAATCCGAGCTTAGTAAGCTGTCTTTAGGTAGATGCTTATTTTTAGTCATGATTAAAGGCCTCTTATTACTTTTATAGTTTTACATAATAAATGAGGAGGGGTGATATATAGTTATAGACGGTCCACCTCTCCGAACAAACAAGAGAATTGTTGGGTCATTTCCAAAAAAAAAATTTAATCATACCAAATAAATATCTAATGGACATACTGTTAAATTAGTAATAATGAGCACAAAATGTGACTATACAATAACAATAATAATTAAGTATTTAGTCACAATATATTGAGAGTAGCTATACGAACCCATTGAGCGAATCACAAAATGTGACTATGTCAAAACATTTTAAGAATATAAATATTTAATCACAATGTATCGAGAGTGGCTATATGAATCTATTGAGCGAATCACAAAATGTGACTATGCCAAAACATTTTAAGAATATAAATATTTTTGTTTATTATAAATAGACTCCTTTATGAATAAAGTTATAAAATTGGCCTTGTAAGAATTATAACTTCAAGGTATAAACAAGATAGAGAGAATTTAAATCACTTCTGTAATTATTTATTCAAGCATATATTAATTAAAATTAGAAAGATGAATTTTCTCTAAACATATTTAGAAACCCTTTCAAATAGAAATATGTTCGATTTCGAAATTGTATGCATAAACTTGGGAGAAGATCTTTTGATAGCTTAGCCCATTTGAATTCCTATATATTTAGCTCCCACTTTATAATATTTATTTATTTATTGGTGCTTCTTTTTCTTTATTATTATTATATCATAAAATGTTTCTTCTAAATCAAGAAAGTAAAAGAACAAGTGGCCATATGATCCAATAAGTAATCCAATTTATCATCTATGCTTTTAAAAAAGCTAATTAAAGAAAGTAATACTAATATTGTTCTTCCCACGATGTTTCATAAAGCGACCAATTACGCACAAACGAGTATAATAACTAATATATATACGTAAATTAAGTACTTTATTTCTTAATCTTAGTAGTCATTATCCGTTGAATATGTTAACCTTAAAATGTAAGTTTGGAAATGTGATCTGAGTCATCAATGTTTTTAACAATTTTATAAACAAAATATTTAATGATATTTAGATATATAATTAAGTATAATATTCTATTATTAAAGGGAAATATCATTGACATAGCATTTTATGTTGCTGTCAGAAAATTTTTTATGAATTTGACATGAAAATTGCTCTGACAGCAACATAAAATGATCTGATAATATCTTAACACATTTTTAAAGATGGTGTACCGCCGTAATCGGCCCGTCTATACGCGGGCCGGTTAATGGTCATAATTTTGAAAATGCGTGAATCGCCGGCTAACCAGCGGTTCACGGTTTTATTTTAATTTTTTTATATTTTTAAATTTAATTTAAAACAAAATATTATGGTATAGATTTGAACTCATGACATCCAACTTGAATGATTAGCTTCAACCTCTAAGTTACAAGAACATTGTTGATCTAAATAGAGTGTTATAATTTATATTTATTAATCAAACAAATATATCCTACATATTTTGATTATTCGAGCTTGGATTTATTTCACGTTAGTTTATGATTAATCCATGGAGAAAAAGACATTCAAATACTTTTTTTATATTTTTTTTCAAATTTTAATAATATGTCTATTTTTAAAAAAATAAGGGTCAAACATAACCGTAAGTCTGTAACCGTAACTGAAACTGTAAAGGAAGATTAGTGTTAAGGGTCGAGATTTTTTGAACCATCGAATCGGCGGTTCTGAATCGTCTACCCGGTGTTTGCAAACTAAGGGCAGGTCTAGTTATACATGACTCTTAATAAAGTATTTGCACACATAATTTTGAATATGTATATACTTGCTACATACATTAAAGATTAACTAAGCGTATTAAATGAACTGTTTACCACTTTATTAAATGAATTCTGCATCAGATTGCCATAATCTCAATAAATAAAAGAGAGAAAACAAATATATTATAAGAGCAACCAAAAGTTTGCAGATCAACTAATTAATTATGAAAAAACATATAGTGCAAACCCTTTTGTTATATATCATTCACGAGATATTGTATCCAATTATTGATGGCAAGTCATTATAAATTATGTCACATTAATATTTTAAGTTACACATTTTTAAATAAAAATTGGCCAACAGCCAACCTACACGTAGTTACGTACACATGGTTTTACTTAAATAAGTGCATGCAGACAACATTTAAAATATGGATAAAATGAAATCCATTACATGAAAAAGGTTGTGGGGATGTTTTAATTTTGATTACTTTAATAGCGTATTGTATGAATGAATTCCATTTTCTCTCAGCCATATATTCTTTCCAGTTGAAGTTTCAGTTTTTTATCAATTTATCAAACTAATTATGTTTATTTTATATCAATCTAGCGCCAAATGTTCGTAAAATTAAATTTAAATAAGATTATTAGTTTTTCTTATAAAAAAAAATATCATACTAACTCAAATCATGTCTTTGAACCCCTTAATTTTACCACCACGTAGACAAAGGCGATGAAATATAAAGCAAGGTTAACGAACCAGTCCGTTAAAAAGTAACTACAAGGCATGCTCTCTATTAATTATATTTAGTAAAATTATAATCTTATTAAAAGATAACTTAATCTTTATATGGATTACAAATACATTGTTACTATTATTGTTTTTAAAATAATTTGGTGATTTTCCGTGCATGCTCTCTCTAATGAGCACATACAATTATGTCTTAATATTTCATAAAAATTATATTGATGAACCTACAATATTTCAATTATTAAATATGTGTAAACCTACTTAAAACTTATATAAAGCTATACACAAATTTCAAAATCCATATATAGTTGATTATAAAGATATAATTGTAGGATTAAACGTTTGTAGATTTAGCAAAAGTTATAGATAGTGATAATCGTGCAACTAAAATCTTTTTAAATCATACAATAGCTCAAGCATCATATATTAATTGGTCTCCAAACAGAGACAATTATTGCATCGAAATACAAATTATTGGATTCCTACAATCAACTGTCCATTACATTGTGTATATCATCTTTAATTTTATTATCAAAGGTAGCTAGCTAGATTTAACAGGGATCCGGAAAATTTTCAATTATCAATTTTTTGCTTCTGTGTACCCAATTTAAAAAAAAACAAACTATTGATATGCCACTTAAAACACACACACACACACAAAAAGGAACAAATAGAAAAAAATTTAAAGATGGTAAATTGATTATGAATATAGATGTAGTAGTTTGCTTTCTTGGGCATGTTTTGGTGAGTTGTATTAGACTCATAGGGTTGAGTACCCTAAAAAAAATTGCATGAGAGTGAAATTGTGATAGAAAAAAGATGGTACCAATAATCCTTTATAAATGCATCCCGAAAATCTATGTTGCACGGTACGGATACGTGGATAAGCAGATACTGGTACGATTGTACGAGATTTTCGAAATTTGTAGGATACGATACGTCTGGATACGATAATTTTTATTTATTTATATATATAAATATATAATTAATAATATTTGTAAGAAATCAAATTTCAAGCATATAATCAATATTAAACACATTAGAAATCAGAATAAAGTTGCAAACTCATCAAATTCACGACAAATGGTAGAATATTAATCCAGGATATCTAAAAATTTCAAGCATATAATCGACACTAAACACACTATGGTGGTTAGGAAATAGAGATTAAGTTAAATAATTTAATTTTAATTACAGTTTCAACCCTATTTTTTAAAAAAATTCTGAAAGTTCCCGTTATGTCGGATACGGTCACCGGCATATCTTGACCGTATCCAAAACGTATCCGAAATAAAAACTTAATTTTGTCCCCAGATACGCCACGTGGCGTATCCGATAAGTATTGGTGCCATATCCACTCGTATTCGTATCCCAAATATCCGATACTTGATCGTGAAATTTTTTAGAGTATCGGTGCAATATAGCTAAAAACCAATTTAGCTATAGATAGGAGGAGTACGGAAGGAGCTCGTCCTACGGACTCCTCCGATATCAGACATCTCTGGCGCCTTCGAGTCGTGCGCGGTCGACCAACCATCTTTCAATATGCATATATATCACCTTTGAGCTTTACAACAAGTTGATAAGCCACTATATGTCATCAGGAAAAAAAAGATTAACTTTAATTTGCTTCCCATTTTATTTTTAATTTTTTTAAAAAAAATAATTTATTTGCTTCTTTCCTGTTTACTTTTCTATTATATAATTATTGGTTTATGTTTCACTTTTGTTTTGAAATGTTGTTTTAAGTTTCATTTTCGTGGAATATAATCTTAGTTGTTCTGGCTTGGCAAGTGAGATCCTTCATTAAATTACAAGAGTTAGATAAGTAATTTGATTTTTTAAAAAAAAAATTCAAAAGAGACGGTACATCTTGCCTATGTTTTATTTAATTCCCCATAAAATGTAACCAACCAAATATTAAAGCAAAATGTATCTGGTAGAAGTACTGCACCAAGCAATTCTTCTGTACGCTCGGAGAGATGCAACATCTATGACCTTCTCATCCGCACTCATGTGGTGCAACACTTCATGTCCACTTGTCGCTTAGTGATTTGTGCTATCACTGTAAGGAATAAAGTTGTGTATCTGCTATTAGCTACAACTTTTAACAAAGTGGTAAGCGTTTATGTAAGAACCCGATTTTTCCAACCAAATCAACAAGTAGAGTTTGGTCAAACCATAATTATTTGATATCAATATAATATTGTAAGTTAAATAATAATATTGAATTGATAGATAATTATCTAAAATACAAAATATTTGATAGATGATTATCTAAATTGCAAATCACCTAATAGATAAGCATGGGTTAGCAAACCTTTTAATAAATAATGTGATTCCACTTTCAATTATTCAATAAATTGCACAGAGTTCTTTCGAAAGCTTTAGCCTCAAAAGCTAAAACTCCAGCCTTTAAATCTTGTAAGTCCAGCACCATTCTTTTAATAAATATAGGTGCATCACCTTGACTCTCAAATTCCAGCCATTATTTTCGATAATTTCACACAGTGAATAGTAACTTCGAAAATCACACACAAAAACACAGTAAAATTTCAGCAACTTTTTCGAAAGTTCCAGCACCGGAAAGGAAGGATTTCGGCGTATTTCCGCACCCTAAATTCATTCAACAACGTTTAGAAATATCTTCAATCGTGTAAGTGGGCCTTGCTATATATTCGTTTCAATTTTGAAATCATATGTATGTTTTGAAATCTCAATCGAATATGTGATGTATTTTAAAACTACGATGTTCTGCGAATAAATTTTGATCATCGAGAAATAAGGGCTATACGGAGCAAAGTGCTACGTATGATGGGAGCCATCTCTTGAGTCCAAAGGGCAAAGTGCTACGTGTATGGGGGCCACCTCTTGAGCCTGCGGGGCAAAGTGCCACGTACATGGGAGCCACCTCTTGAGCCGGCGGAGCAAAGTGCTACATATACGGGAGCCACCACTTGAGTCTATGCAAGTCCCTCTAGATGTCGGTGTTATGGATCTATGTTTAAGTGATACGAGTTATGATTCTGATATGATGTTCTGTTCTGATTCTGATTAGAGCAATTCTGTTAAGTTTATGTTTCTGTATTCGTATCAGTTTATGTCCGATTATGATATATGTTTTGGAAATTATGAAAACTATTATATTGTCACATCAATTGCCCCCCACTTGCTGAGTGTTTTCCAAAACGCTCACCCCTTACATCCACTCCCCAGATAGAAGCGAATAAGGAAATCGAAGACGAAGATTCAATCAGTCGGAGATAATGATTTAGTTGATGTTGTTCAAGATGCCGCTGCCAATTGATTTATGAAGCTTCCGCTGCTAACTGTAAGAAATATTTATTTTATGGATTAAAAGACTGGTTTTAGTTGAAATCTGTATTACGAGGCTTGTTGATTTTCAAGTTGTATGGATATCAACACCGGTGTATCGACCCCGGTCTCGGGGCGTGATAGTTTAAGCCTAATAGATCTTACTCCTACGTTTATATGTGTAATTCCATTTAGTTTAACCACAAAAGCACAACATTTACATTCATAATCCACTAACAGTCAAGGAAAATATTGATTAGCTTAATGATATTTTTACATAAACTCATTGTTATTCATTTCTTTCTTCTTTTCCCCCAGCTTTTATATACAAACCTCAAATCCAGTTCTACTTGTGTGTGTCTTTGTCTGTGAGAGGGCGATTTTTGGGTCATACCTTTATTATGAAGAAGTTGTAATTATTATACTTTGCCCGCCTTTTTCAATTTTACTTTAAATTCATATCTCAATTCATACATTGAAAAGTACTCCTTAGAACATAAATACTACAACTCTTATTGGCTTATACATTATAGTTAGTATTTTCATATCTAAGAAAGGAGAGTGAATTTGCCATTAATAAATGAATTACTATGGAGAGAAGGAGAATTTAAGCCTAAACTTTTATGTTAATGAAATTATTTTATATATTAAAGAGTCTTTCATTTTTAGTAAGCTTCATGCTTTACGATTTTATTTTCCCTTAAGAAAATCAATCCCCTCAAAACCACTATTAATTCTTCTAGAAACTCCACTAGAAATTCTTATATCACACTAAGAAACTCTTTTTTTTACTAATGGGAATAAAATCTGATACCTGGGAACTAGATGACAACCACTAGACCAAGTCTTGTTGTCAAAAACGTAATGATATTACCACTAAGAAACCTTAACGGTCTTTGGTTTTTTTAAAAGTTAAATTATGTTAAAATGGATATTAAAATTTGAGGATTTCAAACATATATATAAAAAAGTAAAGGTAATTTTGTTTCGTTTGGTCCATAATAATCAATGAATACAAATATAATTAAAAAAAACAATACTA
This sequence comes from Haberlea rhodopensis, assembly GCA_907163345.1. Classification (NCBI taxonomy): domain Eukaryota; kingdom Viridiplantae; phylum Streptophyta; class Magnoliopsida; order Lamiales; family Gesneriaceae; genus Haberlea; species Haberlea rhodopensis. The sequence goes on along the minus strand of CAJQUN010000129.1, from coordinate 255,527 downwards.
TCTTTGGTTTTTTGCTTTCATATTTGTTTTCTTTCTTCATAACCAATTATGTTCAAGTCTTTATGATAATCCTTAACCTTATCTTGTCAAAAGAAAATGTGTGTTCAAAACATAGAAAGGAAGGAAAGAAAATAAACAAATATTTTTGTTTTTCAAACGTTTTTGTCCTTTTCTCTCACAAAATGGGACCCTCCCAATTTCTTTTTTTCTTTTTTATTTGTTTTTGAATGTGATAATAATAATATATATACATACATATATATATATATTTAAATAATTGATGCCAAAAGAACTATAAGTCATTTTTCAAATTTCTCTTTTAGTGCATTTCAGATACACTTTAATTTTGAAAAAGAATAGATTTTGGGAAAACCCAGCCTTACAATTTTTATATTGAGCTTCTTTCTAAAATACAATGTGTTTAAATTCACACTAAGTTATATTTTTGGATGCGAATATTCATATTCACACGAATATTTTAAGGATATCGTCAAGCAATGAGCTTGGTAGTCAAATACCCAGATTGTGCCTAATCGGCCCAATTTGGCAATTCTACATTTTTAGCCTCCCACGGTTTTGCTGCTTAATCTCACATAACCAGGTACTCGCCCCTTCCCCCGTGTGCTTGATTGAAGTATTTGAATCATTCGGTTCAGGAAAATCAGGAATGATAGGAAGCTGGATTGATGATAATATTGTGTTAGTTCTAATTGAATGTCCAGAATTCAGATATTTTTTGCTTTCATTTCTTATTTCTTTTGTAAAGCCATTGCTCGAAATCTTTATATTCTTGCGGTTATGGGGTTTGAGGAAGAATAACGTGTTGTTTGAAACTCTGTATATGTGACCATTTCGTCGGTCAAGGTTCTCATGGAGTATTTCTTTTTTCCAAACTTGGAAATGTTCAATTCACATGTTAAATTATTCTTATGGAGTTTACCCTTATTCTGAACTGCATCGCCATTGAATTACCGTTGTTTTCATGTAAATTACGAATATGTTACTTGTGCCGAAAATGTTGTGTCCTGTTGCTTAAAATGAACTGATAGGATGATGGTGAGGTAAGCAGAGAATGTTTGGAACTTTGGCCGACTCATTTATCGGATGAAGCATATTCTTTGGACTTGATTATGGTACAGATGTTTAACAATTTTATGAGTTTTAACTTGTTTGATTTGGAGCTTTATTATGGTGGATATTTTTCTTTTTCTTTTTTTTTTTCCAAATTGATGGTGATATTTGTGGGTTCCATAATACAACAGTCAGATTTTGATTACTGTTTTACATTGTTGCCAGAGGAGAGAAGTTATCCAATTCATAGGCCAACACTTTCTGGGAAATCAGACGTGAAATTATTTTCGATGTTCTCTCCATTATACAGCTCCTCGCTCTTAGCTGTATATCAAACTCAACCACCCTGTCCTTTGGTACTCAATCATTCATCCCACCAATATGCAGGAAGAAAGTCCATATAACAGAAGTCCAGAATATAGCCCATTACACACACAGCTTAAATTTCCCCAATATTTCAAGAACCTACCTTTATTGACCTGTTCACATGCTTTCTATGCGTCTCCAGAAAATATGGATGATAGCAACGATGTGCTTCTATACAGGACTAATTCGATTATAAAGCCAATTGACCCCAGCACATTCGGCCACTGGGTTCGGTCCTGTTCTAATACTGACGAGGTTAGAAAAATGCATGCATTGGTTGTGAAAAGTTTGAGAGATCCTGTAGTTTTTGTTCAGAATAACTTGATTAGTGTGTATGTGAAATTGGGGATTTGGTGTCAGCTCGTGGGGTGTTTGATTATATGTTGGAGAGAAATGTTGTCCTGGACGGCTATGCTTAATGGATACCAGAGATATGGGATAAACGATGAAGCTTTGAGATTGTTCTACGAGTTTATTAACGGTGGGTTCCTGGGAAACTCAAAGACATTTGTGTGCATGTTGAATTTTTGTAGCAGGACATTTGATTATGAGCTTGGAAGGCAACTACATGCTTGTATAATAAAGAGTCAGTTGAGTTGTTTAATATTAAATAGCGCCATCCTGCATTTTTACGCTCGATGCAGTGATTTGGATGGTGCTTTAAATGTATTTGATAGAATGCAAAGACAGGATGTAATTAGTTGGACTACGATAATCACAGCTTATTCACAACACGGACGAGGGCAAGAGGCTTTTGCCATGTTTTCAAGAATGATATCCAATGGTCTTGACCCTAATGAATTTACTATTTCTAGCTTGTTGAATGCCTGTGGGGAAGAACAAGCGCTGAAATTTGGTAGACAATTACATGGAACTATTATTAAGAATTCATATGATGTGGATGTTTATATAGGGACTTCACTGGTGGATATGTATGCAAATGTGGGAGAAATTGTGGACTCCAGAACACTATTTGACGGAATGAAATGGAAAAATGCTATCACTTGGACATCTATCATAGCAGGATATGCTCGTAATGGACATGGTGAAGACGCTATTAGACTGTTCCGTATGATGGGAAGATTAAAGGTATTTGCTAACAACCTAACCATGGTTAGCATTCTCCGAGCTTGTGGTTTACTCCGGGCTTTGTTATTAGGAAAAGAAGTGCATGCACAGATCCTCAAGACCTTTTCTCTGAGCAATATCTTCATAGGTAGTGCACTTGTGTGGCTTTACTGCAAATTTGGGGATTATACGTCAGCATCGAAGGTTCTCCAATACTTGCCTGATAAAGATGTTGTTTCATGGACTGCAATGATTTCTGGCTGTTCTCTCCTGGGTCACGAATACGAGGCCCTTGAGTACTTAAAGGAAATGCTGGGTGATGGTGTAGAACCCAATCCATATACTTATTCATCGGCACTGAAAGCGTGTGCTAAACTAGAAAACATCAACCAAGGGAGGCTAATACATTCCTCCATAAACAAGAACCCCGCATTATCCAATGTGTTTGTGGGCAGTGCTTTAGTTCATATGTATTCTAAATGTGGGTGTCTTTTGGACGCAATACAGGTCTTTGATGGTATGCCTGAGAAGAACTCGGTTTCCTGGAAGTCAATGATCGTAGCATATGCAAGAAATGGACTTTGTGGTGAAGCTTTGAAGCTCATGTATCAAATGCAGGCTGAGGGCATTGAGGTGGATGATTATATCCTCTCGACCGTTCTTTCGTCCTGTGGAGATTTTGAGTGGGACGAATATTTATCATTAGAGCATTGCTTGCAGTCATAAAGATCCTTTTTAAACAGATTTACGGAATCCTTTCTGATTGACCTATGTCATTTGCATGGTTCCAAATGTGAACCTAGTATTTAGAGCTTGAGATGTTGGAAGGCTTCACAACCTTTTAGCTGAACTTTCCTGATGAAGTCATCTTCTCACAGGTAGTGATGTACCATCCTCCAGTTCCATCGTCTTGAATGAAGTAAGAAATGGAGTGATGAGGAACAACGACCAACTCAGTTTTACCTTGAAACTTGTGCAGCTATATATATATATATATATAGACACACACACACATACGTAGATATCAGTCTGTTCGGCTTAAATTATGAGTAGTTTTGGTGTCATTACTATGTTAAATAGTAGTGGAACGTAGCATTCATGTATCAATTAGGAACTGTGTATATTAAAAAAAAGGTTATCCAGAAAATCTCACACCATATTAAGATAGCTTTTGTCCTTGAAAGGAATATCTGAATAAGATTTGCACCCATTTTCTTGTTTTCCTAAAACGTTCTAAAAATTTCTTGTTTGGGTCTCATTGTCCGGTAATTTATTTCTGCTGTTAGGTCAGAATTTGTAACGCAGCATCTACATTGGTTGGGAAGCAGGCATCACGTAGATATTAGCATATTGTATGAGTTAGTTATCCGTAAATGTGTTTCATATTTTCGTGGTATATTAGGTCTTTTTATGCACATTTTTCTGTCTAACCCATTTAGCGGTACAAGTCTCATAATCTTCTGTCTTTCTTAACAGTAACAAGCTTCTCTTTTTGCACCGAAAATGTTACACATGATTGCTTATTGTGGAAGCCTTAAATTCCCATGCATTGACTACACAACTTCTGAGACTGGAAGCTTAGGACACTGGATGCGCAATCGACAGGAAATCGAGGGCAATGACTAGACTCTTCCTTGCACATGAAGAATCTGTAGAGAATACTCCACGTGTGGTTAGTATCTCATATTTCTTCATTTACAATCTCTGTCCATAATAAGTGGCGGCTTTGTTGAGTTGTAAGATCCTTCTATTAATGCTCTTTTCATGGAGCTATAGTAAACTTACAGCGTTTTGGAGAAAACCAATCCATCCCAATCCTTGAATCCAGTGTCTTGGGCACCATTTGCAGAAAATTCTTGTATGTATCGGGTCTGGGCCCCACGCATGGATCAACATAAAGAAAATGTTTACCATTGTTTGATTAACTTGATTGACATGTGTAGTTTAGTTCATTTTCTTTATATTGATATATATGTAAGCATAGTTATTAAAGACGCATATATTCTTAATATATCAAAAATGTCCATAATTTAACAATTATAAATAAATAAACTTAAAGATAACAAAGTTAAATAATAAAATAAGCATCAGATAACAACAATTCTTACACATTCAACTACCCAAAGTTTCAAAATAAAAAAACTAATGTATTTATCGCTCATATATTCAACTTTAAGATCAGTGTCATCTTCATCATCTGTATTATCACCAAATTTATAGCGTTCAACATCATTGTCTTCATCTAGCTTGGCTAACGAAGGCAATGTACGTAACAAATAAACCCCAACATCCTATAGCTTGGGCTATTTTTTAATAAGCCCAAATATAAATACAATGATCCAACTCAATTTTAATCACTAGTAGATATTAACAACCGCCTATAATCTCAACTCTTAGCAAAGGCGCGCTAAAGTGCGTGCCTTGGTTGTGAGTAAAAGTGCAGGAAGCGTGCAAAGGAGTGCGCCTTTCCGAAACACCTAGCGCAAGGCGCTGCGAAGCAAGAGGTCTGAGCCAGCGCTCGCCTTGTGGGCTTTTAATAACTATGTATGTAAGGTCTAGACCCAGATGCATTTAGTAAGGGTTTCTCCAAGAATCGAAAAAAAAATTTATCGGAGAGTTGGCTATGATACCATGTCAATAATCAGAGTATTTTGCACTAAATACCTTTGTTCTCTCATTCATTTCTTTATATAAGAATATATTACAATAGTCATGTCCTGTAATGAAGCTCCTAACTATGGAAAGTAGTGTTTACAGCGTAGAATACATTTCTACCAAATATACAATGTGATGTGCCTAATCTAAGCTATCTTAGTATGGAAATGGTGAATGATCATTGGACTGACAGAAATCGACCCACTGTGTTTTCTCTCTCGCACTTGGCTTCTCGATGCTCTCTTCTTCTCAAGCCAGGAACTGCTGCTCTCTTTCTTGACTGGAAAAAAAATAGCAGGTCTCTTTTCTTTCCCAAAAAGAAAACCGCTCCTCTGTTCTGCTTGAAAAACTCACGCCCCCTTCTATCTTTCTTAAGCCACTGTAACAGATTTATATCCCTCAACTTTATGCTTTCATCATAGCCATCCATCTTGCTTTCCAATGTAGGGTTGAGATTAAATCTGAAAAGTCAAAACCCAAAAAATAGAAAAAACAAAGGCAAAAGTGTAATATCAAAGCATTAATTTCAGTCAAAAATAACATATATGTTAGAATCAAAATGATATATTAAGATTATGATACGTTTTTATTGCGATGTAGTTGTAGGAAATATTTTTCAGCATGTTAATCCCACAATAATTTGACCTTATAGATCAAGAAAAATTAACAAAAGTTTTAACCAAGGATCTAAAAGGCACAATTGTGGAGAAGCCCCGAGGTTAAGCATTACAAGTTTATGCATGCTTAATCAAAACTTAAGCGTAAAATATGTATATTATTTTTTTAATATAATTTTAATTATCTCGAGCTAAATGATAGACCAAATGCATATATTTATATTGGGGAAAATGATTGAGCTCAATTTTTTTCATAGGAATAATGTCAGACTCTATAGAAAAACAATCTAAAAGTAGTTTTTTCATGAGAAAAATGTCAGATTTTATAGAAAAACAATCTAAAAATTCTAACGCTTTATTTTAAAAAATATTAAATTCTTGTAATATTAATACTTAAACTAAAAGGATCGCACTTTTGGCCCTTGAACGCGCTTAAAACAGCCGACAATAGCTTTGATTTCTTTTCTCTCGCTTTTGACCAAATCATTCTGTTTTACTCACGCTGCATGCTTAATCTCACTTTTTAGAACACCGGTTTTACCTCTCAACACTTCCAGGGAGATGACTTTTTAGAACACCGGTTTTACCTCTCGACATTTCCTGGGAGATATAGGACTTCATAGCTGAACAATGTAACTTTTTTGTTATTGTTTGATTCTCTTTTCATTTATTTTTATTTATTTTATAATTCAGCAATTAGAATTTGTACAACCTTCACAAGGTGTAAATTGTTGTCCAAGAGCTTCACAAGGTGCTTTCTCATTTCCTTAGCTACGTGAATAAGGTTGAATATTTTGGCATGGTTTTCTTCAAGTTTTATTTAAGTCGCATGGTATTAAAGTGGGAATATTGCAAGTTCATAACTCGTCCTATGCAATTCTTACATATTTCACTAGGTTGATATTGGATTCCTTTTGTTGTGTATGCCCATCAACTATAAAACTATTGGTAATATATCTCGTGAGCTTTAGCTTTTTTAATGTATTAAGATGTATGCTTGATACAAATCTCTCTAGATAAACATCACTGCTATAATAATGCTACATACTACATTTAACATGTTTTTGCTGCATATCATAGTTCTTTCTTGAAACAACATGGTGACAAAGAATCGGTATTCAAAAGCTTTAGAGATATCAACGAGCTGATCAAGAGATGTTAGAACTCAAGGGAAGGCATGCAATGGTGGAGACTGAACTGAGAGAGATGCATGACCGGTACTCTCGACTCAGTATTCTGTTTGCTGAGGTTGAAGGCGAGAGACAGAAACTCAAGATGACGTTAAAAAATGTTCGAGCATCAAGGAACATTGTAACCTTAAATCAGACATCATCTGTTGGCTGACGTTTAGAAAATCCCTTTTTCAGGCCAAGAATTGGCCATGTTATCGTGCCAGAAGTTCGACACTTTTAGTATCATTTGTGGGATATCTTACTGCAGTTATCTTTGTAGATTACATTGTTGCCGTTGGCCATATTTTCTACCGGCAAAAAAACTGTCCTCAGCAGATAGGTCTTTGTAGTTGAACTGAAATATAATTACATATACCGTGTATAGAATATAACGAATTTGTATAGTTTCCCCAAACTTTTATTTTTATTAACTTTTGTATTTTATATTCAGCTTATTAATGCATATCTTAAATAATACAGTTGATACTAGCATACATGAACTTCAACTTCATATGCTTACATGAATGTAAACGAAATACGTCGTGTATTCAAATGTATATTGTATTTGGAGGGAGGGATTCCATAATATGCCAAATCAGTGTAAGTGATTCGATTTTGTATTATGAATCTTGAAGTTAAATGTGATTTATGCATCTTTTTAAAATCAAATTGAAATCTAATTGGAGCAAATCTAACGTATTGAACTAACAGATGCCACGAAGTTCAATTAATCAGATGCGTTGAATTGTATTCTAGTTTGTCTTGAATTCGATATTATTGAGATCTGATTACGATTGAGATTATAACATCTTATTTTATGATTCTAAATTGTTAAAATTTAAATTTAATAAGACCTACATAGATACATTTCTATCTTTATCGATAAATTTAGTTTCTTGTTTCAGAAAAAAATACATTCCTTCAACATGAATCTAGGTACAAGGTATTCCCATTCCCAACAGCTTAACATATAAAGTAAATGAGTCAGCAAATTCTCAACACACTTATGAAACAGATCCTATATATGAAAAATCATCAAGAAACAACACAATTCAACCTTGGACAAGACTCAAGTTCTGTCTGCTGTCTTAAAATGCCAATGTAACTGCTCCATATTTCATCAAACTCGATACTGTAGGTCGATAATCCAGCAAGCCTATAATATGTGATTCTTGAATCTATTAAACGTGTGCAATGCTCCTTAATGAAATCCAGTAACTTTATGTGATGCTAACGTACGAGGAAGCACGAAAGATAAAGAAGCTTATAGGTTACAAGATGGTGCACGAACATCCCCCATTCTTCTTTGAATTATCCTGCAGTTTATCTGTAAAAAAGAGCACCTTCAATATCACTAGTATGTCTAGCAAAAGATTCAAGGGCATGAATTTTCAACAAATGAAGCATATAACAACCAGCCCCAGTAGCATGGTTAAGAGTTTATCTGTAAAAATATGTGTAAATTCATTTATCCATCGCCTCACATTTCACACTCAACTCTATTACGAGTCAGCTTGCCCAACCCTTCAGTCTGTTGTATTATAATGGTTGTCTTCGCCAATATATTGAAGCATTCATGCCAACAAATATTCACCGAACAAATGTCAGGACAGGCATATATCACATCTTAAGCTTGG